>JAJKLJ010000008.1:1200000-1800000 GCA_022432395.1 Pestalotiopsis sp. NC0098
TTTCGAGCGAGTCTGGCAGCATCACCCTTCGACATGAAAGCGAAGGAGGTGGCAACTATGCTCATCACGCATCCAAAGCAGCCCTCAACATGGTTGGCAGTACGTATCATCTTGGCCCCTTCCCTTCACAGAGCCTCATTCGGGCCTTCGGGGCCTTTTCCGAGTCCTGTGCTGGAACATGATCCACTCGACTATTGTACCCCATGTCACTACTGCGACCGTTGACTAAACTCCGAGAACTTTCTTAGAACTTCTGAGTCTCGATCTCAAAGACAAGGGCATCATTGTCAGTATCGTGCACCCTGCATTCATGAGGACGGAGATGACCAAGGGCGTCGGCTTCGACAAGTTCTGGGATGACGGCGGAGGCAAGTGGATGCGTCCCCAAATTATAAAACAGAACAAATATAACTGACAGATCGACAGCGGTGACACCTGACGAATCTGCCAAAAGTCTCATTGCTTGGACCGAGCAGCTTGATATCAGCAAGTCGGGAGAGTACTGGGCCCCGAGAGGACCCGGCGATATTGGCACCGCGGAGCCGGTACTAGGAAAGGGCCTTTCAACCCCGTTGAAGCTCCCATGGTAGGTAAGGAAAGTTGCCGCCCGTCACAGAGAGTAGCGCAATGTGAACGGCACGCTCGGTACAGTAGCATGTCTCTAGCATGTCCATAAGAAAAAACCCAATTTTTTTTTACCTCTCACGCTGTCGTCCAAGCACATTGTGGCGTTCTCTTACCTAGCTGTAAGCATCTCAGAGAACATCACTATCAGCTGGAGTTTGATCAGCTGAGCCCGGCTGCGTGGTAAAGAAGATAGCTTCTTGGCCGCACCGCCGGAGGATCGAATAGTGCAGCCGTCGTGAGAGAAAATAGTCACTTGAGGCGCGCGTGGCCTGGAGCTTGATCGTGATCGGCTTCGTAGCGTGCAGGCAGGCGGATCTCATGACTCGGAATGATCTGGAGCTCCCCCAGCTCGCCCAGCTCCCTCGCCTCGGTTCTCTACGCGTTGGAGTTCATCATGGAACGCCTGCCCCTATGGGCAAAGGAATGAGAGAGGAAGAGCGGAAGCTTGGACGGATGGTGATCCCTGCTTTTCAGGTACCGGGCGGCGGCATCAGCTGGTCAGCTCTTGAGAGAGAGCTTTGGCCATTACCCCACAGAGTGGTACGCCAGGCACCGCCAAGAGCCGGAGCGTTGGGTGTGGAGGCACTTAGCAGAATAGGGGGGAGAAATGGAAAGTTGCGTCCTCCACTGCCAATTAATTTGGGCTCTAATGTATGGGCAGATGGAGCTGGGTCCTCTCTCACTTTCGCATTACGCAGCGCAATGCAGTCTCAGTCTCGGGGGAAGCGAGCAGGTCGACTCCAGATGGCCAGGCGTGAATGTCGACAAAGGATTGTGGTAGTAGTATGCAATCTTGCGCCGCTATGCTTGGGATCAGTTCCCCGGCAGTCTCATTGTCAGGCGGTGTGGTCATCTTCTCACTGTCCTGTCCTGTCTTGTCCTGTTGAAAGGGCAGGCAGCCAGGCGCAAAGCAGGGACCCTACGGTTCACTTCCCGCTGCCCGTCAACCGATCCCTCAGGGGTCTAGCCCAGCGAGCACAGAGAACCCATCGCCAGTGCATCTCAGGCTGCGGGGCAGAGCATGGGTGCTAATATATCTTAGTGCGGAAGGGCCCCATCAGCGCATCTCGAGCCCACTCATAGCCATTGGGCCCTAGCAATTTGGGCCGCCTGCACGGTGCCAGGCCCTACCTTGCTGCTGGTGCGGGTCTTCCTGTGTTGTTCGTGGTTGGTTGTTTTGGGCACTTTTGTTGTACAGCGAGATTGTCGAGATCTTGACCGCACGCAGGCGCCCGGGAGAAGCAAGTCTGTCAAAGTCATCAGGGACTTTCCTGGACACGTATGACCCTGCCAGAGCCATGGACAGTGGGAAGAAGACGTCGTCATGGCAGCGGCGGCGCAGATGGGGATCGTGACTACAGAGTACTGACAACACTTAAGCGACATTCAATGTTGTTTACGATTATAGTGCAGTAGGCTATCTGCTCTGTACCTCAAACTCCGTACCTACACGTGGTAATAAGTTCAACCGCCGGATCCAAGGCCAGTCAGGGGGGCCCAGGCGTCGACGAGAGCCTCTCTGCAGTGTCAAGTTCGTATTGCTAGGCTCAACTCATCAAACCCGGGGAAGGTCCCAAGCTACGATGGGTGGCTTTGGATTAGAGATGGAACACCATGCCTAAAGGAGCACATGCTTCTGATATCAAATTTACCCTGGCAGTCAATATACTCACTTACTGGGTGGTATGCAGGTGAGTCTGTAGTCTGGGCCAGGGTCCAATACGGAACAGTACCATGGCAATTCAGGTAAAGCAGAGAACACTTGATATCGACTAGACAAAGTCAAAGGTTGACCATCGTGAACAATAATAACAAACATAAAGATGGCTTTCGAGGACTACGCCATGTTGATCTGGTCCTGCAAGTATGAAATTCGGCCGTCCAGAATCGATCATCTCCAAGCGCCTAGTACATACCCGCATGCTCGGGGGCCATGAACTGATTACCAGTATACTACTTCATCCGTAGTATAAAAGTCGATAAATGCAGCCTGGCAGGTAGCCTACAGGGTCGACGTCTCACTCTTGCAGCCCGGCAGCCAGCATCTACAAGCAATGGCGGTTGCGCGGATCGACTCCTCCGGAATACTCAGGTACTGTGTAATGTAAGTCGGAAGAAGATGAGTGGATCGAGTAATCGATTCTCAATTTTTATTACTACCTAAAGCATGAGAATATGAGCTGGAGCAGGTGTGGTGCAAATAGAGCTGATCGGCTGAGCGAAGAAAAAGCCCCCATGGGACAGGTAAGCTTATTAGAATATTCCGGAGTAGCTCATGACTACTTTTTCTGCTGAGACGTTGCCCATTTCGGTCTTGACCTGACGATGGCTGAAAAGTATACAATCCTCCGCGCAACCGAGGCTGCCCTCGTTCTGAATAGTACAACTTGTGCTGGCAAGAGTTGGTAGATCTGAAAACAACATCTCTGTCGCATATCGAGCTGGCGGTCGTAAGAGATACTGCAATCTTTCCGTTCTCTTTCACGAGACTGACTACGAGACGTACGACCCAAGTTCCACCCGCCTTCGCAAGACCCCGGTGCCGAGGTTCTCACGTCTACCTGCCCCGACCTGCCATCAGTGCAATATTACCCCGTTGCTGTTTCCTCCTCATATTTCGTTTATTAGACTAGAGAAATAGTTACCGCGCCAGTCAGGGTGTTAAGCTCGCCTTCCGGACACGTTCGCTAAAGAACCGCAGACCGTCTTATGTCTTGCAGCTCTTCTGCTGTTACTTTTTCCCCTCCGTCCTTCTCCTCCTCTTCAGCTGCTGAACTCTGTCCGACGACTATTCTGCTGCCTTTCAGCTCTCTCTGAAGGCGTCTCCCCTCATCTCTTCTCGGGGTGTTATCCGTCCCGCAACAAGTAGCAAGGCCACCTTGGTCTTGTAGACAGGCGATATTCAAAATAGCATCACAACGGTTCACTCTCGTCCTCACTCATAATACGAACTACTTACTACTGGGTACTGCTATTCCCACTTGGAACTGGGCGCACTGTTTCCGACTTGACTGCTTGCCACGGCCGAACCAGCCCATCCATCCTGCCATCTCCCCCCCTGACAGCGTGCCGCCCTAGTCTAGAACGAACCAAGCCCGACTAGGTACAGACAGCACCTTAGGCGAAGGGGACCCGCGAAGATCGCAACTCTCAGCCCGCCGAATAAAATAAAAAATAGGTCTCCGCCAGGTCAGAAGACCCTGATTCTTCGCCGATGCGAGCCACCCTACAAAATCGCCGTCAAAGATTTTTCTGTTTCTTTTTCTCGAACAATTTAAAAGCCGAAAAGTGTATGCGAGCGGCTGTCTCTCTCTAAGCAAAATTTTGTTACACGACTCTCTTCTTTTTTGGGAGGCACCTGAACCCGACCCCTCGTTCGTTTCCCCAGCTTTCTACGTGGCCCAGCCAGACCCAGCAAACGCAGCCAGCGCTCTCCTTTCAGCGTGTCCCCCTACGACGTCCCTTGCATTTGAACGGGTCCCGTTGGAGCCAAAATCTTTTAGGGAGCTCTCGAAAGGAAAGAAGAGACCACCTCGGCCAATACCGCAGAGGGCGAGCCACCGCGAATCCCGTCAGACCCGGCAAACGCAAGCAATTCGAACTTCGACATAAACAGAAGCGAACTCGGCGCACCTCTCTGATTTCTTTAATCCCAGGGGCCAGGCGGATTTCTTCATTTTTTTTCTTCCGTCCCTTCCTGCTGCAATACTTTTTTTTTGTCCATCCCCAGTCAGTCTCTTTTTTACGTCTCTCCGACGCATTACAAACCTAGACAGCATTCGACACTCGATTCACACCCACGTGCAACGCTTGTGGCCTTGTCGCAGCGGCTGTGCCAGAAACAAAATCCACGGTTGCCCACGTCATAGGCTGCTTGGCTGTTTGGTACAGAAGTTGGCAGCCTGCCACTCACTGCACGCGCGCGCGCCAGACACAGCCAATTCCAGGCTCGGACCTCTTGTTCCCTGACGATCCTCTGCTCTTTTCGCGATTAACGTACCGCCACTCCTTGCAGCGCTGCGTCCTGCGACTGGCCAACCGACTTTCGTCGCAACCAGCTGGCCAACCGAAAGAAAAAGCTCGGCAGAAAAGAATCGACTTTGTGCCAGCAACCGCCGAATTGGACAGAACAATCGACGGCTACTTCAGCCAAGAGAGAGAACGGAGGGAATTCCAAGAAAATCACCGCGCCAGCACGAGGAATTTGAGACGACGACCTTGGTGGCACTCGTCTCTGATCGCCAGTTCACGCGGCAATCAGTGCACACACCGTTATCGCCATCTCGATCGCATACCTGCGCCCAAATCAACCAACCCATTCATTCCACCTTGGAATCTCAGTAATTCACAGGGGTCTCTTGCCCACTACGCAAGATAACAGCAATCATGTCGGCCGATCTCTCAGCGGGTAAGTGAGATAGATTTGATTTTGTTTGTTTCTTCTTCTCCTGCCCTTTGCCCTCCAGTGCCGTGTTTTCCATCCCCTTTAGCCCCAACCAAGCAACCCACCACCCATGATCCCCTCCAAAGCTTTGAACAGCACAGCGTCGGGTCTTCACACCACGGTCTCCAGCAGCGACAAAGGGCCCCTTTTGTAGTCCCTGATTTTCATTTGCGGTGGATAATCAGAACGGCCCTATTGTCTTGCTACGACTGTCTTGGGAAGGTTCCAAGCTTTCTTCCTTGCCGCCGTGCCTTGGTGGCCTGCAAAAGATTGGCAGGACGCCGCTCCACTTAACCGGGCCTGTGGTCTGTGTCAAATTTAAAGAGTCTCATGTTTCATATGCCTATCACCGTCGTCATTTGCTATCGCTAACCTACCGTTTGCGTCTGCATAGGCCAATCTTATGGGCGATCTGCCGGATTGACGCTTAATCTCTCGTCAAACAACCCCTTTCGCAACCGTGCTGCTTCGCCAAATAGCGGTCTCAGTCCCAACTCCCAAACCTTTTCCCCTCCGCCTCCCCATTCTCCCTTCGACGATCCTCCCGAACGACCAGTGTCGAGAAACCCATTCTTCGAGAACACGGAAAGCACTCGAGGACAACCTATCAAGTCGCCCGCAAGCATGGCGTCCGCCCCAGAGAACAGAAAGTCGCCGACTGCTGAAGAGTTGTTCGTAAGTTGATTCCCCCCAAAATCCCCTCTATCTCGGGCGCTGCCAATTACCCCACCGCCCAACAACCAACTTTGACATTGTCCGATGCGATGCGCCTGTCGCACCCAACCCAACCTACTCGTATGCATGTCGCATACTCTTACCAAACGTTATTCTCGAGTCTATCAAAAGTACTCACGCCAATTGCTTCAATTAGGACAAGTTGATTATCATCGACGATGACGACAAGCCTTCGGCCAAGCCTGCACCTCCGAGACCAGATGGCGCTCGAGGCCCCCCTCCCCCCAGAGGCCCCCCAGGCGCTTCTCGGGGTCGAGCACCCCCGCCTCCCGGTCACCGACCTTCGCGATCTCAAGAGGAGGCCATGAGAGCCCGCCGGATGCAAGAGAAGGCTGGCACCAGCAGCGACCGAAAGATGGACTCCTCCAGCAAGCGCCCCACCGAGAGGCGCCCTCGTCGCAACTCTGACTCGTCCATCATGGAGAAGCCCTTGACTGAAGAGGAGAAGAAGGCAAAGGAGGCGCGCCGCCGCGAACGTGAGAGGCGCCACAAGGAGAGAAGCAAGACTGGCAAGCCCAGTCGACGACTTGATCTCATTGACCAGCTCGACGCTACTAGTATCTACGGAACAGGATGTAAGTGGCCACAGGCGCCAGTATTCCCATCTCGAGCTTGGCTAATGCGGTTTCGCCAATAGTGTTCCATCATGATGGCCCCTTTGATGCCTTGATCCCACACCGCAACCGCAATGGCACCCGCCACGCACCGATGCAGGCCTTCCCCAAGGACTCTCTCAACATGGCTCTGGGAGGCTCCGGTCCCCTCAACGCCAAGCCTGACCACAAGACCCTGATGGGCCAGCACGACGAGGAGGCATACCTCGATTACAACGCTTCCAAGAGAAACGAGCAGCCCATCTACGAGCCGCCCGTGGGCTCGAGCAAGGAGGCCAATGTTTTCGACCCCCACGCCCGAGCCTCTGTTCTGCACGGTGACGAGTCTCTTGGTCTTGGAACATCGACCTTCCTGGAGGGAACTCCCGCAGCCCAGCGCGACATCGCACGACGCGAGGCAGAGATCGCACAGGGTGGAACGGACAACGGTCTGCAACGAAAGAAGTCTCTGGCCCAGCGCATTCGCGGAATCAACCGCGGCCCTCGTGATATGAACAACCGTGGCCGCATGACCAACCCCGACGCCGCATACGGACCTCGATCCGGAGAGATGCCCACCGGCAGCAGCACGGGCGAGAGAAACCCCTTCTTTAGCGACTTCGACAATGCCGAGGAGCGCATCTCTGTCAGACGCCAAGACTCTGCAGGTGGCCCCATGTCTCCAGGATCTCCCAACAGCCCTCCCCGGGGCTACAACCTGGAGCGCCGCTCTACGGCCGATGCCTCGGCCCCCGAGCAGCAGCCAGCCAAGCCCTCGGGCGGTGGTCTCTTGAACCGCGTCAAGAGTTTGAAGGGTGGAAGAAGACAGCGACCCGAGATTCCCACACAAGCAGCTCCAACATACACCCCTCCGACCCCCTCGGCATCCTAGGTGTTGCACACGTGCAATCATGGATATGACTACTAGCATTTGGTGGACAAGGTTGGAAAGCGGTATGCTCGAGTGGAAACAGTACATGCTTCTTTCAAAAATGGGCAGAGGCGTCAGATTTGAATTGGAAGGGGTGATGATTTTCGTAACACTCCTTCGTTGCGCCAGTTTTTCTTCTTTTCTTCTTTTGTAGGATACCTACTCCGTTGCGTGACCCGCTGGGAATAACGCCAGTTCAATCACGGTCAGTCATTTCATGAGATCTGAGAAAATGAGAGTACAGAAACAGGAGGTTGTGCGGCGTATTATAAGTAGTCGTCAACCGGATACAGAATGCCCTAGAGACTTAATACGAGAAAGGTCTAAACCAAACTTCTACTGTGACATGTTCTTTCCAGTGTCCATGACTTTGTACAATGCAGCCACGAATTTCTGTCAAGTAATACGTAATGCGACTCCCGAGGTCTGCGATTCCGCGCTCCATCCCACCCCCACTTGGGCTCAAAATGTCCCTCCACAGATGGCTGGCATCGAGTTCCACTGACCAACAAAACACCATGCATCATCGGCCTCATTTTTCATGACTTGATGAAGCAGTTTCGACCAGGTCATAAAATGCTGCCAAAGATGACAATACTAGTCACGTGTGCAGACTCTCAGACTCCGTTATAGTCTCGGTTCAATCAAGCAATGCCGCCATTAGGCACCTTTTCGGCCGGCCTTTGAAAAACACGACCTAGAGATGAACCAGGAGCTGCCAGTTTCCCAGGTTAGCTCACATTTTCAGCTAGAGCCCATCTCGGGTTCTACACTATACAGCCTCGAAAATGCGAGGAGGAAGCGACTTGGAGGGCGCGGCACGCTCAAAACCGGCTGCGCAGAGATTGACAAGCAAGCTCTAGTGGATGGCTTCGAGCGCGGCATCGTGGTGGGAATCAGTGCCGAGGAGATGGACTACGGGCTTGTGGTGAGTATTCGCTAGGCACCCCGTCAAGTCCTGGACGCTGAATGGGAGTTCTCTCAGCTTTCCATGCAAACGATTGCCCACAACATGGTCTACGGCCAGCGTGACGCACCAGCGCTGCGCAGAGCTGCCATCATCACCACGCTCGCACCACAGGCTATCTTGCCAACCCTGAGAGACATTATCAAGTCGCAGGTGCAGAGCAAGCTCGGGGTCGGCCATGCCGATGTCAAGGCTCGCGTCCGCGAATGCTTGGAGCGCATCTCGGTATCACGGGTCTTTGATATGGAGGGTTTATGGGAGGTCCTGAGCGAACTTGAGCTGGAATCTACAGAAGAGCCATCGCCGATTGTGGGCGCGGAACCCGTAGTGCCAGCAGAAGAAGAAGAAGCCGAAGAAGCGGCTGCTCCAGAGGAGCCGGAATCCTCGCCGCTGTCATCACTGTCGTCGACTCCGCCTTACGAGCTGCCTCCATTGCGGCCAACACAGCAGATTGCAAGGACCGAAATCATGGACAGCGAAGACGAAGGCGGACTGTCCCCCATCTCGCCCTCTCCGCCATCAGAGACAACGCTCCTTGAGCCTGCGCCGGAGACGGTAGCGCCACCCGTGTCGGTGCCAACACCGGCACCAACTCACGAGCAGTCTTCTTCTTCCGAGGTCGACGATCGGACCCCTGGTGTCATAGTAATCACCCATTTCTCTACACTACTAAGCACATTATTTACGCAGCGGGATAAGTCGTCGGCCCACACAACTCTGCAGCTGTTTTCCTCACACCTTCGGTATTTGGCCCGCTCGTCGGGGCCGCTCATCATGCTTTTGAACACGACAACGAACGCGCCCTCCAACCCCGTGTCCAGCACTGCCACAGCAGCAGGTCCGACAACACCAGGCACCGGCGGGCCGCCGGCGAAGCGCTCGTCGTCGGAGCGCCCCATGGATCCCACGCTGCGCTCCATCTTCAACCCCCCGCCCCCGTCGCACGGCGGGTACGGCGCCGGCAGCGTGGCGCTGAGCAAGAAGAACAAGCCATTGTTTGGGCTGACGTTTTCGCAGTTTCTCGACCTGCACCTGCTGTGCACACGCGTCCCGAGGACCCGGGCCGACGCCGAGGCCGTGTTTGCGCCGGCTGCGGCGGCCGCGGGAGATTCTGGGAGCGGCAGGTCTAGGTACGCGTGGGCCGTGGAGGTCCTGCTCGACGAATCCGGGTTCTGGACGCCGGCAGGAGAGAGGATCGACAGGGAGCAGAGATGGGGCGCCGTCGATGTCAAGGACGGTGTTAGAACTGTCGACGCTTTTGAAAAAGTGCACAGGCAGGCCAACACGGAGATGTTTAGATTGGCTGCTGGATTCGGAGGTCGGCGAGTCTGAACTTGATTCTGCCAACCAATGTTTATATATCTTTCGGGAACAATGTGATTTCTATGACAAGACCACGTCGTCCCGGCGCCTTTGCGGCCAGTATGTTCATCATGGTAACATTGCATCGTCGTTGCGAAGCACAGTCGGTCTTACAGCAACCCAACGTACAAATCATCACGCAAAGGTATACTCGAATAAAGTAGCAATAAACCGCACGAATGCCTCTGGTATAGAGGCCCCGTCCACAGACTTTGGCTCGGACTGTATTCTTCAATTGACCATGCACTCACGTATATTTCTTTCCTAACTTGGCTCACTATAGGTGCCAGAAGCCGAGGAAGAGGTGATCTTAGAAATCATACGCGTCCGATTGGGCTGCCCCGCCTTTAGTTGCTGTTTAAGCACCAAGCTATGACTGGCTGTCCCTTACATGGAGTATGTGATGACGTGGGGTCGTTTGACGTGTACGACGACGGGGATCGATTGTACGCTGCAAATGTAAATGTAAATGCCACCAACACAAGGGTTAAAATACAAGTGCTCGTGTAAGAAAATAGTCGGATCAACAAACAACTGCCACTTCAATCGATGCTTAGCTGAGAAAGGACAATATGTAGGTAGGTAGTTGCTCTTCTTCCACACTACGATAGGTACCAGGTGGGCCGCTCGGATACAACGGTGGGATCCATAAAGTGGTGTATAATAGTGCAAAAGGGGATCGATCCCATCAAATCCATTCCTCGGAAGTGCCAACCGCAGACTCGGGCTCGCTGAGACCCCGAGGGAGGGCAAACGTTGGTACAGACTTGCCAGAAAGACCAATGACATGTCGTGTCGCCCAGCTGAAACGTACGACGACGCATCGATCATTGCGTCCCCTGGGGCGCTGCCTAGAGAGACTCAGGTAATCATGACGCCGAGATGCTTTCCATGACCTCGCTCCCCATTGGTCCCCACGCCTCCAGACGTCCCCCAGGCGGCTCGTCTTATGGCGTGAGACGCCCGGAGAATGATATCAAGGTCCCGACCGAGTCTCCTTCTGAGTATTACTTTTGTTCCTGTCCTCTCAATGATCAATTCGACGATTGTTGAATTTCAAAAGAATTCTTGACCTGTTTCTCAAACAACTTGTTGGAGTGTGGCAAAAGGCAATCGAGGGCCCCTTGACGTCACAATTGAGACGGACTTTCTCGGGATCTCTTTTCTTTGCATAATCACCAGCTCGC
This sequence comes from Pestalotiopsis sp. NC0098, assembly GCA_022432395.1. Lineage (NCBI taxonomy): Eukaryota > Fungi > Ascomycota > Sordariomycetes > Amphisphaeriales > Sporocadaceae > Pestalotiopsis > Pestalotiopsis sp. NC0098. The sequence goes on from JAJKLJ010000008.1 coordinate 1,210,847, forward strand.
CCATCAAGAGGCCGGCTGTAATTTTAACCTAAAAAGAGAGCTCACTTCTTCATCAACCTTCGGAATATAGTCAATTATCCAAGCTCGCCAAGATGAAGTATTCTGCAGCAGCGTTGCCCCTTGTGGTGGCAGCCGCGCAGGCATTTGTCATCCCGAACGAGGCCATCACCCAGCAGCTCGCTCTCCAGGCCGAGACTGAGCCAGCAGTACACGATCATGATGTGTGGTCATCGTGGTGGGACAGTATTCCTTCCGTGGACGATCTTCGCTCGTCCGCCGAGGATACCTTTTCCAGCACCCTAGACGCCGTCACCGACAGCGCCAAGTCCATCATCGACGAGCTGTCGGATCTGGATTTGGATTTCGAGATCCCCGACTTCTTCTCCGCGGAGAGGGAGCACCCCGGCAAAGGCCACAAGGGCCACCACGGACACCACGATCCCCACGACGGGTCCAACTACACCATCTACCAGGCCATCCACGCCTCGCAGTACTCGACCAAGTTTGCCAAGCTGGTCGACGAGTACCCGGACATTGTCCAGACCCTGAACTCGACCAAGCACAACATCACGGCGTTTGTGCCCACCGACAAGGCCTTTGACAAGATCCCCGAGCACCACAAGAAGCCCTCCAAGGAGTTCATCGAGAAGGTGCTCGAGTACCACCTCGTGCCCGGCTACTACTCGGCCAAGAGGGTCCTGGTCAGCCACACGCTGCCGACCTTTGTCAAGGAGGACGCTCTCGGCGGCAAGGCCCAGAGGCTCCGCGCCAGCGTCAGCCTCTTTGGCGTGCGCATCAACTTTTACAGCAAAGTAGTCGTCGCCAACATCGTAAGCCTCCCTCTCCTGCTATGATTCATTCACATGAGTTTCTCACAATATACCACTCAAGTTTGTCAAGAACGGCGTCATCCACGGCGTCGACAGCATCCTGGTGCCGCCCCCGCCCACCACGCGCCTCATCCAGCTGGTGCCGCAAAAGTTCTCGACGCTGCTCCTGGCGGCCGAGAAGACGGGCCTGGCCAAGGAGGTGCACGGCGTCCCGACGGTCGGCGGCACCCTGTTCGCCCCGACCAACTGGGCGTTCGAGAAGCTCGGCCCCGGCGCCAACGCCTTCCTCTTCAACTCGGAGAAAGGGCTGGGCTACCTCAAGGCCCTGCTCAAGTACCACGCCGTCGCCAACGAGACGCTCTACTCGGACGCGTACTATGGCCGGGACAGCAGCGAGGGCGCCGACGCCGAGGCCGCGCAGTTCCATGTTGATCTCCCCACGCTTCTCGACGACAAGAGTCTGAGCAGTACGTACAGACCATTGGTCAGAGTGATCCTTTTTCTTTTGCTAACACTTGCATAGTCGACATTGCCCGCTGGGGCGGCCTGATCGACATCCGAATCAACGGCTTCACCCACGTCTCCATCCAGGACGGCATCGCCAAGGACGGCGTGATCCAGGTCGTGTCGAGCGTGCTGATCCCCCCGCACGGCGACCACGGCGAGAGCGGCAGCAGCAGCTACGTCGACGGAGAGGAGATTGCGGTCGAGGAGCTCATGGCGCGCCTGGAGCCTTTCGTCGAGAACGAGGCTTCCGTCGGTGAATTGTAAGAAGAGAAATGTAGGTAGGGTATCACTTCACAGCCGAGGTACGGAGTTGGGTGCGGCTGTTGTGGAAAAACAAAATGTACTGTAGGGAATGAAAGAAGTACGATGGCTTACAGAATGAATGGAATGAAATAGCAATGGTACATTACTCTCCTCGAACGCGCCGCCTTATACTGCCACGGAGAATCTCTGCCCACTACAAGGTGTTGTAATAGAGACGCCGTGTGCACAATCAAGAGGTCATTTTCATGTTCTTGACCAGCAGGACAAGTGCCAACCCAAAGATTGGGCCGCAGCTGCGTTTGCGTCTGCGTTTGCAACGAATGACCTCAAGTATTCGAGTTGTGCCGCAACTTTCCAAGACACACTCAACATGGTGAGACCATCTGGCGTAGTGGACATTCTACCTCCTGGAAGCCTATGGGTAGCCTGTTCAAGTCCCTGTCGATTCTCCTTTTTTGAATTTTTTTTTTTTTGAATTTGTGGCTGTCTTGTGCATTTTATTTTGTCAAAACTACTAGTCATCTGAGATCGGCAAAGGCAGTTGCTAGGAAGGATAAACAATGATTTATTTTGATATATGTGATTCATTGCCAACAATTTGCGAGAAGACCACCGCAAGAAAACCACCTGTTAGAAAGGTGATCGTGACTTTGAAGCCTCGAGTTGATTATGATGGCTTTTGAGGCACAATGGACACCGAGCGTACAGGGAATAACAGACTGTAAGAGTTTAGACATCTGGCTGCTAGATTAAACAGTGGCTTTGTCCATCTTTGGCGGCTGCTTCACTAGGTACAGAAGTTTGTTCTATGTTTTGTTGTTTCCTATACGTTTAACTTCTATACCTGATCCTGACATCATGAGATAGACATGCATCGTGTTATTGTATTACAAAGCGAAAATGGGATCAGCAATATAAGAGATTGCCAACGCAAGGGATACCTCATGTTATTACTAAAGACATTAAATGGCAAACATGTTAGTTAGTGAGATTATATGTAATTGTGAGCTTGTCTTACTTTCCAACATGTCAGACCACCGACTGGCATCATGTTCACCATCTCGTCTGTTGGTCTCAAGCTTTAAATCCCTGGCGTATGTATCCAGATTCTCGAACTTGTGACCCCTGCATCCAAGTCTCGATACCCTGCATGCGAGATGTCAAGACTCACATGCGAGAGAGGTCGCCAAGCTGGACACGAATATGTAGCTATCCTACAGCCACCCAATAAATACATTACCCCAACCCTGCAGCACAATCGAGATAATCCCAGTTGAAATGATTATACTCCATTCGGCCGCATATTCCGTCGAAGCCAAGCTGAGCTCAGCTCCGGGCCTGGTGGTATTGTAGTATCCTTCCTCCTTCCCTCCCTCGCTTGTCAATTCCAAGATCGGTTCTTTCTTGCCCCTCATTTGGTCTTCTTGGAGGCAGGCAAGCACACAGCCTTACCAAAAGAATCACAAATTGCAATCGATTGATCTTGGTCACACGCGGTGCAGTGATTCAATTGCCAATTACTAGTATATCCACCTCTGATTTGGGGTTCTGGTCTTACTTCCCTAGTACTAAAGTGACTAACCCACGGCCGATTGCGCTCGATCGGCGCATACTATTTCTTGATTATACCAACTGATTATACCACGACGTAACCGGGTATTCACTCACCCTCAACCTCACCCTTAATAACCCCTGCCCACGCCAGCGGCTACAAGCTGCAGAATAATTTCATCACTTTGCCTTGCGCATCCTGACTCCGAACCACAACTTTCGGCGCTCTTTCCACACTCCAGTGCCTGCCACTCTTTTTTTTGTTCCTTATATACTAATCGCCTCACGTGCACCCGGTCGGCAACCTCTTACACCTTCGCCCACCCAAAGACCAAGGACAACACTCAAGATGCGCCTGCCCAAGATCCTCGCCGCCGCAGCCTCGCTGCTGTCGGCCACAGCCACGGCAGCCACGCCGTACTCGCAGCAGATGGCCGCCAGCATCATGTCGCGCGGCCAGGGCATCATGACGGGCAGCGGAGGCACGTCGGAGCTGCTGCAGGCGGGCTTCACGCAGAAGGCCTTCACCGCGCTGGCGGCCCAGTACGCCGACGACGACGGCGACTTCGCCGCCGAGGTCCGCGCCTACGTCGTCCGCAGCGCCGAGTCCGTCGCCCCCTTTGTCGCCAACGCCACCAAGGACGCCCTCGAGTACCCCATGGACCGGCTGAGCAACGGCAACGCGCTGCTGGCCTTCTCCCAGTCGCTTCCCGCCGGCGCCAACCTGACCGCGGGCGAGTTCGGCGCCGCGGCCGCGGCCCTGCGCCAGAGCATCGATCTGAACCGCCGCAACGGCGAGGGCGGCCTGTGGTACTTTACCTATCCGTACTGGAGCTACCTGGACGGCATGTACAGCCTGGCGCCCTTCTACACGCTTTCGACGCTGGCCGGTGACGTCAAGAACGACACGGCCGCCGCCCGGGCTTCTCTGGACGACATGCTGCTGCAGCTCGACCTGCTCTGGCAGCACTGCCGCAACGAGACGTCGGGGCTGCTGGTGCACGGCTACGACGCCAGCAAGACGGCGGTATGGGCGGACCCGGCGACGGGCGCCAGCCCGCACGTCTGGGGCCGCAGCCTGGGCTGGTACCTGATGGCGCTGGTGGACACGCTCGAGGTCCTGTCTTCTTCCTCGTACTCCGCGTCCACTTGCAACCTGCTCAAGTCCTACGCCCGCCGCGTCGGCGACAAGTTCCGGTGCCTGGCCCCGGCCGTCGCGGCCGCCGTGGACCCGGCCTCGGGCGCCTGGTGGCAGGTCCTGGACGCGCCGGGCGCTGCGGGTAACTACATTGAGAGCTCGGGCAGCGCCATGTTTGCGTACGCCCTGCTCAAGGGCAGCCGACTGGGATACCTGGACGGCGTGAACAGTAGTGCCACCAACTTTGCGGATATCGGCGTCCGGGCTACTGAGTACCTGACCAGCACGTTTGTCGTCGACAACGGCAATGGCACGCTCGGATATAATGGCACCGTGTCCGTGTGCAGTCTGAACTCGACGGCCAGCTACGAGGTACGTTTCTTCCCAGAACTACTGTTTCTCTTCCATCGTTTTCCTTACTCATTATTGACTTGATAATTCTGCAGTACTACGTCGGCCAGCCGATCAACTACAACAGCGTGCTCGGATCTGCCGCCTATGTCCTCGCATCGCTGGAGGCGGAGCGCTTGGGTCAGTAAGCGGCGACAGGACGGGTGACATGTGGAGGAAGAATGTGCAAGAGATCACGGATTGCCAACTTGATTCGATTGTGCTGCTGAAGGCGGCGCAAAAGACGGACAGATAAACAGAGAAAGAAAAACAATAATAGAACCTGCTCTTCCTTGTGAATCTTTTTCTACAATGCCCTTGGCCTTCGCTATGCATTTTTCTGTCATGGCCTGTTTCTCGCGGCTGATGGCTGATACAAAGTGACACGATACTTCCTCTCGAATAATAAACAAGAATCACTAACAGAATCCGGGTAAAAATGAATAGAGCGTATGGGAAGATTATGTCTTTATTCATGACTATTATCAAAACACGCATTGGGTATCTATACTAACAACCAAATTCCGCTGCTCTAACGCTCAAGCTTCCAAAAACATAAAATCTAGAACATGAACGCAAGAATGCATCATGGATACCTCGACCGAGACAACAAAACCAGTGTGGCTTGCCAAATCAAAAAGCACGCAATCGTAATTGAGAGGCCACTTGAGTCCCATTCCGAATTCCGAGATCCAACGACGGCCAAACTGTCTGCCGTGACAGTAGACAAGATACAACAACAACGAACTGCATTGACAGAGGCCAGTGCTTGCGTGTTCAGCGATATCCAGCGCTCGTTCAGGACAGACGCCCAAAGATTGGTGCATCCTAGAAGTCCCGGAAGCCACAAAGTTTCCAAAACTTGAGTATAATGTTCTTCCGGATATTGTCCAATAGCCTAAGGGTGGTTGCGGCGATTTCTTTCCCGCGTCTCCCTAAGGCTCTGGAGTCTAGGACGTGCAAGAATGCCTCAAGGTATTGGCGAGAGTTCCTCTCCTAAGGGGCACCTCGAGGATCGGCAGCGCGCCTAGTGCCATAGTATACAGTGCGGGTGTACTTGATTTGATCCGGTGGAAGCATTGACTTGTCGCCTATTCGAAACTCGTGCTCGAAAGGAGGAAATTCACGACGAAGCCTGACATCGTAGCGAGCTTGTAAATAATTCGACCTTGAACTCCTGAGATTGCGGAGTGTAGGCGGCTGTACGACATCGAGATTGACATTGTGAGGATGCTCAGAGAATGCATACTTGGCTTGCTCCTGAAGTTGTGCAAACTCTCTAAGCACTGGGGCCGAAGAAGAATGAGCAGCCTCGCTCTTCCAACCAGGAGTAGGAAACACGGTGGCATCGGCCACGTATCCCACCTTAGCTTGATACCACGAATTTCGTGCCGTTTCGTCTGGCGTGTCGCTCAGTCGGGGGTTCAACATGCCCCAGCAATTCAGCCAGCCAGGGGCCGTAGGGGAGTGGCAATCGCCCAAATTCTGCCAGACGTCCAGAACAATCTCGAGGCTATTGCTGTCATGGACGTGGAATGTGATGGAGTACTCTGTTGGGCAATCTTCGCAACGCTTGACGATATGCGGTAGCGGCCCATCTTCGCTGCTCTCAGGGACTAGTCTTGCTGCCAAGACGTACTTGATACCCTCTCGGAGCGGAATGGTGAGGTTGTTGATCATCTCGCCAGACATGGGACCATGGTGCATGCAGATCTTGAAGTCACCTGCCATGTCGCCGGGGCCGTATCGGATCAAGACGTCTGTACCCTGAAGATGGATGGGCACCCATAGACGTTGGATCCTGTGGACCAGGAGGGACTTCTTACGAATGATAGCCTCAGTGTCCAGTTTGGCATAGCTGACAAAACGCCTGAAAGGCGACCGCGAGGCGTTGTGAAGGTTCTTATAGGCCTTGGCAAAGAACCAGTCGGTGGAGATGCAAAGGTCGTCGAGAGGAATGCCATGCTGACCCGATATTGTACGGTTCATCATGACAGCGTAGACGTCGCGAAAACCAAACCCCCAATTTATACCAAGACGACGAAAATGAACCTCCTTAGCGTTACAGTCAGCCTCCCAGTTGATGCTGGTATCAGACGAAATGTCTCTCCAAACTGATTCGGCAACGGAGGTTGATCTGGGATGAAAGATGCGGCAATAATGGCACAACTCGAGGTGTGGAACTTGGATCTCGAGCTCCTTGAGAAAGGCCCATCGCTCGTCGTCGTCGGCGCCGGCAACAAATTTGATGCCCTTGATCTTGTCCACGTGGATCGTACACCGGACTTGCTCCCATAGGCGAGGGTCTGTGCTCATCCTGAGCCGGCGACTGGCGAGACCGAGTTTGATAGCATCGTAGAGGGGCAGCTGCTCCTGAATTATGCCGATGACCTCGGGAGGGAGGTCCTCGATTGTCCTCGAAGGCCGCACTGAATCCATGCTTGTTGGCCACGAGGTGTTGTCCACGTAGGTAAGTACTCGGGTACGTCTCTTGTCCATGGGTGTCGCCGATCCCCCAAGGGTCGGCTGCGAATGTAGTATTCGATGTAGACGTCCAGGCCAGTAGCAGCGCTCGACGGACGGTTGTGAGGATGAACGTGATGTAGGTAGTTTGGTGGGCAACACTGCAACGGATCCGCTAGGCAGCGCCGGCTCGTGTGCGCCGGCAGCAGTCAAATGTCCAAACCGCTGATTGACTCTTCTCGTCTGCAAGTTGCAGGAAGAAGTGGACCAAAAAATTGATATCCAGAGAATAATCTCTGAAAAGATTGCCAATAAAATACAACTGGTCGATGCCTTCGCCTCCGGGCCGTCTGGTGAAGACCAGAGTTTCCTTGGCTGAAAATGTAGATGGAGGGGCTGAGTTCAAACCAGCCGCGAAGACGAAAATCCGGCGGGTATGAGGTGTGAAGAAGCGGCTGCGACTGCCACGACAGAAAAGGAGCGCAAGGGAGAAAACCAGAACCAGTATCCGTGGGACTGAAGAAGAGTCGCGCTCGTGAAAATTGTTATGTTTTTTTCCTCCCTCCCTCGAAGTTGGAGTACACCAAACAACATGCATATGTGGTATGCATCGGACCAGACAAACGGACGTCAGGTGGGCTGGGCTGGGCACGATCCGGAGTCCTTCAGGGTGGGCGCCGACAGGGGGGCCCAGACTACCGTAGGGAAATGTCTAACCTAGAGAGCCGCCAACCAGAACTGGAGCAGAGCCAGGGAGAAGAGAAAAGCAGTTGCAACTTGAACCCAAAAATTGCAACCGCCTAAACTGAACGGCAGCTGAGCACCAGCTGCAATTGACTTTGTTACCTTATGCTACCAGCTACCAGCAACACCAACTACAACCGCGAAGGTCAACAACAGTTGCACCAGCAATTCATAAGTAAGAGCAAATGCCAATAACGAAATAGCTGAGAATCAATCACCGAAGATTTTATGCAAAGTTTCATAAATCTAGAATGACTGCTGTAGTCGCGCCAACCCCGGCCTCTAAGGTTTATTGGATCTGAAGGCAGACCAGTACATCTTTAAGGTACAATTCTCGGACGATTTCTTTCAGATCATTATTTACCGATTCAGTCGTAGCAGTCGATTCCAATTAATCCATCAGCTCGAATGTGAAGGAAGTCTGACCTGGAACCTCCCATGCTGACCAGAAGCAGTCATCTTCTCTTGTCGCGACCAAGACTTGTTTCTTCGTCTCCGATGCGCTACTCGTTGTATTCCTATCGCTGCCGATATATTCAGCACAAGGCCCAAGTTCATAACCTGTCATGACATACCTGGTCTATTGCAAGCGATCTTGGGTATCATTGATCTGTCTCTCTCCCCATGCTTTTCTCTCTGCCTCTCCATGCAGATGCAAATCTTGTCATTGGGACATCTCCTTGATCAGCTTGCGCACAAACTTCTTTTGCTGGTCGACGCTCAAGGCCTTCTCGTCCGTCTCCTTAACTGCCCTTCCAACCACCAAGATCGTCTTGACGCTCTCGCTGTTGACCCAAATCTTGCCGTTCCTGCCAACGGCAGTCTCAAATGCAAGCCCTGCAGCGCCCAGCTCTTCCAGCACGGCGACCTGGCCCTCCTCGAGAGACTTGCGCATCAACAGGCGCCGGGCCATGCCGAGGGAGATGTCGTAAAGCATGCCGCCCGTCAGTGGTCCCAAGCCGTCTGCCTTGCCTGTCGTGGCCGAGACGCACTCCAGCTCTGGGTCCATGTGCCTGTTGGCCAAGCTCACCCGGGCGTAGACAAGAGCGCCGGATGCGAGTTGCGGCCTCGTCTTCTTGGTTGCCATCTCGAATGCCAAGTGCGGCAGGGTGGCATTGGATGTGTAGTCAGACAGATTTACATAGTAGAGATCCGTGGCGCCCTTGTCGACCTTGCCAATAACGAGGTCGCCGACAGCTGGGGTGTACTGCAATATAGTCAGTTCTGTCTTTTTTCTTTATTGAAATACAATTAAAAGGTGTAGAGACTTACACGTCCACCAGAAGACTCGACCCATATCGAGTTCTTCTTACGATCTGTGACCAGTTGCCCGGCGATTGTGGGTACTATTTCACTGGGCGGAATATGCCTGAGTCCAGGTCCAAGTCTGAGAGGATACTTGGGGTGGGAGGGAATGTGCGAAGGGTCGAGACTTTCGCCGGGTAAAACGACGACTCTCTCCGTTGAGGTGGCCATTTTGACTGAGGCCTGACTTGATCCAGTCTACGGGCTTTCTCAATACTGCTCTGATCTTGGAGTTTTGATACAAGGCAGTATCAGTGGTTCAGTGACGGATAGTCTTGAAAATGTGGTTAGATGTGGCGCAGCCCCACGGGTCTCTGTATTTGTTCAGTCTCAAGTGGTTGTTTTCAGTGTGCTTGGAGGGGCACTTGTGGCGGTGCTAGCGCCAGGCGTGTGTCGCTGGATCCGATATGGTGGGAACTTTTTTTCTTGACATCGAAATTTTTGGGACGCCCTCAATACGCCTTCTGAGCCTCTCAGCAACCCCACTGCCCGTCTTTCCGATAGCAGTTTTTCTCTTCTACAGCTCGACTGTGACTCGGCTTCTATCAAGACTTTAGTGCTTGCTGAATTTATTGTTTCTATTTTTCCCACTACCAAAGTAGGCAAGATGGCTGAGAAGAAGACTGGCGTTGCGCCCGACGAGCGCACCGTCATTGGACTGTCTTTTGGAAACTCTTACAGCTCGATCGCAACCACTGTCGACGATGCCGCCGTCGTCATTGCCAACGAGGATGGTGACCGTCAAATCCCGACTGCCCTGTCGTACGTTGACGGTGAGGAGTACACTGGAAACCAGGCCAAGGCTTTCCTGATCCGCAACCCCAAGAACTCGATCATCTCCTTCAGGGATTTCCTGGGCCAAGAGTAGGTTATTCTATTGGAATGTGGACTGCCACAAAAATAGGCAGAGCGTCGAACTGACATTGGCAATCACAGCTTCACCTCGATTGACCCCACACACTGCCACGCCGCTGCCCACGCCGAGGACAAGGACGGCAGCGTCTCCTTCACCGTTCAGGACAAGGCTGAGGGCGAGCCCTCGATCATCTCGGTATCCGAGGCCTCTACCAGATACATTCGCCGCCTGGTACAGTCTGCCTCCGACTACATTGGCAAGAAGGTCACCTCTGCCGTCCTGACGGTACCCACCAACTTCACCGACAAGCAGCGCGAGGCCCTCGTCAAGGCCGCCAACGATGCCGACCTCGAGGTCCTGCAGATGATCGCTGAGCCCGTCTCGGCCGTCCTGGCTTACGATGCCCGGCCCGAGGCGGAGATCAAGGACAAGACCATTGTCGTTGCCGACCTCGGCGGCACCCGCTCAGACGTCGCCGTCGTTGCCTCGAGGGGAGGTCTCTACACCATCCTCGCCACCGCCCACGACTACGAGTTCTCTGGTGTCCACCTCGACCAGGTGCTGATGGACCACTTTGCCAAGGAGTTCATGAAGAAGAACAAGGACACCGACCCCCGCGAGAACGCAAGGAGCTTGGCCAAGCTCAAGGCCGAGTCCGAGGCCGCCAAGAAGGCCCTCAGCATCGGCACCAACGCCTCCTTCAGCGTCGAGAGCTTGGCCGGCGGCATCGACTTCCAGGCCACCGTCAACAGGCTGCGGTACGAGACCATTGCCCGCAAGGTCTTTGAAGGCTTCAACCGCCTGGTCGAGGGCGTCGTCAAGAAGGCCGGCCTCGACGTGCTGGACATTGACGAGGTCATCATGACCGGCGGCACCTCGCACACCCCCCGCGTCGCCGCCAACTTCCGCTACATCTTCCCCGAGAGCACCGTCATCCAGGCCCCCTCCACGAGCCCCGCCGCCATCAACCCCTCGGAGCTGCTCGCCCGCGGCGCCGCCCTGCAGGCCTCGCTCATCCAGGAGTACGAGTCCGACGACATTGAGCAGTCCACGCACCCTGCCGTCTCCACCGTGCCCCACGTCGCCAACGCCATCGGCGTCATCACCGTCGGCAGCGATGGCGAGGAGACCTTTGCCCCCATCATCGCGCCCGAGACCGCCGTGCCCGCCCGCCGCACCGTCCACGTCGCCACCCCCAAGGAGGGCGGCGACGTCCTGATCAAGGTCGTCGAGGGCAACACGCACATCAAGGTGACCAAGCCCGAGCCCAAGGCCAAGGAGGACAAGGCCGAGGACGACGAGGACGACAGCGACGACGACTCGGAGGAGGAGGAGGAGGAGGAGCACCGCGAGAAGATCTGGAAGATCGGCACCACCCTCGCCGAGGCCGCCGTCAAGGGCACCAAGAAGGGCAGCAAGGTCGAGGTCACCGTACAAGTCAACGCCGACCTGGCCGTGATAGTCACCACCCGGGAGGTCGGCGGCAAGGGCGGCGTCCGCGGCACCGTCAAGGCCCCCTGAACAGTCACCGCTGCTTCCTAGAGAAAAAGATTCTGTTATAATGATGACCGAAACCTCCTCCCCAACGGAAATAAAGGGAGTTACCAAGATGCCATGATATTCTTCACATTTTCTTCAATGGTGCGCGGCGTCTTGATAGATGTTGCTCGGATGAGAGTTAGGGAAAGAGAAAAAAAGAGAGATAGATAGACTGATCCCCTCCCGGCAAACAACAAGGAGTTTCGGGGGTCGATTGCACGTCGATAGAGCCGGAATAAAAAAGTACGACCATATCAAAAGTCCAATTGAACATCAACGAGATATGCAGAGTATAAGCATCATGTGCTGCGACAAATAAAAATGTGTCTGTCTTGATGTGTGGCTACCGTTCAGCTTTCGGTATCTCCACTATGTCTCGAGCTCGCCTCACTTCTGACAGTGCCCGCGTTATATATATACGTAGTCTAGTGTTGCGGGAAGAAGAGTCCAATGGACAAAACTGATATAAAAACCAAAAGCAAACAAAAGAGTATGATCCATCCCAGAAAACCCCCAGGGTGGCCTTCCACCCGAATCCCATCGCTATGCGCTGTGAAAATATATTCTAAATCTTTCATGTACCGATCCAAGGCAACCCAGAATGTAAGTTGTAACTTCATCCCCGAGCCTCTTTATCCCCTGCGTTCTTTATGTGTCGCAGTTCTATCCCGTGTCCCGCGATGGACTTTTTTATACACTTGTTGTTATTATAGACAAGTCGATATGTCGACGAGAGGCTACGCGCTCTCGGGTCAAGTTGACAAGAGGGCCGTTCCAGGTAGAGCCCAGCTGACGAGGTCATCACGAACGTCGAATTCATTGACCTCCCGGTGACTCCGCCGCCCGAAAGAGTGATCCCGTCCGCTGCCACTCCCGCTGCCGCCGCTGCCCACGCTGCCGAGCGTTGGGGCGAGCGAGGCCATGCTGGCGCTGTGGTCCAGAACCGGGCTGTCGTAGGGATCTTCGCGCAGCTGGGTTCGCGGCTGCTGTGCGCCTCGGTGCTGAGAGTGCTGAGACGGCTGCCTTTGTGGTGGGTTGCGTGACTTTGCGCGCCCGACGCTCCTGATCGTGTTGGCGAGCGATCTCTCTGAAGCTCCACTGCGCGACCTTGAATGTCTGCCGCGGCTACGACTGAATTGGTCGCGCATCCTGAACGCGTCTGATGGCCTCAGCGTTGCGTTGTTGACCTCTTCGCTGCCCGATGATGTGCTGTTTGCGTCCTCTCCACTGCGCTCCAAGCTGTGATCTTTCTCGCTCCTCGGCCTGCTTGTCTGATCTTTCCAGCCGCTGCCGCCGGAGAATATGTCTTCGATGCACTCGTCTGCGGCAAGTTCACCCGGCTGGCAGCTCCACGATGCCGCAAGCGCGCGGCGGTACATGTCTTGAAGCTCGCTGGCTTCGCGCGACTTGTTCTGCGTCGTGACGTTGGGCGTGGAGCCCAGAGGCGACTCATCCACTGGCTCGACCGTCTCGCCCGCCATGATACCCGCGATACCGCCAAACATGGGCGCCGTCTTCAGCGCGGGTGCGACGTAGTTGCGATCGCCGTCGACTTGGACCATGAGGATGCCGAGCTTGAGCGTGCTATTGATTTTACTCTCCTGCATGAGGTAGCGGCGCACGATACCCTCGTCGGCGGTCTCATGCTCCTGCTCTTCTGCGATCGGAGCAGCGCCAGCGCTAGCAGTGCTCATCCGTCGCTTGCCATTCAGAGCTGGGCCCAAGATATCTCTGCGCGCGTACTCCAGGCTGCTTCCCGATCGACTGCTGACGCTTTTCCGGGGGAAGTTCTCGCTCTCCTCCACGTATTCGCTAAGGTTCAGCTTGACGACACCCAGTGTAATCTTGTCGTCCCTTCCCCCCGAGGCGGAGAACTCCTGAACCACCTCGAACTCGATGGGACATTCCGTCAACTGGTTATTCCGGTCTATGGTGATGCGCAGAGGTATGACCTGGTTGTAGTCATAGTTTACGCGGTGGTTGATGCTGTCGATCGGGCACTTGTTGGTACGGCCGCGGTGCTCGCCATGCATCGAGTGTGGAAGGTGCCATTTGATCTGCGAGGTGCCGCTCACGAGCGGGACGTTGTTGAGATCGTATATGGTCAGGTGAAGGTCGAATTTAGGCTTGCGCGCCTTGTTGACTATTGGCAGCAGAGAAGGCATATTAGCGACTGGCGTCTGGTATGGACAGTCATGCTATCGCACAACGATCGTTGCGCGTTTCCGAAAGAGAGATGTGCCGAATGACAAGGCGTGGTCGCAAATAGGCTGAGGCGCAAGAGGATGATGGGGCCATGCGCATGTTGTAGCGGAAAACAAAGAACAGAGGACAAGAAGGTGATTACGAAGCAGAAAGCTTCCCACGAGGGTTTGAAACAATGTCTTGGATTTTGCCGGAGCCTCGTACTGTACCCGTTTCCGTCAAAGCACGGGAATGCTTATCTGGTTCGGACCTGAATCTGGAATGCGGCTGACATGGGGGTGGGAGTTGGAAAGTACGGACGAAGCTGAAGCAACGACTTGGATGTGCATGAATATGGGAACCACAGCAGAAGGGCAGCGATCTACTACAGATGCGTCGTATGGGAAGCGTTGGGGGCAGGTTGATGGCAAGGTAGCAAAAAGGGAAAGACAACAATAGATAAGACCAAAAAAGTCAAAAACAGACAGGAAGCACAAAACACGAAGAGGCGGCTTACTCAAGGATGCCATGGTCTCACTACGTGTATAACCCTATTTCGACCCGGTCTGGTTGCTTACGCCAGCAGATTGGAGTTCGCAATAGTCGCAGAACATGCGTTCGTTCGTTTCTTCGTTCGCTCGGAAGACGGGCTACCGAGCCGGGTAAGGATGGACTGCGCCGGTACATGCAGTCATGGTTTGCGCGAAAGCGAGCGGACGTCAAAAGGGCGAGGGCAGGCAGGCAAGCAGGCAGGCTGGCCAGGACAAGGGCAGGAGGATGAATACGGCAATAGAAGTACTGTAGTTGGAGCCTTTCCTCTTTCTCTCTCTCTCCCTCGTCAGTTGGTATCCCCCCACGGGTCTCGCTCGTTGGTGTGTCGAATCGCGATGGATCAAAGCAATAGGTAAGCGTCACCGGATGGGCCGGGAAAAAAGCGAGCGAATGGTTCGGGGCGCGCAACCTGTTTCGGCAGGGCAGGATGACGGGACGAGGTGACAAGAGGGAAAAGCGAAAAGTGACTCGTTACACATACGTATACGACAGACACGACAAGGGAACGAATTCTAGTCTACCAAGGTTCAAGGCATACGAAGAACTGGGAAAGGGGATCGGGGGGATCCAGAGTTGGAAATTCCAACTAGAATAGAAGCGTTCTAGCCCGCATATCGAACATTTGGGTGGCCCGTTGAAAATAGCAGAGAATGAGTGCAGAAATGACATGCAGCACGAGACAAGAGACAAGAATCGGTTGCAAGGATTCGAGATTCGTCTCGACGTTCCTGGATTTCCTTGTCGCCAACGTCATGCTCGCTACTGGGCACCGGCGCGGCTGGGTCGCAGGTTGGAATTGCCCGGGCCCCAGTGTTCAGGACTGATTTGATGGGTCCGTCGTCTCCATCGACATTTTGTTAGGGGTCGTTGGAGGACTCGTAATTAATGTGGCTGCTCATCGCATTCAAAGGCAGTCGCTAGCCTAACAGCCGGGCAGCCTAGAGCTGTGGTCGTGCGAGTGCTAAACTCCGTTCTGGCATCTAGCGCATTTCCGATGTAGTGGGGATCTCTTTGTGCTAACTTTAGTTGATTCGGTGGGTCTGACCACTGATCACAGGCCACTGACCACTAAACGCGGCAAAATTCAAAGCTTGCGCCGACGCGGTTTAGCGCATCATGGACGCGATACCACTTTATCACTTTATCGAAAAAAAGTGCATCAAGGTAGGCAACATACAGTCAATGGATTGTCGATGCTCATCACAGCTGACTCATCTAGGAGTCGGACAACTCTAATCTGGTATCAATTCGGCAGGGGGGACATGGACCATATCGACTGAGTTGCAGATCTTGCTTGACACCAAAGCTCTCTACAGTTGAACTGATCTGGAGACGTCCAAATTCAACATGGCTCCCCAGCAGGGCCACCAGCCCGGCGACAAACAGAAGAAACGCCCGGCCGAGGCTTCATTGACTTCTGCCTCTGCCAAGAAGAGCAAGACAGATGCGAATGGGAGACACAATGGCAGCACAGCCGCTGGGAACTCGCAAAAATCCGGGCGTGGCAACAACAATGGGCAACAGAATGGCCACTCCAACCAAAGAGACGCAAGGAGACCTGCTCCGAGCTACAAGGATGTCAGGGTCATTGCCGCTCAGCCAGCAGATGCTGCTCTCAAGGATGGCGAGCTGGATATTCAGGCATTTCTGAACGCCAGGGGATTCGAGATCAAGGCTTTGGATGAGAGCATGAGGCGCACCCAAGTGTCCAAGACAAGCCGGGCCTTCCAAAAGGTGCCTTTCACCATGAGGCGGAGAGCAGCTGCTCACAACCACAAGAGAGTTCCGAAGCGACTCTATCGGAGAGCCAAGCGAGAGATGGAGCTGGACAACACTCCTACTGTCAACTCCAAGACCAGGAAGCCAAAGTCCAACCGGGCTCGTTTACGCGCAGAGACGGCGCTTCGACTCGGAAAGTTGGCCGATAGGAAGAGACGACAGAAGCTCAACAAGAAGGAAAAAGACGGCAAGCTTGATCCGGTGACAGTGCAGACGCGGCTGGCTCGTCCAAAGATAAAGAGAAATGCCCTCAACGAACCTCCTGTCACGGCCAGGAAATTCAGAAAGAGACAGCTGAACAAGACGTGGCTACCGACTCACCTCTGGCATGCAAAGAGGGCAACAATGACTCCGCCCAAGGATCCTCTCTGGAGATTTGCAATCCCTTTGACACCAACCCAGAAATGCTACCGACCAACGCACCGTGCACTCCGCGAGAAGGGAGCGATAGCCTGGGATATGAGCTACATGAGTACCATTGGCTTGTCTGGAGCGGAGAGAAGTGTCACGCAGGTGCTCAAAGCACTTGGCTTGACTGCAGAAAGTCTATGGAACGAAAGCGGCGAGAAATGGAGATCTGGCGCCATACACTGGAATGGCACTCTGACCAGGAACAAGGACAATTCCCCAAGGGTTATCGGACCAGCCACTATTATTTGGAATCCCCAAGTGCAGGAGGAGGACGTTGAAATGACCTCAGAGGGCGCATCGGAGAACAAGGTTGTGCGGCAGGTTTTCATCCGGTTACATCCTTCTACATTCCTCGAGACTTTCAACGAAACCCTCAGATTGGCAAAACGCCTGACTCCACGTCCTCATGTCGAAGACTTGCGTTACGAGATTGGAAGCATCGAAGTCACAGGGCCCGACTCGACGGAAGCACTATTAGGTGTCCTCTCCGCCTACCCTTCGAAGCCAAACCTCCAGGACTCCCACGCTACGAAATGGGAAACTCTACTCGGCGTCAGTCCTTCAGTCCTCCCCGCCGGATCCCTCCTTGCATTTTCAGCCATGGATCCTCGTCTACGGTATCCACCAAGATGTGTGCGGCCTCCAACATCTGCCCGGGAATCACAACACACGAGCAAAGCGTGGCATCAAGACGTGACCCCTGGTCCGATTGCACTCTTCGACCGTGATGCCCGGTTCAAGGCCTCTCAACTTCCGTCCCAAAAAGCACTCAACCGTCGAAAGGGCAAGAATGCTCCAGGCTCATTCCTCAAGCCTACACAGCTCGATCCAGAGATTCCTGTCATTCTGCTAGCATCAAGGCAAGCCGACATGCCTGGGAGATGGACCCTGCTTATGCCGTGGAAGTGTGTGCTTCCAACATGGTACGCGCTGATGCACTACCCTCTTTCCTCGGGCGGTAACCCTTTGCTCGGCGGCCTCCATGAGATGCAGCAAAGTTTCTTTGAACAAGGACTCCCTTGGTTTCCGGGCGACTTTCCCGCCACGGACGCTGGCCGAGCGTGGGAGCTTGAACAGAGACAGACAAGGAAGAAGGCTTGGGATCGTATGCCAAAGGGCAAGAGAGTGAACTATGAGACCTTGGATCTGGGTGCTGGTCGAAAGGGCGAGGTTGGGCAGGGGTGGGCCTGCAATTTCGAGTCTCTGTTCGATTTGGGCGCAGGGAACACAGCAGCCGAAAATGCAGATGTGGATATGGCAGACCAAGACGGCGAGAGTCTCGAAGCTGCCAAAGCCCATGAGACAAACCCGGCGACGCCATCACAGCATGCACTCACACAATTGACTCAGGTCTCCAAGGTCGGTCTGAACGCTGTCCTCTCTGGCAAGGCAGAAGCTCTGCCACCCAATGCTCTGGTTGCCGTGAAGATCAAGGTCCAAGGTCGAGGAGTCCCTGGCCCTTGTGCTCGCGTGTACAGACTCCCCAACAGCAAGCCAGCTATCGTCGCGACACAAGCCGAAGTTCCTGCCACGCATCCACTGGTCTCCAAGACTAACGGTCTGCCGTCGGATCTTGCAGAGAAATGGCTAGCGACGAAGCCACAAAAGGGCAAGCAGGCCCGGGCAACGCCCAAGGTAAAACACAACTCGGCGGCCAACCTCGACCTGGAGCAGCGGAAGCGTCTCCTGGCCCAGGAGCTCACGACCCCGCCCGACTCGGACGGCGAAGGTATCAATGGACACCTCCCGTGCCCGAATGCGGAGGACCTGGTGGGGTTTATCACGACGGGCAGTTTTAGCCTGCGGGAGGGCCAGGCCGAGGCCATTGCAAGTCTGTCGGCTGAGAAGGCTCTCGAGGAGCTCAAGCGTTACAAGAACAAGAGCGATCCTTCATCTAGGCTAGTAGTCGTCCGCAACGCGGGACAGAGCGTTGGATGGCTCGCTCGATGGGAGCTGGTATGAAGAATAAACAAAATCTAAATGCGATATAATCACTTTGTTGTCCTCTCAGGCGTGCACACTATCAAGGCCTCTAGCTAGCGATGATGAACAGGTAGCTTTTACGTTCTGAAGACATGTCCGACTTTGTATTCTCGGGCATCCCCCAGCTATATTAGATCCAGCGCTGTCCTGTGTAGTATGTAGCCAAGCATATTTCCGTGATATCATTATCAAACCACATCACGTCGACCCAGGTCTAGTCGTACAGTCCGAGAATCTCCCCAACGATACTCTTGAAGGTCGCGTTGGGGTCAAACTTTTCGCGTACAGCCTTGAATCGCGAGAGGTGCTTTTGTGGAAGAGCGTCAGCATCTAACCTAGAACACAATGCTCGAAGGGTCGTTATTGGAGACTTTGTTACTTACACTCGGGTCGAGGTTCTTGGTGGCGTTGCCAAACACCTCGCGCGTGTTCTTGGTCCAGTGCGGGCGGCACGGGAACTCGTCAATGAGGACCTGGGCCAGTCTGGGGTCTACATGTTGTCAACAAGTCAGTTTCTGTATCGTTTGTTTGCCTCCTCATCTAGAGATCTCTTGTCTCGGCAACCGCCCTCGACTTTACTCGGGCATAGAATCCGACGGCGGATAGACTCACAGAAATCGGCATTGTACGGCTCCCCGTCGCCGACGCTGGGCTTGAAGTGCGGAAAGTCGAACATGATGGCGCCCTGGGTCCAGTCGGCGCCGTCGCTCGTGTTGTACGTGACCTGGCCGAGCAGATCATAGTAGGGCTTGCCGAACTTGATGTTGATGCCGGAGCGGTACGTGCTGGTCATGGTGATGCCCTTGTCCGTCTTCTCGTCGTCGAAAAACTGGCGCACCCGCTTGAGCATGTCGTTGGCCCGGGTCACGGGGAACGCGAGCTCGAGGGTCTCGCCGCGCAGGCCGTACTCCCACTCGGGCTTCTGGCCCGGGTACAGGCCGCCGATGAGCACGTCGTAGTTCCAGCCGTAGACGGGCCAGAACAAGATGGGGCTGTCCGTCTCCTTGTCGTGGAAGTTGGGCGCGCTCCACAGCGTGAAAAAGGTCGTCTCGGCCAGCTCGTTGGACGTCTCGAGGTACTTGCCGCTGTTTAGCAGCGCGATGGCCGTGTCCGCTTCGAGCTCCGTCACCGAGAACGTGCTCTGGAACCCTACCTGGTCGCTGAGCGTCGTCGGGATTTCGTCGTAGTACCGGTGGTGGAACTTGCGGAGGTACGGCCACCACTGTGTTGGGGAGACGGGGGATTGTTAGTCTTTTGTATTTCTACTTTGCCATGCAGTATTGTAAGTCGGGTAGCTTACCCAAAAGTTTGCGGTCGCGTACGGTGCAATCATGCCATAGATATCTCCATTGAGAATGTCATCCTCGTCGTACTACAATACCTGGAGTCAGTGGCCATGTCGCGACGCTCGTCTCATCACAACCGAGATCTCTTACCGTGTCCTGCTTAGCAAACACCTTGAAGTCGGGATAAATCTTGAACTTCATCCTAGCAATGACACCAAGCAATCCCAGCGACGTCGACGCGGCAAGCCAGTCATCATTACTCTCGTCCCTCTCGACCGTGACGATGTCGCCATTACCATTAATAATGTCGACCGAGAGCACACCAGCGGCGACCATGGAGTCCTCGCGGATGGACGAGCGGTGCGCGCCCATAGCGACGGCGCCGGCCATCGAGATATTCCAATTGACGAGCGTGTAGCCGATGGAGGCGTTGCGCTCGTGCAGCCACTCGGCCAGCTGCAGGAACGTGACGCCGGCCTCGATCACCACGGACCCGGAGTCGGCGCCCGCATCGAGCTGCAGGTCCGAGATGCCGTTGGTGTACTCGGTGCGGATGATGATGGTGTCCGGGTCATCTTGGCACTAGTGTACGATGGCAAGTGTAAGCCTTTTGTTGCTTTTATACGATAACACAGCTATATGTTCCGTGGTATATTCATCACAGAACCGTGACGGGGAAACGAGACAATTGGACTTTATTCTTACCATTGTATCGTACCACATGTGTCCCTTTCCTGAAGCACGAACGGGCGTCCCACTGGCGGCGGCATCCTTTACGAGGCTGACCATCTCGTCCACGCTGGTGACATTGTGCACGGAGGCGACGTCATGGCAGGCAGGAAAGCCCGGACCGTCAAAGGTGTTGTAGGGTCCGGCCGCGACGCCGGCGGCACAGGCGAGCCAGAGGCACTGGCGTATAGTCGACAACATCGCTGACCCCAGAGCTTGTAGGACAGAAAAGCAGCAACAAAATTTCTTTACATTCAACAGTCGACACGTACCGCGACAGCTGGGAAGGACCACCTCTTGGCCCGCCTCGACCGAGAAGCGCAATGTGCTTTTTATATCTAGTCTGTACCTTGCATGTGGCCTTGCCCCTGGTAGTTCGGTGGTTGGCAATCCATCAATCACGAGAAGTGCCGTGATGCCATCATGTTCGTCACCGGGTCTCGTCCAGCGCGACGTTGGCTCAGCCGCGGCAAGCACCTGCCTTTTGGCAGCACATAAGAAGGGGATTATGAGCATTTTCGCATGTGACATCTAATGTGTGACCCTGTACCTGGACGTCTTCTCCAAAGTTACAGTTGCACTCAACAGAAAAGACTTTGTACGGTACTGTTGGACTGCAGACTGCAGCAAACAAGGGGGAATGGACCACTGAGCGGCCCAGGTTCCATACATGACCACTCGGTTGCACGAATGCATCATTCTTGATCCGTCCATCTTTCTCGAGTTGTAGGCTGGCAGGTCAGGATTCCCTTTTTAAGCGCTGCCATACATGAGATGAGGATCGCCTCGCATGGGAATCGCCTCGATGCAGAAGCGGATATACGTCTTGGCATAATGCAACACCCCGCAAGCTGCAGCCATGCAATGACATGGAAAAATCACAGGAAATCCCTGACATATATTGTTCTCCCATTAAGACATTCCTTCAAAGTTTCCCTCCTTGGTAGTTGTCACACGCTCGCTGGCACGGTAGCAACATTTGTTCTATCTGGCAGCAGTAATCCCACTTGTTCAGTATTCTCCAACACCTCCAGATATCACCAACAACCTTTCGCATATCATGCATATCATCTCAATTTCTATCATGCACCGCATGATCTTCATCAAATGACCCGCAACTCAGATGGGCTATGAGTTGGGTAGTCAGTCTTGCAACAAGAAGAAAAGTCAGAGAGTTCCCGAAAAGTGAAATCGAAAGTGGAATTAGACATTGTCGCTGTGTGCGAGTACTGAGATCTACAAAAGCAAATAGCGGCAATATTAGCCGTCAAGTGTTCAAGCAAATGGCTTATTGTGAAGCCGGCTCTGGATCACCAGGAGTGATACCTCTATAGGCCATCTCGTCAAAGCCAGGAGGCAGCTTGCTCTTCTCCATAGTCTCTTCTAGCTGTCCGGGCTTCAATGCATCGGCGCGGATGTATCGCGACGTCATGGCAAACCGGAGCTTTCCCTTGGCCTTTACCTCGTGCTAGAGTCATCATTAGTGTTGGTTTCCAATATTACCAATGTCATACATACCTCATAGTTCTTCTGCAATTCTACGCCGTGCATGATGCAGATATCCCCATGGTATAGAGGAATCGTGACGACGGCAAGCTTCTCGCCTCTTATGTTCTTGCCAGCAATTCCGATCTTGTTATTCTTTTTCGGACGGAACCGCATGACCGCAGGCGAGCCGAGTGACAAGGTGGCGACCGTCGGGCCCAACTGCTCTTCGCCATCGTCATGGTACTGTCAGGTCTGTTTAGTAATGTTACTCAAAGACTGCCGCGGATCCTGCTTACGCTGATGGTGGAGCTCTCGAAGTATCCCAGCGCGAGAAGTTCATTGAAAATCTCCGACTTCAGAGACATGGAATCCTTGGAGTATTGAATTGTCTCCCTCTTGAACAATTCTCTCGTCTTCTGGATGCTCTTCTCTTGAGCCCAGCTCAGCTGAGCTACACCGCGGAGAATCGGTTCCGGTGCGTCAGAGAAAGCTGTGGTGTCGACAGCAACACCATACTTGTACGGGGCACCCTATGGCTGGGTTAGTACATTATCACGACACGTCAAAATTCTTTTACGGTGTACGAACGAAGTTGCTGGTGAAATGGGAGCAGAGCTCTTCACCACGATTGCCTATTGCCCATTGTCAGTCATCATACCGAGCCATATTGAGATGTAGTTCCCATACCCCTTAATCGAGCAGCACTTCGGTAGAGCTTGAGATCGCCGTCCGGATCTTGCATGGCTTCGTACATATCATTCGGTCCGTTGTGCTTAGCGCAGATCTCCTCGCTGGCTCTTAGGACCACAGCAGTCCCGCAAACCTCGCCATTCTCATCCGGCAGAGTGAAAATTTCGGTCTTGTACCCGTCGATATCCGTGGCGTGGTATGTCACCAGTGATTCATCGTAGGAAAGCTTCCAGGCTTTCTTGCTTGACTTCTTCACCTTGTTGGTCTCTGCCTCGATCTCTGTCAGAGGGTACGGTCGTGTTTCCAGCCTGTAGGAAAAGTCGCACTCCTCATTCTCGCATTTCCATTCATGCCAGAAGATGCGGCGACTGGCACAGCGACACTGAGGGCACACGATCCCTTTCTTGAAGCTGGCCTCTGTACCGAAACTGATGTTGTCGTCCATGGTTGGCAGAGACGGCAGCAGATTCGTGCGTCGAATGGCATCAGCTTGAATGGTGCTCCTCTCATTCAGAAATGCTGGGTTGTACTCGGCCTCATGAAGCGCCAATGTCCTCCACTCTGCCTGCTCGTCCGAACCAGTCTGGATGCGGAAAGCGTTCTCACACTTGTTGTTGAGGCAAGCCCAGCCCTTGGCATAGACTTGCTTGTGGACCACATTGCAGCTGCCACATTCGCGTACAGGACAAACCTGTTGGCCGGCGACGAAAAGGTGAGACGTATCGCTGGGCTCAGAGAACCATGAGCGTTCATGAGAATCTACCTTCTCGAGTCGTACCATCCACGTGGCAGCGCAGACACCGTCAGCGTTTGGGAACTTCTCGAGCCACAGGTCGGTGATCAGGTACTCCCCCAAGACGCAGAACGGGTGTGGCACTGCCAGCATTCCGTTCCTGTCACCTGCATTATGTCAGCAAACCTGATTTCAGTGGTAGGGAAGGTACGCACCAGCCACGGCGACAACCGTCTGACCCAGGTCCTGAGATTTCTTCAGGCACTTGTAGCGCGTCTCCTTCTCGTCCTGGTCCACGGTCATGTCTCTCGTTAGACCGCTTTTGCCGTAGGACCCCTTCCTGCCGCCGCTGAAGTCTCAAGTTAGTCCCCGTCCACAAGGCGAAAATGAAATGTCAAAGAAGAAAGACTCACACAAAACTGATGATGACAGTGCCATCCATGTAGTCGCGTTCCAAACCATCTGCCGAGTCGAAGAGGAGTCCATATGTAACTCCTTTAAGGTGGTAGTTTCCACCTTCGTGGGCCCGGAAGTATGGCAAGGCATCGCATAGAGCAGCTCGAGTCTTTGCCCAAACTGGAGGTCCCACTGATGAAGTTTCAGGTGTTGAAGACTCATATGCTGAAGACTCGGGTGTTGAAGACTGAGATGCTGAAGACTGAGATGCTGGAGACTGAGTTGCTGGAGACTCAGTTGCTGGAGACTCAGTCACTGGAGACTCAGTTGCTGATTGGGCAGGCGTCTCGTCAGTCTTGATGTCGCGATTGACTACGACGTCACTCTGGTGACTATCTTTGACCTTGACGTCGTCGACTGCGGCGCTACCGACCATGGAATCGTCAATCTGTGTTGCGTTGCCAAAGGTCAACTCAGTGGAAACCTCATCGAGTTCGCCGGTGAAGTTCTCTTGGTGTGAGCGCTTTGTCGAAGGACCAGTGTCGAGGTCATGGTCCAGCTTGCGCTTGACCGATGCCTTCATAACTGCCATGATGACAGCCGCGGTGTTTGAGGAAGGCAAACGTTGTGGAGTGGTGGCTGCGAATGTGGAATGCACTAGATCTATTGGATCGGTGTGAGTTGGAATGTGCGAACAGCAAAGGCGTGGCAGTCACTTTAGGGTGTGATGAAGCGTGAACAATAGAATGTTGTACCAGGTGAAAACGAGTTTGGGACTGAAAGGTTGAATCGATTGAAGAGCAGTGGAAGAGTGGAATCGATTGAGCAGGAGTGTAGGGATTGGATGGAGTTGAAGAAAGTGAAGAGTCCGGATTGAGAAGAAGAGAAAAATTGTGATTGGACAGAAGGTTGACATGAATTGGTAGGGACGAGCTCTCAGTGGTCGAGATCCCGGTAACTGCCCTACTAATCGAGTTCTTGATTCTTTTGCGGGTCCGAGGGATGACGGGGGTGGCCACAATGTTGTGGCAGGGCCCAAAAGAAAATGTGAGACGGGGTAAGGTACTTGATCTTGCTTGCCAGCTGACCGGGGGTACATAGAGTGATGGTTCTGGTCTCTGGAGACGGGGGTGTTTGCGGCTGTGGAAGACTCTGGGCAGAAGAATAACTTTTTTGTCGATGACAGGTGGGAGACATGGAATGAGATGATAATGTTGACGACGATATGAAGAAGTGATCCAAGGAATATGGGAGGAATTTTGAGAGATACTTACGTGTGCGAAGAGTGTGTGATGGAAAATGGTTTCCATCAGACGGAGAGAGAGAGAGAGAAGAAAGGTTGAGAGGCAGGAAAGTCTCTTGCTGTTGTTGTGGTAAAGGGATTACAAACGGATGAGCAAAAGAGAGACAACTGTTGGTCGGAATTCAAACCTTATTCAGTTAGCACGGAAGATAGGGCTGGACCTGTTTTCTGTCATGCGTGCCTTCCTTGAAGCAATAAAACGGGGACTAGGCATCAGCAGACGTCCACGCCGTCCAGTTGAGCGTCGACAACATGAGATTGGATGATTTATCAGTGGCTCCGCACTTTCTCCCACTGAAGAGCACTAGGGCTCGGCGTTTCGTTCCTGCCCATCTTTCGGAATCAGACAAGTAACTCATCGAGTCCAGAACGCCGTCATCGTTCCTTCCTCAGTGTTGTCTTGTAGTCGCTGACCTCTTCAGACGGCAGAAACGCCTCGTCTGTCAGTGGTCTCGACCAAACTGTTGTGTTTGTCTGAACTTTTAGAAGGCGTCTCTCCAAATCTGCTGCAAATCTTGCAGAGTCGTTTGGTCGTGCTATTGCTATCCACGGCGTCTGTAAATTGTGTTTCGAACCATAGTCAGTTGGAGCCACGAAGGCTTCGGTTTGTCGAGCTCGATTCCATCGATATCAATGATCTTTTGCTTCAACCTAGACAAGAAGAACAAATACTGATCCAGCATCAACTTCTGAACTTATCACATGGAGTCAATGTTCTGTTCGTTGAAGCAACTCAAGTTTATGTGCGTAACTAAATAGAGCATCGCCAAAATCT
Organism: Pestalotiopsis sp. NC0098; assembly: GCA_022432395.1. Lineage (NCBI taxonomy): Eukaryota > Fungi > Ascomycota > Sordariomycetes > Amphisphaeriales > Sporocadaceae > Pestalotiopsis > Pestalotiopsis sp. NC0098. The sequence goes on from JAJKLJ010000008.1 coordinate 1,236,743, forward strand.
TCGGCAACATATAAACCTATCATGCACATGTTTACGTGCCCTCCTGGTGCTGAAATTCATTCAGAAGCCACACGGACCTCCGAGAAGAAAGACAATTTATTGCACAATTCGAGGATCTTAACTTGACGAAAGATAATTACCAGTGACTATAGGCAAAATCAAACAAAATTCCACATGAATGGCTACGGAAACAACGGTAAAAGCATGAGCTCGCTGGTATCTGGTAGGTGTTGAAAAGCGCCTCGCGCAACAAAGTTCACTAAGCCGACAGGGCTCTCGAGAGACTTTTAGTATCGATTGATTAGTAGATGGAGAATATATCACTTGAAGGTGGTAAAGCTGGCGAGTCACACCGAGAGTATCCGACCATCTGTCCGCTTCAATCACCTCCGTGGGCCAGTCAAGAGTATCCAGGGACCAAAGAAGACAGACTATATTGTACGTGGTAATACCGACAAGAAGCGCTAGTATCTCGTCGTCGTCGGCACTTGTATTGATTTGTGTATATGTATAGCGTGCCGGTCGCGCCTATATGGCGAGACGCTGAGAAGGCCGACAGGGAGGAGGTCCTGACCATCAAAAGGAGGCAGTCAAGTATAGTATGTGGATCTTGTGTGCGTACTGTAGCCCTTCCAGCCGGATTGAGTCGTCGCAACTACTCGAACAGAGGCAGGTTCTCCATGGGAACAAGGAGATTTCCGACTCCTCGGATATTGACTGGTGGTGATATTTCGTCTAGACGTGTTGCAGTGGTGCTGAAAGCCGTGGGAGGAGATTAACCATCATATGGGCATGTACCAATGGCAGAGAGGCCGGCTTGAAGTGTGTCCATGAAGGATAGAGTGTGACTCATGATTGTCTGTGGATGTTTGTTGGAAAACTTGGGCGGCAGTGAACGCATGACGGCAGGCCTCCTGTTATCGAGAAGACAAACGAATAGAGCGTATGTATTGGCAAAGTTGTATCGGAAGCCTCTAAGTATCAGGCCAAGCAGAAGAACAGCAAATCATGGAATGTATGTGATGCAAGACTGAGCTTGCTTTCCTTGATAAGTGCAGAGAAAACAACGCAAGTTGGTTTGCTCCTTGGTAAGGATGACTTGGGAAGAATCACTCTCGCTCTGGAAGAATCTTGGAAGATTCATGACGGTACGGTTCTGTCCCTGGTTGACTATTGGCAACACGGATTTGTTGTTGCGCTGGCGCTCTATGGCCTGAGCCATGGGCTGAAAATATGAAGTAGTGGTCTTTTTCCTTGCTTCGCCGAGTGCAGAAACAGTGCTGTTGGTATGAATTGTTCAACTGTGAACGGATAACGGGACGGGAACACCGTGAAGGCTTTGCTACAGACATGAGAGCGCGTAATCAGTAATCGGATATGGGAGATTCACCAAAGGAATAGGGGAACATTGAGGGAAGACTCAGAATAATCACCCAGTAGTGCTGGAGTACTGTGTCCATGAGTATAGAATAACCCAGCTTTGTCTATAAAGACCAAATTGCTCGAGATGCCTCGACGACATCGGGAATCCTTCAGGAAAGGACAAGGGCTCGCTACGTTGAAGCAGTGTGTGAAGACAAGAGAGCGAGAATCACGGCCTCCAGGGAGCCTCGCATGTAGACGCGTTGCGTTTTGACCTGTACAGAGACACAGCTGTCTGTCGGGGCCAGTATCAGTATTGAATATTGATCCTCGTGTCAATTCTGGCGCTGTGGTGACTATACCTTGGATTCAGCAATGAGCATGATGGACTGTCAATGATCCTCGGAGAAGACGAAAATTTTTGGCTGTCCGTCAGACCACCTGGAATCAAATGTTTGTTGATTCTCGTGGGCTTTTGGAGCTGCAAGTCCCGAGGTCCCTGGAGAAGTACGAAGTATAGTACTAGTGCATTGTACGGAGTACATACATACCTACCTACCTACCCACTGATGTCTAGCGCCAAAAGAGGGCGACTTAGCCCATTTCGGCGCCCTACCTAGCACATACCTTACCCATCCAGGGCACCTTCCATTCACTAGAAGCAACCACAAGCACACAGCAGCTATTCCCAACGGCCACAAAGATTCATGTTTCGCAGAGTCAAAGACAGCCAAAAGCAGTCCAAATCCTAACCAATCACGACTCGAAATAGTCTCGCTCTAGACTAGGTAAATTGCCAGCTGCAAGACGCCCAGCGACCTGGCACGGGAAAGCACCGACCACCACCGGAGTCAGCCCCCGTATGTCTTACTCCACCCACTTTCTCTACCTACCCCCAGAGCGCCGAAGCTGCCCGGAGTTTGGCCAGCTGCGTGGGACCGACGGGCACGACATGGCATGATCTGATTTCCACCTCTCCACGGAGGCTGCAGAAGCTCGCAGCTCCGTCTCGTTCCCTGCCACCTACTGCCTGGCCTCCAGTGAGGATTGAGGACTTCAATCTCGGGATCGGTCCTCTGCTCTAATCTCTTTCTTCCTGTTGTATTCTGAGCTCAGGCTTGATCTCAGTCGGCTTATTGGTCGCCGAAGACTCGTCTCTTCGGTCACTTTGGCCTAGCGGCCCATACTATCCTCCTACACGGAGTACTCTCTAGGCCTTCGCCTTCTACCCTCCATTTCCTGGAAAGTCGCCAGTATGGAGACATCTAGTTCCCCGCCTCCCCGGCAGAAACCCCAGTCCCGGGCGTGCGAGGCCTGCAGGGCGGCCAAGACACGCTGCCAGATCGGCCCACAGCCGAACATCTGTAAGAGGCAAGTCGCACGATTATATCCTCATCCTCAGCTCATGTATACTATACTGTGACCCCGATGCTAACTGGGCTCAGATGTTCTGATTTCAAGAGAGAATGCATCTTCCGGACTGGTCCAAGGACAAGAAGGGCAAAGGTCGCCAAGGGGTTGGTGGACCCCCTCTACCTAGACATCTTTATAGTCCTGTCATTGACCACCCATGTGTTAGTGAGGCCGAACTGCCGCCACCCCCCGGACCTAGCAAGACCTTCAGTATCGACTTCACCATGCCTGCTGACGAGGAGCCGGTGGATAGTATCGATGAGCTTCGTCGACAGCACGAACGCTTCATCGACGACCTCATCCCCTCGAGCGAGGAAGAAGAAGACAACGTCCCAGCAATGTCACCATCTGCCGGCCCCGTCTTTGACTTTAACAGCCTGCCCACACCGACGTCCACGGCAAGTCTAAGGACAAGGCCCATGGTGAACCTTGGGATAAAGCCACAGTTCAACCTCGACTCGGCAGAGAAACTCTTTCAGATGTTCAGGTCCATGTTGCCGTCGTGCCCTTGCGTAATGCTGGACGAGTGTACCGATGTGAGGTGCATGGCCCGGGACTCACCATTCGTTCTGCTGGCCATTCTCGCCGCGACAAGCTGCTCCACGAGCCTACAAGGCCACAGTCTCTACGATGAAGAGTTCCGCAAAGTCCTTGGACTCAAATTCGTGACGGGAGGTGAACGGACACTAGACCTTCTGCAGGGTATCTTGGTCTATTGTGCCTGGTCAGTCCCCTGCCTTCATTGTCTAGGAGGGCCGAGCTTACTTCCTTCTAGGTATCCCTTTCACCTACGACCAAAACATCGACAGGCGTTGCAGTACCTGAAAATGGCCACTGAGATTACGAGTGATCTCGAACTAGATCAGGAAGAGACCTTTGCCGATCGGTTAGAGGGTGGACTGAATCTGGAGGACCTAGCGTGCATGCGAGCTTTCGTCAGCTGTTACTACCTCGTCACTACGTGAGCATAGAGCGCCCAGGCCGGTGATGCCCTTGACATGGAAACTGATCGATATGACAGCTTTTCAAACTCGTTTCACAGGACCGCCGTCTTTCCTTACACCGCCTGGCTAGCCAAGTGCTGCGATCTTCTCGAGCAACAAAGCAACATTGAACAGGACCATATATTGGTGTGGCTGGTCCGGTACCATCATATATCCGACGAGTTGACGACCTTGCAGAAGAGCTACAAAAAGCCAGGATCGCAAAGCGAGCCTCACCGTCTCCTAATTCACAGAGGCCTCGAATCGCAATTACGAGAATGGCAGAACCGTATTCCCACGAACATAGCGATGATGCGTACGTCTACCACCCATGACCCCAGACCATCCCAAGTAATCTATTTCCCACTAACACGCACGACAACAGCATCGATAATGATGTCCAGCCTCTTCGACGACATGCACCTCGTAGCGGCACCGCTCATGGCCGCGCTCCGGCCCAAGGCCAACGACGGCGCTCCGCCCCTGGACCCGAAGCGCCTGCTCCTCGCCGTCCAGGCGGCGCGCGCCTTCTTCGACTTCGCCACGGCCCTGCCGCCCGACGCCCTGGCCCAGCTCTCCAGCGCCGACCGCTCGCACCTCATCATCGCCGTCATCGTCGGCTACCGCCTCTCGTTCCCCCTCGACGCCTGCCCCGCGTTTGACGCCGCTCAGGCCCGCCTCATTCTCAACTTTGGCGACTACCTCGAGAGGCTCTGCCGTGACCCGGCCGAGGGCGGGCAGCAGCCCGCCGTCAAGAAGAGGACGGACATCTGCACGGCGTTCCGGGTCGTTCTGCGCGCGCTCAAGGCCAAGTACGACAAGAAAGTGGCCGCGGCCATGGCAAAGGAGGAGATTCGGAGGAAAGCGCAGGAATGCCCCATGTTTGACGGAAGTCTAGACGACTACATCTCGCTTTGGGACGGCCACGGAGCCCCCATTGGCGGAGCTTCATATCCCACGTCTCAGTCAAGTTCCTCTGGTGTGCTCACAGATGCTATAATAGAGCCGGCGCCCAGCCTGGACCAAGGAAAGCCCACGGAGTTTCATGACCTTTGGGCCACGATGACCTTGGGATGGGGTACTGGAGACTTGCCGGATCTTAACATGGGAGATCCTCAATTAGACTATGGAAGTTTTGAATAATCTAGCCTTATTTCTTCCCTCCATATCTGATGTTTGGCAGAACTCATTCACTGCATTGTGTTGTTGTACATGAAAAATGCTGGACAGCTTGATTTCCTCTACAACTATTTCCCCTCGACTTATCCGTCCCGGAGGTATTGTAACTTGTGCTACCCCAGCACTGTCATCGATCCGCCATCGAAATGTCCCGTTGCGCCTCGAAAACAACAGACAAATTGTTCCATCCAGTGAGCAATACTGTGCTGTCAATGATTCGCCAGCACACTTGACTTTCAATGGCCTAGAAAAGCAAGCCAATTGACCACCATCATGGCTTTCAGCAAGTTGCCTCGCATGTCGAGATGGACTCCGTCGTACAATGTGGCTTGAATGGACTATTGAAACGGCTTGTCAGATAGTGCCACTCAATTGGGGACGCCACAAAGTCCCAAGGCGCAGCCCGTGGATTCGGGATTCGTCTGACTTGGCGGGTCACACGAGGGGTGTGACCGGCGGATGGGGCTCTGCTTACCATGTTCCAGGTCCCCAGATGATCGATCCCCTGCTTGTTGGCAGCATCTGCCATGGACTCTTCGAATCGGGCCAATGCCTCGTTGCCCTGCGTCGCGATCCACTTCTCTGGCTTTTCCTTACCCGCGGCGTTGGGCGTCACGAGCAGGGTCGGGTCCTGGTAGTCAGCGTTGTGGTTGATGACTGCCAGGATACCGTCGAGCCAATGAATCGAGGCCTCTACATCGAGGTCGTTCCACAGACCTTGACCGAGTATGAAGGCCCTGGGCCGCGGTGAGCCCGTTGCCGGCTGACCTTCATGAATGCTGAATCGGAGGCGCGTGAGCTCATCGGACGGGATGGGAAAGCGATTGATTTGTTCGACTTTTGGCATCGGATTGGGTCAGCATGGGGGAATTCCAATTGGTCGACGTCTCTTTTTCGTGATACAGGGGCTTTCTTACTCGATAGATCCGTCTTCCAACCGGGAATAAGCTTTGGGCATGCCAAGCTTTCTGGATCGTGTGCAAGGACGTCTGATGTTCTGTAGATGCCCTGCACCGAGCACGTCTTGACGTTGAACTGGTTCAAGCAGAAGCAGTCTCGCCTGGTCGGCCATTAGCAAGGAACCCGAACGTTCACCCTCCACCAGCGGCCGTGGAGATTAAGTGGTCTCGTGCTAACCTCTCTTCATTGCTAAAGTTCCAGTCCGTGACGGCGCCATATCCCAGATCTTCTCGGATGAGGACATTGAGAGCTCCGATGATATGGCGCAACATTGAGTCGCCGACCAGCATGACCTGCGAGAAGCGGCCCAAAATCTCACACACCTCCTTGGTCGAATACCATATCATGTCACAGCCGTTTGCCGTGTAAGGAGCATCCCTGCCAACCCGGCCGCCCGTTGACATGGCTTCGAGCATCGAGGTCCTGGTCCGACATCGCTGTCCTCGCGCCTCGTAGAGGTCCAGCGAGGAGATCTGGCAGGAGGGCCCCTGGTGGCGGAAGTTGGCGAATGTGTTGACCCGGTGCGTCAATGAGAGACCTGTCTGCTCAATGACGTTGTAATGTCTTCTCACCGTGTATAGCAGGACTATCAGAAACCAGAATAGCCCCAGATACACGCGTAGGGTTCTGTCCCTCATATTGAACCCTCTGCTCTTCGAGATCGCTTTCGAGTTTATGAGGTAGTCGCATACACTTGTCCAAAAGCATTGAGCGGTGCCATGCGCCGGAAGATGGAAACAGGCTACGATCAAAAATTCTCGACGCAGTTGTCGATTTGCTGAGATTACAGCATACAAAGCAATTCATCACCTGGAAAGCGCGTTTCTGCACATGTTATTCATACAGAAGGCGCGTGTCTTGTGCCGCGAATTTGAGCATCAGATTGTGGTCGTACCTTCGTGTTACAAGCTCATTTAGGCGGCCACACTTAGGAGCATCATGTACGGATGTATTACAGAGAACTGATATTCGCGATCTATTGACGCTTCGAACCGTTGCCTTTGAGGTTCCCAAATTCTTCCAAGTCTTCTGATCGCGGCCTGCCTCTACTCGCTCCATCCTTCTTCCTTTCCAACTCCCCTCCAACGACCAAAGTACTATTCCTATGTCGTCATTCACAGCTGTTACTAACATATTCTACAAACTGGTCACATGTGTCTTTTACAGTACAGTCACCGGAGTCGGAAGACCTAATACGGGCCTTCTCGAAACGCCACGACCGAGCTCGACGTACGCCTCAAAGCGATCTACAACCGAGCATTGCATATCTAGAACGAGACTTAGAACGCGACTCCAATACAATCAATCAATGTATATCCCCTGGAGCTACATGGCGTGAAGTTATATGCACGACTGATCGCTATATACGATATGTTGCTACTACACCACCGTGCGAAAGGGTGCAGGACTGTGGTCAGGCCCATTGAGGTCTATTGTTTGTATATTAGTCCGAAAACTGTATGTGAGCCACTCGCTTATTCTAGTAACGTTGAAATTTCTTTTGGTCATCCAGACATACTCTAAGTTTGGTGCCTATGCTTGAGGCTTGCCGTTTTATTCACCCATTCTTCCACTCCGGCCCACCTCCAAGTTGATCGACTGGCATGGTCTAAGGAGGCCTCAGTACCAGTCACATGCGGAAACATGGTATATAAAAGGTGTTCGTATTTTATTGATTTCGTTAGATGCCCGATTGAAGTCTATAGAGCCACCTTGGGTAGCCTCTACGAAGAGCTGTATGCAATGCTATAATGTACTTGATCGACGCAAGCCCTTCAAAGCTTCGCGGCGCCATCTAGCGCCTGCGTCTTGGCCTTGTACAGCTTGATCAGCTGGCGGACCGCCAGATCGAGCATGACGTCCTCGGAGCCGCCGGGGATCCGGGCGCCGGGCACCTCGCGCCAGATCATCTCGGCGATCTCGCCCTGGCCGCTGCGCGTGTAGCCGTTGCCGCCGAACAGCAGCACGGCGGCGTCGGCGCACTCCTTGAGCACGATGCCGGCCTGCGCCTTGAGCATGGCCGTCAGACCACCCAGCTCGCGGTCGGCGTCGTCCTTGGGCAGCCGCGTCATCTGGTACGCGAACTGCTCGACCCAGGCCGACTGGCTCTCGAGCAGGGCGCCGGCGCGCGCCAGCCGGTTGCGCACGACGGGCTGGTCGCTCAGCGGCTTGCCGAACGCCTCGCGGCGCAGCACGTACTCGAACGCCGCGGCCAGCGCCACGCGCGCCGTCCGCGTCGTGCCCACGGCGATGGTCAGCCGCTCGTGGTTGAAGTTGGTCATGACGTAGCGCATGCCCATGCCCTCCTTGCCGATCAGGTTCTCGACCGGCACTTTCACGTCGTCGAGCTCAATGTACGTCGTGCCCGCCGAGATCTGCCCCGACACCTTGAGCCGCCGCATCGACACGCCGGGCGTGTTCTTGAGCGGCACGACCAGCATCGACAGGCCCGCGGCGCCCGAGCCCTCGGGGCCGGTGCGCACCGCCATGCTCGAGTAGTCTGTCCAGACACCGTTGGTAATCCTGATATTACACATTCAAGTCAGCTTGGCCAGCTAGATTGCATTTTGGGCAGAGAGTGTGTGGAAAAGGGTCAGACCAACCATTTCTTGGTGCCGTTTACAATATAGAATTTGCCACACTCACTCTTGACCGCGGTAGTCGTGATATTGGCAACGTCGCTCCCTGCGTCGGGCTCGGTGATGGCGATGCAGCTCCTCTTCTCGCCCCGGAGCAGCTCGGGCAGGAACTTGTCCTGCAGCTGCGGGCTGCCGAACTTGAGGATGGGCGGGATGCCAAAGGCAAATCCCGTGGTCAGGCTGCCGGGCGGGCCCGCGAGGCCGCTCCGCGCCATCTCGTCGGCGAAGATGAGCGAGTGCAGGTAGTCAAAGTCCTCGACCTTGAGCCCGCCCAGCAGCTCGTGCACGCCCAGCCGCTTGAGCCAGGCCACGGGCAGCGGCGCCGGCAGCGCCGGGATCAGCATGTTGACGGCCGCGAAGTCCTTGAAGACGTGCTCCGGCACCGTCTCGGCCCGCTCCCACTCCCGCGCCTTGCTCAGGAGGTGCTCCTCGATGAACGGCCGGATGGCGGCCTGCCACCGCCGGTGGGTGTCCTTGTAGATTGGGCTCGGCAGGCCCAGCAGCCACGGCGGCTCAGAGAAGGGAATGGCGGTTGACATGATGGGACAGAGAAAAAAGAGTTTCCCGCTATTGAATGCAAAATAGAATTGACGACAGTAGTGACTAGTTCCGTTTTATAAATCTCTTGTATTGTTTACGGCTGAGTTGAGTATCTATTGTGATTTTAACAAGCCGCATTCTCTGAAAACAAAAGAAATCGCCCTTAAAAACTACAACTTATTCGGACGCTGCGAATGGTCTCGGAAAGGGGATACTTGGGTAAACATGCGGGGAAACGGTTAGCGACCGAGGTTGACAACTACAGTGGGACTGAAGCAGGGGGGCGTTTTTCGGTGATATGAAATCTGGGGTAACAAAAAAGTTGGGGAGGGATCAACATCGATCGGGGCCATCTCCGGAGCAGTCGTGAGCCCGACCCCGTCCTGCCGAGGCACCTGTTCCTTGGACCTGAAATAGGTGTCGCGGGGAAGAAAAGTAGATGGAAGCCGAGGGAAGTAGAGACTGTTTTCAAATCTGCATTGCATGCTGGCCTGATTTCGCGGGTCTGGAATGTAATTGGTCGTTTATACCACCATGTCTGATAATTCACAGTCCATAATATGTATCATACTCGTGGTGCTAAGACTGTTTAGCGGCGCAACGAGAACCATATTATTGGATCTGATTATAGCAGCCCTATACTGGATCCACCACAGCCTTTTTTGTGGGTTTATCTATCTGACATCCAGGCAGCCTGGATTGGATTCGGGGGACTTGTTGTGTTGCATGACGCTTTTGAGTTTGAGCAAGATGCCAAAAGAAAGACGAAACACAAGTCCTTGTTTGCAAATGGAGCAGTCCGACCATGAGTCCGTGGATTTGCGCCACACGGCGCCATGTTCAAAGTATTCTTTCTCGACTGCACCGTGTGTATTACTTGTTCTACATGGCCTTTATCTGTCTCCCGTCTTGAGGCTCTGGAACCGCAGTGGGTCAGTTGGAATTGCGAAAACGTTTTGTGAGAAAGCCTGTCGGATGTTCTGCCGCGGCAGCAGCACAACAGCAGCAGCGTTTCTCTTCAAAGGCGGAAGTGATGCAATGTCGCTTCCCTGACGCCACGGCAGTTGAAAGATAAGACAACATGGCGCCAACAGTAGGGGACTGACGAAAGCTTGTCCTGCCTTATACATGCAAGTGCGGCACGTTGTATGGATTTACCCCCAACCAGGGACCGAAGGTCCGTGTACTTTCGACTTGCTTTTTATTTATGGTTCCCATGGACAGGTCGATTGGCTGACGGAGTATTATCCGCGGCGAAGGCGCTCCAGACCGGCGACGCTGTGATGGAGAGCGTTGTTGCATGATGAATGAATGTGGGTGGCAGACAGGCAAGGTATTTTCCAACAAGAGGCCCCTAAGCCACAAGTTCATCTATCGTTCAAATTGCCCGGAAATAAATGGAATACCGAGCCGCGCTTCTTATTGTCTCATGTGCCGCTTGGATTGGACTTCCTATGGCTGGTTGCTTCTTCTCGTGGGGTGCATGGAAAAAACACACATGACCGGACCGTGATGATTTTCTTCTCAGGCTGCCGGCCCAAGGTCCTGTCATTTTAAAGGGCAAGGAAAAGAACATGCACAGGATAAAAGAGACGATGTCTGCTTTTCAGATAAATTGTAGTCCCAAACCATGAAAACGCGTACGAGGTACTAAAGGAGAGTTTGGTCAACGCGTCGTATCTGCCAGGGTGAGAAAGGCAATACTTTACTCAGTATTTTGGCTCATGGTCTGGAAATCGAAGGTTGTTGGACTGAGCCAGGTCATTGCTGCGCCACCAACAGCTTCTCTGGCTTGATAATCAAGATTTGGCTTGGAGTTGAGAATAGCATGGGAGTTCTCTGGACGGATCAGCAGAGTTCACAAGAGTCTGCAGCGGCCCCGGGCGGCCACGCAAAACTGCTCGCCCAGGCAACGCCAAGAAAGAAAAGAAAGGTCACCCCACGGCAAGGGAGTTCCTGAAGAAAAACTGTACGCGAAAAGAAATTATACTGAAAAGGGCTGCCGGTCTCATCGTGACTGACAGACCCCGGAGGTAATATCGCGCCACAAGGCAGCAACGGCCAAAGGTGGCAGCTGGTGTTAGCAGCATATAAGAAACGTTGCTGGGATGATAAGCAATATTTCGATGCACAGTGCAGACCCAGTTCACCATGGACCGAAAGATGTTCGTTGCTTTGGATGGACTGGCCAGAAATGGAAAGATGAATGTTCAGATGAGCGGCAGTGATGCCAGCCACCAACCTGTACGAAGTATATCCCTTGCTCTTGTTGTGAACGTCACCGTTCCTGTGATTCTGTATACAGAATATCGCTCTCCCGTGGGGGTCCTCTACCAGGTGGGATGAACCATCCCTGCCCATATCGTGAGAACCCAAACTGTTTCATCATAGATGCTGTTGTTTGTTGGCACTCGCGGCTTTCGATTGTGCTATGACTATCAGCCATATGAAGAGGCACAACTTATAATGGAGGATGCCTTGGATATGCTGATCTGGAAGAGTCTTTCCGGCGAGCGAGCATGTCGTTTAGTAAGAAGTAAGTAGCCTTGATCCAGGAAAACGTCAAGTTGATGTGCATTATCGAATTCTCTAGCAATCGGGACTGCCAGCTTCAAAGTCCTAGTGAATGACATGCAATCACGAACAACGACGTGTCTCACTACGCGTTTGAGCGGTCAGATATGCATGGTCGGGAGCCAGTACGCAAGGATCCAACCAAGCGACAGCAGGATGCCGGGCTGTATCAGTCTTCCAGCTGCCGGGCTTCCAGTGGCTTGGGAATTCTGAAACAATCCTGAAAGTAAGGTGGCTCTAATCTACCGATTGCTGACAATAATGAGCCTAGCATCCTATGGCAACCTGGGTAGGACTGGCTTGTCCGCCGTTGGATCGTCGAGTGAGCAAGCCATTCTGGATAGTGGAGAGTCGGGCGCTCATGTACCACACGAATCGGATCAGCTTCCGGCCGTCAAGATTGTGCTGTGCGGCACTTGGGTATTCGAGGCCATGCATGACCCATCCCAGGCAGTTGGGAAACGACCAAACAGGATGTATCAAGATGAGTTGAAGGTATTTGGCTGATTCTCATTATGTTGTCGTATCCCTACCTCACATGAGCGTGGCTACTGATGAGGTATATACCTGGATGATCCAAGATTCCGGACATGAAGGACTGAGTGAGTCAACATTGACCACCTCAGTCACCACTTGGGGAGAAGGCGTGTGACGGCAAGGTTTACGGGACCAGCCAAGCAGACGTGACAAGTTGTAGATATGATAATGATGTATTCTCGTGGCTGGAAACACGAGTGAACGTGCACGGTGATATTCCATTGGGATGGGTTGATCAAAGGCTCTGAGACCGTCGAGCTCGGTAGGTTTCTCGAGCAGGGGTCATATCTACCGCGGATTCCTCGAGCTGGGACACAGCTAAATCTCGCCAAGATGGAAGTTTCTTTGACTACCTTGTGTGTTGAGATGGAAACCACTGATGGTCTGTCTGGAGGCTTCCTGGGATAGTACCGTATCGGACCAGAGGGGAGGCAGATCGATGGGCCGATCTAGGAGGGGCAACGTTGGACCTGGATGCTCCTGGCAGTTGGTGGGGCGCCAGCAGCTGGGTAAGGTAGGTCGTGCATTAGATTCACGATATCTAGCCGGCAGTGTAGTGTAGCGCAGCCAGAGAGAGACACCGGAGTCTCTTGCAAAGCCGCGGGCTGGAGGATGAGGAGAACTCGGCACCTACCTGGCCTGGGTATGGCTGGCACAGCTGGAAGCCGGGAAAGTTGGGGGCATCTCTCTCCCGTCAAGCCCATTTTTGTTGCTTCCACTTCCAATGGGCCCGCCTGGCACGATATCCGGTGGGCAGCAGCGACGATGGAGAGTAATGAGTGACTGCTGTACAGTAGGTAGTAGGTAGCTGCCAGGTCTTCAATGTTGGACTGGGAGGAGTTGAGTTCTAGACTTGGAGGTGGATACAGCGCCAAGCCAATCTAAGGCTGGTGGGCTCCAGATTAGGTCGCCCACTTGCCGCTAGTGCCCTGCTCGGCGCCCAATCAGATCTCGGGACTGCCCATTCGTCGAGGATCATCAGGTACTTGCCTCTAAGTACCTCCTGTTTCAGTCCGCTCCCAAGATAGGGGAGGTATTCTGTAGGTACAGATTAATGACTGTATTGATCTGTAGGAAGAAAGGCAGGAAGGCATCGTCACTTCCCCAGGCTGTTCAGAGGGCCATTCTTTTCTAAAAGATGTTGACAATTCTTGAACTCGCTCGGGCAGATCTACTTCGCAACCACCTGTTGACCTGCCTTCCTGAATTTACTCGCCATTTGTTTGTCCGGGGGCGTCATGATGCGCGGAACTGCCAAATGCCATGGTCGACTCTGAAGCTCGCGCAAAAGCTAAGCGCTTCAATCCCTTTACAACAGAACTCGGCCGCTGTTCTATATTGCTGTCTCCACCATTTTTCCGTCACGGCATACTTTAAGACGGAATGTTCAACTTGATTGATCTTCATCTCCACCATTTCGGCAGCTCTTTCATCACGATATATGCGAAATACTAGATGAGCCTACAAAAGGTAATGGCTGGCCAGATCCGTCCCCCATGATCGCCATTGCAGCGACAGCCGGGGGAGGGGCCTCATGCTTGGAAACGATTCACAGACAGGCGGATGCATAGTACTGCAAGTAGGTACGGTAGATGGGCGCGTTGGATGGGACTGCCCACCACCCATCTCTCCGTGCGTCTCTGTTCTCATCCAGGCCCATCTACCCATCTGCTCTCTATGTTCTTGACACTCGATCTGGCATGCCCAAGGTTGTCTCAGACATGATCCTTGGCTTTTCTGCTTGTCCCGTCCATTTCTGCGGCTATGTCGCATCAATTCAGTCTATCGGTACCTAACCATAAGCTTCCATCCCGGGACCAGAATCAGAAGAATCAAATCCAAGAAGCACAGGCGAGGACACGGCTGGACCAAAAGCTGTACTCCCTGTGTACATACATACGTAGGCTGTCGGTAGGTACGCTGTACGGATACATCGCACATGCTATCACACATGGCAGCCCTGCAAAGAACCCCAAAAACCTTCCTCCTAAACTGCACCCTCATCACCCAACTGTCCGTCCAAGGTTGACATTCCTCAGTGGAACCCTGCCAGGGTCGTCATCTGCACAATTCCACACCGTCTTCATAACATCCTTGTCGTCAATGTTCACCGGTTTACACATACTGTGTAGTATTTCGGCCACACCTGTGTGTGTGCCATGTACGATAGAACCTCAAAGCACCAGACCTCCTGCCCTACGTGCATACTACCTACTGTGTAGTGGGTAATAACTGGTCACGGCACATCATCTATTCCAAAACAACAAGACGTCAATTGTATTTTCTTCCTCGCGATGCGGAAGCATGTATCCCTTGCTGCCGAGTTGCTCGCGAGGTCGGTACTCCATACTCTGTACTTTGGCAAAAGTTGCTTGTGGCCAGGTTTGTCTCGTGCGTACAGTTGGCCTGTGGTTGTTATACCGCTGGAGAGTACCGTAGGACTGTCTCTGCCAACAGACCAATCGGGGCTTCTGATAGTCACGGCCGCCGCTTATTTCTTGTCCTCTGTCGAGATTTGCCGGATTCCTTGTTGGCCGCAGCCGTGGCTGTTCTTCGCACCAAACTCCGGACCGTCGTGTGCATCTGAGGCTGTGGGCCAAGGCAAGCCTCCATACGACCGGCCAGACCAAAATTGTGTGCTCGGATGTGTTTCTGCTTTGCGCCAAGTGAGGGAAGCATCCTCTGCCTACAGGTAAATATCTCTCCCACCACCTCGAACCTCCACGGATAAGTAAAAAAGAAAGAAAAGAGCATTTTGACTTGACCGTGCCCCTTAGACGCCAGATGAACAGACTGTCGACTGTGGATGAGCCACGACCTACACCGGTCACTCTGTGTGAACAGATTCCGATTGGCGCAATGGATATACTTGACTTTCACGAATAGCTTCATAGGTGGAGTTATCGGTCTGAGCTTGTTCGGGGTAAGCAAGTCTTTTAAGGTTCCCGATATTTCCCTCGCGTGATGGGCGATAGGGTCCTGGCTTGTTTAAGGCTGTTTGCCTACATTACCCTCCCACCTACGAGGTACACACCTACCTATATCTACTGGCTGGTCTGCAAAACGATGCTCGTTTTGAGTGGCTGTCAGCAAACTGCTCGCAAAGCCCAAAGCAGAGAGGGTGGGTGGTTTTATGAGTACGTTTTGGGTGCTGGAAGCAGACAGCGCATAGCACACAGTAATATTTTGCTGCAGGGTTTGAACATTGCACATATGCAAGCCACATTTACATGGGCCTTGGCTTCGAGTTTTCGCAGCATGCCTGCTTTGTACCACACGTGCATGTGTGTAAATCAGATAATTTGGCTGACGGTAAAGTCTCTCCAACGCTGCGCGACTTGTTTGATCATATCTGATCTGGGTTTTCTAATACCTACTTCCAAAAACTATCTCCCTTTCTTTAAACCCGCCATGTCTCCTCCTTGGAGGCCAGCAACCAGGAGCCGGCGGCAAATGATCATCCTGAGACTGCAAGCCATATACGGAGTAGAAACAACTCTTGTCGGTGAAAATACAGCAACCTCGGATCCAAGGGTTGCTTCGTGGGGCTGGCAATATGGTTGTAGTCTCCATCGTACCTAGTTTCTCTCCGTGGAGGCCAAATAGCCCAAGGTTGCCTGGTTGCCTTATGTACGGATACACATACTGTATTGTAGAAAATGCCGACGATGCAACACTTGAATGCTATTCAGCTCGATAGACCGTATGAGGAATACGGTGTTTATTTGTTTCTGGCGCACAGTCTTGGCTTTCTGTCATATACTGGACCCGCTACCGAACAAGATACTCTGTAATCTGTATATACGGAGTATGCGATTGCACGCGGGCATCGCGTCTCATTCCAACACACAGGGCGAGAGGGAGGTACCAGGCGCGTCCGTTCCTGTCATCAACCACTCTTCTCTTGGCTGCAGAATCCACACACGCAGTCCCGAGCAGTCTACCCATCCTATCCCATCCCATCCTTTCCCTCAATCCATGATCCCCGGCAATGAGCAACAGCCGCGGTGGACTTTCTTGTCCCTTAGCACCTTGCTGCTGCTGCTGCTGCTGCTGCTGCTGCTGCTGCATGCGCATGTACTAACTTGGGTAGACTTCACGGCTACTACGGTAGCGTGTGCCTCCCGTCTGACCAAGAGACAGACCCATTGTGTACTGTGGTGTGTACCTTGGGATGGTTCATAGAAAGTCTCTTTCCTTTTTTCCCTCCCTTTTTTTGACTGGAGCATCCAGCCTCGGATCAAATGGGCAGAGACGACTAACAAGCATTTTGCGTTCCATGGCCGCTGTAAACGTTTCTTGTTCTGATAGCGGGGTATGTGTGTACCTTTCTAGGTATGCACCTATGCACCAGGTACGCCTGGCAAGTGCGAAATATATCGCGACATGATACACTCCATGGCTTCGAAACCCGAAGGGCGGCTTTGGGGCTCGACAGCAAACTCGAGTTGACGAGTATTGAATATCAGCTTCTCGCTTCAAATCAATAATGCTCCTGCACTTGTCATCCCGTATAACGAGATGAAAAGACAAAAGCTCGGTAGGAACAAAGAAGACGAATAAAGCACGGGATGGGTTCGTCGAAGCGCTCGCTTTAGGACCACCTCTCTCCTCTGCCCTGCCCCATCACATCACCCATCCCTTGTTGGCTGCCAGCGCTCATCCGCTGCCCATTGAACTCAACTTGGACAACCACCCATCCCCCCTCCCCCCGCCCCTCTCCTCTCCTCTCCATGGGGGATCCCATCCATTCCATTGACTGCTCGACAGCTATCGCCGATGGTACCAGGGAACCTGCCTACGGTTCAGAGTACATTGTGATAAGTTCCGTGGTGGTCCAGCTCGTCCCAATCCCACGTGAAATGCCCTTGCCGATTTCGATTTCCTTGTCTGCCCTCGATTCCTCTCACCTCCCACGTATGTAAGGAAGAAAGAAATATACTTGGTCCAAAAGAAAGAATCAACCGGGCGGCGGGCTGCTCTATCGTCCATCGACCGCGACTGCAGGACAGCAGCAGTATGCTCCATTTACCAATCACCATACATGCCTAGCCCATCCGTCTACCCACCCATCCACGCATCCATGCCTTCAGAATCCAGATAGATATTCAGCTTACCGACCTTGCATGCTGCCACTACTACCAACCGCTACATACTGGCTACATACAATACCACCTATCTCCCACCTACCTACATTACCAATCTGCCTACCTACCTACATATCTAGGTTACCTACGTCGCTACTTACCGGCGAGGTACACGCGGTCGCGGTACCTTGATTAAGGCACAAACCGTGCCGGATTTGCTGGGTCCCTCCCCCCCCATTGCGATCCCTCCCATCCGTACCGTCGCTCCTCGAGCCGTGTCGTTCTGAACTGTCAGGCTTTTCGCTCCAACGCTTTATTCAGAACTCCTACCAGCTACATACTACATACTCGTACTTGCCCAGGGGATTAACGCGGACAGCTCTCTGATACACACGGTGGCCCGATCGCCAACCAGAAATCCGGCCAATCGACGAGGTCCTGGGAATCCTCGCGTTGGCCCGATCTAACTTTATCCATTTTATCATTCATCCCTCGGACGGGTTGATGTTTGATGCAACTACTTCCTACTGCGTACATCTGGGCACTACCTACTACTACCACTACCACTATCTACACTGTACTCACAGTCGTCTGTTACCTACCTACCTTACCTGCCTGCCTGCCACACCACATCCACATCCACATACCTTACATATGTACCCGGACGGCGGCTCTCACACCTACCTTTACACCTACCGACCTTGTTAGCTACAACAATAAGCCCGGCAGCCCATTGAGAGAGAGGTCTCACCTTTTCCCGCTGAATCAACCACACACTCTCTCGCTTCCCTCGTCCCCCCCAAATTCCCCATACCATCCCACTCTCGTGCCCTTTTTTTCTCCAAACCCCCAACTTTTTTTTCCCTCCATCATATTTTCCGTCCTCGAAACGAACAGCTGCATTCCACCGTCGCTTGTCTTATCGCGCGTCCGTTCTCCAAAGCAGCTCAGAGCCATCGTCATCCAGCTCCATTTTTATTTTCTGATCCAAACTCGCGCGTCTCGGGCCTCTACACCCCGTCCAACAGAAACAAACGCTTTCTCCCGGTAGCTCGCCTTTCTGCCTTGCGCGCGCACCTCTTAAACAACCCCCGTGCTGCCCGGCCCCAAGGCTCCCATCTATCTAACCCACCAACTCGAGCACGTCGCAACACCATCGCGCGACCCGCTGTTGTCGCCATTGTCCGTGATTGATTGTTCAGATCTCGACTAAATCGAGTGCGCTCATTCAGCAAACGGATCGCATGGTAAACTATTCTTCGTCACGTCGCCTCCATAATCTTGAAAGCGCAATCTAGTTGTTCTGTAGCATACCTTACTTAGCAAGGCACAGCGCAGGACTGAAGTGGCGCGTTCGCAGCACCCGCGCATCGCCTCGCCTCGCATACCGCATCGCGTCGCGTGCGTCGCATCGCATCACCAAAGAAGAAAGAATCCTGGCCCTTTCGAGAGCAGCCAGCCATCGCATTGCGTCCTTTGTCTTCAAGGGCCATCTATCGCATACCTACATACAGTCGTGGCTCGATCCGCCCACTCAGCTACTACTACATACTGCGACGCACTGATCAGCGCGATCGTCGCAGCCCAGTGTCCACTACTACCGCCCAGGCACAGAAAGTTGCAGAGCCCAACGGCTACTCAGGGCAATCATCCTTTCTCGTCAACTCGCATGAACACGAGAGCATGACCCAGGACCAAGGGCCGCAAGGTGCTGCTTCTATTACCCTGTCGCGAACTCCCTTCGCGACTCTGACCTCGAATCGCAAGAGCCCCTTTGCGCCTAGCGTCACCAGTGCTGCGAGTCAACCCATTGGCACGGCGCCTACATACCCGACCACGACTTCATCTCTCGCAACATCCTCAATGGCGGCCACTTCTGCCTTCATGTCCCCGCCGACTTTCAGAAACGGCTCATTCGCCACCCCGTCGCCGTATTCCATGTTGAACGGCAATTCCTTCGATCGCGATGCTTCCATGCAGCCTGTCGGGACACCATCGCTGCCATCAACCATCCTGATCCGCCGACTACCGCTGCAAGCTCAGGAGGACACTGTCAGACTCATGCTCGTCTTCTCAAAGGAAAAATACGAGGTTCAGATGCTGCCACCCGAGCAGTCAGAAGACCCAGGGTTCTGTGCCGCGACTGTCAAGTTCAGGTCGCCTGCGAGTGCGCAACAGGCCAAGGAGATCCTGAATGGCAAGACATGTGGCAGTTCGGAGATGATTGTTGACCTGCTTCCTGGAAGCCCCACGTCGTCGCGACGCAATCCCAACGAGGGCTCCGTTGCCAATGCCTCCAGTGACCCGTCCTCTACGACATCGTCTGGACCTACATCGCGACAACCTTCCCGATACAATAACGGCTATACCGTGGGAAAGATCTCACCGCCGCTGCCGAAACTCTTTGGACCTGCAGAACTGCCTAACCCAGTTGTAGATGAACACTTCCAGAGCATTTTCTCGCCGCAGTCGCCCATTGGAAACCACCTGACCGAGCAGCGCGGACGCATGTCGAGCAAGAACCTTATCAACCACGATGCTGCCGATGACGATGAAGAGCTTCTCAATAATCTGGCGACCTTTGGCGGAAATTCCGAGAATAGCCATCCCCAGGCACGACGCGCAACGGCACCTCAGCTGCCGGTTGGTCGCTTCTCTCAGCTGTCTCTGAACACGAATCCTGTGGGACCACAATCGTCCGTTCCGCACTATGGCCACTCCCACGCAAATATGACACCCATGTCGGCTCATGGGAATACAATGTCTCCGACGGTCATGAACAATGCTGGTCATTCATCAAGCTTCCAATCGCCCGGTCCGCCTTACCTACGGCATAACTTTCCGCCCGTCAATCCTGCAGACCAGAACCCGCCTTGCAATACCCTTTACGTGGGTAATCTGCCAATCGATACGTCCGAGGAGGAGCTGAAGGCCATGTTTGCCAAGCAGCGAGGCTACAAGCGACTGTGCTTCAGAACCAAGCAGAACGGTCCCATGTGCTTTGTTGAGTTTGAGGATGTCTCGTTCGCAACCAAGGCCTTGAACGACCTCTATGGGCACTGCCTGCATAACAGCATCAAGGGGGGCATCCGTCTGAGCTTTTCCAAGAACCCACTGGGCGTTCGCTCAGGACCGGGACAAGGAGGAGCCCCTCCCATGAATGGAATGAACAATCCGATGGCGAGCGCCGGCAACGGTTTCACCACAGTCAACGGCCCACCGCCTGGTCTGCCCGGCCCTCAGGGGATGGCGGCCCGTCCATCGTATGGCAGTGCGCTGTCCATGAGCAACGGGCACGGCTCGGCCTATTCCACAGCATCGTATTCTACGGGCTTGAACAACGTCAACAACGTGAATAACGGGTGGTCTGTCGGAGGCTATCCTGGGCCCCTATCAACCGGTGGCACATCGTCACCTATGCCAGCTGGTGGCTCATCATCTCCGTTCCCGCCGTCTTACATGCTGGGGCGATAGTTGCCAGAAACCGCTCCCTGGTGGAGGATTTTCTCTTCCCATTAATTCCTTGCCAGTTTCCTGTTTCTTTATCTTTCTCTTTTATTTCTCCTTCGGAGCCTGCTGGGGCGTTGTTGGGTTCAAGCATTTATACGGATGCATAAGGGCGCGCAGACTCATTTCGGTTCTGTCAAGTCTTTCAGTTAGGGAGTAGGCCTATACATGGCGGCAGACGGTGGTCTACTGCATGATAGGTTTCTGTGGAGCTTGGTGGCGTAATTTGCTTCAGCTGCATCTTTGAGGGGGCATCAGTGGTGTGAGGTTGTTGTTGTCATTGATTCGCATTTGTGGTCTCGGCGCTCGCGGTTGTTGCATCACGTGTCCGCGATCCTCTTCTACTTATACACCATCCATCTGAGTGGCTGGAGCCGGGGGAGTTTAGAGGCGCACATTATACCTCGACAGCCAGGCTCGGTGGCATCATCATTTGGTTTCACTTCAGCGCATTCTTCAGCGATCTTCCAGCGACTGCGTTTCTCGTTATTTAGGGTCTTTGAGGGGATGGATTGCGGCGTTACAAAGCATCGTCGTTGCATCATCCATATTGGGAAATGCCATTTTGTGGTGGCACCCGAGGACCTACCATTGTCATCGTGTTGGAATCCAGGACTCTTGACAGAGAGGTGTCCGGGTAATCCTGTTCAGCGTTTGTCATTTTTACTGGTTATAAAGGCAAAATGAGATTCGTCGCCCGGCGTTCACAGCGTTACAGAAGACAAAAGACCCGGCACTACACTACCATCATTCGAAGGAGCATTTTTACATCAAAATCGGCGAACAAGGTGTGAGGGACAGACGGTGCATTGCATATGTGGGACGACAAGATCCAGTTATTTCTTGCTTGCTTGAGAGCACATCATCATCATCAGCATCATCCTAGACGGCCCTCCTCCTTCCAAGGAAATCGAATATTCTGCTGCCAATGTTGCAGGGTCAGAGTAGGATGGATCAGCCGGGGAATCATTGCATCCCTTGGCCATGGACCAGCTCCTGCAAGATTGGACGTTATCCACGACGTGATAAATGTTGGGCATTTGATCGCGTCTTGGTCTCCATCATTCATCCATTTGCGTCTTGGCCTTTTCTTGGTTCTTGTCTGCGAATCGATTTTCTTTGCTAGTAAATACACGAGGGGACGCACGGGACCGACCGTGCAATGAGAAGGACTTTCAGGTTGATGGAATCAGAAGTGACGGGAATGACACGGTCGACATGATTTATTGGAGCACACATTCTAGTTTTTTTTTTTCTTACTTATTCCTGTTCAACTGCCCGCCATCCCCTTTTGTTTCCTTGGTCTGTGTCTGGTGGCTTTTTATCTGGATGGGCAATATACCTTTTATTATCTTGACCATTTCCGCGTACGCTTCTATTTCCTCGCGCTACATTGGGGGGCGGGCACTGGGTCTTGTTCTTGTTGTGGCAGACATGGGTTGAATTTTTCTCTCTTATTATCTCGATATTTTCTCATATAACTGAAGTCAATGCCCCCTTGAATCACAATCATGCATTCATTGGCGACCCGAAATATGCACTGCGTGAGATGGGATCCGCATCGGCTTGTGATACGTTGCTGAGCAATCATTTGTGATATCATATGTGACGACGCATGAAGAGTCACACCAGGAAAAACTCGTAGCACAGGAAACAGGATACGCCCAAAAAAATTTCCCTTGCTATAGGGCTCTTTATGAGGATGCGCCTTTCCGTTTTCCGCCCCGTTCCCGTTCCCGTTCCCGTCGGGGGTAGACAGACAGACAGAACTGTCGATGCCCGGAGGGTGGATGGGGGGTTTGGCCTGCTTGCTTCGTGTCACAGAGAGCCTCGAGCATTTTGGCCGTCGTGTTGGAGGGGGAAGCTGACCTCTGTTCTCGTCGGCGGCCTTTCTTTATCGACCGGGAACCAGATGATGACCCAGCTTGCTGCTCCCGGTAGTGATTGTTTCCTGTTTTCTTAATGATGTGTCGCGGACACGTGTCTGTGTTACCTGTGTATAGTTCTGTTATCGCATTTATCTTCTCTCGTTCTCTTGTCTCGCTGCTCGGGGTGATTCCATATGGGAACGGAAATGAATGGGGAGTGTACAGAAATGAGTCTGCTGTTCTTGCTCCTCATTTGCTTGGGGTTTCCGCTCGAGTTGTGGGTGCTCTGGAGGTGAATTGGTATGGTACAGCAATCATGGTAAGATTGAAAAGAAGTCATCTCAGCTCAGCGTGGAGGCCCATGATTTCATTTTTCCTTGACCTTGGGCCTATGGTTTGAAAAACAATTTCTCTTATATACAAAACTCTCTCAAACTCTTACTGGCTTTGCAGAACGCCAGCTTTTTTCTCATCTCATGGCCTTTTCACCGCACGCCATTCGACATCGAAGACCACTTATCCTGGCCTACGCAGGACATGCCCCAACATTGCCTCGGGCAAACAAATCCACTGGCCTGTCTGTCTTGTCGTCTGCGACTGTGGATGATCGTCGACTTTCCCTCCCGCTTCGTTGGCTTGTCAATCTGGCATTGCGCTGCCGGTATCCAGAGTAGCAGTGCCTCTGTTTGATTGCAGGTTTGTGGATGATGCCAGGCTGTCATTCTGGATCAGCGAAGCCGACGAAACCAGCCTCGGCATGAGAGAGAAATGCCTGCCTACCTGCAAAACAGTCCTCTCTCTCCATTTTTTCCAACGGGGACAGACAGGTCTCAAGTCGTGCTGGGATCGGCTATTACCAAACCTAGAATCTTAGTCCTTCGGATAGGGGAACCGTGTACTAGCTGGGGGGTGGACTTCGATACTACTATAATACCTTCTCGTCTTTTATTGGACAAACACACAGACAAGACGCACAGAACATAAAAGGACTGATGACTTGGCTTTTTTTGCTGACAGTTGTGACCTGGGGACCTCTACGTCACACCGGTCGTGGGGGGTTCCCAACTGTCCTGTCCCCATGTTCATGGTTTAAAAAAGTTTTGAACCCCCCCCCCCTCCAAAGCCGTGCTTACCACCACCCTCTCTGGCGGCCCGGGCCATTGATCACGTTTAAATTGCCTTTGCGGCAGGAGAACCCGAAGCATCTAAGGTCTGTTCCTGTTTACCGACAGCTCAGACCATGAAAGACCTATTACTTACCTCATATTGAAAAGGCCGCGGCTTGTAGATACCTGTAAAGTAAGGAGGAACACTGTCAGCATAGACATGGCAATAATACAGAGTATATAGCCTCCAGCTGTTAGATGGCAGGATAGCAGGCGTGGTTAATCATCTTGTCTTCACTGACATTCCATATAGGCGAATGTAGTTGAGATGACGTGCCCCCACGGGAAATCGCGGCTGATCTGACTATATTCCCTTGTCATTGGTTTGCGAACGGCAGCCAGCAGGGCGAGATGAAAAGAATAATTGGGCAGGGCAGCGAGATACTTCGTGCCATTGCTGACCACGATTGTTGGATTCCTCGGCCATATCTCCCCAAACGAGGCAAAGGAAGATGACCCAGTACCAGGGATTGGGGCTTGGATGGACGGAAGGGCATCCCACGCCCAGATACCTGGGAAACCCCGGGGATTCTGAGCGTCTTGAGACGCTGGGACCTTGAAGACTCCCGCGTAGAAGAAGCAGCGTAGAATTGAACCCCTGGGGATCTGGTAGTCGACTGGTACATACGAACGAGGCACTTGGGAACTACCCCCACGTTAGGTCGTGGGTGGGCAGGTGCCTGCTTCGGGGGTTCAGATGCAATACAGTACGGAGTACCATATCATGGTTACAAAGCAGACGCGGGCGCCGGTTGCTGTACGTGCGGCGGTCCAGCCCATCAACGGAGCGCGTCTAGAAAGTCTAGAATGCAGTAGCTGTTCAGCCCTGTGCCTGCTGTTGGCGGGGGGTCACAGGCTTTCTCGAAGGTCGGAGCTGGCTGACGCGAAATGGGCGCCGACGGTCTGGCTATTGGACGTCGGCCTACGAGGTACTAAATCCAGATTCCTGCTTGGATGTAGCGCATGTGGCTTGTCTGGCCTGGTTTGCTGTCCCGATCTCAAGAGATGGTCGAAGGATTCGAGTGTTGAGGAACTCGGGGGCCAAAAGAATTGATTTTCTTCTCGGGGATGAGTAAGGATCTCCCAATTCATCATCCTCAGAGGATGGGTGGGGTGGAACCTTTTGGCTGGGGATTCTAGGCTCCTTCCTGGAATTCATGTTGAAAGGTCTTGCATATGCACAATGGGATAGTAGATCAATTGATGCTTTTGACTTCGGGATGCTCTGTCGGTGATGGTGGGTGAGACCTGGGCGAGCTGGGCCAAAATGTCATGCTGGAGGGAGGCTAATGCTCGTCGAATGTTCTGTAATCAGTGTAGCGGGAGGCCAGATCGCCAGCCAAGGTTGGTTGTGCATGTCAACGTTCCATTGGAATGAATACTCGCACCTTGCTTGGGACTGGCGAGACTGGCATCATTTCGTGCTGTTCTGAATTCGGTTCTCAGGTAGATGGTTATTTTGCATCATAATTGGTCAATGCTTGCCGTGTCGTTGGCAGATTGCTACCTACCTACCTCGGTACCTGACATCATCGATACGTGATTTGATACCTACGTGATGGGCTCGACATGTTTGTTCCTTCTCAGCGCCTTTTGTTCGGATCGATCCGGTAGTGTACGGGGTATTCGTACATATCACACACATCTGAGCCAGTCAGGGGGCCCTATCGACTCTTAGCTGCGCACTCGGGAACCACAAGATCCATGGAAGACGTCTTCTGCGGTCGTTTCGTGGTTTCGTGGCTGGCGCGCAAACGAGACCGGTCCCCCGTACGAGTCGCTACCGTGCAGCTGGCGCGTCAGCCTTTCCCAACGGTAAACGGTCCAATTGGCTGGGACTGATTCGATAGCCTCAAGAGCTGCCGTCGGACAGGCACAAAGCAGCTCGTTCAAACAAACCACTCGTGGGCGAGAGAGCAGGGTTGTATTGGCTGACGAGATGTGGTGGTAGTAAAGTAGACAGACCGGTATCGTCTAGGATAATGTGTCTTCCTTGTTTCTCGCCATCTCGATCTTTCGTGTCCAATGGGAAGATTCCCCCCTGGCTGGACCAAACAAAGAAAAAAGATGGACTCTGGAGATATCGGAAACATTCTTGTGACGTGTATGTAGCGCAGAGATGCCCAGAGTATACGTATACATACGTGAGTTTTGTCATAAATAAGAGTAATTACAAAATACGGCCATCGTTCGGCTCTCGGCGTGCAAAAAGACGTCAAAGGTAGTGATAATAAAATACAGAGGAGAAGCTGCAGCCTGCCACCGTCTTGCCATGTGTACGCCAAGCCAACGAGGTCAGGGGTGGGATTGTCCAGAAGAAGGGGAGACGCGCGAACTAAAACTCCGGGGAGCTGGTAAGTGGCTCTCCGGCCAGCGATCATGAACAAGGGACACGGCTCTTTTGGCATCCCTGGAGCCGCTCGCCGGCCTGTCATTTGTCAATGGGGTTCCAGAAAATAAGGGCTCATTAGGTAGTGGGAACAAGTTGATGTTCTTGCTCGTCTTTTCCCCCTTCCCCAGCGGTGGGTTTTCTTCGTTCGCTGAGTTTTAGCCCCCAGCTCAGCCAGGAGAGGGGCTGGAATTTCTTCAGTTCAACACTGCATGTACCCTTGGATGGCCCCCGCTTGGCAAACTTGCAATTCAAGTTTCATTGCCCTCCATGAGACCCCCCGAGCAAACCGGGTAATGATGACAAGGCGAAACGACCTTGACCATGAAAAGCTCGGTTCACCAGCGACACGTATCGCTGCAAGACTCGCAGATGAAGGGGATCAGGTGACCACGATGGAGTCGCAGCCGCTGGGGAAAGAAGGAAGCCGAGGTGATAACGCTGAGAAAAAGGAGGATGAGGCCTTGTTTGCCTCAAACACCCTGTCTTGGATTCACAAAGCTTCGGGCTGTCACGAGCGCACAGCAGCCCCGTGTGCCCTCTTTGGGCAGTCTTGACTGTATCTGTAAGCATCATGGCCGAATCAAGTTGCCCTCCTCAAGCCTCGCCTCATGGCCGAGTGCGAGACACAGCATGGGACTCCGCCGTTGAGATGATGCTGTCAGGGCTGTGCGTACGTGCCAAGGTCCCACGGGACTTGCTCACCATTGCGGTCTGACGTCTGGGATCCCTGTTTATCAATTCGGGGGAGTTCAGTAGACAGACAGTTCGTATTGAACAAAATATCAGGTATGCCAGGCAGGCGAGAGCAAAATAAAGTGAGAATAGAATATCTACTTATACCTTACCCTAGCATATCATCCAGTCGCTACGATTAATTTTAGGATGAAATTTATAGAATCAGAAACCAACTTCGATCGAGAATAAGAACATTCAGTTTTGTCCCATAATCAGGATGATTTCGCGTAAAGGTGCGATGTTTGAGCGTACGTGGAATCTCACTTTTTTTGTCACCCGCCTGCCAGGCAATTCGTTTGGTCTCTAGCCCACATCTTCAGGTACGGAGTGTATGTGTGTATGTGTTTGATATGATGGTGTCTTGCCGCCCAGTTATACTGAATCTATCTTTAGACTTTTCCCCAAGTCCCTGCAGTGACGACGGGGAATCCGGCTCGTACAGCCATTCTACGCAAGAGGAAGAAGATAATAGCAGTACAACAATCTACGGACACAATAATCTGTGCTGAGCCGTGAGCTGCAGGGTGCATATTGCTGACCAATGCATGGTGTTGCGGAAGGATGGGCGCTGGCGCGAACCGCTCTCGCCTAGGTAAGCGCAACGTGCGTTGATGCATACACCGTACCTACGCGCACTGGAATGGGAGGATGGATCCGATGCATGGGCCTTGTCAACTCTCTCGTTTTCGTCTCGATCCTTTCATCAGTCAGCAAAGATGGGCGTGCCTATGCATGATATCCCTTCCTCGGCAGGTAAGCAGACCGGGCTATACATGTATATAAATGTGATTAGTGCATCCTGGAGGAGACACAGGGCTCATACTTACATGTATACAAACATACATACATAGTACCATACAGTGATGCGTCCGTGGCAGCAGATGGCACACAGATGGTGTTGCTGGAATTGCATATGGCATGTGTGAAAGAAGCATTTCCCCCGGCCATGCTTGCGACTTGACTCGTCCGACTGCCTGGGCCGACTTGCATCATTATCATGACTGTCCGTCTGCCCGTCTTTCTTGCTACATATCCGTCAACAAGCACCAGGCACACAGCAGCCGAGGGCTGGGATTGGATTCGGGGGAGGGATGAGTCTGGTCTTTTCGAGCCAGACACACAGCACACGTACGAGTACTTCGGACAGTCAATCAACTTGTCCTTTTCTCTCCCGACCAGTCAAAGCTCCCCGGTGCACTGTTCCTATTCAGAGCCGTCCCATCCATCACCCCAGCTACCTAGGTACGTACGGCCCCTCCCCAAAAGCCCCCTCCACTCACACATGGCGACATGCTAGAAGCAGCGGGCTAGTGTTGATTTAATGCTGGTCTCCCGAGCTGGTATGCTTGCTTGCGGCGCGGACGCCAAACGACCGGCTTCTTTTCTAGACACGGTCCAATGCAAGTCCCAAAGAGAGAGAGTGAGCCTTTCTTGCACGCGCAGATGCATGTAACCTAGGGTAGTAAGGAACAAGTGTAGTGAGTGATGAGAAGAGACTACCACTTTATCCAGCTCGTGGCTCGCCAGCACGTTCGAGACGCGATCGAGAACTGCTTGATCCGATTTACGAGGCAGATACTAGAAAGCTTCGACACCCAGGTAGGGGCTAGGCTGTCCATCATGTTCGTCTAGAAGCAATTAGGCTGGAAGACTGACTAGATTAAGCATGACTCCCAACAGCCTTGCTGTAGACGGCCAGTACCATCTGATGCCGATCAATCGCATTGGCCAGGTATACTTGCATTACTACTCAACTCTGCTGGCAACATGTACACATTGAATTCTCGTCCTTGAGGGTGATTCTTGCAACCCGCTCACCCTTCCTCCTCAGCCTACACTAGATTGACTTATCCACCCGGCACAATCTGGATGCTGTTTCCGTAGCCGAGAGCACCCACCTTGAGAAGCAAACCCCTTCTCCCTGTGAGTCAAGAGCGGAAGCAATATGGCACATCGTCACCATGGCAAAATCCAACCCCCCAAAAAAGCAACAATATTTGCTCCGTGTTATTCAACGGAGCTCTCCACTCTTTGACGTTGCTGCTGCTGGTGCCGCCGCCCAAAGGACCGACCGAATGAGTGAATAAGGTATCTTACGGCAAAGGAAAGCCAAAATTTGCCATCTCGTTTGGCATTTCCAACCGGGATTGAGGGGGCGCGTTGGGCCCGAGATACACGTCCGTTCGCTTCCCAATAAGAAGAAAAGCTAGGTGGTAGCTGGATTTCCATTTCTCCTCCTCTCATGTTGGGGGCCGTACGTAAGGCATCTACAACACCTACCTGGGTAGCAAAACAGCAAGGTACGATACGCAACCGTGCCTCGCTCTCTGACCCGGTCGAATGAATGGATGGATGCGCATTGGGTCTGAGCCTGGAAACGAGGTTCCCTGGGCGAACAAAGATGGAAGAAACATGGGCCTTCTCGACCCCTCCTCCGTCGATACTGTACATACATACATTGATGCTCCTCGGCGATGCCTTAGCTGTGCGGACCACCTAAAGATTCCAGGGACTGGGGCGCACTGGACTTGGTAAATTGTCCGCTGCGCGAGCCTACCTGTACCTGGTAGGTACATTGGTTGATTACCCTCCTGGGGAGGGGTGCAGAGGGGGAAGAGGGGGGCCGGAACCACTTTGGTGGCTTCAATGTTCCACGTACTGGAGGTTTAAACGTATCTGGGACGGGGGTCAGTTCTGGTGGTATTCTGCTTTGTTATTTTTTTTTTTCCAATGATGGTGTTGATTCATGTAGTAAGATAGCACTTGCTTCTCTCTCTTGAAATCACACTTACTTACCTCTGCATACACATGGCGTCGGCGGGGAAGCCACTTGTTACTTGGTCGTGCAGCGCGGACCCTCAATCAATCAATGAATCAGTGAGCTCAACTCACCAGTCGACGACAGTGCAGTGACCTCTGAAGCAGAGCAGGCAAGACAATTGACAGGCCCCTCCAACCACCAAGCACAGCACGGCGCGCAGGCGGTACCTACCCCTACCTTACCTACAGACTAGGTAGGTACAGTAGGTATGTACCGTGCCTGATGGATGATTGACCCTAAGGTACCGACAACTTTACCCACCCTGCTCTGCCCCAGATCACCATCATCATCATCATCATTGATTGACTACTGGCCGGCTTCTGGGCAGTGTACCGAAGTGTGGATTCTGTGCTGCTTCTTTTTCTTCTCAAATCCTGCCTCTGTTGGTAATAAGCTACAGTACATACATGCATACGTACATACATTCATACCACCACTCTCTGGTACTTTACGTATTCTCATATGCTGCAGCCGCTGCCTCTCCTTCTCCCTCCTCTCTCTTTTCTGCCTGACCGGACTTCTCTCGCTCTTCTTCAGAGGACCGAAACAGAAGAAGAAGAAAAAGTTTCCCACCCCTTTTGATCGACGGCACCATCCATCGCTCGGAACAAGGCGATATATCTCGACGGCATCTCTCACCCTACCCAGCCCAGCCCAACCCAGCACTTCGGCTCTGCGTCCTCCACCAACTACATTACATACCACCAAACAAACTACTGACTTACTCGTGTTCTTGGCCCGGCACCAGCCTGCTCTACTGTAATCAGCTCATCGACCTCCTCTACTGTAATCAGCTCATCGACCTCCAATCCCCCCAGTCCGCTCTTCTCCTGCATTACTTCTTCGGTGCCTTTCCCGTAGCCGGATCACGCCAGCTCGGTCTTGTCCTGCATCTCTTTTCTTCCGACTGACTGACTGACTGACCACCCCGCGGCATACTGGAACACTTTGCAGGCGCTGCTTTTCGCCGCTCACCATACGTCTCACCTCAGCCAGCCGCACGTTTGGGTCTCGTTCATTTTTTTTTTCTTTCCCTCCCTGCTCGCCTTGCACTTTTTTTATCTACTAGAGCACCGGAAAAGGCCCTCGAACCATTTTCTCTCCCAGCAGAGTAGAGTTCACCTTTGCGGAGGAAGGCAGTGTGATCCAATTTGAGTTCAGATCCCCCGCCTCGTCCCTAACCGAGCGGCTCTCTCATTTCTCTACTGCGACTGGACTAGAGGCAGAAGGCACGGCAAAGGAGCGAGAGGAAGCTTTAGGAAAGCCCAGCGCAACGCTTAATAAGGGCTCATTTGGCGACAAAATCCCGAATCATATCCACAATCGAGCTCGACTCTCACAGCAAAAACCACGGGCAAACTACTACCCATCACCAACGGTTGTATCGGCTCAGGATCATCAGCGCAGCTCTTTAAAGTTCGCGGCGCCCCGAGCACGCACCAACCGCGTTGCCTTTCTCTCTCTGTCCGTCCGTCCTGGGAAAAAAGGGCCGTCAAACGCGCGCTAGTGGACGACGACGACGTAGTTTTCCCGTGGGGCAGCAGCAACAGACCCGGGACCACTGTCCGACCCATTGCGACAACACAATTCCTCGGAGCATCTTGCGTGTGCTATAGCGAACACACACTCCAGTATCGCCGACGTACGCCAGGCTCCCGAGAGCCTGAGAAACCATCTCTCCAATGCCTCCCCGGCAAGGGCGGTACCAACCTGCGTTTGTTTCCCCTCCCGCCCTCTGCTCTGAGCGTTACTCGAAAGCTGACCATGCGACCAGCCGCGAATACCATGTCGTCGTTCTTGGTGCAGGTGCGTAGGCATTTCCCTTGACGCCTCGTCAAAGCTTTCTCCGGAAGAGCCGTCAAGACTTGCTTCTTACTGGGTCTTTTTTTTCGTCGGCGCATTTTCACTGACATGGAAATTATCAAAACACAGGTGGTGTCGGCAAGAGCTGCTTGACTGGTGAGTTTGTGCAACCCAATGAGCCCTGGAACAGAGCCCTGGAACATGCGGCGGCTACCAAAAGGCTGGACCAAACGGCTGACTTCTCATCTTTTATAGCTCAATTTGTACACAATGAATGGATAGAGAGCTACGATCCTACCATCGAAGACTCATACCGCACCCAAGTTTCTGTTGATGTAAGTAGCTCGTTAACTTGTACTCATTCCACTTGATTTGGGCACGCAAAACTGACAGGAATGCTTCTTCACAGGGTCGGCAAGTTGTACTTGAAATGTGAGACTGAAGCAATCGATATTCATCGTGTCTACCAATACTGACCAAGATGGATGGCAGCCTTGACACAGCAGGAACTGAGCAGTTCGGTATGTTCCTGGAGTCCTCCCACATTCCGCAACCTTGTCATACTGACCCGCTTATAGTTGCCATGAGAGACTTGTACATGAAGACGGGACAAGGATTCCTATTGGTCTTCAGTATATCATCGGCATCGTCGTTGGCCGAACTCGCTGGCCTTCGCGACGAGATCATTCGCATCAAGGACGACGACAACGTCCCCATAGTGATCTGCGGCAACAAAGCGGACCTTGAGGACCAGAGGGCCGTCCCACGCACTAAGGGCTTCTCATTATCGCAAAGATGGGGTGCACCCTATTATGAGTCTAGTGCAAGGACTCGAAGTAAGCGCCATATCTCTTGGGCCCCCCGTCAATTATGGCAATTTCGCTGCCATATTCCTACCTGATCCTTGTGGGGCTAATTAGAGAAAACAGCAAATGTCGACGAAGTATTCGTAGATCTCTGCCGGCAGATGTTGCGGAGAGACGATGCTGGTGAGAGTCAACAGCAAGAGGAGCCAGAGTTCGACCCGTACTCGATATCGTACTACAAGAAGCGAAGAAAGCAAAGGCGAGAGCGCGAGAAGGACCCGCACCGACCCAAGTGTGTCATTCTATGAGACATGCATGCAGGGCTCCGAGAGTCAAAAATCATGTCACGTTCAAATCATTCTGGCCTACCGCCTCCCTCTTGACATGATTATTGAGGAGAATATCTACAGCATCATCCGAGAGCGGTGAATCCCTCGGCGCCGAGCTAGTGATGCGATTACTACTACTGCGAATGGTCATCGATCAGCAGCGATCCGTTCGTACGACTATCCGGACCCATCATTTCTATCACCGCAACCCCGCCATCACATGCACGTTCGATAAATGTGCCAACTGTTTATTCGTTCCCTCGGGGGCTGCACGCATGGACCCCTGATGGAGTTCCTCGAGGACGAGAAAACGCGGAAGGATTCCACATCAGCATTTCAATATTTGGTATTTCGTATGTCAAGCGGGCAGAGAAAATTTATTATCTTGTTGTGACGATTGTGACGGTGGACAGGATGGATACCGTCTTTGTTCCCAGTGGATATGGCATCAAAAGAGATCATTGCGCAGGCAAACCAGAGTCATTTTTTCAATATGCTGCAATACTGCATTTAAGCATAGATGCAGAAAAAAATATACCCCCCTCAAGAAGCAGAGATGACAGTTCTAGAATAGTACAGGTTGTATACAAGAAATTCAAGATGTGTTTCTTGACAGTGACCAGCACTGTTGTAAGACCATAAGTGTCTGTATTATAATTGTCTAAATCGAGGCAACGTACATTCCCTGTTTTGTAGTCATAGTCAAGCAGTCAGTCATTACGCATTGAGTTCGTACCTGTCGATGGGTATACATGCATATATATAGTGGGCACAATACGGCCCTGCAAAATCAAACACGTTTTCTGGTTTTTCATGCGCTGCCATAATCACAGCAAATGTTTATTCTTGGTATTGAGGATATGTGATTGCTTGTTTGGTTTCTAGATTTTTTTTCATTCTTTCTAATTCGGTATTGGTAGTTGATTCGCTTGATCCGTCCGCTCTTGGTATGCAGTTCATGTTTCTTCAATCCTGGCTCTTATCTTGCCGGGGTGGCGGCAAGTGCCGTCCCGTAGGAGAATTGTTACTTCTTCTGGTTCCGATAATAATGGGTTCTGAGAGGGAATTATCCGTCCATTGCTGTTGTTTCCTTCCTCTCCCATTTCTCTTTTTCTCTCTCGAGAGAATATATCCCTTGTTTTTTTTTTTTTTATTTCCGCTCCGACCGTTGATTTACGCCTGCCCCTTCTGCGCCACGGTCAGGGCGACGATCAGCCCGACGATGCCGCCCAGGGCGAGCAGCCCGAGGCCGAGCGCGAGCAGGACGAAGCGCAGGGAACTCCGACTGCTCCCGCGGCCGCTCCGGCTCCGCACGCCCCACCGCCCGCCCTTCTCCTCGTCCCCCTGCCCGTACCCCTGCCGCCGGTCGTAGTCGCGCTTGAGCTGCAGGAGCCGGTCGCGCTGGGCCCCCGTGAGCGGCCGGCTGGCCGTCGAGCCGTAGCGGTTCAGACCTAGACCGCCTGCCGACTTTTCCTTTTTGGTCTCGCCGTCGATGAAGGTTAGAGAGGGTGATCGCAGGGCCGTGTTGGATAGGTGCTGTAGCGTGCTCGCGGTCAGCGGCGAGAGCGCCGGGTTCGAGACGGGACTGTGCTGGGATATCGGCGAGAGAAGGGATGTTTGCGATGTCGCGGTTGGCGGCGGGTGCGAGATGGGCGATAGCGTGTCGTTTCCTGCTCCTCCTGTTCGTGCGCCGGATGTCATGGTCCCGGGGATCTCGAGCGGCAGGGGCTTGCTGTGGCGGGACATGCCCGCCGTCGTCTTCTGCGTGGGCTGCGGGGGCAGCGGCGGTTGTTGTGACTGGAGCTGCAGCTGGAGGGCCCTCGGCGGCGTCGGCGCCGGCTGCACCGACGTCACCATGGGCGCCAGCGGCGAGAAGTAGTCGTTGGACACGGGCGACAGCGTCGGGTGGTACTCCTTGGGGGGCGGCGTCGGGCCGGGCGTGTTGCTGACCGACAGCGCCGACAGCGTCGACTCCTGCCGGCCGTCGACGAAGAAGAGGGGGCGGATGTGCGCGTCCTTGCCGTTGACCGACGGCGGGTGCGGCAGCAGCGACGGCGAGTAGTCGGGCCAGACGGACTCCCTGCTGTTGTTGCTATCTGAAGTTCCGGTCGTGGCCGTCTTGCTCAGCGGCGGCGGCGGCGGGAGGGACAGGCCCAGCCCCAGCCCCGGCGAGTCGGCGTCCCACATGGCCGAGTGCGTGCTGTTGACGCGCAGGCCGTCGACGGGCGGCGAGGGCACGACGACGGGCGAGCGCGCCTGGACGGCGTTCATGGCGGGCGACAGCGAGGCCACGGCCTGGGACCGCCGGAACACAAAACTAGGATGGCTGTGGCCCGGCGGCGGCGGGAACTCGGCGGGGGTGACTAGGGCGCTGCTGTTGCGGGCCGAGGCCGGGGACAGCAGCGGCGAGGGCGAGGGCGAGAGTAGCGGCGAGGGTGAGGCGTTGTTGTTCGTCATGCCGCTGCCCAGCGTCGCCGGCGAGTGGTGCATGTAGTACGAGAGGTGCGAGGCCGACGTCGCCCCCGACAGGGCCACCGACGCCCGGATGGGCACGGCCTTGGCCGTAAAGTAGCAGTCGTCCTCGATGGTGGACGCGGGCGAGGCCGCCGCCGCGAGGTTGGACGGCGGGAGGACTCCTGATTCCGGTCTCATGGTTTCTTAATTTTTCTTCCTCCTTTTTCTTTTTAGAAATATGAAAATCGTCCTGCCCTATGATTTAGGGTATCGTCTTTGATAATATAGATAGATGAATGTATCTGGATAGGCTTGTCAGTTCAGTGATCTTTCTGATATTTGTGATATAGAAATGTCGAGAGATCGTATATCCCGTACCTAGTTCAAGAATGAAAGGGACGCCGTCCCTTGTGGCTCTGTTGTATGGTAGTTGTACAAATTGAATATACTAATGACCGATGTCGACCTCGAATGGCGAGTATTGACTCGACTGCGATGTAATATGTAGCGGGAAGAGAGTGAATGCAATGTCGGATAGGTAAGTATACAAGTTCAGAAAGAAGGTGTGTTCAATACAAGCGTCAGTAAGACGGCGACCAGCAAAAATAAGAGAAAGTAAGATCGTGGTGTATAACACCGATGATGGATCGAGTCCAAGAGGAAGTAGTCGAAAAGAGTGAATGATGAGTAAAGGAGTGAATTGAGTATTACGAGCCGCGTTACCGGGTGGTGTAGTCTGTGTGTCACCGGGTATACATGCTCTCTCGTCTTTTTTTGGGGATGCTTCTTCTCTTTCTCGATATCCCTCCTCTATAGATCCTCTGTGGGGAGAAAGCAGCGGCGCCAACACCACACACAGGCCTTTCCGAGTCGATTCAGAACAAGAGAGATCTTGAAGGAAACGATCGAATCGTGGTCGAGGTGGAAAGAGGAGGAATGATAAACATTTAGCAAAAAGACCCGGTCCCCTTGCGCCCCCCCAACAACAATACGACGCGCGAAAGACCCGCGGGAGAGGATACTAGGTACTAGATAGTAGATAGATGACTAGATGGGATGGGATGATGGGTGGGTGGAAACCACAAGCAGGAAAAAACTGGAGAGATCACAATCGTCTGTCGGCTAGCTAGTCCGAACTCCATCTGCAATTCATCCAATTCCCACTCTGCAGCGATGCACGCATGCGCATGTAGAAAATGATCAGTTACAAAAGTCCCGGATTCGAACGAGGCGGGCACCAAAGAGAGATAGAGAAGAGATAGACTTGCAGAGAGGATCCCTGACCAGGAATGGGAATAAGTGGGAAATGGCAATGACGTCCGTCTCTCTGTTTAGGTAGTATCCGTGCTTGTAGAGCCTCTCTCTCTTTCTGTCTTTTGTTGCTCTGTGCTTTACGTCTGCTACCTAGAAGTCAACATGTGCCGGTAGACACGCACTGAAAAAAAGGTCCCATGGACAGAAATCTAGTGTAGGGACTTGGTTCCTGGTTCCTGGTGCCTGAATGGGTGCATGGTAAACATCCCGGTTCCTTGCTGCTGCTACCCTGTTGGCCTCATGTTTTTTCTTTTCTTTTTCCCGTGGACCCTTTTTTTCTTGCATCCCAATTCCCTACCCCCCAGCCATCGACGCATGCAAAAGGGGAATGCCATTCTCTGCCTCTGCCCGTTGCTTTTCGTCCTTGCTTCCCTGAGAGCAAGGCTTCAGCTCTTTTTTTTTTTTTTTCTCCCATGCTTGCCGTCTTGGTTCATCGCGCTGTAGATCGCAACTGACCCCGTCTATCGCCCATCATCCCAAGTTTGCAGCCGGCGCGATGGAGTTTCCCCACCCCTTTCCTTCCCCCCCAATTGTCCGCACTTCCCGCCGTGGCACACTGTCGATGCATACTACCGTTATATCGTGTGTTCAGCTGTATACCTAATGCAGGCTCTATAATGGTGAGGGCCAAGCACAAGAGTCTATACTCCAACGGCGAGCACGCGGCACTTGGAGCTGAAATTCTAGAAGCTCTCCCCGGATACTATCTTCCCTTTGGAGATGCATCCAAGTCCGTATCAGTTACTGAGGTGTTGCCATCTCAACCTGCTAGGTTGGCTGATTCTTGCGCCAATGGATACCACCCTGCTAGGCCTGCGCAGCGTTTCCTAACCGGGAGTTGGCGCGCTGATGTCAGGGTCCTTAGCGGTGCCGCTCAGAATCAAACTTATTTCGATGGACGCCAAGGTCCGCTTCCCTCTTTGGACCCTCTGACTACCTACCTAGGTATTCCGGGGACGGGGGTCCTTGATGCCCTGGTTCCATCACGTACGTATGCACGTTACGATTCCTGTAATTACCATTTTGCCATTCATCGTCATCGTCGTGAGCTGGATTCGAAGTTGTAGTTGTAGATAGATATTCATCGCCTTGCTTTCTACTGTTCATCTTGGTTTCCATATATTCCCCCGCCGTGTCTCTCTCGCTTGTCTGCCCCTATAATTGCCTCCATAACGGCAACTTGTCTTGTGACGTTTGTTTATTCTCCGACTTTTACTGTTCCGCGGTGTCTACGGACACGGGCTCCGACGACGAGAGACAAGACGCATGCACGCACTATAACTGTCCCGTTTCCTGGAAATCTACAAATCTGCACTCGCCAGGAGACGGGGACCCGCAGACCTGGAAAGTCCCTCCTCCCCGAAATGTTCTTCTTTTTTAGAGTTTTATTATCTATACCCGCCAGCATGAACAACCCGTGCCCAATCTAGTAGTTGTTCCTCCTGGATACCCAAAAGACAAAGAGTCATTCACGATCAATCAAGCTTTTTTTGTCGCAAGATACGCACGAGCACCTCGGTGCCGTGTGTGTATGTCCAAAAATTCCAATGATGATCAGTGCTGAGTGAAAGCAATGACGATTTTCCCACTTCCCCATGTCCCCAATGTCCCCCCATGTCTGCAGGCCACTTTTTTTCTGCTTGAGCCCCATGAGCAAAACAAAATGGGGCTTTCGGCAGATGAGAGCAGAGGCGGGTGAGGCTGATAAGTTCCCAGTGCTTCGCT
The DNA here is from genome assembly GCA_022432395.1 of Pestalotiopsis sp. NC0098. Lineage (NCBI taxonomy): Eukaryota > Fungi > Ascomycota > Sordariomycetes > Amphisphaeriales > Sporocadaceae > Pestalotiopsis > Pestalotiopsis sp. NC0098. The sequence continues at coordinate 1,274,937 of JAJKLJ010000008.1, forward strand.
GGCATTGCAAAAGAGGTCAACTCTTTCTTCCGAGAGCATCCGTCCCGTCTTTCCTGCTGCTGACTTTACTTAGCATTGTCAAGTGCAGGGCAAATACCGTTCCCCATCTCATAATCCCTGCGCGTTCTATATTAGGTTCGATGCGATGTGCCTGAACCCTTTTTCTACTTTTTGCTTTTTTCCCACTTGACAGTAAACGTTCGGGCATCACGGCTCAGAGCTCAAGCCTATCAGGCAACGGAAGTAAACAACAATTTATGCAACAGGTATAGCACTGCGGAAATACTAAAATTGCTTATCAGATCAAACAATTATGTTTTGAATCTATTAGACATTCCTCCCCTTCAGATCGTGGTATCTAGGTACACAAGAAAGATAAAAAACAAGGAATTAAGAGAAAAAAGAAGCCCATCTTTTTATGGCGCCGCGCTTGAAGTCGTTCCAAATACATACATGCATGCGTTCTCAAATGCTTCTTTTCGCTTGCAGTCGTTAGCCGAGGCCCCTATCTCCCTCTCCTAAACCTTGGGTTTTATACAGGAAGACTGCCTGTTTGGCGTGTTCTTCGTTTTTGAAAATGCTGATAATGATTTCCCTAATAGGAAGAAAAAATGGTAACCCTTCTTCTGTCGCGTGGACAGATGCGGGGAGATGCAATTATACGCCGCTGTTTGTGGGTTGCTATCATTGATGTCGAGTGTATAGCTCTTATAAGAAGATAAAGTGTGAGGATGGGCAGTCGCCTGCTGCTCTGCAATTAAACGTTGACCAGGAAATTGACAAGGTCAACCGTATTTGTGCCTCCGACTGTAAGATTTTGGGCCTGCTCAATGGTGACACCGTCGGTCGAGCCAGCAGAAGTGAAGAACTTCTGCAATGTCGACTGCGCCGTCACTGCATCTTGCACCGTCTCGGACTGCAGGATGAAGAGCACGGCCACGCGAGCAAAGTCCAGTGCTTGGTCCGAAACGGAGAAAGTCGAACTGGCGGCGGCTGATGTCGCCGTGGTCGTCGCAGAGCTGGTCGCCGTCGTATCTGTCCCCGTTGTCGTAGTCGCGGTGGGTGTCGTCGTCTCACTGTTGGTGAGCGTCGTCGCGAAAATAGTCGAGAAGCTGCCTCCCGAGGTAGTCAGAGGCTCCGTCAAAGTGCTCACCACGATAGAGGCATCCGTGGCGGCCGAATCGAGAGTCAAAGTGATGGCGACACCAGACATGATCGTAACAGTCACGGGAACTGCCTCCTTGGCCTCCACAAAGTTCGCATCCACGTCGTCGTCCAATATCGCGGCGCTGTTCGTGGTAGTGGTTGTTGATGATTCACGTGTCGATGATCCGTCAAAGGTAACAAGGGCATTTTCGGCGACGCACGAGAGATTATTCGCGTTGAACTTGGACAGGATCGTTGTGGCAGAGAGAGGAATGGAGAAGTTCATCTGTCCTTCTTGGACGAGGCGGGGAATGGCTTGGCCCAGTGTCACATTGCTCAGAGTGTTGTCCGTCGAGGACAAGGTCGTCGTGGTGCACCCTTCGCTGCTGGATGTTGTGCAGTCGGTTCCGGTAAAGCCGTTGGTGCAGATACAGGAGCAGACGCCGTCGGTGACTACATTTGTGCCTCCGTTGGCACATGTAATTTGCGACTGGCAGTCCGAGAGCTCGGGCTGTGCAGTGGGCGTCACTGTATCGTTCTTCTGAATGACGAAGAACTCCAGAGGAACGATGATGGCGGCCGCAATGACCACGACCAGAGCAAACATGAGGAGCAGGAAGCCCCACAGGGGGAGGCCGCAACAGCGCCGCTTGGGCCGTTGTTGTTGGCGAGAGTCCATCGGTGGCGTCCCGTTGTCCATGTTGTGCTGCTCGGCCAAGGGGCTTGCCACATAGTCTTTCCTACCAGTGAACTGCAATGGCCATGACGACGTGCTCTGGCGCATGCTTCGGCGGCTCACCTGAGCCGGAGGTGGAAACGCGGCGAGCATGTCCGAGAGGCCGGATTGATGCTTCTCCAGATCGTCTTCAGAAAAGTTAGCAAAACAATCACACCATTGAGATGTGGAATACATACCACCCCTCGCACCCTTGCGGCCATAGATCTCCTCGGGAAAGTCCATGTCAAAGCGGCTGGCCGGGCGCCGCCCTTCGCTCATCATGGCGGCCAGGCGAGTCGCCCTCTTGATGAGGTCGGGCAAACTCGTTAGACTGCCTCTTGCCTCGGCTTGTCGTACGGCGTCAATATCGAGCCGTGGTGGCCTCCGAAGTCCTGACATTCGGTATGATGGCTTTGGCGATGCGACATTTCTTAGCGCAACTGGATCCTGGGCACTCGCCCCTGCGTAAGCACCGAGCATGCTGTCCGTAGTCAGAGCTGTGCCCACGGTTGGTAACCTGTGTTCAGAATCGTTCTCTGACGATGAACCAGATGATCCGTCAATGAATCCTGTTCCGTTTTCGAATGCTGGCGACTGGTATGGTTTCGGCGATGGTCGCATGGGTAACACGATGGGAACCATTTCCCCCCTCTCCGAGATTGTGCTCTTGGTCGTTACTATCGATGGCTTTCCCCGCTTGCCTATACTCGCGCTTCTCACCAACCCCCTCTCGTCCGCATCGTCGTCGCTGTATACTGATTCCTCGGCTATCATGTCGTCGTAGTATTGGTCATCTTGCATGCCAGGAGATAGCGTCCCATAGCTTTCCGGAATCGCCGCACTCGATGCGTAAGAGGTATGCGATCTCGTTCGGGGGCTTTCCTCTGGGATAGGTGACACAAAGGAATGACTCGAGTAAAAGGCCGAGTTACCTCGTCTGGCGGATGGCGGCGGGCCCAGGTTCACACTTCTCCGCGCCACTATCGACGGCGTGGCTACAGGCAATGGGAAATCCGGAATGGAGCCCACAGATGATGTCGTAGTCGGTCTCGATGAGGACGTCGCCGGTGTCTCTGGTACGGAGAGGTGGGATTGCCTTTCATCGTTCTGTGGTGTGTACTGGAAAACGGGCGTAGGATCCTGGACGCGCGAGCCATCTAGAATGGAAGGAACTCTGCTCGGGCGCGGGGGCCTCTGTGGCGGCACCTTCCCGGCTGGTGGTTGATACCTCTCCGATCCGTCCGACGATGCCGGCGACGACAAAGGGCCAGCCAGAGGCCATTGCGGCACCGGCGTGGGTCTCGATATTGCCAGCCCGATTCCTCCGTCCCGCGTCTGCAGACCTGCTGGCGCTTGTGGCCGGGGACCTGCTGGTGATACCCTTTCTCTCGGCAAGCCCGCCTCGGCCCTTTCTCTTGCCCTCCGCACAGAGCCTGCAGCTGCGAATGGCTGGTCCATACCTCTCCCATCCCGAGGACGACTCATCTATTCGACGGGCACGTGTGATCCGCACACTTATAAATCACCAAACATGCCACGCCCGATTCGCTTCCTCTCTTCGGTGTTCCACCTGACGGATTGTTGACGAGCAGTCGTGGAGTCCTACGATAAAGGCATATGCGATATCCCCAAGAGGTTCTTGCCTGCGGTATCAAGAAAGTATGTGTCCGGTGACTCGTGGATGGCCTGTCCCAAGGAATCAACGAAAACCAAGAGCTGTGATTCTTCTAGCTTGCCCAGTGCGTTGTGTCACCCAGAAAGAGGCCCAAGATATAAATAGTCTGGAATGCTGTGGACGCAAACGTGGATGTCCGTCTTGTCTTGAATATTCCCGATGCCGTGCTTTCGTACGAGTCGAGAAATAGTCTGTCGATAAAAAAGAGTAATGATAATAGGCCAGCAAACGAGGGCGAAATGCACTCAGTGGTTGCGCAAGGCAACGTGAAGAGAATTAGAAAGGAAAAAAATGCTCGACGAGTCCAGTCAATGGCTAGAGCGAAGAACACAAGAAGGGCACGCAGCGCGATTGCCGCATGCTACGATGTGCTTGCTTGCCTGCCTGCTTTCTTGCAGGAACTGTGCTCTATGATTAGTTTGCAGATCGAACGAAGGGGCAAGCAACATGGGCAAGGTAAGACGAGGGACCGGCTGCAGGTGCTTGCAAGCGATTTGGAACGCCGCCGACTAGGTGGGTGGGATGGATGGAGGGAGGGAGGGAGGGAGGGGATGGCTTGGTACGGCCCCGGTTTCTAGAAGGGAATGATAAGGCGAGGAGGCAGATAGCTTCAGCACCCGGCAGACCACGAGGTGAAGAAAGTGAGGCCTGCACACACCAGACGCACACGCACACACATACAGACGAAGCGACAGGGGGATGAGGCCTCGATGCAAGACATGCTTGAGCTTTCTACACGTAGGAGCTGGCCTGAGCTCGATCGTCCAATGGTAGGCGGGCTCAATGGGCGAGGTTGTAGAAAAGGCAGATGGGGAAGAAGAACAGAGGGAAATTCACCTACACTTGACGTTTCGAGATGGCAAGACGCTCAACCAGGTGGCGGCGTGTATACTGCAAGACACGGATGCGGATGGCGGTTGCCGATAAGCGAGCTACGGCCAGAGTCGCTGCCCTTTGGTCTGATGCCAACGATGCGAAGAACGATCGCAGGTGCCGGATAATCTGCTGGATGCGTTTCTAGAATAGTGAATCATAGATCGATCAATCAATCTATTGTGTTGTTCTGCTTGCAGGACAAATGGAGAATTGCGTGGGCGCACAGCGTCTGTTGTTTCCAAGTACCGGCGTGGAGTGGACGGATTTTGGGGTAGCAGCTCGGGGGCACTCTGTAGTAGGCTCAGGCTTGGTGGTACGTTGAGGAGATACTACTCGTGTTTCAGATCTGTGGGAGGCTCGGGCCCCAGGAAAAAAAAGAGAGAGTACAGAGTAGCAGCAGAGGGAACAAGACCTCTCTCAGGCACCGCACCCCTGAAAGCTCTCCGGTTTGAGGTCTGATCTTGCCGGTGATCAAGAGACAATCATGCAAAGGCAGCGAACAGGGAGTCTGCTGTCTTGTAGCAAGAATTGGTTGATCGCGTGGTCTCGTCTGTCGTCCCGGCGGGTTGAAAATAGATGGATCGCAAGGAAGGAAGTCGGGGTTTCCCCAAGTCTAATAAAATTTACCAAATACGTTTTGTTTCGGGAGCTTTTTTTGCTGTCGGAGTCGGGAGCTGAACGAGTGAGAGGACGGGAGAGAAAGGCGGACTGGTATCGTCGAGATCCCAGCTGAATAAGAGATTGTGATATGATAAAATCTGTGGAACGAGTGTCGGAGAAACGAAAGATGGAAATGGTTGGCTGGCTGGCTCGTGGTTGGCTTGACCGGGCTTGACTTGGCGTGCGTTGAGTCTATATGTGTGCGAGGTATTCAGCTGCAGCCCCAATGCAGACGCTCAGGCACTTAAGACAGCTTGTGTCGTCTTTGCGGTGAAGGCGATGGCGATATTATGCGTTTCTGGCAACGGCCGCCGAAAGAGGGAGAGATCGCAAGTAGTCAGTCGGAAAGAAAAACAAGAAGAGGCCAGGAGAGAGAAAAACAAAAGTGAGAGCAATCTAAGGTAGGTACGGGGTAAGTTAGATGGAAAACGGCGCGTCTAGAGAGACACGGGAATTTGCGACTTGCAGAAGTGCCATGCAACTGCACAACGGCTCGGAAGCTTGGTTCGAGATCAGGTCAGATCAGATGAGGTCTGGCAAAGGAAGAGAGAAGCGTGGAAAAAGTCATGGGCATTCTACTATCCTGACAAGGACGGGGGACCGAGGCCTCGGGGAGGTGGACTGGTACGTCGGGGTCGGTTCTCACAGGATAGAGAGGGCAAGGTGCATGACGAGAATACGACTCAACTCCTCCTCTCACTCAGTCATGGGACCTGGGCTTGGGAGCCTGGGGTCTTTTTGGCTGTGGTCACTAGCTACCTGACTACGAGTACCTTGCTGCTCTTACTGTGATGTCCTACGCAAGCAAGCAAAACCACGAGCAAGAAGTCTTCAGCTGCTGGGGGTTTGATGTGAATTGTCACTTGGCGAGGAATAGGTAAATCTCGCAATAGACGAGCAAGGACGGACTAGGGAGCCCTGGCCGCCCCGTATCGGACAAGACGTGCCTGGGGCTAAGGTGTTGTATACAGGTTTTTGGGATCCACCTGGCGACCCATAGTCCCAGTTGTGATTTGGATGGTTTGCGACAAGAACAACGGCCGTCGCAGGGCTTAAAGTTGGGCGAGAAGACCGACCAAGAGTGGCCCGCTATCTTAATTGTGCGACAAGGTGGTTCCGGCCCTGCAGCAGCCGATGTGAGGGTCCTCAGAGTGTCCGCTTTCTGATCGACATTTTTATCTTTTTTAAAGTGTGATGACGATGTATGGAAACAAGAAGGAAGGCTCCATTATTTCTTCCACACTTCTTACATGGCACATTATAAAGTTACCACGCTGCCAGTCTGGGCCTCGTCTCGTTGGCGCGGAGCCTGGCCGAGCTCGCAGCAGTGTTTTCTCGAGTATAAGGTTGCTTAGTAGACCATCTAATTACAGTCCTGTCCGCCCAGCCGGAATGAGCCTGCTCCAGAATCCTTTTTGTTTTGTTTTCTTCTTGACTTGTTGAGAGCCTGCTGGACACGTGGACTTCCTTCCAGTCGAGAAGGAAGAAAGGGGCCGAGAAAGGAGGTGGCACGCGGCGAGAGTTGATGACGAGAGAGACAGAGAAGAAAACGTCGTGGTGGCGTTGATGACTTATTACCGTACTTGCAGCACCTATTATCGTGTGCAGAGTAGCCCGGAGACTGGCGGCGGACTGATGACTGGGCAACAGCTGGACGAGCCGAGGCGAAGGCGGACGATCTGCTGGGAAAGACGGAGTGCCACGGCTCTACTAAACGAGCTGCAAGCCCAGCAGCGTGCGGTCCTGGCTTCAACGTGCGTCGTGCGTGCGCGGCCCCTGTCAGCATTGCCGTCGTCTCGATCTCGTACGTACATTTGTAGGTTCGGTTGTTAGTGGGACGTACGAGTACACTGGCGGGTAAGAGGACGATGCTGTGCACCGCCGGGCTCGACTTATTACATATTACCGCTGGGAAACACTGCGGTATAGGCTTTCTCTTCTTGTTTTCGAGGTCTGGCACTGGTTACCTGTAGCGGTGGTATTACTCAGGTCCATCCAAAATGGTCAGTCCTCTGCTGCAACCCATCCCCTGGAGCTCTCGTCAAAGTCCCTGCAGTGCTCGTCCGGATTTTCGACTCTGGCAGCAAATCAGAGGATCGGACTCAGAATGCTTCACAAATTGGAAACACTAGCGCCGTCTGCAGGTGGGTGGCCCGTTCTTTGTTATCCCTGCTCGCATCACTCCCCAACCCCTCTCTTGACCCCACCTATCCACACTCTCCGTAGCTCGTCAGGCTAGTAAAATAGAGCACCGTAATAGCTCGTAGGTAACTGACTGCGCTGCCTTACCTACGGAGTACCTCACGCACACCACCTGACCTGACTACTACCATGGAATGGTGATTCCAGGTTCCGCGCCATGAACGGGTCTGACAGAGGACTTGACACGAGAAGAGACGATCGTGCTGTAGGTCCACAATCACTATTCCGCCATCACGCAGAGCCAGCTCCAGATAACCAGATGGGGGACGCATCATCGATCCATCACAGCCCTACGCATGCATCTCTTGGAAGATCCCCAGAAAAGAACACACGACGGGCCGCTAGAAAGATGTCTAGAGAAAAGAGGCTTGTCTCTCCTTCTTTCCTTCTCACTTATTTCTTCTCATTCTCACCGCCGCCAATGCATCGACATCAGTCGCCGGTGCGAGCTAGAGCTTAGCCGGCATGCAAGGTACAGTACTAGGTACAGTCAAGTGCCACCGTTCCAGTGCAGTGCTTTGCTGGCACAGGTTAGCGTGTCTTCGTGGTGCGCTTTTGTAGCATCTTGATACAATACGAGGAAGGAGGCTAGGTACGGCATTGCAGGTGAATCGCGCCAACTCTTGGGACACACGGGTCGAGGCGTTCGGGACATCTCTCGGTCTGTCTGGACTCTAGAATCTCGACTTTGGACGTTTGGACTTTTGGCCTGGACAACGACGAGGACGACGACCACGACGTTTCGGCGACTATACACACGTATAGCACCATTGGAAAGATTAGTTCAGCTCCATCGAATCTTGCTCAAACCAAATCTGTTGTTGTCAATCCAAAAAAGTACCATTCACTCCACACTCCACGACGGTACTATTATACGCCAAACACAAGACTCGGCCGTGAGGCTGCTCTTAGGCTGGACTGCCCAAACTGATTGTGCTAAATAACCCCAGTAGCATGGAAAAACGTGAAGCTTCTGGCCTCGAGCCCGCCGGCCTTCTGGGCTATCGAAACATTTGTTGTTTCTTTCGTGTTGTTTGCCGACAAGATCAGATGTATTGCTTCAAGGTGGCCTGCCACTGGCTCGACCTTTACTACATCTATTATCCCTACCTCGTACGGAGTACACTCTTCCTCAATGTCCACCTTGGATCAAAATTGATGTACACTACAAGTTTCCTCGATTCATCAAAATCTCCAGCAGCAACCGGGTGACCCAGTACAATGGAACGCTGACACTTACAAGGATCGCATCCCAATTTCACACTTTTGCCGATGCGCATATAATATGACCAACATGATATCTGCTGCAGGAAATCCCTCTCATTCCTTCGTACGTACGACGTACACGAAGAGTCGTACCCACTTTGTAGGTCAAGTACTGTCCAGATGTGTTACCGGAATGTAATGTCACGCTCCAGTCCTCCTACAAATGGCTGTTGCAGTGTGACAAAGGCGGTCCACTGCCTTGATCGTGGCCAGCTCGATGATGCTCTCTCTCATTGCTGCTATAGCACATACGAAGTACCTGCAATTTCATCCTCGCTTCTATAGACGTTCCGACAGGACCGGCGCCCGAGTTCTTTGTCTCCCGTGGCCTTAATCTCAAGCATGGACGGACAGAGTCGTCGATTTGAGGTATTTCCCCGGATAGCAAATCTCTAGAACCCCTTCGCAAGCTTGCAGTCATCTATTTTAATTCCACCGACCGACCTGGATGGCTCCTTCGAGATCGGCTGGCCCCCGTCGTCACGCACATACGACTCTGCGACAGGAACAAGCCCAATCAGGACACTTGAAGCAACCTGCCGGGATCCGACAGAGGGACCCCGGTAGCGAGAGTGGAGTCGCCCTTCTTGCTTCAGGAACGGGGCTTCCGGGCAAATTCATCACCATCACCTCCAAGGGGTCCAACGTGGCCTGGCTCTCGCGTTGATGAGCCCGTCTCCATGGAAAGACAGCTCTGACAGCTTCCGTAGATGAGATGACTGGTCGCGATATGCTACCTATCATACGATATTCTGGCCTGCATGCCCAGTATCTCCGAGCCTGCACTTGGTGCTCGGAATTTCCCAAAAACATCCTTGTCGAGAACTCGACGTGATCAGACAACAGCTCGGGAATAGCGTATGATTCCTGAGGCTGCGGAATATCTACCCAGTGCGGGCCTGCGCGTTCCAAGGGTGTGTGCTCTATGATATATCAGAATCAGTTGTCATATATCACCAGAGTATTGACTGCGCCTTGCAAATCCCACCTTCAGCCCAGAATCGCACTCGTACGTCGAGCAATTGTTCGCCCCTTTGGATCGATCAACGTCACGCGCCTTCCCTGTGTCTCCTATACTTTTCCCGGCCCGCGCTGCTGACGGCGACGCCCGTCACGACGGTCGCTAGGCTCGTGCCCTTGAAGATGGTCTCGTACTGCTCCCACTTGATCGCGCTGGCGTAGGGCTGCCGGTGCACGCGGTAAAACATGACTGATGTCGCGGCGATATAAGCACCGGCGAGGACATGGTATTTGTAGCGGCCGAGGAAGCCGGCGCCGGATTCTTCGGTGTTGGACGCTGGACTCGACATCCTGCAGCTGTCTATGTAAATAAATACCCTTTATGCGGGATGATCTATAAAGGTGACTGATTTGATGAATGACTGTGGAGATTGATTCTCACTTGGTAGCATTGAATGAATTTGTTGAATGCTTTCTGATTGGCACGACTGGTGGACGACTCAATTACGTCAGTATGTTTATATCGACTAGCCTGAGCTAATGCAAGTCCATATATGTATATAACTTTCTCGTCTATACATTTACACGTGATGTGAGACAGCATATATAGCAATTTCTACAGAGATGTTCTACATTATCCACCTCAAAAGGGATTTGGATCATCGCTTTATATATCAAAAGCGTTCCCCTCCCATCCTATATCGCATCAACCCGTCGCCATGATCTCCCCCGGAGCAAAGCGGCGTGCCAACGGTGGTTCATGAATATCCCACTCAACTCTTTCCTCCAGTATTTTCTCTTAGGACCGCTTCTTCGGCTTCCGGACCAGCGCCAGCTGCCCATTGAACCGCCTGACCACCTCGCTACCACCCGCCACTTTGATGCCCGTCTTCTTGGTCCCCTTTCTCTCCCTCTTGTCCGACCGCGACGACCGCCGCGCCGGGAGTTCGCGGCTGTTCCTCCTGCCGTCGACGCTAGGCGTCGGCCCCAGCGAGTACTCGTTGTCAGCCAGCCCGACGGACCGCCTGCGCGGCGGAAACTGCTGTTTGCCCCGGGGTTGGTAGTCTGCCCAGGATGCGGGCCCGCTGCCGCTGCCATGGTGGCTGCCGTTTTAGCTGTACCGAGGGGACATGGGCGGCGGCATCATCGTGTTCAAAGGCGGCAGGGGAGGCGGCGGCATGTCGCCGTCGTGGTACTGAGGATCAAAGGCGAGTCCGGCCTGACTAACGCTGTCGTACACTTGTACCGGCTCCTCGTCGGCGGTCAGCTCGGCCGAGTAGCGGACCTGGTCCTCTACGCTGGGCTCGTCGTGCTGGTACGGTCCACCGTACGCGATGTTTTGATAGGATTGCGGGCTGTGTGCGCGGCCTCGGCTGTGGTAGGACTGCTGGCTGTGTATACTGTCTCGATCTCGATCTTGGTCGTGGTGAGACTGATGGTATCCAGGGAGGCGAGTATTCGTAGAACTCGAACGATGTGAGTGAGCAGATCCCGGACGAGAATGTTCCGAACTCGCAGGTCTCGATTGAACCGAGCCGGAACGGTGAGAATGGACGGACGGCGGCTTCTGGTGGCGAGCAGAGGCTCCCGGATGGAGAGGGTGATAGTACGGAGGCGGATAAGACGGGATAGAAGTTGGCGATCGAGAAGACATTCCCGAGTTTCTCCTCGGCCTGGATTGGTAAGAGACGTGGCTCCCCGAGACGGTGCTACTGCCCGCCCTGGACGACGTCTGACTGCTGCGACTCGCCTGTGACATTTTGGAATTGCCTTTTTTGATTATCTTCCTTTTCTTGATATTGATTCTTGAGAGTATCTGGGGTATTCTTGAGACTCGTTGATGCGATTACCCGTCGAGGATAAAGAAATCATCGGATAGATGCTCAAGCCGCGCCTTTATACTGACTATGGACTCGGAACAAGAGTGAACATTTCTTTGTTGACTCGAGTCAAAGACGTACAAGACCATGATGACAAGTTCATTATTGAAATGTCCTCGACAGTTTGTAAAGGCTTGCGTTCATGTTCTGACGATTTTGGAGCGTGCTTGTCACTTTCAACATGTCCAAAGTTCTCAAGACCAGACGATGGTACACTGAGCAGCTCAACTTTTTCATCATGAGATTCGATGCTGAAATCTTGCTATCCGCAGAATATCGTGACCGGGAAATACTAGTCAAGAAATGATTATGAACTTGTCCTCCTATGCGGCGTCGTTTGAATTCGTGATTACAGACAATCATGACTGGATATTCCCAGATCAAAATTTGAATCAATAGAATTCATGGATTTTATTCAGACAAACCCAATAATTCATGAATGCTGCAAAACAGCCATAATCATAATCACTCACGTCGTGGCCGTACATACAGTGTACACTTCAATGAGGGAGCCACGTCCTCGCAGTCAACTCCAGTCGATTGATAGTCACGATCACTCGCGCAGAACGAAGCACTGGAAATTCAAGGTCAAAAACACAATGCACCGCCGGTATGAATTCTAAAAGACAAGCACACTATATACACGAAGTGACACACCCAATCCTACGAGAATGTCACACATCAGCTCCAGGCCGTGTCGGTGCCCATGTTGATCTCGTCGACCTGCCAGGTCAACCCGCCGTCCGAGGTGGTAAAGCCCGACGACGTCGCCACGTTGAGCGCGAGGTAGTCCTCGAGGCTGTCGACGGCCGCGCTGAGCGTCAGCGTCATATTGGTCCAGCTGAACGCCGCCAGGGTGCCGCAGCTGGCGTCGGAGCACTCGTTGGCGCTGTAGATGACGCCGGGCTGCATGCCGGAGGCTGGTTTTTTTCGTGGGTGTCAGCTCCTGTTTCTTTGCTGGTGGGCGGGCAATGTGAGAACTTACAGTCGGACTTTTGCGAAACCAGTTCGCCGTTGATCCAGATCTTCTGGTCGATCAGATTGGTGCTCGAGTTGACGGCGACTAGAAAGGAATGCAAGTGTCAGTAAATTCTGTCCAGATCCAAGTCTGGGTACAACGACACCAGAAAAGCACATACTCTCAAAGTCTAGCGTAGCGTCCGTGGGCACCACGACATAGTCCTCGCCCTCCTGGCCGTCGGGCGTGTACGTATTCGCGGCGGCGCACCACCCGTCCTCGGCGGCCGCGCACCCGCAGCCCGCGTTGTCGGCGCACCAGTTGAGCAGGGGCTGGACGAGGTTCTCATTGTACTCGTCGTCGGAGCTGGGCTGCACGCCGACCCAGACCGACAGCCACAGGCTGGAGTCGGCGCTGTCGAAGCCCGTCGGCACCGTCGGCGCCGCCATCGAGTACGTCGCCTTCTGGATCGTCTGGCCGTCCGGGAACGGGCCCAGGTAGAACGAGTTGCCGAACTCGGCCCGCGCCGACCGGGCGAGGAGGAGGGCCGCGGCGGCGGCGGGGGCGATGTTGCGGTACATGGCGATCTGCGTGTGTTTTCCTTCGGTCAAGGGAATCAAGAAGGGGAGAAGGGTTCTAGACTCTCGGAGCGAAGAACAAGTGCCGAGAAGAAGTAGTATTGGTGGTAACAATGATCAGAAAAGCTTGGCACCGAAGTGGTGATATATATCACTTTCCGAAGCTACACTTTTGCCGTGGGCACCACTGTACTGGGTCCTTGAGACCCCTTACATTTGGCTGCAAAAGCTCCCTTGTGGATAGCTTGATCTCGCGAGTTGATTGTTCCTTTACGTGGCGGAACTCGTTGCGGCTCTCCATGTTGTGACTTTTGGCACTCTGGATGAAACAACACTAAACAGAAACATCTACAGTGTGGGGATAAGAAGAGATTGGAGCTGGAGCGATCGTATCGATTTCCGAGCGCCAAAGGAGACAAATTAAATGTCCGTTGCGGACCCACTCACATCCCGGACTGAATCGATGTCAAATATATAATACATACTCATACACCCGGTACAGAATATTTGCCAGTATGTAAGGGGCTATGGGATAATTGAGAGCTTGCGACGGGTGACCCGAGGAACATTCGTCATAATGTAGCATATATATTCTTATAGTCACAAATGCTCTTACTTTTGACTCATATGAATCGCACCTTTGGTGTAATACAAGTGATTACGCTTATATTGCTCCGATATGGTTATGGAATTTCATATCCACTCTCGCCTGTTATACATGTATGATATGCTTCCAACCCTTACTCAATCACAGTGACGGTCGAAGACCCAGATCCAACGGCCTTGACCTGCGCGCCGATCTCGAGCGGGCTGCCCTCATAAATAATAAAATCTCCAGAAGCCTCGGGCGTCTCCAATCCGAGGATCTTGTACACGTTGGTGCTGACTAGATCCAGGGCGTCCTTCTTGCCGAGGCGTCCCTCTCCATTGGTGTACGCAACACCGGCGAGGATGGCCAGGTCGCGGACGAGCCAGTCTTCCTCGAGACCGATGGCTGCGACGACGCCGGCATCGACCAACTTGTCGATGGCGGTGCCGTTGGTCAGCGGCGCTCCCGTCAAGGCCCTGCGCTGCTCCCATGTGACACGATACGCCAGCAGAGGCGAGAGGACGACGCCGACGTCGGCGGCTGCCAACTCATCCGCCACGAGATGAGATTCGGCCCCTCCAATGATGACCAGCTTGATGGTAGAGCCGCTTGCCGACTCAACCTGCTTCTTCAGCTTCAAAACACTCGCAATGCCATCGGCAGTGTTGATGGTAATGGAGAGAGGGATCTCGCCGTCGACGACCTTTTTCAGGTACGCCTCCTCTGTAAAAGCATCGGCAGCGGTGATGTTCTCGGCATCGACCGCCTTGAGCAGTTTGTGGCGCAGACCTCCCAACGCTGCAGAGATGGATCCGCCAGAGTTCTTGGAGGCGTTGTCCAGAGTATAGTGAACAGCAGCATCGTCGACAAAGATTGAACCCTCCTCGAGGGTGGTGAGAGCACTGGTCTTGAAACCCACACTGGTGCCAAAGTGCGTTGCCCCTCCAGTGTACTTGGGAGCGGTAATGGCACGTGTGACACCATATCTGTGGGCGTACTGTAGCTTCTTTGTATCGAGGCGGAGACCGTCGACGCCGCGACTAAAGTTCTCAGTACTCTTTCCATTGTCGGTATCCGATTCCGAGTCAATCGCATTGAGGCCAATCAGGGAGCCAAAAGCGACAAATGATTTGCTAATGTACCCGTCCTTCAGGTGGACAATCTTTGTGCCAGATTTCGCGGCGACCGAGAGCTCATTGGTACACGAGCCAATGCACTGAATCTTGCCCTTGGATACAGCCACCGTAATGTTATCTCCCAACGACTTGCCTTCTTGCGCTCCGGACAAGAGAGAAGTGGTAATACCAGTAAAGACAACGTCAGAGACTGCGATCGGCTCTTCGGGAATTTCCACTGGTCCTCGGGGAGTGCTCGCAGGAGTGATAAACGACTTGTCCAGCTCAACGGGGTTCTCAAACTGCGCTGTACCATCGATCCATACCTGGACAGGAGCTGCGCCGAGGCTCAACGGATCGCTGTCCCAGACTGCAATATCAGCATCGAATCCGGGCTTGACCTTGCCGATTCGCTGACCGAGCCCCAAACGCTCGGCGGGTGCCGTCGTGACAGAAGCCAGCGCCACGTGATAGGGAAGGCCGTACCCGTAAGCCTTGGCAGCTTCGTGAAGGACGTGCTGGGCATTGATGACGGGGTTGTCGCTCACGTAGATGGGCGTGAGTCCGCTCTCGTAGAGGATCTTGCCAGCATATTCCGAACCAATGTAAGACTCGGCCTTGTACCACATGTTGTCTGCGAACAGGGCCGACGCCGGGGGACTAGGTCCCCACGCGCGCTTCAGGATCTCGGGAACGAGGTACGTCTGGTGGGCATGGTGAAAGGCACGGATGGGGAATTTGAACTCGTTCGTGTGGTCAACAAACGCCTCGAGGTCGGGAATGGTGTAGCAGTGAGTGTTGATGTGAACCTGACCACGGAGCGCGGCACCGAGCGCCTCCCACTTGAGGTCCTGCGGGAGGTAGGAGGACATGGCGTGAACACCGTTCGCGTCAGCCTGGGCGCACCAGTCGTCCTGAGCCCGGATCAAGTTGGCCGCGGTCTCAAAGGCGTGGCGGAACTCCCAGGACTCTCCCATTCTACTCACTGGCCCCTGAGAGCCGACCTTGCCGTATATGCGCTTCGCATTCTCACCGCAGGCCATCTTCATGTATCTCCAATTGCGGTCAGGGTCAGCGAGCATGTCCGTTGCCGAGGTCTCATTTCTGCCGTCGGCCTTGCCCACGGCATGCTTGATGACAAAAGCCTCGCCGCCAATGTTGTTTCCAGATCCGGGCAGAATAAGACTTGTCGTGACTCCGCCAGACTTGATGACCTGAATCTGGCCATCGAGCGGCTGGAGACCGTCAATGGATCTCACGTAGGGCGTAATGTCCGAGGACATCTCGTTGCCATCCTCTGTTCCGGCGAGCTGGGGGATGCTGTAGACACCAGTATGACTGTGCATGTCAATGATGCCCGACGTGAGCTTGCGGCCTTTTGCGTTCCATACGATAACGTCGGAGGCCAGAGAGCCTAAGTCTATGTCACTCCCGACCTTTTTGATGAGGCCGTACTCGAGATAGACATCACTGGTGACCCACGAGAATCCCTTGCCGGCACGTGATTCCTCTTCGGTAGTGCCCTTCTCGGGCTCGCCAATCCAGATGGTGGCATTCTTGATGAGAGTCGGCTTGTGACCCTCGACGTACCGAGCATTGCGCTCGCGGCCCAGGCCGATGGGGTCCCGAGGCTTGGACCGGAGCTTGGAGCAGACGGCGAGGTCGGCCTCGAGCTTCTCGATAGAGAGGGTCGTCGTCTTCGAGGACGACGACGGTGACAGCTGTCTCCACTGGGCGTAGACGATGAAGCCGAGACAGGCCAGCGCTAGGTACTTGAGGCCGCGAGAGCGGCGCAATGGCCGGGCCCGGCGCTTGTGCCACTGCTGGGACTCGACTGCGCTGTACGGCGGAAGCCCGCTTATATCCTTTTCAGACGCCATGTTTCGTCTGTCTCCTCCAGTCTTTATTGTGTTGAGATGTTAAGGAAAGAAGAAAAAGAGGAACAGGAAGCTCAAGCTATCAGGTCGTACAAGAACAATCATGATCTCATTCGCCATTAAGGCTAATCTTGTCTTAGAAGGTGATGGCGACCCTTGAAAGGTGGGGTTTTCGGGGGGACCCTTAGCACCTCCAACCCCCCCGATTATCATCAACCCGGGGTTCAATGGCGCAACCAAGCTGCTGTATGATCGTGAGACCAATGTAACCTTGAATGCGGCTCAAAATGATGGTTAGGTATTATTACAACGACAAGTAGAGGATTGCATTAATTACGCTTTGGTCGAGTTATTGAAGCTTCTTTTTCGTCTGTCCGAAGAAAGTAACTAGGAGATTCAGTCACGGCACAATCATCTCAGCGTCGCCGGACCTGCTTCCGAATCTTGTATCCGCACATATCCACTGATAAGACTCATTGCAAGGTATCCAGCCAGCTTTGTACCTAGACTCGGACGAAGTCACGATTTTCGGAGACTATTACACCATCTGGCGTGATTCCATGTAGATAATACGAGAGGACAGCAGAAACACCAATTGGAACTGTTCATTGCATCGGTATCACGACCACCAACTGTCCAAGATTTCAGACCAAAGATGCCGTCTTACCAACCTTGACATATTATTATAGAATAAGGCATTATAATTATATTTATTAGATTATGTTTTTCTTGGTCGAAAGCGATGTTGCTACCACGACATCCCTTTCTTAATAAGAATCCTTGGTAATGACAACCACATTTGTGCTATTGCCCATCTCCATATCATTCACCGAACTCGCACTCCTCTCGCTCGAGAAATCCAGATCCCCCTTGTTGTGGTTGTTGTTCTCCGACGAGAGGTGGTACGTGGTGCCCGCGGGCGCGGCGCCGAGCTCCGACATGCCAATCTCCTCCTCGGTCTCGATGACGCTGTTGCCCTTGCCGCCGCTCCGGCCGAGCCTGCCGCCGGCCCCGCGGTGCGCGCTGTGCTTGATGGCGACCGACCGCTCGACCGTGACGGCCGTGTTGTTGCCGCCCTTGTTGTCGTAGCTCCGCGTCGTCGTGGTGCCTCGGTTGTCGCGGGACGTGACGTACTGGACGATGACGGCGTCGAAGAGGACTGTGAGAAGAGGGTTGTTAGTGTGTGGTCTGGCGAGATGAATGTAGTGCTTTTCGGTGATAGGCAGATAGCATGACTTACGATCGATGTTACAGCTCATCAGACACATCCAGCCAGGTTCTCCATCGAGTGCCATCATAATGACAATGTTACTGACACAGTTAGTACAAGTTCGAAAAATAGCTGGAGCAGCACGACTTACAGCAGGCAAGTGACAGTCGAAGTGACGGCACCGATAAATGTCCGGACGACCAAGTCGCGGAGCTTGGAGTTGCCAGTTGTCTTTTCCATGTTGAAAGAATACGTCTTCCATAGTGGAATCAGAAACAATATCGTAAGATATACCTAGGTGTCTGTGTGAGATTCAAGTCCAAAGCGAGGCGCAATTGTATACTCACGTTGACGGCAAGGTCAAAGGAAACCAGCGGAATCAAGACCGGTCGCTGCATTCCGATGACGCATTTTCCATTGTCGAGATATGTGATCCGGTATATAAAGTTGAATATTCCAATAATAGCGAACACACCTTTTTTAATCGGTCAGAATAAGATTCGAGGATTTCAGCAAAGTGGTTAGTTGAGAGTACTTACTAAGCATTCCGAATGAGTTGAACAAGTAAAGCTTTGACTTGAGTCTCGACTTTCTGTCGCCCCAGACCACGAACTATGCCACATATTAGACACACTTTCTACAAGAAACGGTAACAGATCTGAATACTTACGGCCTTTTCAACAAGGAAGAAGTATATGAGCTAGGAATAATTAGACATCGCCCCACTATGGGTATATGAGAAGCAGCTTACAATCTGAGTACACAGTTAGCATTATTCATTCACAAATCAACAGGAAAAAGGGTTAACTCGCCTTCGTACTCAAATAACAGGATAAGCATAAAAAAATACTGGCGGAACACATGTTCCAGTCCATATTGATGCCCGGCCCCCATCGGAGGACGCTGGAGATGGCGACAAACAGCCAAGAGTCGATATAAATGGCGAAGATGACTATAGAACCATATTAGTTAGTTACACGGCAGTATAGCTGGCAAGAATGGTATATTCTCAACTCACCCCATCCGACCAATGGCAGCTTTCTCCATGATGTGATCTGCGTAAAGCGGATGCCTGTTTGAGTAGGTCAGTATAGTCGGACAAGGAGGTTGCTGGGGCTATAGTCAACGAACCAAAGAATGCGGAGAGCAGGGTCACCGATACAACGGCGAGGATGATACTGCACACCGTCGCCGCCATGGGCGTCTCGTACTCGTCGACATGCTGCGCGGTAGCAGCGGCGGTCGTTGCCGCACCCCGAGCCTGCAAGAGTCCAGACATGGTGTGAACTGACCAGTTTATGATCCGAAGCGCTTGCTGGGCTTTGGGCAAGGGTTCAAGGGAGGAGAAATGTCGTACGATCGTACGATATTTCGGAGGACAGAGAAAAGCCACCGTGCCGGATAGTATATATATCTCCCCTGCAAGGACGAGGTGCATGGGCGGAGCAGAGAATCTGGACGCCCTACAGCTTGAGCCGCCTCAGGGCCTAGTATGGCATCAACACCGGACTAGCATTAGTATGACATTGGAGGCTTGCCCAGATTCGCCAAAAGGCTGATGTTATGACCCGCACTATGTTGTCTTTGCGGCCGTGAGATGGGGTGTCTGCTACCGGGACTGCCGGCGATGGGGAGGACTCCCAGCTTACGCGGGCAAAAGCCTCCCACTTTGACCAGCGGCAATGCTAATGGAGGGCCCGGTTCCTGCGTTCGTGGTCGGCCTTCATGAGCGATCGAGGATAGTCGCTATACAATCTTAGCGTCTACAGTGGCGGACATCCTCCGGACGACCTGAATAGCCAATAACAATGCCAAATCGAGATCCTGATCTCATTGTATGAGACGGCACCAGTACGCATTGGGAGTATTCCACGTGAGAACGCGAGAATGCTGTGTATAGCCGCACAGCTGGCGCAGAACCTAAAAGGGAAACTAGGATCTCAGCTCTGTCCCGGGTCGCACAATAGTCGGTGCGCCTATAAGGCCGACGAATCAGACAGCGGTGCCGCCATGTCGGGTTCAGGGGACTCTGGATGTTTAGCACGTAAAACCTTGCAATAGTCAACTGTCAAAGACGTGAGCTAGGTCTGATGCGTGCAAAGACGAACCCTGACTCGTCGTAAGCCCCCGTGTACGGACCTGCCATCCGGCTCTCCTGTGCCGCGCTATACTAGCTAGAGTCGCACCGACCTGCCACTCCGGCAGTGCTCGATGATAAGGCCTGAGATTTTCCAACTTGATCGGAAATAGTCAAGTAGAAGCGCGGGTGCTGGTATCCTGAGGCTACATCCAATAGTCTACAGGTACGCGGACGCTTCGTCTTTGGCATACTGACCCAGATCTTGGGGATATCACGGGTGAACGTGAAACTGAAGATATGGCATCTTTTTGAACAGAAATACGGGCAGACACTTGATGATTCTCTCGCAGTTTATTCTTCGAAGCAAATTAAGCACAAGAACGAAGAGGGCATCATGGCCCAACTCCTTTCAGTAGATCTCTGTCAAGCCGCGTGGTGCAATACCGAGTGAACGAGTCCATGAGGGTCTAGTTTCTCCAAACACCCCCGGGAGATCGTCGACGATGTGTGACTAGCCCGGTAGTCCGCGGGAGATGCACAAACCCACCCCACAGCCTGGATCGATTAGCAGCAGTTCTCGACTCGAGGCCACCACTCACTTTGATCAGTGCGGAATTCGAGGCCGTCGCTAAATTGTCAGATTCCGGGCCTGGGCTTTTCTTGTAATGGTTGCATGTCCAGCCAAATTGTGCCTTCTTTGAAACTATTCTCAAGCCGGAGATGCATGACTGGAGGGCCTCTTTGATAAATGCCACTGGCGTACGTACATATACGACAATAGTTATCGATATTTACGTAGAACCTGCATCAGTGATATAGCAGTGTAGACAAAAATTGAACAGCGTCCTTGTCCATGTCCGTGTCCCTGTTGGTATGATCATACCGAGAGTTGAACGGACCGCCCGCTCGGGCTGAAGATCCTAGTGACCATCCGGTATTTGGCGGCGGACACTAATAAACAAAACTTGAAAGATGGTCGGTTCTTGCTAGTCCTCATAATTAGTTCGTTATCATCATGGCCTCTTGCTTGTGCCTCCAACTCAGTGATAAGCCATTTGCTTGGCGGTCGCTTGCACTGTGCAGTTTTCCGGTCGAAAGACATCCAACAGAGAATTTAAAATCACCTTGCTGCATGGCGCACCTAGTGATTACTTGTTCTCGTATCTTATTATTGCTATGGCAAGTTTGTTGCGGATGAATTAGATGAACGTCTCGACCGCCTTGAAGAAACCCTCGGGGTTTTCACACATGGGCAGATGTCCGGCGTTGGACACAATGGCAAGATCGACACCTGTGGCACCCACGTTGGCCTTGAAGCCCTCCATGGCCTTCACCAGTGCGCCCTTTCCATCGCCCTCTCCAACGACGAGTAGGCCGGGAACCTTGCATCCTTTCATCTCGGCCTTCATGTCGTAGTCCCAGAGCGCCTGGCAGCCGTAACGGAAGCCCTCGATATCGTTGGTGGCAACCTGCTCCTGTACCCATTGCACCGTCTCCGCGTTCTTCATCGTGTCCGGGTGAAACCACCGCTCTACCGTCTGGCCGGCCAGCTTGGTGATGCCGGGCTTTCCATCCTCGAGGGGAGTCTCGGCCATTGAGATGCGGCCCTTCCAGGCCTCGGTGTTGGCGGCGCTCGATGCAACGTTGAAGTCACATGCAATGAACTTGTTCAGCTTCTCGGGGTACTTCAGCGCGAACTTGAGTGTCGTGGCGCCGCCCATCGAGACACCGATCAGAGTGTCTAGCTTGGGGATGCGAAGGGCCTCCAGGATATAAGCCAGATCGTCCGAAACTTTGTCCAGCGTCACAGGGGTCGGCGATGGGATAGAATGCCGTCCTCTAGTGTCGTAACGGAGGATCTGGTACTGTGGCCTGTTCTTCTTCAGGAGTTCCACGAACTTATCCCACATGTGCAACGAGGTAAGCAACGAGTTGCAGAACGCAATGACTGGAGCCTTGGGGTCGGGGTTTCCCTCGAGCCTGTACGGTATCGACAGGCCATCCGGCGCGGTTATATATGATGCGATGACTGGCTTCGAATTGTTCGTTGTTGCCGTCTTGGCATCGGCGGATGTAAAGGTGGAACGCTCAGCGGGCAACTGAGACAGCGCTGAGAGATCTCTGGGCGCGGGCCCAAAGACATAGAACAGACCAAAGACACGGCGGTTCTTGATGTTTGCATACTTTTCCATGACTTCATCTTTCCAAGGCGTGGAAGTGGCCGCCTTGAACTCTGGCCCGCTCAGCCCATTCTCCTTGGTGTAGTCATGGAGGGCCCAGATGTATGTTGGACCGCCCGACTCGAGGGTCGACGTCCGGAACATGCGGGTGCGCAACCAGCCAGGGACCTTGGACAGCATGTCGATGTGCTCCTGCTCATACCACTTGACCACCTCTGCCTCGGACTTTGCTTGATCGCCCTTGAGTTCGATCTGAACCAGCACCAATGTCAGCCCCTCGGCCTCGTCGTTGGACAGCTTCTCGATCGGGAGGAAGAGAGGGGACTTCTTTTCTGTGACAAGGTCCCAGAAGTATCTATCGACGACCACCTGGCCAATGGTCTCTGCTTCCCGGGGCGATCGGTTCGCTCGGAGGGTCGTGTATGTTTCGGTCTCGAGGTGCGACATGGCCGTCACGTCGTACGCGGCGAGATACGTCGGCTCCTTGCCGTCGATCTGGCGGTACCTGAGCCCATTGGGAAAGATCTGGGGCAGGCGCAGACGGGTAGGGCCGTGTTCGTTGTTGTACCATTCATGGAACTGCGCCTCAAGCAGCTCAGGCTTGGGCTGCATAGTCACACAGAGCATACCAGGGGGAGACATCTTGAAGCTGACTTGGACAAAGTGAAATCGATTCTTACTGTAGGGTCAAAGTCTTGGGAGACGATGAACGTGTTTGCAAGTCTGTCTGTTATTATAAAGTCGCTGGACTGTTCCAGCAGAGTTTCCGTGGAGCGCGGGGTAAACTTTTACCCCTCAGAGCTTGCGCTGAATGATGGCCCCTCTGGTGTTGCTGTTTGGTGCTTTCTTTCAACATGGCTTAGTTCATGGCCTCGTTGATTGGCGATCCCCACTGAGATAGCTGTTGGGTACAGCAGGCCATCTCTCTGTTCCGACATGGCGTCGCAGAGGTCTTGCGCGGATCCGGATGAGAGTTGAGCCCGGTAAGATCGTTCGGCAGATGGGTGGTGGGGAAGTTTGGAAGCATCGTCATATTTAACCCGCGCACTTTATCAACTGGACGCTGGAACCCTACAGCGCTTGCAGTGGGGTGGATCCCCCAATCGCCGAAATCCGGGGAAGGCTTCCATCAGGTCGGGTACGACTCACCACGTCTGGCTTGTGATATACAATTCCAGCAGATTGAATGATAACTTCGCAATAGACCTAGGTACTGAAGCAGGTTCAATGCAATTTATCAAAAACTGGTTCACCAGTGATTGCAAACCAGAAAGACTGTATTAACCTTGACCGCGCAAATACATAGTCTGTCAGTGGTCACTACTGATGCTCTCTCGAATGACCTTTAGCATCGAGGTCAAATATCTACGTGTCTCGCCGATGCTCATATACAAATGGAGATCCCACGACTTGGTCTGCGGAAAGAGTGCATTTGGTATTTGGCCAAAATGCCTACATGTACAGAAGAGCATTTGTGGAATAGCGCCATGCTCACTGCTCATTGAGTCAACCCATCAATTCATCCTGGATACCGAGCCAGGCAAGCGTACCCATACACTCTGTAAATGTTGGTCAGAAGATATCAATCATACAATTGCCCAAGGCTGAGAATATCAGTTACTGAAAATAGCAAGTCATCGGTATTCTCGTGGCCGCATTGGGCACAAGAAGGCGGATTCCACCCAATCATCCTTGTGAGAGGTCGCAAGGCAGACTATATCCCAAGTAGAGTCCGGAAATGATGGTCAAAAAAGCAGTCGAAAGGTACCTCCTCTTGATTGGGTGGGCTTCAAGACGCCATTCCGTCACCCATGCCTACTTATAGACAAGCAAGCCTGCTAGACAGCCGCACTGTCGCACTGCCCATGCCAAAAGCAATGTGTACGAACGGCAAGTTCTACACCGAAAGAGGACTGGAACTAAAATCAGATTGAGTATTTTGGGACATAATTACAAGGCTGGTGCCAAGTTCGTAAT
This sequence comes from Pestalotiopsis sp. NC0098, assembly GCA_022432395.1. NCBI lineage: Eukaryota > Fungi > Ascomycota > Sordariomycetes > Amphisphaeriales > Sporocadaceae > Pestalotiopsis > Pestalotiopsis sp. NC0098. The sequence goes on from JAJKLJ010000008.1 coordinate 1,298,884, forward strand.
TGCATCTCGAAATAGCCACAAGCCGATTGTCTTCTTGAGTTGTCTCGTACAACGGATCTGTAAGACCGGTGAATCTGTAGGTCGAGCAAACCATGTGTTTACCTGTTGCTATTGCGGTTCTTCAGCTCGTATTAAAGCATACTGACCGAACTCCATATCACAATGGTATAAATATTAACACCATACTCACTTTGAAAGAGATTCTGCTGAGATTATGACCACTCAAATTACAAGCAATAAAGAAAACCAAAAACAACATGGCTTTGATTTCAAACAACTCTTCGCCGCCGTTGAATATATGGACAACTCCGACTTTACCGCCTCCGCCTGGAGTGATCTCGAATTTTGTGAATCCTGATTCCCAAGGTCCACTCATTCGAGCGGTCTTGTGTGCGGTACTATCAATTATGGTCATATTTGTTGGGCTGCGCATCTACACTCGGCTTCGCCACAAAACTCCGCTGGGCACAGATGATTGTAAGTGACCAATTCGTGGATCGAAATCCATATTGAGCAGAACTGACACGCATACCAGACCTTTGCCTCGTGTCCGCAGTAAGTCTTTTGGATGCTTGTCTCTGCGAAAATGCTACTTGTAGACCAACTTGGGCTCATTCCCACTCTAGGCAACGAATGCAACACAATGCGCCCTCATCTTAGCAGGTAAGCCGTAATGTCCTGTGTTCAAGTTTTCAATCAGCTAACATATTGAAGTTGTTGATAAGCCCTTGGGCAGAAATGCGTGGGACGTGCCGATTGGGGAAGCTCTAACTAACAACTACTGGTTCGAGGTATGCAATGATCATAATTTATTGCACCATCGCCTGCAGACACTGACCCAACACGATTCAGGTGATGTTTGCCTCGATCATCTTCTTCACTCTGGGAAGTATTTTCACAAAGTTGACATTGTTGACACTCTACCTCCGCATCTTCAAACCCAAGGTCTGGGCGCGACGGGTGATTTGGCTCAGTATTGCCGCCACGTCCTATTCTATGGAACCGCGGTCTCAGTATACGTAGGAATGTGCGCTCAAAGCGGCATCCCTATGCTGAAGTCTTTGCAGAGAAGCCAATGTGTCAATATCACTCCACCTCTGTCAAAGCTCCAAGGATGGTATGGCTTGGTTTTGGACGTGTACATCGCGGCGGCGCCAATACCACTCCTATGGGGACTGAAACTCAAGCTGAAACAAAAACTGGCCGTGACGGCTGTCTTCATGACCGGATCGATGTGCGTATTGAGTTTCTTCATTTATGGGCACCGTTGTACCTTTTCTGTCTCATGGACATCAACTGATAAGAACATCCAGTGCGATTGGCATCTCCGCTTTGTCGCTAGCTCAGCGATATGAGGCCTTCAGCGAAGGACCGAAAGGAGCCTGGGACCGCGGCTTGCAATTCTTCTACGGGTACGAAATCTCGCTCGGTTTCTGCGAAAGCAAGCCATCAAAGAGGACTTCGGACTATGCTGATTTTCATTCTACAGATTCTTGGAGCTTAGCATTGGATTAACGTGCAGCTGTATGCCAGTCACTGCTGTCACCTTGACGAGCTTCATCACTCGTATGAGCACATTGTAAGCAGTTTGCCCATTTCTCCCTGGCATGCTTTAGAGACACGCAGCAGATACTATATTGAAATTTATCTCTTCGTTGCCACGATTATCGAAGAGCTACTAATTTGGATTTCGCTTAGATGGGCACGCATCATAAATCGCAGCATACATAGGCTGCCCAGCCATTCATCCCAGGAAAAGTTGCCCGAAATTCCTCGTGGGACACTGTCTGAATTGAGGGCTTTTGTGCGGCGGAAGTCTCGAACCAGACGTGAACTATCCCAACTGGCAACCATAGACAGCATCAATTCTGTTGACCAGCACTATCACGCGCAGCTCAAACAAATTTGCGATCCGAGGACATTCGGTGGCCCCTTAGAGATGGATGGCAACCGGGATCCTTCAGAACTGCACGGCTAATCGTCAAGCTCGGGACGTACCAATGTTATCCATAGAGACGCGGCTGTAAATCCACCATTACAGGCAATACCGGATTCATAAAGTCAACAACAACAACAATCGACTGCGTTCTCCTCAGCTGCGCCATTAGTGGAGGGTCCGGCGATAGAGGGTCCAAGGCTCCACATTGCCGACGCCGTCCGGTGGAAAATGGATTCGATGCGCCGAAAAGACGGCCACCACCTAACGTTCGCAGTGCGCACGTCATATGCTTCACTTGGGTCAGAAGAACCTGTCGGGGCCTCCAGTGGCAGGACAAATAGAAAGAAGACTGCCAGTCATCAAGCAGTCGCTGCTTCAGAAGCTGAAGTATATTCGAAAGCATGCGAGCCTGTCGATCATATATGTATTATTGAGCTTGACCCAGAGGCCAGAGCGTTCGGGGCAGCCGTACAACTAAATAGCACCGGGCGCCGGGTCGTACAGCAAGCACACTGCATAAGGTACCTGCTGCAGCGTGCCATGTTTCTAAATTTCCATTGCTCGCGTGATGGTCAATCCAGTTGAAGCCCGCGGACATCGTAGTCAAAATACATAGGTAATTGTAAATAACGACGGGAGAGATGCAATTTTCAAAGAAGACATGGTGCTATTTGTGATCTTGCTTGTTACATCCCACCGCCTGATCGTACGACGCCGCGGGACGGGAAGTAATTGTGTGCAGAGGGGCGACCCGGCAATTCGGACCTCAGCCAAATGCTTACATTGAAGCAACCCAAATCACGAACCTACCGCAAGTGGGCCAGATCGAGAGATGCATCACTTGTATGTCTTCTTTTTATGACGAGAACTCATAGAATAGCTGGCGCCGGGTTCTAGATTGGTAAATGTCAAGACTGCAACTGCCAAACACAGGGATACCCGTATTATTCCTCCCTTGGTTCACACGGCAGGCTGCACCTGCCATGGCGGGCGAACGAGGTATCAGACCTACCTACATAACCTACCTACCTACCTGATGTAGGTACTGTCGATTGACTTTGCGGCTGTCTTCACCTCTGCCGCCTCACACAAGTTCCAAATCTCGTTCGTGGCTTCTGCGGGCCGCATTCAATCTAATGCACGCATGAGAGCCAGTGCATGAGGCTTTTTGATTTTCCATCTACCTGCTATCCCATACCCATACCTGATCTGGAGCTTCACCTCTGTGGCAGAAGCGACGAAGCAGCGAGTTACCAGGCAGCAGGTCGGTGCTACTTCCTTACCACAGCCATCAACACACCAGCATTGACTGGCGCCAACTTCCTACCTACCACACAGCGACATCCACGGTTGCTCTGCAGCCGTTACATATCAGGTAATCCATCACCTACACCACCCATATATGCCTAAACACCTTTTGATTCCACCTGACGTTTTAATTCTTTCCACATCTACAGTGGCACCAGCCAATCACCCACGATTGGATGCAGTGACTGACCGTTGGAGCCATCGGGCAGCTCTGTGCAGGCAAACATAACCTAAATTCGACAACCACTGAGGTGACACGCACCTGCAAGCAACCTCTTCGGCCCTCCCAAGAAAAAGAGAGAGAACCACAACCAGCCAGTCATTCGTTCGCCCGTCCGTCTTTGGGCATCATTTCTGTCCACTTTCTCTTCTCGTCATTCACTCGTCTCTCGTTTATTCATCCTTCGCAGCCGACAATTCTGATTTCTCCCCTTTTGTCCATCCGTTCATTGTCTCAGAAGCTCCCCACGTTTTGTACCTTGTCTGCAGAGTGACCTGAGATACAGGCCTGTGTGCCGGCACTCAAGGTCGTCAGGTCCCTGACTGGAGCCTTCGGCCGTGTCTCGAAACAGGTACGGCCACCCCTAGAAGTTCAAACCTTCTTGTTCACTGCCCTGATCTCGAAATCTGCCTACTGGCTCAACGAGGCCTACGGAGATAAATCTGCAACATCGATCCCGACATGTCCTCAACTCCACAATAATATCCAGGTACACTCGCTCACCTATAGTAGGAACTCGGGAGTGCAACCTGGGCCTGCACAAGAAGAGATGCCTCCCGACACTGGAGGACGTCTTCACTTCACCTTGCCGCCCGGCATCGAGAGATTCTCGCGTTTCAAGGAATTGCCATACGACATCCGCCACAAGATATGGGAGCAGCTAATCTACACTCCTGGCATCCACTTCCTCAAGTTCGAGCGCAACGACTTCCGGTCGCTATGGCTTGTCGAAGACCTAGACTCGGATGAAGATGCCATATCGGAATCCGAGGATCCTCTGCTTCCCAGCTCTCAAAACACAAGGACAACAGAGTCGATCAATGCTGCTCCCACGCCTTCCAAGAGGTATTCTGCGACGCTGGTACCGGTATTCCCCATGCCTGCCGCGGACCTCTCCTACCACATAGCCAAGAACAAGACACTCACTCAACTGTCCCTCTCCTGCAACGAGGCTGCAAATGAGGTCAACCGAATAACATCAAGGCCAGGTAACTTGAGACTCGACAATGGCCGCCTCATCAGCTTGGCAAATTCCTCGGATGTCGTCTGTATCGACTATCCTGACATCTTCTCAGCCCGCGGTCTGGGGCCATGGGCCAAGAATTTAAATACAGCACAGCTCAGCAATATCCGACGTCTCGCCGTTCGTTACCTACCTGAATGGGATGCACAGCGCCGACTTTGCCGCTATTGTGGCCGCTATCACGAGTTGCTCTCCGGATCCCGCAAGGAACAGGCCCCGAGACGTCACTTGTACCAGTTCGCCGCACTATTTCCTCAGCTTGAAACATTCTATTTCCTCGACCACCTCATTGTGCGTCAACCTTCGGGAGTCGTTGCAGAGGAGGATCCCCGTTGGCTCGGGCCCAGTGATAGAGCCAGATTGATGGCCAAGTATGCTGCCAGCGAAGACCAAGGAAAATTCGACGAACCCATCCGTAGCGGCACAGGCCGCGTCTACTACGAGGTCGATCGCAAGAACTGTGGCGAGTGCAAAGTCCACAGCAATGTGTTCAAAACGCTGGAATGGGTTCGAGAGAACTACATCGAGTTGTGCGAAAAGAAGCCTCAAGTCAAGCACAAGGACCCGAGGAGCGTCAAGTTTGCCATATTGGCATGTGAATGGAACGAAGAGAAGCTTGTGGCAGATCAAGTCCAACAGCCCGAGGCGACAAACAACCAGCCGCGAAAGCAGAAGAGACACATGACCAAGAAGCAAAGACGTGTCATCAGCAGGAGCAGCGCTGATCTGACCCAGGCAATGAGTGCGCTCAATCTCGAAGAACCTGCCCATAACACCCCTCCAGTGGTATTTGGAGGCAATGGGAACTTTGTGTATGAATTTTCCTTTCGGTCGAACATCTCATTGCCGCAGGTATAAGTACGCAATCAGTACGAGTTTGCTATGGACTCCGAGAAATGGAAGTCGATGCCTTGTCGTCAGAGGAATCATGTTGAGCTGGCTATCTTGGCGATGCGGTAAAAGTGCCTGCCACTCGTCAGAATGAATAAACGATAATGACACGAAATGAGCATGTTAAGAGTAACTCACTATACCCTAGATAAACTTTCCCGCTATAAGCACGAAAAGCATTGCATCAATTGATCCTTTTCACAATGTCTTTAATCCTGCATTCTGTTGCCGCGTGGTACGGCAACGACGAATCTGAATGTATGGATCCAGTCAATATTTTCACCCAAGACCGGCCTTGAGCGGCGATATAAAAGTCACTAAAATCAAAACACAGGTAGGCTCCTGGCACCAGAATATCCTGATCGGAACTGAACATGCATTCAGTGTGCTGCTAATCATGATCCAATAGAATGCACTAACCTACATACAAGGTGCTCTAACTTGTGATGTTATGGTTCGTGGACACCCAACACTTGTATATCTCGCACCGAATCGCCAATTTCCAAACGCAAAAGTGAACATGTCTCATTAAAGTTTGCAAATGCTCGAAGTACTACAAGTGTGGAACAGATGTGGTATATCCTCCTACCCATTTCTTTGTATGCAAAGCCTCTCCGAGTAGAAATGCAAAACCACCGCTATCGTACGCTCATGGGTGTAACATGTACTCAAAAAAGACATTTCTCGCTTCTTCACTTCATATCCTTCTGAAAACCCAGTTACATAACACGAGCAACAGTCGTGTCCGTTTCTTAGGCTCTATGGCCATTGACGCCGACGTAGCCACCGCTCAAGGTGGCAGCGGCTCGAGTATCGGCTTGTCTGATGGCGATATTCAACTCCTTCAGGACGCAGCAGGCGGCGAGGACCTTGAAGCTCAGCTTGCCGTCGGCCTTGGCGGTCTTGAAGCGAGGCCGGGCCGGGTTCCGGGAACTCGGCTCCTTGATGCTGCCGACGTGCAGACAGGCGATGCTGAGCTCGAGCGCGGTCGCCTGGATGTCATTGGTCCAGGTGCTGCCGCCGTTGCTGATGGTGTCGAGGCCGTCTTCTTCATCCTGCTGCTCGGTCAGGTCGGCGATGGGCTGCTTGCGGATCAGGCTCTCGATCCAGGCGGCGATGCGGTCGAATTCGTCTTTGATCTGCAGTGATCGGTCTCGCTGGCGTCGGGTCTGGATGCCGGACTTGTTGAAGATCTGGACAGACATAATTTGTTAGCCATCTATGCACCTTCCACCGCGTACGCTACATCGCGTTATTTTCAGGGATACTTACATTTCCAGTGAATACCTCCAATTCGGTGATACCGATCGTAGCGTGGTCACTATAATCAACGCAAGCCGCAGCGATTGCGTCCTCGTATCTTGAAAAGAGTCAGCACGTCACATTGTCTCCAGAAAGGGATAAGGATAGTATCCTCCACTTACGCGCGCCGGATGTCCCATGCCTCGTCCATAAAGGAAGTCCAGGCGACTCCGCCGAGCCTGTCGTCGCACTGCTCTATCACATATGACTGAAACCTGCTCCAGACTTCATTCGCATCGCCCTGCCTACGGTCGATGCGGACGCTCTCATTCCAGATCTTCTGCTCATTGATAGCTCGGTACAGCTGTCCGAGGACTTTGTCAGACAGGTAGTATCGGAAACCGGGGCCGGAGTCCTCTTCTTCGTCATTGTACTCATCAGCGGCCGGTCTGGTCGGTGCGTCGAAGATGATCTCAGTCCTATTCTGCAGGTGGGTTGGAGGTGCCGGAGCCATGAAGTCGGGTCGAAACCTGTTGGCCTTTATGGCTCTGAGGGTCTCCATGGAAACAGGGACGCCAGTCTTGGAGTAGTCCACACTGGTCGAATGTAGCTGAGCCAGCTTGACACAATCTAGAAACTTGTCAGAGACACGAATTCTGCAGGCATAACGAAAAATACACTCACCTGCGTCTACCGTGCCTGCATGCCGCTGATCGGCGAGAATCATGTGCCTGGTAGCAATCACTCCAAGGTTGTTCGTCTTCATGAACTCGACAAAGAACTCGGTCATGTCCTCGCGCTGCACCTGCCTGTTGAGTTCGCGAGGCTTGGCGAGCGGGTAGTCGGCAGGCGAAAACACTCGTTGGCAGTTGCTCACGGCGTACTGATCCCAGATCACGTTGAATATATCGCCGTCGAGGTCGCCTCCGCTGAGCTGAGAGGGCAAATCGCGTTTGCCCTTTTGCGAGAATACAATACAATTTCTCAAGTGGCCAAGAGAGTGGCCGGGTGGTGGTATCTTGTTGGTGGCAAGCTGGATGTCGCCTGGATGTAGAGCAGGTGATCTAGTTACGATCATCTCACAGTTATTCAGAGTGAGATAATCAGTATCGATGAGGTCAGTCTTGTCAAATGTGATGTAGATCTCACCCTCTTTGAGGAATCCCGTCTCATCAACGACGCCAAAAAGCGTCGCGCCCTCGTCGATAGGAATCCGGGCCTTGTGCTTGAGCAACCGCAGTTCTCGCAGGATGACAGCTTCTACCACAGAGCAGAGGAAGCGATCCTTCTTGTAATCAATGCCTAGAATATCCAGTCGTCGGATCAGACGAGGCAGGCCCAACTGGTCGGCAATTTTCTTCCTCTTCAGGAAGGCAGCAACATTGAAAGTTGTTGCCGTGATCTTGCGCAGTCGGTCCAGTTCCTTGTTCTGTTGTATGAAGAACCAGTCATTAGGTACGGCCATGTCTTCGAGGATCTTGATCAATTGACGATTGAGAACCAAGGGGATTGGCTTGTCGGCCATGTCACAGATCTCCAGATTTTGTATGTCCTTGCTCTGGAACTTCACCATGGACGGACCTGTTTCATAAAATGCTTAGTAAATCGTCATTTTGAAGCGTACTGTGATTTCGCAGAAGTACTTACGAACAGCGAATGCATTCCCGACTTGTCTCGTATCCAAGGCGAGCATACCCTTGGCGCCGCCCCAGCGTATCTGAAAGCATGTTGCATACTTGCGCTGGGGCAAGGATGCCAGAATCGCGTCAATCACTTTTTTAGAAGCCCAACAGACTCCATCGGTGAAGATACGCTGGCCATCTTGCGATCGGATATCGTCAATGACGTAGTACGAAATACGGTGGTCCTTGAGTGAAATTGCGAATGGGGTTTCGGAAAAGGCTTGACCTATCCTTGCAGCACACCGAGCTGGCGAGTAGATCTCCTGGAACTCGCCCAAATCATTGATGACGTTGAAGTAGGTTTGAAGCCGCTGGGTGTGGTAGAAAGGAGACATGAACCAAGCCGATTGACTTCGTAGCGATGAGTGAGAAAATCCAAGGAAATCGTACTTTCTGCCACCGATCTGAACGCCCTTGTTCAGAACAAACAGAAATCGTTCGTAGATGGCATCGCTCGAGAACTTTCCGTTGAAGCGAATATCTTGACCGTCTTCGTCGGAGAATTGAAAACGTATGAAGCGATCAACGTGTGTCTCGAATTTTCTCAGGATACGATTCTTGGCCTCGGGCTCTGGGCCATGCACTAAAGGAAAGGAAAAAGGGAAACCATCAGCAAATGAACTTGGAGAACACACCGAGGTGTGGAAATGCGGAACTAGTATTCTTACAGCTGACATGAGTAGGTGTCACGCGCGCCTTGTACACCATCGTGAGATTGGTTCGGGCTTTTTCCTACTCTGGAGTCAGAATCACCTTGGTACATGTCATCGGAAAACATCAAGTGCCAAAAAATGACTAACCGATATCAGGTCCTTGGTGAGTCCTAGACGGATCTCTGATTCATTCTCCTCGAGCTGCTTGATGAGCTCATCTACATCGAACCACAATGGGTCTATGTCCGGGCCAGGGAACGGCATTTGCTGGAACAAACTCTTGATAGCAAGCCCAGAAATAGGGTAACCCTGATATGTTAACGGCAAGTCAAGAGGCATAGGTAGGGGCGACTTACCTGTCGCGGCTGAGCGGCCGTACTCGTGGTTGAATGCTTGTGCAGCCTTTTCAGTAGATCTAGACCTGTCCACGGAGGTATGTATGCATTGTCAACAAGAGCTTGTACTTGAAAAAGTATTTCAAACTTCATCAAGGTCACTAGTTGTTGGATGCCCTTGTGGAATTGTCTCATGCCCTCATTGAAACTCGGATTCTTAGTCGGAGAACCTTGGGGAAAATTGTAGACCGAAGGGTAGATCGGGAGGATCTCGGTCTGCCGCAAACTCTGGAGTTTCTGTCGAAATTCCTGGGGAGAGATGACAAGTTGATACACCAGACACTGGCCAATTAGCGTACCATGCTTCGCTCTGTTATAGTCCCCGGGGCCATCCGGAAGTTCGGTCAATCGGCGTCTTGTCGGCTTCAAGGCGTTGAACCCTTGATTGATTTGCAATCCGGCGAAGGAAGTTGCCAAATCAGGCTTCGTAACATCGTATAACCGAGGAGGCTCCACAAGTGTCATTGTCAAGGTCGTAGGGGCTGTGGAAGGCAAGATGGACTCGATGATCCGGTAGGGTATCTCGACTCGAATTTTTGTGATGGTACTCAATTCATAGGTGATGAGTAGCTCGTCTTTTGAGAACTTGACGATACCAGAAGGGCATCTCCATATCACCTCTGGCGAGAATGCTAGTTTTCCACCGCGGTTGAAGTCGAGATAGCCGCATGCGAGGGCATAAACGGCGAAGACCTCGTCGGGGTGCTTTTGGGCCTCTGGCATGCTACTGAACGTTAGTTTTCATGCGACTGTCACATTGTTCAAGTCGAGATCTACTCACGTCTCAATGTTGCGACGTTCAGTGGCTTCCCTCTGCAGACTGCGAAGCACTATCGGAATCCACATTAGCAATTTTCCATGTATGTCAATAGTAGGCATGAACTTCAGGAGTTGATGGCTTATAGCCCCAGACGATCCACGCTTGACGCATTGTTAAAGAAAGTACTTACTCAAAGGATCGAAATCGTGGTAAGATCTTCGGCAATAGACATACGTACCCATGATGACGAGGCGAGCTTTCATACGTGGCCGTCCCTGGCGATCGAACAGCGTGGTAGCGATTTCGCCATGCTGCCGGAGGAAGACCTCGCCATCAAATGGTCGCAAGAAGGCGATGGTTCCGTTGGTCTTTCTGGGGAACTTTTGGCATGTCCAATCCTGGATCTTGAGAGCAGTGACCATCTCTCGAAGAGACTTTTGCAACTGATACTGGCTGAGATCAGCGGGAAGGTTGGCCATGTAGACCTCCATCTTGGCGGTATCACGACTCGATCAGTGGACTTGGGAGCAAATGAACGGACATCCGGGCTCCTCCACTCCAATGGTTGATGGTGTCTCGCTGTGCGCGAATGTGGTAAGAGTGTTGTGGCAGATGCTTGGTGTAATCAACGTGACAAGAAAGAAGGAACCGGAGGTGGGAAAATGCAAGTAAACAATAAAACAGTGATGCTACGACGATGAGGACGCTGCGTTGGACACCTAGGTTTTGTCTACCAGCAACTGCTGGACCTTCATTTGGGTAGCGTGGGGCTCCTGGTGCAGTTGAGGCTCAAGATCGCGCGTGGCTTTCCTCAGCCGCCGGTACAACCTCGAGACAGGAATGATGCAGGGTATGTCAAAGATCTGGAGGCCGACCAGAAGGTGTTTGGAGAGATGCTGCGCGTGATGCTGTTTGGGGTAATCACTATCACATCGGATCCCCGAACCAGGCGCCGTTTGCTGGTTTGTCAGGTGTGGATCTGAAGACTTGAACGAGGCTCGCTCCGAGTCTTTGATCACAAACACGCCGCGGAAGGTGACAAGCTCAGGCTCAAGGCCTCCTTTGCCATGTGCTGGGACTGTTCGTGTTCCGTGCGCTGAGTCTTTATCGGTTGCTGTCTTTAAATGTGTACGAAGAAAAGCACGCCTCTGCTCCCGGGTCCTGGAGGTGTTTGTTGTCGGCGCCGTTTGCTGTTGGTTTCCAGCGCGTCCTTGTAAGTGTCTGGATGCTGCTGTGGGGGCCTGGCGTCAGTTCCTGCAGCTATGCGTTCAGGGCACTTTTGGGGCTCGCATTAGCTCTTTTTGGGTCAGCCCTGGCCGGCGCCGATGGCGGGGTATCGAACCCGCTACCTATGATTTCCAGATAATGGGACTCAAAGTCCAAGAGGCCTTCACACACTCGCTTTATCCAGCAATACACTTGAAACGCTATCATATTTGATCTGTGTCCATGTGCTGGTAGTCACACAGTGAATTCCTTGTAGATGGGCCAGTGAAGTGGAAGTTGATCGAACAGACAGTATGTAGTACGGGTGGTTGTTTAGTGGTCGTCAGAATAGATCAAAGTCGGGTATGTAATGGATTGGTTCCCAAGTTGTTTGAAAATTTGTGAAGAATGCTGGAATGGAGAATTGAAAATTTATATATGCTTGTATCGTGGCGAAACATGAGGAACTGGACTCCTTTTGGATAATTATTGACGACTGCCCCCGAGTTCTAATGCAGGTACACACCTAAAATGCCATCCAAGAGCGCCGAGCACGTATTTACCAAAGGACGGTGGATGTCATCATGTAAATGATGTTTAATTAATCATTTCGAAAGACAGATTAACGCCTGTCTCCAATGAGCGCAAAAACATTGTTTAGGTAGGTATACAAGGTTGATATCTGGCTGATGCCTTGTGATTAAAGTTGGCAATTTTCTGGAAAGCTGCGCCTCTGAGGAAGTTCTTCTCGTCCATCATTAGCCTTCTTCTTTCTTCTTTTCAACTTAGCTGACTTGGCTCTTCGAGAATTTCCAGATTATTTATGGCAAAGTGCAATCTCAAATGAAGCGATATTGGCATATTCCGGTCTATCAGACAAGAGGATATGATCACCTAGATAGCCCTAACAATGCTTGTCTTGTACTCCGATATGATGAGCGACAACGAGCCATTGGTCAATTCCCTGCTAGTTTTCGAAGTAGGTATGGATAGGACCCTGCACAAACCATAGAGAAGAAAGGTAAAGAGCCCAGAAACGTGCCCGATCTGATCTTTCGATAATCCGAAATGCTGGAGCTGAAATCATGTTTGATATATGCTCAAATCAATGGATTTGAATATCCTGTCGAAGCCGTCGCGGTAAGAATGTGATTCACAAGCTGTCAGTTCAGACCATGTCATGTGATATGTGTTTGAGCTGAGCTTTTGACGTCTTGTCTCACCCACGAAAGTTTGTTATATACGAAATCAGGATTGGTGTGGCATATATAAAGCAAGCTGGCTCCCACGATCATGGCAGCCCAAACCAAACATACCAAAATACTTTTTCACCGCTATATTGGCAGAGCATGATGGACACCGAGGTGCCGCAGTATGTTCAGCCTGCAACTGCCGGAGACTCAGACACTGACATGCTTAAAGCTACAACGTCGTTATCGTTGGCGCAGGGCCGACTGGATTGGGGGCAGCCAAGCGGTTGCACCAGCTGGTGAGACACCTTGTACCACTCGAGAGCTCGGACATGACGCTGACACGAGGGCGGGATCAGAATCAAGGCAACTGGGCACTCTTTGAAAGGAGCTCAAAAGCAGGAGGCTTATCATCGACTGACATCACCCAAGAGGGCTTTGTGTGTTGCCGGTATCCGATATGACAGGCAACCGGTGTAAGCTAACTGCGTGCACAGCTCGTCGACTACGGCGGCCATGTAGTCTTCAGCCACTACAAGTTCTTCGACGAGTGCCTGGACGAAGCTCTTCCCGGAGAGGAAGACTGGTGCCGACATCAACGCATCTCTTATATACGCTACAAGAACCGCTGGGTCCCATATCCTTTCCAGAACAACCTGTCGGCCCTGTCCGTCGACGACCAGGTGACATGCCTCAGCGGTCTCATCGACGCCGCGGCTGAAGCCAAGACGGCGCCGAAGCCCAAGACCTTCGACGAATGGATCCTGTGTAACCTCGGCCAGGGAATCGCCGACTGCTTCATGCGGCCGTACACGTGGAAGGTGTGGGCCACCAAGCCCACCATGATGTCGTGCTCCTGGCTGGGAGAGCGAGTGCCAGCTCCCGACGCCAAAAAGGCTGCCGGTAACGTGCTCAAAGGCGTCGTGCAGGGCAATTGGGGCCCCAACGCAACATTTCGCTTTCCCAGCGCCGGTGGAACGGGGCACATTTGGCAGTCTGTGGCAAGCACCCTGCCACAAGATCGCCTGCACTATGGCAAGACGGTCTCTTCGGTTGACGAAGACCAGAAGTTGGTCACTTTCGAGGATGGCCAGGTTGCTCACTACGATAGTCTGATCACGACTATGCCGCTAGACTCCCTGGTGTCCACGCTGAGAAACCCAGATAGGTATACTATCTGTGACAAGCTTTGCTATTCTTCGACCAATGTCGTCCTTGTTGGGGTCCGCGGCGAACGTCCTGTTGCGGTTGGCTCAACCTGCTGGTACTACTTTTCTGAAGACGACTGTCCATTCTACCGCGCTACCATCTTCTCGAATTACGCACCAGGTAATGTCCCATCAAGCAGCACAGACCTCCCGACCATACGACTTGCAGGATGTTCCGAGGTGCCAGATTCGGCACCAAAGGCGGGTCCATACTGGTCGCTTTTGCTGGAGGTCTCAGAGTCGGTAGAGAAACCAGTCAGTAAAGATCTGATGGAAGATTGTGTTCAAGGTCTCCTCAATACGGGAATCCTCCAGGCCGGAGATGAGATCGTCTCTCTGTATCACAAGCGCTGTGAACATGGTTATCCCACACCAAATCTCGAACGCGACTCCGTGCTGAGCGAAGTTCTACCATCATTGCGAGAGATGAATATTTACTCACGAGGTCGATTTGGCAGCTGGAAATATGAAGTCAGCAACCAAGATCAGTAAGTCACAAGTGTACTTCTACGTGTACAGCAATATACTAAACTCATCTTAGCTCCTTCATGCTTGGCGTTGAGGCGGTGGACAACATCTTGTTTGGCGCAACGGAACTTTCTTTGCTCTATCCGGACGTGGTGAATGGTCGTGCAAATAACGAGCGAACTCTACAGGTAGGAAGCACAGGGAAGATTGCTCCGAATGGCTTTCGTGTTTGATGAGTTCAGCCGTCTAGGTAATCAGTAATGATTGCAATGTGTCATCTTCCGTCTGTGATTAGAAAACCTGAAAGGGCCTACCGATTCCTAGAGTCATGATGATAAAGATGGATAATCCATCCTAAATTCCTATATGATCTGGCAAGTGTATGATATGCGCGTCGGAATGTTTCTTGATCGATCAGAATCAGCTACTTGTGCCTTGTCTTGTAGCTCTCGGGATCCATTGTTCCATGTATCTGGCATGTCAGTCGTCTTTTGACGGCATCGGGATGTCCACAGTCGCAGAAACTCCTATCTCCCGTCGCCTTCACCATCTCTGCGCCATGACCCTTGTGATCGGCTCTGTCGAAGCAATCCGAGCAGAACACCTTCTTGTCGTTGAGCCCACATACCGGGCAGGAGTACATGAAGTCGCCCTTCCGAAAGCGCCTTTCACATTTTGAGTTTCCTGGCACTGTTATGACGCTCGGTTCTGTGGCCTCCTCTGGCGAGATGATCCACTGGTTGATCAGGTCCGCGACCAGGTCATTGCTAGGTGCAGCTTGTGTTTCGCTGGAGCTGCTCCTCTCGTAAGAGCTGGCGAGATGATGCTTTCTGGTATCTTCTTGCTCCTTGCTCGATCGCTCGATTTCCAATTTCTCCACCAGACGATCTTCTTCTTCTCTTCTCACGGCGGTTTCCTGTTCCAATTTTGAGGTTCTCTCTGCCACCTCTTCAACCACGTCACATAGTCGTACGGAACCTTGTACCTTCGAGGCTCGATATTGACTACTCAATCTCACAAGCCTACGCAAATGGTCTTCTGACATTGGTTCGTGAATATTGAAAAACTTTCTATCAAACTAGTGCGAGTTGTCAGTTTTTGTCAACATTTGTAGGCCCAGGCATTGGTAGTTCTTACCGGATCATTCAGCCAGCGAATGCGTTCCATATTTAGAATATATTCTTCTACATCGCTTCTGCGGACTTTCCGTATGAAGTTGCCAGTCGCGAGATCGTGGGCTGGAAGGGTGGGGTCCGTGGGCTGCTTTGGTGGAAAGTTTGGCTCAAGGCCCTTATCGCCACCCGGAATGTGTACGGCATTCGTGTTGAAGATGTCATCCATAGGATTTAATGGTTTGTATGGTGGCGGCCTGCCGACTTCATCGCTCTTCTGTCTCTCAAGTTTCTGCATTGCGATAGACTCGCACAACATTTGGAGATAGTCGAGCTTTTCCGAGTCCTGCGCGTGTAGCCTGGGCTCTGTTCTCAGCATCGTTGTCTGTATTATCGAGGACGAGATCAAGAAGTTTGAGAGACGAGCAAAACTTACTGCGGATACTGCTGCGCCAGGTAAAGTTGATTGACTGAATTGCTGAGCATGATGTCCCACTTGCACTCCTTCAGCTCAGCCATTATCTTGAGGATATCCCCTTCGCGATATGCAAAAATTGCCCTCGCTCGTTTTCCGAAGCGTATCGGCTCGACTTGATCCCAGTCTTCATTTTTGAGTTCTGCCTTGAGGCGAATCCATGGCCCGTTGCCGAATATGTTGGTTAAGGCGTCTTCCAATTTCTCGAGCGTATGTTCACATCGTCTCACGCTTTCGAGACCGTTTCTCAGACCTGCGGGCTTTAACCGAATAGCTGTGTGGCCTGCTCCCAAGTCCGGCTCGAGGGTTTCCCTTAGCTGTGAGAGGATGCGACCCAGCCGCGCGACGTCGTCGGTTATGACGCGCACGGTTTTGGGTGCGTCAATGATCTTCTCCACTTGCTTGGTGATGAAGATGGCCAGGTCGAGACTGGCCGAAATAGCCCCCAATATGTCGGTCATTGTAATACGGGATCCTCGTAATTCGTAGCAACGATTTGACCCAGTCGAGCTGAATCATATATCTTTCTGATTTTCAAGAGACTGAAGAAGAACTTGCGGTACCAGAGGTCTAACCTAGAATGATTCAACCCTAAAGAGGGGTTAATGTGCGATTAGGCTTGGCATTGGTGTATCGCTCAGCTCGCTCAGCCGCATCTAGCTTATACCTGAACCGGGATGCGAAGGACGAGTGTGCTCTCATGTGCGCTTCGCCATTTCCCAAATAATAAGTGATATATCGACTCGCACCTTCACTTAATGATTCTAGGAACATGTCTTAACTCTCATCTGGTCCCGGTTGATGCTACAACTTTTGCCCATCCCAACCACTCAATTCAAATGAGATGACTCCCGGGAAAAAACAAAGAAAAGAAAAATCAGAGCGCACACGTTCGATAATAATCACCATTTGAAATCCGTTGCGATTCTTGAAGAAGACGCCGATGATCTCATAGAGATGATAAAGAATATCAAAGCCCCTTGACCTTCGCCCTATCCTGAAAACACATCGTGGTTCTGACCCATATCAAAGTATCCAGCTGCACTGCACAGCTCGCAAAAGTCATCTTCAGCATACGGGAGATGGACATCTCTTATATGCACAAGACTGAAAGCGCCGAGGACAACTTCCTCCGGCCAAGAGACTCGGCGTGGAGGGAGGCTAATCGACCGGGCCGGCGGCTGGCGGCCACGAGCCATCGGATATTAAGAGGCGCACATCTCCCGCACCTGCGTTATCCCCGAACGCTATTCCCACGAGACATACGCCTCCCAGGATGCCCGACGCAGTTCCCCCCTGATCGAAGTCGCGGGATGCTTTGAACATGTTTCTGTTCTCCTAATCTCCCCTGAAGGTAAATGTCCCTCGCAGTGACACCGGGAGGATATCTGACAAAGAATGGCGCCATCAGCTTCACACATCAGATCGTCTGCAGGTGCACAACCACGGCCGCGGATGACTTCTCACGGAGCCCACTCCTCGGGTTTTACGGCAACATACGCGCAGAGGATTCCAGGGCTGGGATTTATTGGCCAGCTCTTATAGCCCCAGCTCGCCCAGCTGCAGTACACCAGAGCCGAAGACACCCTCATCGCGTGCTAGTGTTATGCAGCATGGCCCGTTACGCACCCAACCCATGTCGATCATACCCCCATCTATGACCCGGCCCTCTTTCGGTGCTGCAGTACCACGAACTTGGGTCCCCCAATTGCGTGCACGATTTCTCTGGCGAGCTCGTCGTTCCCCCGTCTTCTGATTTCCAATCCAAAACTCCACAAGACACCCGGCAAAAGGCGTTGCTCACCCGCCAGACGACACGAGACACCGCCGCCCTAGATCTTCGAGGTAATGAGGTAGTGAATACTACGCATTGGAAGATGTCTAGTGATCATGATACCATGGAGGATGTCGGCGGCATTGTCATATCTCGTAAGCATCGTCAGTCCCAGCGAGCCTGACTCTCAGGCGCTGACTCCGAGCAAGATCCCGGGCGCAGCCTGAGCCACGTGTCGGATGTGATTCAAAGAATCGACAGCCGAGATGCCAGAGATAGGTACCTGGAAGAGGAAGCAGACAACAAATTTCAACAAGCCGGTCCTATTACACGGGGAAGCAGTGACGCTCCCGACAGAACAGTGATATCGTGGGCCGAGAACGATCCGGAGAACCCGAACAACTGGCCTCATGTAATGCATTCACCACCTCATCTCTGCCCCTGGCCGCTGACGGATATCGCAGTCCAAAAAGGCTCCACTAGTGATCTCCATCATGGTACTCGTCGTCAACAGCACCATGGGAAGTTCGCTGCCGAGTATGGCCATTCCTTTCATCATGGAAGAGTGGCACATTACGGATCAAGAAAAACGGGTTCTTCCCATTTCGACATATCTCATAGGATATGTGTTTGGGCCCATAATATGTGAGTAATACTGTTTGCCCTTGTGCACTTTGCATCGTGTCTGTTTGAGCTGAGCTAATGCGTCATCCAAGGGGGCCCGTTGAGTGAGCACTTTGGACGGAGAAATCTGACATTGGTGACGTTTGGTGTGTTTACAATCTTTACAATGGCTTGTGCACTTGCGCCGAACTGGTCTGCCCTGCTAGTGTTTCGATTCTTTACCGGAGCGGTGGCCAGTTCGCCCATAGCCATTGTGGCCGGGCAGCTCGCCGATTTGTACAACGAGCCTGTCGCGCGAGGCCGGGCATTTGCCTGGTTCATGGCTGCAAGTATTGATCGCCCCTCTGATGTTCAGCAGCTGGCTAACAAAGATGCAAGATGACGGTCTTCGGTCCTCTGCTTGCTCCTATAATATCGGTAAGTGGTACCTTCTAACTATTTGGCAGATGCACAATTTGCAAATGGCTAATGACTCACCAGGGATTCTGCTCAACCTCAATAGGTTGGCGCTGGACATTCTGGGTTGGCCTGATATATGCAGGCTTTTCATTCTGTATCGTGGTTTGGTTAGTCCCTGAAACTTACAGCCCGGTCTTGCTGGCACGGCGGGCCAAGAAACTCCGCAAAGAGACTGGCAAGACAAACGTGTTTGCCGCTTCGGAGCTGGAGCGCCGGGACATCATGACCGTCCTCACTCGCGTCCTGACCCGGCCAGTCCGCATGCTTATATCGGAGCTCATCGTCACCAGCACCTGCATGTATCTGGCCTTGGTCTATTCCATCTTTTACATGTCGTTCCAGGCGTTCCCCATCATATTTGAGCAATTGTACGGGCTTTCCCCCGGCGTCACGGGTTTGTGCTTTCTGCCCATTGGCGTCGGTGCTCTTCTCTCACTTCCCATCTTCTATGCCTATGATGGCTACCTCCGTCGCGCGCAGAAGCAGGGTAAGGCATGGAGCACACAGGAAGAATACCGCCGCGTCCCCCTAGCATGCTTTGGAGGGCCGCTCTTCGTCGTCGCGCTCTTCTGGCTCGGATGGTCCGCCCGGACGAACGTCTCCTTCGTCGCGCCCATGATGGCCGGGATCCCGTTCGGCATGGGCTTCATGCTCATCTTCATGGCCCTTCTCAACTACCTGACCGACGCCTATGAGGTCTTCGCAGCCAGTGCCAACGCCGCCGCCAGCGCCACGCGCTCCTTGTTTGCCGTCGTCCTGCCGTTCGCGACGACGCCCATGTTCGAGCGCCTCGGCATCGCCGGTGCCTGCAGTCTCCTCGCCGGGCTGAGCTGTGTGATGTGTTTCATACCCTTCTTGTTCCTCTGGAAGGGCGAGCAGATCCGTTCCAGATCCAAATTTTGCATCATGCTCAAGCAGGAGAAGGAGGCCGCTGCGGAGAAAGCGAGCCGTGAGAGTCGACGACGACAGCGGAAAGAAGCAGAGTCAAGCGACGAGAAGGTTGTTTTTGGAAATGACAATGGTCCGACGACGGAGACTAACGAAAACAAGGTATGAAGTGCTTTGATTTAAGCTCTCTTGTACATGAGGCACTGGTTCCTCTCCACCATGGCTGTGAAGCGAGCGTCGTGGGGTATCTGGAATGACAAGGCCGTATTTTCATAGGATGGAACATAGCGACAAAAGATAGACATTATAGATTGGAGCTTTAGTGTTGTTGGCTGGCTACCTACGTTTGACCAATACGAGATGAATATTGAGAAAGCGCCAATGCTGATATTGCATCTTCACAACTTCTCCAAGCACATCCCCTGGGCGGCTCTAGATCGGTGAAACTTGGCAGTTCAGTAGTTTTCAATTGCATTCGACAACCCGACCAAGGATATGCCAGCAATTCAAGTTTACACAGTACGTTCAGATCGGAATAAATGCAGCGCGGCAGATGAACCGGTGTAAATGGAGTGCCCCATTATAGCCTACCCCAGAAAATTACGTATGTCAGTGCCTTTCTCAGAGGGCGTTTTAGTCAAATATAGACCACCATACCCCTGGTGACACTATACAACACTACAAAGAGTAAGTTGCATACAAGGACAAGCTACTGGGCAGATCGGCCTCGTGGCTTTTCCAAAATAAGCACCGGCACATCCCTCTTTGGGTACAATGTTTGTCAAGAAGAGGGTCTACTGTTATTAACCTTGACGAGCCTGGCCGGAATCAATGTTTGAATCGTACCTATGTGTGGGACGATGGCATTTGAATGGCATGGACTTGAAGCCTTGCTTTCCAGCAGTTTGCACTGCTTTTCCTGCCACAGCATTATCGCCTTGATCAAGAGGATAGTTGGAGTTGTCCTGTCATTGGGGGTCATAGCATCCACGTTGAGAGACAGCAAGCAGGCCTAAAAACGGCCAATGCTCCTTGTCTGGTGTCGGCATACGTGACTTGGGTGTCACAACCACGCCTGGTCGACCCAAGTTTTGACCACTCAACAGCATCTGTTTACATTCGGAAACTGACATCTGGGGAATGAATCTGATTCCGGATCTCGGGCTAGACTACTCAGTCCAGTAGCAAAAGCACCATGACCAATCCGATCACCGAACACAAGGTGATCAATTTTGGTTACGAAAGATCTACCTTCCCCACGAATGACCAAACGACATGACATGGCAGCGCCTTGGCCGAGCTGGGTAATGCGACACGAGCACTGAGACCCCTAAAAGCCCGAAAGCTTGGGGCACTGGCAAAGCCCGAATGCGGGGAAACGCACTACAACAGCTCTTAGTGGGCGCCCGTGCTGTCTCTCGGCAGTGTTCCCAGCCAAATCACCACCTGGAATGAAGCGGATGCAGGCCAAGGCTTCCCCATGAACGCCCTGGCCGCCCCTTATCTGTGCGGACGTTGTCAGATCCGCAGCGAACCACCATTCCCACACTAGGCGTCTTACCAATTACACACGCTTTTCTATAGTTTCTTTGTCGGTACGGGGGATAGATAGTCGCCCGTATCTTTGACTGATGGAAATATGATAACGAGGTAACGCTTTATTAGTTGTTCGGTGGCTGAAGAATTGTAAGCGTCGAGACGATATTCACTTGGTGATAGTCCTACATGATAGACCTGCGGGGTTGATTCCGGCCGCACAGTCCGATTCCGTCGCAGAGTATCTGTATAAAAAGGCCACTACATATAGTAGGTTAGGTGGTCAGCAAGAGCAAGTCTTTGCGAGCCTGACATCACAACACTTTCATTTCGATAACTGCATCACGAAGCTTTGAATCATCGTGAATCATTTACGCCAAGCTGTAACATCGCTCTGCTTGATATTATATACCCATATTCACCTTATCCAATATCTTATAATCTCATCACTCCTCACAAACTCCATAATTCTCAACAATGTCTAGCTCCAAGGTCCGCGTTGCCGTCACACAGGCCGAGCCCGTCTGGCTCGACCTGCAGGGCTCCGTCAAGAAGGTCTGCAAGCTCATGAAGGAGGCTGCCGACAACAAGGCCCAGCTCATCGCCTTTCCCGAGTGCTTCGTCCCCGGATACCCGTGCTGGATATGGTATGCTGCCCTCTCGCCTTCATCGATGAGTTCACAAGTCCCCGCTAACATTCAATCCCTCATCCCTAGGACCCGCCTCGTGGACTTTGAGATGAACGTCAAGTACATCAAGAACTCGCTCAAGATCGACTCGCCCGAGATGGAGGCGATCAAGACGGCGGCGCGCGACTGCGGCATCGCCGTGTCGCTGGGCTTCTCCGAGAACGAGGACGACTCGCTCTACATCTCGCAGGTGCTCATCGGCGCCGACGGCGAGGTCAAGCTGCACCGCCGCAAGATGAAGCCCACCCACATGGAGCGCACCATCTTCGGCGACGCCTCCGGCCACTGCCTCTCGGCCGTCTCCCCCCTGCCCTTTGCCCGCGTCGGCCAGCTCTCCTGCTGGGAGCACATCCAGCCCCTGCTCAAGTTCAACACCATGTCCCAGCGCGAGCAGATCCACGTCTCGGCCTGGCCCAGCCTGACGCCGCACACGGGCGGCCCCGATCTGTGGTCCATGTCTGCCGAAGGTATGCAATCCCCTCTTTTGAGCTCATGAACGAAAAATGCTAATCTGAAACCCCAGGCTGCCACACGCTCTCGGCGACATACGCCATCGAGTCCACCGCCTTCGTCCTGCACAGCACGGCCGTCATCACGGACGAGGGCGTCCGGATCCAGGGCACGTCGGGCGGCGCGCTCATGTCGTCGGCCGGCGGCGGCAGCTCGGCCATCTTCGGCCCCGACGGCCGCAAGATGACGGAGCCCCTGGACGACAAGGCCGAGGGCATCCTCTACGCCGACCTCGACATGGACGAGATCACGCGCATCAAGATGTTCGCCCACTGCACCGGCCACTACAGCCGGCCCGACCTCCTGTGGCTGAGCACCGACAGCAACATCAAGGGCCTCGTGCAGGCCGCCGTGGCGCAGAAGGTGGCCAAGGAGGTCACGACGGAGCTGCTGGCGGAGAAATGATTGGATAATTTGATGAGATGATAATACCCTGCTTTTCTTTTTTTGTACTTGTACATATGAAGCTAGTTATGACAAATTTATACCCGACCTAATAACCACCTGTACCGTTCCAATATGTCAAGCCGGGATCTGGCTCGCTCCCAAAGAGCCAATTGCTGCCATTATCCGCGAATATATCATCAAACTGCTGTTGTGCCTCTGCGCCAAAACTTATAGTCGTGGGTACCGTGAAGTCAAAATTGGAGTACGTGCCCATAGAGCCCATATCGTTACTACCACTAAACGAGGGGACCGAGTAAGGGTTTGGCTGGAAAGGCTGGGTAGAGGGCACGGTGCTCGGAAGGATACCTGCAAGAGGCGGACTCTCCTGGGTACTGTTCTTCAGATCTGGTGGCGTGGTAACATCCACTGGGTAACTGAACTGGAGAGGAAGCGCTCCCAACACGCCCCAGCGGTCCGCCAGCACTCTGATAACCTTGATCGTCTTGTTGGCTCTGTCCGGCCAAGGAGTCCTCAGATTCACCAAGAGCTCAATGCAGACTTTAAGCCATCTGGTGCTCTGCGTCTTCATCGAAGTTGTCTGGCTCGTCGCGTTCATCAAGAGCACAATTGCGGCGCTCAGTAGGTGGTGGATGATGACTGGGTTTGCAGTTTTCCACTGCTCCGGGTGCGCGTCACGATACATGCGCACCAAGCGGATCATCATCGATGCAGCTCCGGTAAGTGAGCGTAGAATCAAGATGATGTAGCTGGGACTGGCAGAATCTACTGCCTCGGGTTTGGCTTTTGACATGGCGAAACACCGCAGGAACGGAGGCAGGGTGATCAGGAGTGCCATCTGGTATGCCATGTGGAAAAACAAGACATGCCTGCTCGTGTCTTGCCCGCGAAGATCTAAGCGACGGTCGCGCGATTTGAAGAAATTGCTGAGCGCTTCATGCGTTGCAACGAGGAGATGCGCTTGTTGCTGAGCCGGGATAGCCTCGAATTTGGATGTAAATCTGGTGATGTCAGTTCCTGGTGCCCTGAGGAATGCATGGCGACGGCACTCACATTTGATCCATCTGCTCATCGTGGAGAAACCATAATTTGCACTGCCACATGAACGATATTTGTGCTATATCGGCATGTTTGGGATCTAGTGAGGCTTCAAAATTGGGAACATTGACACGACGCCATGGCAAGGCGCAGTTCCGGCCCAGGATGGAGATAGCGGTCCGGTCGATAAGATAAAACATCCAAAATGTCCGGATATCTTCGACATGCGGCCTCCAGGATCTTGACTCGCATTCATCCAGTGCGAGCACGTGAAGTCGGAGGTGGACTGACAGCCCGGCTGCCATGGAGATATAGATCCACCCAAAATGATCTCGGCCCAGCGCCAATGAGCGCCACGACATCATGCATAGACCCTGGACCACCTGCAGAGTCGGGCTCTGGCGAAAGCACGTGAACACCAGGCTCTCGGCAAATATAGAGAATGCCTCTGCAATCTCTTTGGCATCAGGGCGTGAAGAAAAGATTGCTCCGGTTGAGAGTATTGCACTGTGCAAGAACGTATGCCCAAAGTTTTGATACGGGTAGCCTGCCAGGAACTCGGTCGTCTTATACGGGGTGAACTGGTGCTCGCTGTTGATGTTGTCCAAGAACAGAGTTGCAAGTTCCTGAAGCAAGACAGTATCTTGGCAATACACAAGAACATTGGGCGGTGGTGTGATGAAGTCTTGTAATCCAGGCTGCGCCGAACTGTCCACCCGGTGCTGAGAATCGGCAGACTCGTTGATAATTGTGACACCATCGCCAATGTTAGTACGCCACATCATGACACTCAACTCTTCCATGGCCGCCAGCGACCTGGCATCGGGCTCCAAGTTGGCCTTGTTCTTGTTGGCTCTCGGGCCGGCATCTCCGGCAAGGTCGGCATCATGCTGAGCACGAGCAGTCAGGTCGGTGGAGCTGAGCTCGACCTTCGGCGCCGGCTGGTCCACAGGTTGACCGGATTGCGAGGCGGCCGCCCCGGCGTTCTTGGCGTCGAGCGCGGCCAGGAGCGTCTTGACCTGGTTCTCCAGGCTGGCAACATAGTCCTCATCCCAGTACTTGCGCCTGCAGACGGGGAAAACGGCACGGGTCAGCAAGCAGGCCAACAGCAGCAGCATGAGACAGCACGACGCAGCACGAAAGTCAAATGCCGAGATTCGCGCGGATACGGCAAGATCGTGATCTTCCTACCTACCTCTTCGGTCGCTCCTCTGTGGGATACGTGCATGGCTTGTCCTGTTTCGAGCAGCGGGAGCACTGGGGTTTGGCGGCGTCACACTGTTGCGGGAGTTGTCAGGCCGCATTTCTCGCAAGGCGGTTTTTAGCTCTCCCCTACTGCCAAAGCGGGTAACGCACCTTCCTCTTGCCTAGGCGACAAGCGTCGCAAGCAAAGTTGGACGGCTTCTTGGAGTCCATCAGAACAGAGGTTCTCGTCTCGCTGTGGACGGGGGCGGCCTTGCGCGGGTTGACGGTTTCTATGTGCGCAGTACCGAGATCAGTAGGGCTGGGATGGCTTCTCCTCTTTTTGGGTTGCAAAAAGACCCTGAAAGAAGGAACTCCAGATGTCAAAATGTCGGAGCGGATCCATGATCATGGAAGAAAGGAGCTCGAGTGGAGAAGTCGGAAAGCTCCCAGATGAACCTAACTGGAGATGCGATAGTCTCGAACTCTAAAAGCCTCTCATGGCTTTCTCGACAAGTCACAAGAACCTGTATAATCGTGTCGGCCCTTATTGTCTATCATCGCGGGTGGCATAATTCCGCAGCAGCATGATCGATCGTAGCTGAAGACGTGCAGCACTAGATAAGATAGCGTCTCACCTATCACAATAATTCTATTTCCTATACTGTTGACACGCGCATCCCTATATTTCCCCCCAGAGAGCTATTAGCTAAGGAATTGTAGGCATTAGCCAAATATGGAGCAAATGCCTCTGCTGCTATTGGTCCCCTGGCCAGACTCGGTTGTTCGTCTCTGGTTTCGACGAGATCCGCAGAGATTTCGCGGGCCTGTGATGTCCGCAACTCCAGCTCGGGGTCGCCTGGCGGTTAGGTATATAGGATGGCTTATAAGAGTGGCAAAACGACAACGAAAGGGCCCTGAGGCTGCTCGTCGACACGATTGTATATACGACACACATAATTACACTCTTGAACCTCTACAGAGAACTGATTCTGCTTATACTTTCGCTCTGGAGTTTATCCTCTGAATCGGTCGCCGCGTATATTCCCATCGTCCCGCTAGTCGAAACCTTGTCGCTCTTTTAAGGCAGGCGTCTTTCCCTTTTAGGCAACATGCTCGAGTCGGCGATTGCACAAAACCTCCGAACGGAGCGAACGATTCCCGTCAGTACGCCGCCCGGCTTTGACCCGCCGTTTCCTGCGTACACGGCCCGATTCCCCAAAGATGCAAAGGAGCTCGTCATGGCCGTCATCGGCGCTCAGTACAAGTCCAGGGACCATGACGACGGCCAGGCTATAAAGAAGGTGTCCTCCTACACGACCTCGGTGGTCGTCCCGGAGGACTGCCGCCCCGGCTTTCAAGAGCTGGCCGCCTCGACCGACCGCCGCGGCTACCACAACATCGCCGTGTTGTCGTACTGGTCCAGCAAGTTGGCGTACGACAAGTGGACCGAGACGAGCGGGTTTGAAAAATGGTGGCAACAGTTGACTCCCGAGGGTCAGTCCCACGGATGGTTCCGCGAGGTCTTCTTCCCGACCATGGACAGATTCGAGACGGTCTTCTCCAACAACGAGGTGCCCGAGGGAGCTGCGCACATGCGGGAAGGCATTAGCGGCGCCATCCAGGAGCACGTGTACTGGGGAAGCATGCGCGACCGCATGCCCCTCTCGCAGACGGACGCGCTGGTCGGCGACAAGTACGCCACGACCTCCAAGGGCGACACCACCAAGAAGCGGGTGAGCGTGCGCGGCAAGAAGAACCTCGCCGTGATCCGCTCGGGCCAGGACTGGTCAGACACCCTGCCCGACGAGCGCAAGCTGTACGTCGAGACCATGCACCCGACGCTGGAGAAGGGCATGAACTTCCTCCGCGACAGCGGCGACGAGGTCGGGTGCTACGACTGCCGCTTCATGGGCATCGTCGATCCCGTGACCGGCGAGATTGGCAAGGACCGCACCTTTGGCCTGGCCTACTTTGACGACATGAAGTCGCTGGAGCGCTGGAGCAGAGAGCACCCGACGCACATGGCCATCTTTGGCGGTTTCCTCAAGTACGCCAAGACCCTAGACAACAACGTCACGCTGAGACTGTTCCACGAGGTCTTGGTCCTTACGCCAGAGCAGCAGCTGTTCGAGTATGTCGGCTGCCACGAAGCTTCCGGTATGCTGTCGGCTGTGTAATGGCAACGAGTAACGTTATGATGATGATTGAAACAAGAAATAGCACAATAGCATACAAGTCATTCCCTCTAGATACCCTGGGTTCTAGCAGCGAGCATAATGAAATATCAATAATAATCCCATTTGAATAAAAGTGTGGTGAACCTCTTGACTTGATACCAGGTAACGATAAACTTCTCGTCAAAATATTCACGCAATGTGCTACACAGGTAATTCATGCTCGCAAAGATATTTTGACATGAGGCGAAACGTGTAATTGTTGGTTCCCAATCTCGGATGTCGATTGGGGAAAATCAATCCTTTTCATCACATCCCTTCGCTTCTCGCAGCTTGTATAGCTCGTGGCCTTTTGACCTAGCCCCTTCGCTAAACCGTTGCCGTATATAGTCCACCATCTTCTTGTAAGGCGTGAGATGATCCCTGGCCACGAACCTGATACGGCCATTGCTGATGAAATCCAGGGACTTGACAGCTTGCACGGCTCTGCGACGCATCTCCCGGGAGCTGGCAAATAGAAGCACCACCGGGACAGAAGTGCTTCTCGTCTGTCCTGCGAAAAGGAACATGGTGGAATAATCCCCAGTTGTGCCTCGTGTTTGCCATAACACCTCTGCGAGGGTGATTCCCAAGATGTTGCCTGCGGCTTCGAATGCACTCCCAGGGGTCGGGGGCCAGAAGTGAGTCTCCTTGATCGTCATGTAACATGCCCTTGCGCGCGACTCATCGAGATCTTCCCAGCGACTTATGTATTTCACTCTCCTGAAAATCCCAGGTCCATCCGCACTATCGTCCTGGGCCATGATCTCACAATTTATGTCCATGTCCATGTCCATGTGTTCGTCCTTTGTGTGTATCTCGGATCGCTGGTCTTCTGCGGATTGGATCAACCATCTGGTGATATCATCATCGGTTTGATCCGAGACATCCAAAATTCTTTGAGAGACGAAGTCGCAGTCACTGTTTGGACTATGAACTTTTGTTTAGAATGTGTTGCAGGGGCTTCTATATCCCAGTTCTGGAAATAGAGGGTTCGATGACTGACCAGTTTGTGTCGATGTCAAAATTGCCAAACGGCCGGGCCTGCCCACATTTAGGACAGAGAAATACCAGCTCGCCATATTGAACATTGGACTGAAGGCACTTGGCTCCAAAGAGCATGTACATGGCTAGCTCTGGCCCGGGCGCACAAGGCGGTGAAATTCAACGTTCAAACACAAGTCCTTGCCGTTCCGGTCTTGCAGCGTGTATTTCTTGCTCATGACTAGCTCTTGACCAGGTCTCTGTTTGAACTGATCTCTCACCATTGATTGAACTGTCTGCGCTCATGGTTTAGTATGCCAAGTTCAGTGTAGGCCTGCTGATCCTGACAAGGTGGGTACTCACTTCCCAAGAAGGGTGGATGTCAAGAGGTACCGGTATAGTAGAACCCAGGGCGTCTTCAATGAATGCGATGCTGTGTGCGTATGGATCGGGCGTTCTATAAATGCGAGGCAATGAAGCGATTTTGGCCTGGACGTCAGAGATGAGCGTATTTGTGGTGCGTCTGCACTTGTTAGAAGAGCTTGGAAGGGCTTGGTCCGCGGTAATGAGGCAAGACTTACACCTCCGAGAGCACGGCGACGACATTTTCGTCCATAGTTGAAGTAAGCGTATCGTGAGCTTCTAAGTGTCCAAGGACCTTTCTCAACTTGTCGTCAAGTTGAATATCAGACTGGGATACCAGTTTTGCAAGGTCCGTAAGCCGGGAGGCAACAAGATCACTGTTCACTTCTTGAGCGACGCTACAACGTCTATTGTCAGCATGTTCTCAGGCCTCTTGTACATTGCCGCCTTCTTTTGGCCGCCGTACAGCTTGGGAAGCCTTACCTGAGGGCGATTGCATGCACAACGTCTATCAATTCCTTGTTGCGACGAAGTTTATCGCGCAATTGAGAAGCTTTCTCCTTGTCCAGCATACTCCACCGAATGCGCTTGAAAACATCGCCAATAGTTCTCCGAGAATCTTTCCGAGAGAAGCTTTTCTCATATCGCGCGAACTGCGACTTATAGAATGACTCGATTGATTCGTGGGAGTTAGTGACGGCTAGCTTTAATAAGTCGGCAAGCCCATCGAGCTTGGGGATTTGGGTTGGAGACTGCCAAAACCCCATTAACTGGTGGACATATAATTAGCCACCTCAGCCAGGACGCTTTCTTTGACGACGTGGACGAAAACCGACCTCATGAAGTGCTGCGGAGAACAGATTGAGCTCGGCAACCAAGTCTCGAAACTCCTGTGCCGAACCGTGGCTATCGCTGATTGCTTGCGACAATCGCCAAACCAGCTGCACCGTGGTTATGATGTCTCCCAAAGAGCCGAACGTAAATGATGCAGACATTGCGCCAGTAATTTCGATGCGATAAGCATCCCGCAATATGTTGTACTCTGCAAATATGCGGCCGGTGCTGGTATTATCCACAAAAGAAAGTTTCAAAGGGAGAGACAGAGCTCCGAAGCCTTATGATGGAGGTGTGCATAGCAGACGGGCGAAGTCAGATTCGGTGGGCAGCTGAGCCACGGACACGGTGCTGGCAAGCTGCGATTGGATAGAGCTGTACCTTCGTGCATGAACTTATTGTGCCCACTGGCCTAGGCACCTACATAACACATTGGCGAGATAGCATTTGGGGTATCTCATGGTCCTATTTGGGGTATCGACGACGTGTGTGCCTTGCGAGGTGCAATGATGGAGTAGCACAGAAGTGCACAAAGCGGGACTTTGCCGATTGGAAAGACTACGAAGTGAGGTCGACTTCCTCTGTATGATGATAGAAAGAGTACTTGTTCCGATGTCTACATTTGGTTCAGCAGGATACCAGCAATTGACAAGCTTATCTTCACCTCGATGCATATCAATCCGCGGATAGTGCAAAAATGGAATCTGTTGCCCGACGAAGCTGCACAGTCTTGGTGCGCGAAACAAAGAACTTGAAAGAAGCGTTCAAGTCTTGTTCAACGCAAAATGATGACTAAAAATGTTCGATCAGAATTAAAAATGTTCCCAGAAATGCAAAAAGGAAATCCCAGATTGAATCTGGGGGAAGTGATGAGAGTGGGACTTGAACCCACGCACGTTTCCGTACCAGGAAGTAGGTGTTAAGGTGACCTTAACCTGGCGCCATAACCAACTCGGCCATCTCACCGGTGATTGTTGAATATTTCCTCCGCTAATATTGTCCTCATTGCTGTTGCTTACCTGGTAGGGGGACGAGAGGATTTCGGATGAAGATTTTGTTATGGTCGGTGACGATCCAGTTGTCGATATACGAAAGAACCAAGGATGGGGTGACTCGCGAACAAGCGGTCCCACACATGACAATGGTTCTTGGTTGGGTCGGTTACGGGTATTGAACACTCAAAAAGCTATCGGAGAATGAAATCGCAGGTAAGTATGTATATAGCCAGAAGCATGAGAAATGACTATGACTTTGAAAGGAGTGTTGAAAGTGGTACAAGTATTGAGTTTCGAACAATGTGCATTACTATCTATGCCATATGGATATAATTCTGACCATATCGTACAACTTTCTTCTTCCGAATTGATACACGCTCAAGGAAGCACAGGAAACGCAGGCGGGTCACCAACGCCCTGGTAGATGATGGTATCATTGTTGGGATTGTTCTCGGGTTCGGGGTATCCCATGAGCTGACGGATCAGCTCCCACTTGTTCTTGGGGCGCTCGGGGTAGGCGTCGACCAGGCCCTGCCACCACGAGGTCTCCCTAAAGGCTACCGCGGCGTCGGCGTCGGACGCGGCGAACCCCTCGGGCACGTTGTACACGTACCCGACGCGGGTCGAGTCGGGGAACCAGTAGTAGGCGCGCGTCGAGATGGCCATGACGTCGTTGACGTAGACCTCGAGGGTGCTGCCGTCGAGGAAGACGCGCATCTTGACGTCGTCGAGCTGCGTCGTGCCGTTGGCGCGGCGCTCCCACAGCCGCAGCTTGCCGACTTCGGGGTCGTGGTTGACCGTCGTGTTCCGGATCGCCGTGTTGCGCTGGATCATGATGCTCTCGTTGGCCGGGCGGTAGACCACCGATACGTCTTCGAAGCCATCCGAGCCAGGCTCCACGCCGGCGACGCTGCGGAAAATGGAGATGCCGGCGGAGAAGGACCCGTATTCTTCCTCATTTCTGAGAGACGCGTTAGGGAAGGAGATGGTGGTCTCTAGCTCAAAGTGGCGGCTGTCTGGGGATTGCTCCAGGGCACGGTAGATCTGACGCTCCCCATTCTTGGCAATAATCTCGTCGCCAGACTCGTTCCTGGAAGGAGTGAAGACAACAGCAGTCGAGTTGCCCACAAAATACTTCTCGGCGTCGGTTCTAAAGGCAGCAAGTTCCTGCGCGGGCCGGATACCAAGGGTGGTGAGATCGACAGTGCCGTCCGGCTTGGCTCCCACGCGGCCGTCATACGCAGTCGGTATAGCGGTCTTGAGATGTCCAGTTTTGACAGCCCAGCTTGCCTTGAGGCGGACCAGAGACGAATCTACAACATTATCAATATCCTTGACGAACAGCTCCCGCGGGAGTGTCAGCGCGCCAGAGTACTCGGTCTGGTACATGAGATCATTAGTCTGGTCCTCTCCAATCACACACAGAGTGTAGCGGCGAAGGTCCGTCCGGTTCTGGACACCCGTGCAGGCGTATCCAAGGCCCCAGTCGACAACGCCCTCGAAGTTGGTGTTGAGAACGACACTCTCGTTGTACTCGCTTCTTGCCCAGTGGCCGGCTCGGTATAGGGACCAGTGGTACTTGTGGTCCTTGCGACCAGACTCGGCACCCATGGTGATGAGGGCAAGCCCATCTTCGTCATCGCCCTCGTGGCCCAAGCTGGTGAGTTGCGATGTCTCGTAGTTGCTGCCGTCAGACTCGTCAGAGCCCGCCCAGCCCGAGCCAGGCTGTACAAAGGTGGAGTTGACGTTCTCCTGCAGGATGGGACCAAGGTAGTCCCAGCTGGTGAAATTGTTGGGCTCGGACTGGCGGTAGAAAAACAAGCGAGGACCGTCGCCGTGGATACCTCCGCTGACGGAGATGTACCATGGCGCCTCAGTATGATTCCAAGTACCGTTGGGCGAGAGCAAGTCGTCGAACTGTTTGCCCTGGACGACCCAGGGATCGCGGAAGCCAGTGACAACATTACCCGTATAGGGCGGAGCAGCGATGACGGGAATGTTGGCCCCCTCTTCGGGCTTGATCCAGTGGTCACCGTTGTCCTCCGAGTAGGCCAAAGCCTGGCACTCGTATCCGTCGTGGTAGTCCTTGGACCAGGTGATGGGAAGACCCTTGACGGCTGTCCAGATCAATGTGGGCAGACCGTTGTAACCGTGAGGGATGACGCTACCGTCGAAGTCGGCAAGGAAGTCGATTTCGTTGCCGGCGCCGATCGACACTGGGTTCTTGTACGTGTTGTGGTCCTTGAAGTGTAGGAGGTCCTTGGTGGTGCTTCCGGCGATCGACTGGGTAAAGTAAATGCTGTTTTCGATGCCACGGAGGAAGCTGTACAGTGCCGACAGGTGGAGGGTGCCGCTGTCGTCCATCCAGAATGCCGTTGGGTCGCCGACACCGTTGCTCGGGTGAATGAAATGAGCCTTTGGCCTCCACTGCTCCCAGAGGGAGGCATTGGTGTAGAAGGTCAGATTGAGGGGAGGCGACTGGGTGAAATCAGGAATGCTAGCCGCGCGAGAACCAAGAGTGATGTCGGTGGCGGAGGCGAAGCCAGCCGCCAGTCCGCTGAGAGCAGTACCTCGCAACATGGTCACCAGATCCCAATGAGATGAAAGGCAAGAGAGAGGAAGCGAAGACGGAAAGGACGCCGGTTGATCTTCGATTCCTTTCACGATGGTATCAAGGGAGCTGCATCACTTATAAGCACAGCTCAGGTCCATCGTCGCGATCCTCTTGACTAATTAGGATTGACCCATGCGGGCCATGCCTGACGAGCACTACCTGTGTCAGTAAGGCGATATGTCCGATCTACGCAGATCCTCCCACGTCCCGGTTGTCGAAGAAGCAAACTCGATCCGAGGTCTATGGGGTTCCTGACGGGTATTGAGGGGCAGTGGAGTCCGTTGGGCGACTAGATCAAGTCTCCGATCTTGGCAGCAACAGAGGTTATACACAACAGGATATTGCGATCATCTTGCTCGCCTTCCCGCTGACTCGTCAAGTCGTACTGAAAAATCCAAGCCATCAACCTGAACCATCCTGTCGCAACTCATTTCTGATTCTCAGGACCTAGGCTACCCAGCGATGGCAGTCTGAAAAAGCATCTTGTCTGCGGATGAGAAACCTCCTTCGCAATACGCTAGAGGCCTCGTTTTTCCTTTAATTCGGTCCGTGGGAAAGACGGACTTGTCGTGGAGCTTTGACTTTGATCTGATAACGATTGCCTATAAGTGGAACAGCTCGGATAGTCAACTGAGCCGCGAAATTTCATAATGGAATCCACCAAACCCATAGCCACAACGAGTCTACTATATATTTACAACTTACAAGTTCTTTCAGAGACCTTGTTCAAGTGACTACGCGAAACATGCCGGACCTGTATATTTAATGGTCCACGGAAATAAAATAACTTGGTAACATTCTCCATACCATGGAATCTTCAAGACCTCCTTGCCTTCTTCCCGACGACTATTGAAGGATCGACAGCACCATAAAATCGCGCGAGTATATGCCAAGGAGGTTTTCTGGTGTTAGACAACACATCAAATGAAAACGTAATGCGCTATTATTATGCTTTACACCAATGTGACAAATAACATGCCTGTGAGAGAGCCAAACGACTGTAAAGCGGGATATCTCTCCCAGTCAAGAAAGCCGTCTACCTCGCGGCGCGATAGGTGGGCCGCCCGTCATGGGGGAAAGGTATTGAGTTCTTCTCAAATGATGCATATGATATTGCATGCGTAGGTTTGGAAAAGTGTGTGCATCAGGGACACTTTAGTAATTTTTTTCTGAGGCATCATGGTATAACTTCTTATCTAGGAAAAATATGCAATTGGCCAGGATTCACTTCAAGGTCATACACAATACGTAGGTCTTCATTGTCGAAATGCGTGTTTGAAATGATTGATTTCGCCAACAATAGCGCGCTATAGGAGGACGTTGCGTCTATATACATCGATAGTGTAGATTGTACCCAACCACTGTCCCCATGCCCTCGGAGGAATATGTTCAGCGAATGTGAATGCATTTCTTGGAGGATCTTATTGTCGTGTGGTTGTGTTGTATTGAAGTGGGTGGAACTCATTGCAGATCACCTGTTCAAGTAGGTTAGATGATTCTCCAGCATCTCTCATCGTAGCTTGCGTGTTTCATCTCAGACATATACATACAATCTTTTGGTCACATTTCCCGCTCATGTTCGGCTCAGGTGAGAGATTATGATGTCTTGTAAGTCATCTCGACCTCCTGGCTCCAATCAATTGTCGCAGAGTCGAAACCGACGCCATCAAATTGACTTCCTATGCCAACGAAATCAACGCCTTGGGAATCTATCACGGTGCCATAGGAGCCTGCAGAGCAGCAGGAGTGATCACACCCAGGCCAGCGGCCAGAGGAATAATCATGATTGATTTGGCCATTGCCCAGTTGATTCGTTGCCGTGGAGCCATGGTAAGAGGGAGGTCCAGCTGTACTTCCATCGCCACGGGTCGCAACCGTCGTCTTGACTGTGTTTGAAACAGAGGGAGCTCCAGATTTGCCGCGCTTCTTGCTGTTGTTGGCATTTGCTTTGTCCTTTGCGCGTCTCTGAGAAGAGTTAAGGGTGTGCGATTCGCCCGCCATTTCGAATACACAATCAAAAGTAGTGATGAATCTAATACTTAAATGACTGTTGTCAAGAGAGTAGCTTAGGAAGTATTGGGGTCGATGGAGAATGGCTCTGTGAAGTACGCCAAAACCCGTGAGCAGTACTGCTCATATATATACAAACTTGACATGATTCGATCGGCGATAATTCTTTCTAGAGAGCCTACTATGCTGACTTAGCTCAAGACCCGAAGGTCTCTTCACTTCACGTTCTCGTTTCTAGTGTGTATGATACAAGGCGAACAGAGGCTTGAAAGAATGAAATTCGGGTTTTGTTGACAGCCAATAGAAACGTCCATTATCAAGGCGCCCAGAGCGTGAGTGAAGAGAGAATTACGATTATGTCAGGGTCCAATCACATCCGGCCGGACAATAAGCAAGATACGGACCAAGCTTTGCTGTCGTCGCTTGTCACAGCCATCTGGGCTGCGCCGCGATCTCTGTGTGCAGCTGGATTTCTGGTTTTGCGAAACACCAATCAAAGGCCCCTGTCGATGAGCAGGTGCCAAGCCGGTCGCACTCATTGCCACTGATCCTTACGTGCATGAATTCTGGTTTCGTCAACGTCCAATAGCAGAGGGTGGCCTCCACTTTTCTCGCCCAGCCAACATATAACTATCTGCCTGGAACCAGGTACCTATTCGTAGGTAGCAAGAGAAGTCTTGCATCATTCTCCATTCACCTTGAATACCTCTACCATCTTCTTTCATATGCGCACATGGCAATCTGATCTGTGTGTTCATAGATCGTGAGACTCACAGATCATTATTCATCACCTCTACGATAAACCCCGAGAACCTTCTCTGGCCACGTTCCTAACCGGTACCTGTCCCGGCTGACAAGCAGAGCCATCACAGCCTCGTCGACTAGCAGTACATGGCAGATGGCTCCATCAGCGAATTCGCGCCAGCGGAACTATGCGGCACGCATATCCAACCAAGAATGGGAAAAATGGAAAGACGAAATCAGGACAGAGTTTCTTGGCGACAAGCCCATAGAAAAGGTGGTTGAAACACTCAACCACCGCGGCCTGAATGTCACGTATGTCAATGTACTTGAGCATTCCAGGGTTGAAAGTCCATATTGACTCATTCCCAGAAAACCACAACTTGAACATAAGGCAAAGCAATGGCGACTACGCAAGAATTTAGGGGCCGAGACATGGCGTTACGTCGACCACACTGTTCGGAAGCGCAAAGCTGCCGGGAAAGATTCCGTCGTGATCTTGTCCGGGAAGCGCCTGTGTTCAAAAAAGGTGATAGACGAAACGGCTCGCCACCAAAGACCGTCTCTACTACGCCGTAAGATATCAATATTTGCTTTGAAATCCACTGTTCATACGCTAACACATTGCTCCCACACTAGAGACAACCCCCGAATCCCCGGGCAGTGAAATCGATCTTCTTGTTTGCACGCCCGGTGCTTCAAGTCCAAGTTCTTCCGTGTTTATGCTCCTACCAAGCACTCTTCCCTGGTACCAATTTCTGGAAACTGTCTCCCTGAAAGTGCTGCCAGCTGCGCATGCGCCATCAACCCGTGACAAAAATGCGACCGTGTTAAAGACTGTCGAACACGGAGAAGATACAATAATGCGCCTGGCACGATACGATCGAAAGCACCTTGCAAAGATTGTTACACCGGCGATCGTCCAATTGGTCTTGCACCAGCTTGTTCGTCGTGCCTTACAAATCATAATCCGATCCAGGGAGCTGGCGAAGTTGCAAATAGCCTCACTCAATGTCGATTGGGTAGCGGCGCAATTCTCGAGTATGCTCCCCGAATCCTTCGCGGGACAAAACCTTCAACGCGCCAGTTCGCTCATCGGAAACAAGCATCAAGATCAGCAGAGCAATATGCTACATATGTTGATCTATCTCGCATCTAACCATCTTGTCATGGACGAAGAAAACATTCTCACTTGCAGTTTGCTGAACGCTGAAGCACTTATCCTCATGTTTCGACTTAGCGATCTTGGATCGCCGCGTATGCTATACAACCTGATTCGGTGTTCCCGCGAGAGCCTCACACTAGCGGCTGTGGTGGAGGAGCTTTTCCAAGCAGCAATGAGAATCGGCGCAGTGGACATCGTGGCAGACATTTTGAATGAAAACCCCTGGATGATCACTCAGGGGATTCGAGTCGCTGGTATGTGGCCCGTTGACATATTGCCGCCATTGCATTACGCCGTTTGCCACGGGTCTACCGATCTTGTCAATCTCCTCTTGAAGTTTCAGGCAGATGTCAATGAAGTCAGTGACCCAGGCCTATTCGCCAAAGGATGGACGCCGCTAGCTCTGGCTGGTTGTCGCAGTCCACATCAGATGTCGTGTAAGATTGCGAATCAACTTCTCCAAAACGGAGCCATGCCCGACCCAAAGGGAGGCTATTCACCATTGGCATCGTGCCTCGGTCACGGAAACATGTCATTAGCACTTCAACTCATCGAACTAGGCGCTGCTGGCTGTTGTTTCAACCCAAATGATCTTTGCTTTGCAGAAGGAGCCTATGGGAGGTTGTGTCAAAGTGTAGACCTGCTGAGAAAATTCAGCATTTTTGGTCTTGCAGTCTGCGTATCTGACCAACAAATCAGTACATTTGATGTAAGTGGTGCAGATGCAGTTTTGGACGATCCCGACGAACTGGTGGTTTTGAAATTTCTCGAAGCTCTCCAAGTTGCGACAAAATTGCACTGCGGATCAGATGCCATGATCCTGGCAGCCTCGCGTGGCCACTTGAGGGTCATGTCTTACCTTCGAACAAAACTCGGACAAGCAGTCGATACCGCAAATGGGGCATTGTCTCCTCTCTACGCTGCTGTTCTCTGGGGTCAAGTGGACGCAGCTCGACAGCTACTGGAGTGGGGAGCATCTGCTTCAATGGACAAAAGACTTCAAACATACTGGAATGACAGAAGACCCCAAACATACTGGAATCATTCTCAGCATGGGCTACCAACACCATTACATATTGCTATTCAGTTTGGTCCTTCCGACATGGTGAAACTATTGATACATTACGGAGGTGAAGTTAATCAGCCGAGCCAATTCTTTACGAACATATATTCAAAGGCATGGGACCCTTCCCAATGGCGGCCCGAAAGACGAAACCAGTTGGGGCCACGTAGTAAACCGACGCGTACCTGCTCAGCGGTATCTCCTCTTCTTTTCGCCGTTTTACAGAAACGTTGGGGCGAGGCCGGAACTCTTCTCGCTTTGGGAGCAGAGCCTTCCGGGGAAATTCTGTTTGAAGCTTCTGAGCATGGACAACAAGATTTGGTTGCCAGTATGCTCGAAAATGGCGTTAGACCAGATGAATCAAGTGAATGGGGATTGTCAGCTCTTGAGGCAGCGGCCGCGCAAGGGCACGAGTCGGTAGTTCTCCACCTACTACGAGCAGGAGCCACAGTCCTTGACACAAGTTTTGCGGCTTTTTTTTGTCTTCCTGGTGTCTCGAGTATACGGACTCTGCTCCAAGCGCACTCGGAATGGCCAACGTTGCGAGATGAGCAGACCAACAGGAGTTATCTGGAGAATGCGATACTACGTGGGCACAAGGACGTGGTAGATTTTGCTCTCCAGCTTGATCAAGGTTACTATGATTCCGGAGCTCTTTGCGCCGCAACCTCACAGGATATCATGTTCCATTCACCAGATACACATCTTGTACTACAGGAGCTCGTCAAAAGACGGGAGCGCTGCTCTTGTATCGACAGCCAGATTCAGTTGCCTTTGGAGTCCACGGCAATATCGATGGCAGCATTCCATGACAGGTCGAATATTGTTGAACTTTTGTTGCGAAACAAGATACCCGGCTTATGTCAGGCTCCTGCGGTGCGTGTTCTTAGTTGGGAGTTTTCTCTCGCCCAGAACAAAAGAATCTGTGACGAATGGCACGTTTCCGAAGAGCCAGATGCCTCCCC
The DNA here is from genome assembly GCA_022432395.1 of Pestalotiopsis sp. NC0098. NCBI lineage: Eukaryota > Fungi > Ascomycota > Sordariomycetes > Amphisphaeriales > Sporocadaceae > Pestalotiopsis > Pestalotiopsis sp. NC0098. The sequence goes on from JAJKLJ010000008.1 coordinate 1,337,712, forward strand.
GCTCGATTATGCCGCGGAGGGTCAAAGCGAACAAATTTCCCTCAGACTTCTGCAAGAAGGATATTGCCCGGATATATCGAGCATCCTCACCGCAATGTCTCACCTTAAGGACGACATGATTGAGATGTTCATTGACAAATGTGAGAATGTCAATATATCCGATCATGGTTGGACACTCCTCCAAGAAGCAGTTCATAAACGGAATATGCCACTGGTAAAGAGACTACTGGCCAAAGGTGCAGATGTGAACATGTATGAGTGGTGCAACTACGACGAGGGGTTCCCTGCACTCTCCATAGCTGTCGCAGCTGGTAATCTTGATCTCGTTTCCTTTTTGCTCGAGAACGGAGCGGATGTGAACAAGGGACACTCGTCAGGGGCCAGAAGCACGGCACTTCAATATGCCGTTGCAAAGGGTTATATCAGCATCGTCAAGTGTCTGATCACTCACAACGCCGATACATGTGCTAGAAGATACCCTATTGCGAGAGCGGACGATCCTGGACATGGGACTCCTCTAGAAGAAGCAGCCTATCGGGGCCGGCTCGATATCGTCCATCTCCTTTTAGAGAGAGGAGTTTCTACAACAGGGTACCATCGAGTCCAATATGTCTTGTCGATCATATATGCTCAGAAATCAGGAAATCATACTGTAGTACAAACACTCTACAACCATCGACCTTGGTCTCTCGAAGACCAAGAAATCTACGAAGAGCTCACTGAATTCCCTCCCGATTGGACGATTTTCTTTCACCCAAAAGAATATCCCAAGGCCGAGTTTTTGAGAGCGGTAACAGAAACATTACGCCAATTGGACATACACCATACCATATGGAGGTGGTGGAAAGACGTTCCATTGGTTCGCGGGATCGGAATGGTTGGTGACATTCCTGACACAGAACTCGAAAGCTCTTTTGATGAATACGAATCAAATGAGGAGGAACGCATCGAAGACCCTACTGATGAATCCGAGTCAAATCTGGAGGGAATTGTGGAAAGAATGGACGAGAATTCTTCAGCCGGCCCGGGGATCGAAAATGCGACTTTTCAAAACGACTCCACTACAACGCCATTCAACGATAATGGAGGATTTGGCAGTCATGGGTCATTTTCTATCTTTCCTCAGCTGGGAGCCTCGATGAACGCGGATTACTCGCGTATCTCTTGGCCGTATGACAGCAGTTCCGAAAGACCTGAAGGTAATGGAGTCAGCATACCAATGGATCTCGACAGCCAGACTTCACAATACTCATTCGAGAGAGACAGCCCTTCAATATTTCATCCTGTAGGAGAGATGATGGACGCGTTTGATCTTTTCTTATGGCCGAGCAACGACGTCTTTGGCGACAACTTTGACAGGCCGGCATACAATGACATGAACATGTCCACTGATCCAGGCAACTGGAATTTGGATCCTACATTCAACGGAGGGCAGCATGATGCTGGTTCAAGAGTGGAGTTTGAAGACATGTTTGATCTTAGCGAATGGTTTTAATGAGGTTGGATGCGAGCTTGATGGAGTACGGAGTTCCGGCGTGGTTTATATGGTCTGAGTTTTTTCCAACTGCACTACCTATTGTTCATGTATTCTAAGATTTTCCATTGATCTGATCAAGGTCAGATTGATCAGGACTCGTGCTAATTTGAATCTTTTCCGGTGCAGAATGCCGTAAGGGTTTACCGTACGTAGATATGCGTTGCGTTTTCTTGAGCTATTCCGAGACGGCGATGAGGGTTCTCAGGGATACGAGTACCCGACATGTTCTGTTCCTGGACTACGCTTCTGGGCCACCTCTTTTGTCGTGCATATGCAACTGTGCCGCCCGAGACACTCCATCCGCTTCGAGATCGCCTTCGAGTTTTTCTTACCTACAGAACATCTTTCCTTGACTAGCGCGATCCCGACATCGCCGTCATGCTGTGCACGAGTATTGCAAGGCCTATCCTGATTCCTGATTATGACATAAAAAAAGCACCACAGAAAAACGTGGCTCCTCCCGCATGCCGGCGCTATCGGGGACTTCATCGGAGCTAAAATAGAGGCTGCGGGTCGGTACGGACCTGTGCAAGGAAGATCCCCCCCCGTCGCTCCGGCACTTCCAAGTCGCCTTCAACTGGCCGTTTTGCTTGGGGCCGCGTACAGGCCAAAAGAAACCAGGTTATAACTGAACGTTCGTGCCAATATTGCCAGGTTTGGTGTCGTGCGCCCGAGCAACAGAAGAAGCAGGAATACTGCGAGAGCGACAAAATATTCATCAGTGTTGTTCCACTGTCACTCATAGAAGAACGGTTGAGTGATGCTCGCCAGATGGCTCTTTTCTTGCTCTTGGCCTCGATATGACAAACGTGGCCTGGAAAATCGCTGAAATGATTTGCGATCCGGGAGTTACGACGAGAAACAATGGTGAAATCGCATTGCAGAGCAGAATCAAGGTGTGTGAATGTGCAAAAAACGCAAAAAATTATCCGGGTGATGGACATTGCATCCATCGGGAGTCGAACCCGAGTCTCATGCTTGGAAGGCAAGAATGATAACCGCTACACTATAGATGCGGATCTTGAAAGAAGCGGCCTTAACGACGTACAGAAATTTCAAAATTGTGTGATTCAGACGCTTCGTCTGTGGTGTTCTTAATTGTTAGATCAGTATCGTGAGATCCTGGAGTTGGGGAGAATCTCGCGGGGCTGGCCGACTCCGATGGGCCCTTAGAGCTTGAAAAAGTATGTTCAGAGCATAGAGGATCTTCAAATAAGACTATGAATCAATATTTGGGGGAATAAATGCATGGAAAGTGATATAAATTGCATTTGCCGATACGACAGACTGATATTACTATAACATCAACACTCTGCGCCAGAGTGTCCCTGTCGTGTGTCCCATTTTCTAGAGCGGGGCAATCTCGACGCTCACAGATCAGAGCGCAGAGTAGTCCGTGCCATATTGACCATGGACAATGATGGGAACGAATCCGCCAGATGTCATTGTCACGTTTCCTGTCAATGTGCGACAGCAGGAAAGCGACAGCTGTCCTTGCCGATATGATATATCCCTTGCAGCTCCCTGGCTGTCTGTGTCACTGTAAATGCACGACATTGAAGACATCGACCCGCGTGGTCGCACGAGGCTATTCATTTATTCTGTCACCCCACGAAATATTTCTGGTCAAACGTGCCGTACTTGAGTGTTTCCAGCATCACGGTCAACAATAGTCCGATGCGACACACAAGCACAGCTAACATTTTGAAAAGCAATCATTAATTTTATGTACAGCTATTTCCCTCCTCACATCTGATAAATATCCACCACCTCAGTCTAACCACGAAAACAACACCTGGTGAAACGCGACCGGGTCCTGCAAGAAAGGCGCGTGGCCCAGACCGGGGAACATGTGAAAGGTCGAGTTGGGAATAGCAGCCGCGGCGGCCGGGCCGATGACATCGTAGTGGCCGAGGGTGGCGGCGACGTCGGCCGACGACCAGGCCTTGCCGAGGGCGGTGACGTCGTCCTCGCCGACCATGAGGTAGGTGCGCGTCTTGAGGTTGGGCAGCTGGTAGACGACGGGCTGGCTCAGCAGGACGTTGGTGACGAGGCTCATGACGAAGGCAAAGTCGGTGCCGTGGCTGCCGCCGTAGATGTTGGCCAGCATCGTCACCCACGTGTCGTACTGGGGCTCCCACGTCGCGTTGGCAAAGTAGCTGGCGGCCTCGTACGCCTTGAGCGTCGTGAAGTTCTGCGCGATCTGGCCCACGTACGTCTGGTCCACGGGCACGAACGCCACGCCCTTGGCCACCCAGTCCTCGAGGCCGAGCGGGTCCACGAGCACGAGCTGGTGCACGCTGTCCGGGTACATGAGGCCGAAGCGCGCCGTGATCATGCCGCCCATCGAGTGGCCGATGACGGTGACGGGCTCGGTGATGTTGAGCGCCGTCAGCAGGCTCTTGATGTTGAGTGCCTGCTGGTCGACGCTGTACGAGTAGCCCAGCGGCTTGCTCGACTTGCAGAAGCCAATGTCGTCGGGCAGGATGACGCGGTAGCCGGCGGCCGACAGGTTGCGCGCCGTGTCGGACCAAGTGACGCTGCAAAAGTTGCCGCCGTGGAGCAGCACCGCCGTCCTGCTGCTGTTGGTGGCGCAAGACGAGTTAAGCGCCGGCGGAACGTCCATGAAAGCCATGGTCAGGTTCTGGTGCTGGTTGTAAAAGTTGAACTGCTTGACAGGCCACGGGTACGTATAGTTGGACCCGTACAGGTCGTCCGGCACGGGGCCATCGTAAATGGTCCCGACCGGGTCCGGATTCTGAGCCTGGGCGGCGCCGAAGAGGCCGGAGAGCAGCAGCGTGCAAGCCGCGCCGGCGATTGAGAAAACCGTCTTCATCCTGTTTTGAGTGGTGTAGCAAGTATATTACTCCGACGGCTTCCGCGCGGGAGGAACAAGAGTATAGTCTGTGCTTCGCGACACTTTCTTATTGGCTGTTCAGGGCCGCCGTTGCATCTATCTCTGTAGCTTGCCGTCTCTCTCGAGTTTCAGCAGGATGTGACTGGCCTTGCTGGCATTCCCGATCTTCTTGTATGTGGAAAGCAAATGGCGCGGGCAGGGGGGGTTTTGTTGATTCTGGTTGCAGTAGCCCAGGTCATGCGGGCTTGGCTTCTCGATTCGGCCCTCTCTCTCCACTTTACAGCGGTCGTCTTTTATGGTCTATGATTATTACATCCTCTCGACGAGACTATATTATGCAGTCCATTTCAAGGGTCCATTCAGGTGGTCCTCGAGGCCGGTCATGGTGACCTTGTTGCTCGGGTCTCCTGGGCCCCGGGTCTGTTTTATTCAACTTGTGCTCCAGCCATTGCTTTGAGAATATGGTCACACCTTCTCCATCAAGAGTGCTGGAAAGGGCCAAGTCGAGCTCATTTATACAAGAGACCACTTCCAGAAGCCAAGGACGCATTCAATGCAGAGCACGTTCCTCTTACATCTTGATGTCAATCAGCGTTGTAGTATGTCGCCTACAAAGTTGCATACAGTCAAAGCAGAGGGCGAGTATTTCGCATAGCCTGAATGAATCTACGAAACGATCTGGCCATCCCGGTGGGCATCTCGTTGCCATTGGTAATTTAAGGACCTCGTGAGGACTTTAACGAGCCTCGGTGTCTCCAGATGTAGTATGTGATCCTACATTTCTATCTCTCTCGCACCGGGGGAAGAGAGACTAGATCGGGCCGGTCAGAAGAGAAACCTGGCCACCTTTCGCAAGCCTGGCAGTCTCTGGGCATGGTAAAACCTGGGTAAAGCCGGCCCAGTTGCGCAATACAATACGTACCATAACGTCCTCCCACCTCTCTGCCCTGTGCCCCTCCTGCCGTGCCGCTCGAATGCTTTAATCGGCCACCGGGGATGCATATGCGAAATATGGGTGCCCACGGGTGTGCAGGGGCTTTGACCACGATCCCACCAACCGGATGGTCTGGCATCGCGAGACCCTTGTCGGCGGGATTGGCGCTACGAAGGGGGTGGGGAGATTGAAGTACGGATACAGTTGGTGCATACCCAACCCGTGGAACAACTCTTCTGCTGTTTCTATCGACCCATAATACCTAGATTTCTTTGTGACTATCGTATCTACATCTCCAGTCCAAACAATAGCGTGCATCTCTAAGGGACAAGCATCACGGAATACTCGGCGTTCGCGTAGGCAGGTGTCATATCATGACCAACGTGTTGGATCGCATCAAATTCCCGTAACCATGGATGCGTCCCGAGCCGAGAGTGCGCCCAGGAGGGAAAATTTTGTTCTGTCCTGTCCAAATTCGGGTCGCTTGGAACCCCCAGCGACTCTTGTCCCTTGGCCATGTATCACACCTGCAGATGTGTGTTTTCTTCAGGGTAGCAGCAGATCACGGAGTAAGGGACGACGGTAGCGGGTTAGCCGATCAAGAATATTCCATAGGGAGAAGCAAATCTGGGAGTTTCAGTATATCTCCTCGACGACCGCCGTGGGTCGCCCATCTAGAATAGAATTTGAAGAAATCAATCGTCTCTGTTTGGGACCCTCAATCAATCTTGCCTCTCAACCTGCAGAGGGGTGCGCCTGTGGCGCCACGCGCTCACAATGTCCGAAAACATACCAGGTCCGAATCGAGCCTTGGAGATACAGATACCATGCATTGTCTTCATGATTACTACGCCACTATTCGTGGGGATGCGACTATGGGCACGCATCAGGTCGAAAGCTGGCTTTGGATGGGATGACTGGACCAGTTTGGCATCTGCTGTAAGTTGAATTTGATCCGACAATGCATCGTGTCATCGAAAACATGGGAATATTGTCGACCGGCAAGAATACGCATTGGGCAGCAACAATGTGTTGACTGACGCGGGGACATGAGTGCTCGAGACTGATACTATGCATCGATAGACATTTGCCATGATCGTCATGGCATTCATGCTGGCATCATGTAGCCATGGATTTGGGCAACACATTGCCAATCTATCTCCGTCAAACAAGATCATGACCCTAAAGGTAAACTTCACGCTCTACCGTCACCAATACATGCTGATACGTGTATCAGATGTTCTTTGTTAGCCAGGTCTTCTACAAGCTCACAATCAACACGACGAAAATGTCGATTCTTCTGCTATACCTGCGCATCTTTGTGCAACGATGGTTTCGAATCGCCTGCTATATACTACTGGCCATTGTCTTCTCTTATATGGTTGCCGCCTTCTTCGCCTCCGTCTTCCAGTGCACGCCAGTACCTCGAGCTTGGAACAAGACCATTGCCGGGACTTGCATCAACATTACGACGAATTGGTACGCGAATGCTGGCTTTTCCATCGCCACGGATCTTACGATATTGGCTCTTCCGATGCAGCCGATCTATACTTCGAACCTTAGAATGAGGCAGAAAGCGGCTGTCATGGTTCTCTTCGCTCTCGGTGCATTGTACGTTTGAGACCTGCAGTCCCTGTCGTATATCGAATATTGCACCAAGCTAACAAGTCACTGCGATCAGTGTTGCTGTCACTAGTATACTTCGCATGCAGACTCTCGATTTCTCCTCGAGCAGCACGGACACGACCTGTAAGTCATTCACGTCTATCCCTTGACTGCCGGTCATCGCCTCTCAGTGCTGAGAAAGCGCACCGACTAACCATTGCCGCGACCCACAGATGATCTCGACTCTTCGATATGGACAATGATCGAAGAAAACATCGCCATCATATGCTCATGCCTCCCCATGATGCGCGGACCGCTGTCGATATGCTTCCCGAGCATCTTCACCCCACGCACCAAGACATCAAACTATGAGAGCGGAGACATATCCAACGGAAACAGCACGACGGGCTCCGGGGGCCTGCGATCCCCCCGGAACCAGTGGACCCAACTCCACGGGTACCCAGACCACCGGGCCGGCATCAACCTCAACGAGATCAGCGCGTCCCAGAAGCGGGTCTCTGGGGACAGCACCGGCCAGATCTTGCCGCCGGCGGACTCCGGCCCGAACCATCAGAGGAGGTCACGCAGCGACGCCAGCGGCATCCGCAAGGTTTTGCAGTACCAGGTGTCCTATGCGCAACGGGAAGCGAGCCACTCCGATGACGAAGAAAAGACGTGAGAAGAATCCCCTGGCCGATTTTGATGCTTTGAAAAGAGACACTGGGACGTGCGACATCACACATCGACAGCCGGAAGAAGGAAAAAGCGATGGAAAATGGAACGACCTACAGTGAACGACCTATAATGGACGACTCAAAAGTATGCGGACAGGATTGGAGCGGTGTTAGCCTTGGACTCGATCCTGGAGCTGGAGCTATAATGAGTGATTTCTTAAAGCTATTCAGTCGCCATATTGCCGTCATGTCGATATTTTCGACAGCTTCGCCGGGACGCGAGGCATATCAGGACCGGGATCGATGCCTCATAGAGGCGACACGGATCGGTAATGGACTGTATGCGCAACTGCATATCGAGACATACCAGAGGAATAATGGACATTCAGCGGAGGAAGGGGCATCTTAAAAGTTTTGGAATTTTCATCTTTCCATTCCATGTCGGCATTTGATACCCCTGGGGACATCCGACAGATCTATTCCGTGTCATGACACTGCTCGAGGCACTCAGCCTCTTGCACCCATAGCGGTGAGGAAGAAATCCGAAACACAAATTTAACGTCCGGCCACGAACGGAGAAGCTGACAATTGAAGGTCCCAAATCAAAGGGGCCTGGCAATTTTAAGTCGCGCATCTCAGCCTTATTCAGCCATTGGTGGTGGCCACTGGTGGGGGCGAAAATACCTAAGAATAGATGACCCAATCTATAAATGGGGCACAGCCTTATCACGGAGTACCATAGACTTTGGAGAAGTGATGTTTTCCGATCTTACAAGTGACTGTAGCCCCTTTCGATAAAATTTGTGCTTATAATGCCTTGTGTCACGTATCGCACTCTTCGACCGACATGCGAAGCTCTTTGACTAGATTTCATATTGTGCGACTCGGCCGAGTTTCTTGAATCCTCCAATATCGCGATATTATCTGCCTTGAGGCTTGAGTCACTCAGCTATCTTTGTGGAGCCTCGAGCCTCACATTCTCAATCAGCCCAGTTGATTTCATGTGACGTCCAGCAATGCACTCTCAGCCATGGCGCCTCATTCGATTAAAGCAAGCAACATTCAGGCGCAGGTTTCTGCTGCGCTGGACCCAAGAACATGGCAGCTCCCCATACAGATGGCGGCGCTCGCGCAAGAGTATGCTCGAACCGACTGGCTAGAAAGACGTCTCTTGGAGTGGCAACACCGGATAAAGCATCTGTGGGCAACGTTTGTCGACCTTCATCCGTTCACGACCAAGAATATATACGGAGCAAAGATAGACGACTTCGACAAGGATATTTTTGTAGATACTTCGGTGCTGTCTCGCAGGCCAAGGGTTCCGCATACCACGATCACCGTGCATATCAACTCCGAGCAACAAGAGGACATTGCTCTCCCAGAACAAGTATGCTACACGGACCCTCCATTTTACTTTGTCACAAGGTCCTGGTCCGATGCAGGAAACCCACGGTTGACGACGGTAGAAGATGTCGGTATCTTCATCTCCTCAGCCGACCCTCTATCAATATCCGTCTTGTTCAAGTTGGAGGACGGCAGATCCGAAGAAGTGACACTCAGAGAGCTCGGCGACGTCATCCTCGTACATCCCCAGCAGGGAGAAGTGGCCGAGCTCGTCATGTCTCTGGCCAAAGCCAACGTGCTCCCGGGGCTCGAGCACATCAGGGCGAAGAGACTCAAGTACGAGAACCTCGAGGACAGCCAGAAACACTGCGCGCGCCTGTTCTGCCACTGCAACCAGATCGTCAATGCGAACATGGCCCAGTTTGTCGAATATGCACAGAGTGGGGACGAGGAGGAGGTGTACAACAAGTTGAAGGACGAGCTGTGGCGCTACAGTATGCCTCGAGACTTCTCTCTATGGGACAACGATCAGTTGGTGGAGTGTTTCAAATTCCAAAACGAACTGGCAGCGCTTTCGAACAAATACACCCTAATATTACAACCGGAATGCGGTTGGGGACCGGACTCCCCCAACACGATTAGAATCGCAGAGGATACCTCTCTGCTGGTCGGCTGGCAACGGCAACCTCCGTCAAATACAGGCATGGAACAGAAGCACGGGCGGAACGTGGTCGGAACCATTCTTCCTTCGTGCATCATGGACGTCTCCAGATCCGAGGCCAAGAAGGTCATGGAAGGGATCGCGGGCTCCCGCAAGACCAAAAGAGAGGCGCCGAAAGAGAACCCTACGAAATATGGAAAGCACGATGTCGTGAGACAACTCCGCGACTATCTCGATGGTCCCGATTGTGTCAAGCCTGATCGAAGCCCTACGAGATTGTGGAATGTGGTCACGGATCGTGTAGAAAGTGTCCCGAACGGCACTCGTTACTGCGCAGTATCATACGTCTGGGAGCAGTGGTACGAAAAGACCATCAACGTTGACAAGAAAATCGACAGCACGAAACTCCGGGAATGGCTGCTCGAGGTACGAGATGCGACAGGCATCGACTGGTTCTGGGTTGATTCCTTTTGTATCAAGCAAGGCGACGAGCAAGACATGAGCACAGAACTCCCCAAAATGGCTCGGTACTACGGCGAGGCCGCATTCACCGTCGCACTGCTGCGGGACGTCGACGAGCGACAGCGTACGCGCACACCCGTTCCTTGGCAGGTCGTCGACATCGAGGCGCACTACCGCGCCAACGAAAAGCTCATCCAGTCGTACTCCAAGTGCAAATGGCTCTCCCGCATCTGGACCATGCAAGAGGCATGGCTTGCCAAGAGGTTGATAGTCAAGACCAAGAAGGATTTCATCCGCGGGGACTACCTCGAGCTCTTGCGCATGTCGCAAATTGTTGTCAAACAGTACAAGGATGTCGCAGTCCCGATGTGCTTGGAGTGGATGAACATCGGCCCTTCCCTAGTCTTGGGAGCCTGCACCGGTAATCTGCTCATCCCGGGCGAGATTCCGAGTCTCCTTACGCGTCCGGGTGGCAGCCTGTTGCAGAACAATTCTGGAGACGGGCTTCAAACGCGGACCACTACATTGCTACGGGCGCTTCGACTGTCCAATGGGCGCAATGCGACATTACAAGCCGATCGGTTGATCGGACTGCTCGGCATGGTCGAGCAGGGCGAAAAGCTGGCAGAAAAAGTCTCACAATTCAAGGAAGAGGGAAAACGCACCGTCATCAAGAGGCTAACAAACGCCGCACACACTCAGGCCATCAATCCAGTGGAGGTCTTCAAACTCGCTGCCAGCCAAAGAATGCTGGGTCCGGAAATCATGCTGTGCCGCGGAAGGCTGAAGGAAAAAGGTCTATACTGGCTGCCCAACCTGCGGGACGACCCGAAATCGGTCGAGCTGCCTCACACCGCGTCATTGGTCGCTGGAGGGCTGCTGGAGGTCACGGAAGCAGGGGCTACCATAAACGCCCTGCGAGGAAGGCTGGATAAGATCAAGATCAAGCCGCGTGGCACAGTCAACACTGGCGAAACGATATGGAACTATGATTGTTCATTCCAATCTGCCGCGAGTGATTTGAAATTGGATGCTACAATCCAGAGCATTGAAGAGTTGAAGGACTACAAGATGGATATCTTGATCATGAGGAGACCGGGCAAACAGGGACCGTTTATTGCGATCAGGGGCGAGCCAAAGCATGGACGATACCGCCGAGAGCAGGGGTTTCTCTTAAAGTTGAGAAAGGAAGTTTGTCTCGAGGACGGCGAGTCAAGGAATTTTCAGTCCTATATAGTAGGGTAATGTTGTTTAATTCAAAGCCAAATAAGGCGGCGATCTGATTGTGTTTAGATCGTCATAGCCAGCAGAACTCACGCTTCTTCTTATTATCATTATTAATCTTCATCTTCATCATGAATTACTTACTCGACCAATACAAACGAGCTTGCCTTCTCTCAACCGACGTTTTGTAGCACTTACAGTGTTTAAAAGGCTTCTCTATACAGAAAGGTGGTGGATACATTAATCATATAACTGCTATAAGCTGCGCACTTGTCAGGAGCAACTGGATTGCAATATTATTCCTGCCTAGGTACCGATAAAACACACAAGGAAACATTGATTCCCTTTCCAATAAAAATGAAATTCTGCGAGATTGTACTGCCACAAATGAAAACAAGTGCACCAATCATGTCAAGAAATATTTCGTCCTTCAAACTGTATCGCCACAGAGCGATGGGTGTCCACTCAGTGTTCATTGCTGATAGTTACCAAATGACGAACCGTTTCCTTGGCCGTCCGGGCCATCTTGCCCAGAGCGAAAGGTCGAGTCTGGATCATATGACTGTGGGCCCTGCATTGGTACATTGGCGCCATGCTCAATGCCTCCTTGATTGGTATTGTCATAGCCATAAAGTGGACGTTGCTGTTGAACTCCGCGACTCGGACCCGGAGAGCTGCCGTAGCTCGGATTAGGATAACGAGTGTCGTCCGCACTATGGGCCGTGCGATCGCTTACTTGTGGCGATCTGTACTGCTGGCCCTGTGGCCCGTCGTAGTAGCGGTCACTTGCTTGGTACTGCTGGTTTCCTTCTGGAGATCTGTTGTAAATCTGACGATTGGCCATCGGTACGCCTCGAGACTGTCCTTGGAAAGGCTGCATGTAACGCGATTGTGTCTCATTTTGTCCGTACCCCTGCGATTGAGACATACTTGTGTTTGGCGTCGCTCGTCCATAACCTGGGTCGTATTGATCTGCCTGTGTGCCGTAGTGAGACTGCGACATATCCGAAGATTCTCTCTGGGCATGAGGATATGATGGGTGCAGGTTCGGTCGCTCCTTCGGTGTTCTGGGGTGCTCGTGCTGTGAGAAAGCGTTGCTCTTGGCCTCATGGGCGGTCTCGGTCCTGGCGCGCAGTCTATAGTCTATGGCCCTGCGATCCCCGCGCGTGCCCTGGACGTCGCCAAGATATTCGTCGAAAGCAAGATATGCCTTCTGGACTGCTTCGAAATACTTTTGTTGCAGTTCAACAACAACGCTCTTGTCAACTGCTTTGTCGATCTCCAGCGTACTGCCTTGAGAATCAAATTCGGCCAGTGCCAGCGCTGTCTGACACGCGTTACGGATTTGGCGCCCATTCCAGCGATGGTCCTGGTGCATGACGTAGTGTGTTTCCGCGAATTTCTCGATGGCGGACATGTCAAATGTGATACTGCGGCCTTGCCGGACGAATCGGGTCTTGATCAGTTCAAGATTGAGTCTGAAGACTTTCATTGTCTTCTCCTTGTTGAGCGGAGGGTAGTACAGGCTCATGTGGATACGGGACGAAAAGGCCTCGTCGAAGTCACCAATCCTGTTCGTCGTAAGAAACAAGATTCCGGAGTAGTACTCCATTACTCGAAGGAATACTATGAAGTGACTTAGTAATGATGTCGAGACGAGACTTTACAAAGGGTGTGGAGACATGGGTGGGATTCTATGTCTAGACTTACCTGCCACTAATCCATTGCGCTTGAAATCCATCTTTTCTCGAGCGGACAAAAATACATCGGCTTCGTCGAGAAGCAAAATACAGCCCCATCTGCTTGCCAGGGAGAAGTTCTTTTCAAGTTCTGCTTCAACCTCCCCCGCAGTCGTCCCCAAATCGCCTTATACAAAGTCAGTAATGTTTGAGCACTCCGGTGTCATGTGTATTGATGTCCTTACCACAGGTGATCTGGAATAGAGGCCTCCTGAAGAGCTCCGCGATTCCCTCTGTACCATGAGTGTCAGTGAAGAAATGGGCACCGTTGGAAGCAAAGACTGTTTACCTGCAGTCGTCGTCTTGCCTACTCCAGGTGCACCGTGAAGCAGTAAGATGAGGCCCTTGCCTGATTCGTTTGTTAGACGGTGCAAATTAATACCAGACTCGATTTTTTACCCACCCTTTCCTTGGATCAAATCCGTCTGTTCGCTTTTTGTGAACGCAGATTGCTTTGAGCGGAAGTGTTGGACAACCAAGGATTTGAGGACCTCCCTGTGGTTATCGGGAAGTTCCAATCTTTCGAAAGCGTCGACGGTGAGGTCCCTCGCGTTTTCATTCTCGTACCGGAGCAAGTCAAGATCAAGTTGAGCTGTGAACATGAGTGTTAGCTTACTTGCAATGCCGATTTCATGACAGAACTTTGCACGATATTAGACTAGAGCGTGGTATTACTTCACAACTTACCCCATTTGCGACTTCGCAGAACAAAACCAAACACGCGGTTGGTCATAATGAGAAGTTCCGTATCGCTCAGCTTTGAAGCGGAGCTAAGAGTTTCTGCCAGAGACCTCGGCTGTAGAATGAGAGACGATTGCCCCAAGGGCGTATCGGGGAGCAGGCTCTTGATGAACTCCTGTGTCATATCGATGTCAGTACTCGATCCGTCGTGCACGACTTCGGAGTTGCAACAAGCTGCCGTGCAAGGGCTCCCCCGATTGCCGGGTGTGGTGTCGATGTTTCCAATCGCTGGCTCCCATTCCATGCGCCTTTTCTTGTCAGACAAAGCTTCGTTGAAATCAATGACTACTTGACTATCGATCTCGTCCCGCTTGTCAAGTGTAGCGCCCATGTAGTACATTGCCTTGAAATTTGATACTTCCAGGAGCATCCGGCCTCTCTTGATGAGCTTCTGTCGTGTTTGGGTGCCTTCGGCATATCGTAAAGGATAGACCGGTAAAGCCTTGATTGTTTTCAGGTTGTCAAAAGGTGGAATCCTGAACGTCCTTCCCACGGGACCAAAGTTCTTGCCATCAAAGTCCACGTACGCACAATGAAGTTTGAAAGGAGCTTCGTTATCACCATGGTCGTCGCTGTCACCATTGCCGACGCCACCGCTCTTTCCACTTGCGCCGTCCACGAAACATCGAGCCCATCGCTCCCATGGTTCTTCGATCTTGTGCCGTGGCACTTGAACTTGCAGGACGACAAGAGCTTGTTTGCCATCTTGTTGAATGATTTCGTCGCCAGGTTTGAAGAGGTGCCATAAGTCGTGGAAATGGATGCTAGTGCATCTAGGACTTCTTATGTATTTATGCTTCGGCATGATTTCTCCGTCGATGAATTCCATCAGACAGCGCAGGTGAAGCATTGCTTCGAACGAGTCTGAAGTTTCTTCGTCCAAAGGATCGTTGGGGCGAAAAGAACTGTGGTCGAGTTCACCACAGTCTTTAGAATGCTTTTCAAGCGCAGCGAGGCGATCTCTGAACAGCCACTCATAAAAAACCAGTGATTGATAGGGGCGCAGGAGAGTCAATGAATAGCCTCGACCGATGTCGCCATCAAAACTGAGGATTATGGTAGTCAGACACTTTGAGATGAACCGGATTCGTTCAGGAAGAGGTTGCTGCTCGGCTGCTTGACCGGATGCACCAGTCAACGACGAAACCCTCTCGACTCCTTGCCATACTGTTTCGGTTTCTTCAAAATTCCCGGCGCTAGAAGAGAGCTGCATAATGGTTCGAGAATCTGGCTCTCCACAGACAATCTCAATAGGTGCTAGGATACACTCGCTAGGGGATCTTTTGTGGGAAAGGAAGGTGTACCAGTCCGTTTGCATTACTTTCGCTCGCTCGCCTTTCAGAAATGCGTCGACGATGGTATCCGTGGGATCGGCTGAGGCCTTCTGTTCAGTACGGTAAACTTCGAGTCCATCTTCGCCCAACTCTTTCGCTTTCAGGTCATCCTTGACGATGTCCTGCTGAGATAATTGAAGCCAGCGCAAGAAGAACAGAACAGCCGTGTACAAGTCAGACTGATCGTGAGATTTGTTCAGCGCATTGGGCAGGCCATAAGTTCCCCATGGTAAAGATGGGAGATCGGCGTACTCCAAGGCCTCAAAAGTTGATTTATGAAGGTCCTGCAGCTTGTCTACTGCTACCATCTTCGATTCCATTTCAACAACTTTTGAGCGAAGGTAGTGCAATTCCTCTTCACTAGTAGTCGACGTGGCTCCATTCTCGGCGGATTCTTCCAGGGCCATTCCAGGTGTGTGTTGGTCAACGGATCCTCCCCCATCTTCATCATGGTCGGATGTTTTTTCCTCCGAGGGCATGGTCATGCTTCAGATGGAGTCTAAGCACTCCTCAAGGCTCAAAGTCAGCGCAGAAAGACTCGAAGAGGACTTTTAAGATACCCGGGACGTTGTGAGGCCTGATGTCATTCACAGACTGTCGCAATTCGCAATGTGGTGGCACAAATCTCTGGTGGACGAGTAGTAGGAGAGGGAGCAGTAGTACTCTGGCAAGTGGGTGCGAAATTAAGTGAGAATGAGTACAAGGTGTGCTTATATATCGCAGCCTATCATCCGATCGTCACAACTGATATTCAGATAAAATTTGTAGAATAAGTACAAAATCCATCCGAGAGTAAATGTATAATTTTTCTTGTTGCGCAATCAAGACCATTGTGAGAAAAGGTACGGTGTTAACAACGTATTCTAGTATAGGCGCAATCTCACTTTCTTCGTCACTTGCTTGTCTGGGTATCGATGAAGAAAATTACGTACTGGAGGCCATGCGTGATTGGGGGCCAGTCACATTCAGGGATGCTGGTTCGGCCCGGTGTGCAAGGAGCAAGTTCCGCACCTCCTCGATACTCGGATCGGGTCGTAGCTTTATCAATGCAGAAAGGGTGCATTCTTGTCCAATCAAACGACGAAATGGCGCTTGTGCTCCGGGTATACATGGTTGGGCGGCTAATGGCAACACGTTTTCGAGTCACAGGTAGACGAGTTGAGTCGATGTGCAAGGTATGTAGATGCAAACCCCGCCGCAGCCTCATGCAACCCACCGAAAGGAGAAACTTGAGGAAGGGGCGAGGTATTTGAGCGAAACAAAAGGAGTAGGAGTACAGGCTGCTCAGTGGTAGCGAAGTGGAGTCTTTCTTCCATACCATTTCTCTGCTTTCTCTTATCGATTCTCATCTCGGGCCGGTTTCTACACAGAGTATCGTAAGAAACAACTGTATCGAAATTATTAACGAGCTTCTCTTGGAACTGAACAGGTTTCTGTTTGGGAAACCATGTTCGTTTAAGTTCGAATCACGCCAATATCTCGCAGTAATAGAGAGTTCTCAGCTAATCACTCGATTATGAGTGATGAACACACAGCGGAGGCTCCAATGCCAAGGCCTTCGTCCAGCCTGCACTCGCCTGCTGTAGACTTCGTTGAAAATGAGCTACAAAATTACCATCCTGCTTTCGACAATCGATATGTTCAATTCGATCCTTCACTAGATCGCTTTGTCCCCCGTTCGTTTTCTATCGAGAATTCTTTGGCCCCTGGAAATGTCTCTAACTCGACGCTCATGGTGCCTAGCCCACTCTCTCCGTCCCAGCAGGCGACTCGACCAGCACCAAGTCTCATCAATGAGATGAGCTTCTGGGTAGACGTGTTTCCGAAGGCGATGCAAATGCTCCGGGAATACCCTGTACCCAGCAATCTTGATGACCCAAAATGGGGAATCCGGCCTTGCTCGACATGGGTTGAAGTTCAAGCCCAGTTGGATATGGCCAGACGAGAGTACAATTTCCAGCATGGCTCTGAACGTGCTGGCAATTTCAGAAGAGCGGTACGGAGTGGATTGGACAAGCATTCTGTCACATTGAAGCAGGCGTCCAAGTTTGTGCCCGATGTCGATATCGCCAAACCCGTTGTCGGCGCCATCGAAGTGGTTCTTGATGTAAGTCAGCTACGCCGGAGGCCACGTTGGAACAAGGCCTGTGCACGATGATCAATCAATCTTATTGAGACTACAGGCCTACAGGCAATCATCTGAGGTCAGGAAGGAAGTGACCAAAAACTTCGATGAACTCCCCGAAGTTTTCGAGGGTATAGAGTCTTACCTGCAGACCTACCCAAAAGACCAAAACATATTCAGAGCTTCATGCCATCTTGTGCGATCCATTTTCAAGTCCATTGAACATGCTGTGGCATTTTTCACGAGCCATCAGGGTAGGTGTTTTTATCTTTCGCGACAATCATACAGCTGCCATGCACGAACAACTTCAAAAGGAGATTGCATATATGTATGTAACTTGGCTGACCTACATGGATTCTTAGTCAAAAGAGCCGGTGTTGCGATATTCTCCGGATCTGAATACCAGAGAGTTCTTCGTGATTGTTTGGCCGAAATCAAGTCCTGCTGCGATTCACTAAAGAACCAGGCTGGAATGTCACTAGCGCACCGAGTTACCAACGGTAAGGTGTTTGTTTCTTTTTCCATATTTTCTTACCCCCTTCCACTTGGCTTGATTGAACTTTTCGTCTGACTCTGTAACCAGATAATCAGCACATGATGCACCAGAATGATACCATCATGCAAGAGAACCAGATCATGCAAAGTGTTCTCGGTGCGATACGTCAGCAAGGAGAGACTCAATATCAGCAAACACAACTGAACACCTTTGGAATTCAGTATTGCGTCTCCTCTATAAACATGATGTTATCCATACTTCGGGACCAACAATGTAATGTCCTTCGCTACTGTATCCAGCCCCCGGGAAAATGTTACTTACTAACTGTATCCTAAGCTGCTTGGCCTGCGCCCAGACCGGCCACAAGATATCCATCGCCAATGCCACAACTCATCGAGCCTGAGCCCTCGTGGCATCCGGAAGATATCTGGAACTGTCTCCACATGCCAATCATAGACGTCGGCGACCTAGCACACGTGGTGGGACAGATGGAGCTGAGGCTCCACGAAGACGGAGGCAGGACGCAGCAACTCCTCGATAACCATCTCTTTCGCCAATGGATGGGACATGCCGGTCCTTCCAGGCTGCTCGTTCACGGAGAGTACCAACCTCCACACGACATATCTCCGCTATCGGTTCTTTGCACGATCCTATCCTACACATTTAGGGATCCCGGGGTGCCTAGAACGATAGGTCTGGTGTTCTTTTGCGGACAGCATCAGAAACGGGACATGTTCCAAGGCGCTTCAGTTATGATACGCTCCCTCATTGCCCAGTTGATGACACAATTCAGGTTCGGAACCATCTCTGCGAGCCCGGATATCCATCTAAAGGACATTGAGGGAGAGGATCTCGACAAGCTGTGCGAACTATTTTCCATTCTAGTTCGCACACTCCCTTCAAACATGCGCATTTTCTGCCTGATCGACGGCATCAGTCTCTATGAGAACAACATATTTCTCCACGAGATGAGCACCGCTGTGATGAGTCTGGTGAAAATGGCGGACCAATTGCTTGAAAGACATGGGCCTTCTTTCAAGCTGCTGATTACGAGTCCACAGCCGACCCGCGAAGTTCGAAGGGTGTTTCCTGATCCCAATACTTTGGTGCATATGAAAAGCTTTCCGAATGCTGGGAGTAATATGAGCGTACCAAGTATGCAGAATCATTTGAAATCGGGAATGAGATAGAGAGCTTAGATACCGACAATGTAAGCAGCCATTGCGACCCGTTCCAAATTTCGTGTTTTCGGAACTCCAAAGAATACTTCTCGCCGATTCTTCTGTCTATCGTATACTGTCCATACTAATTATATCCCCATCAATCAAATAATGGCTTACTCTGTGAGACATAGATACGCCCCGTTGACGGCGCAACGCCTTAGGCTTTGTGGCTTGCGCTAGGCGGCGCCTGCATCCCCGAGTAGGTAACAAACGCCCAGCCGTCATACCTCGAGGCACGTCATTGACGACGATCTTTCCCCCTGACTTGGCATGTCGCGAGCTGAAAAACAAAAACACGATAATTACCATGCCCGACGGTTTGCAAGTTGCTTTTTTCCAACGCAAACACCCCCACGCAGGCCTTCATACAGACCACTCTGCCAGTCTCACAACCACCAAGCACCCGCGATAACACACATCCACACGCCAAAATGCCCGTCGACGAGAACAAGAATCTCTACCACGAGCCGCCCAAACCCAGCGACCCAGCGCACGGCACCTCATCCAACACAGACCACACCACCACCTCGGGCACAAAGCCCACCTCCGTCGTCGAAGCCGTGACAGACCCATCCTTCTTCCCGACCCTCGACAAGGCGCCCCTGGCCCAAAAGATCAAATCGCACCTCCTCCTCGCCTGCATCGTCTACGGCGGCGTCGCCGTGCTCTGGCTGTCAGGCTTCACGCTGTTCCAGACGCGCAGCCAGCTCACGCCGCCCGAACTCGGCGCCGTCGAGATCCCCCTGGCCCCGCCGGCGGACCTGTACGAGGACAACGCGACGGCCGAGACGACCCCGGACGCGCTGCTCGCCGCCGTCGCGCGCGAGACGGGGCTCATGACGGCCGGCGTCGTGGGCGCCGCCGTCCTGGCCATGCTGTACTCGACGGGCACGACCAATGTGGATTTCTGGAGCTTGACGATCGAGTACGGCTGGTGGACGCTGCCTGCGGTCGGGGCGGCGGGTTTGCTTTTTGTCTTGATGCAGGAGAGTTCGGAAGACATCAAGGATGTTAGTTGAGGTTGAGAACCAGTGGTCCGAGCAGATGTAATCACAAGTGGGGAACTAAAAATATCACATGCTTATAGTTGTCCCCACGATCATATTTCTTCAACAAGACTAATTAGACACTTGATCACGCGCGCAAGACTCTGTTCATTTCTGGATTGTACAATTAGATTTGCCTGTCTAGCGGGGAATTATGTTGCCAAACGGTCTATCTAGCTTCTTTTTTACTAATCATACATCTCTTTAGACGATGATCGATTGATCGTACCGGCAGGGAATCGGTACTTTGGGTATCATTTGAGATGGTGCTGCATGCACCAAAAGAAAACATCATGTGTTTACTGCTTCTGGGAGATGATGCCAACATCGTTGTCGGCGATGGGAGCGGGGCGCACACCCGACTCGTTGAGGTCGTTCTCCACAAAGTGGGAGCGGGCTCCGGTGGTGTCGTTGACAACGTTGGTGGAGAGAACGTACTCCTCCTTGTCAATGTGACGGAAGTAGAAGTACTAATGACTCTGTTAGCAAAGATGTATTTCCAGTTGCATATGCACAGGGGACTTACGAAGAAGACGGTGACGATTCCTCCAAGGATGGTCGGGCCAGCAAAGTCCCAAATCAGGTGGGGGTCGGAAATGGCCTTGGAAGCGGCCAAGTTGACAATGTAGGCGATACCGGTGTTGAAGAGGTTGATGGCAGAGACGAGACCTCTCATGTTGACAGGAGCACGAGAGTATGCGATTCCGTAGGCCGGGACGTTGATGAACAATTCCGAGAAACCACCAAGGGCGTAGGGAATGGCCTCCCACCAAAGCGAAATGGGAGAGACGAGACCTCCGTCAACACAGACAGGGTCGGAAGAACCGTAGTAGCCGCAAGGACTTGTCTCGTAGGCCTTCCACTGGAGAATGGTGTATCCAATACCAGCCAAGGTGGAGATGAAGAAACCAGTGGTGATACGGGCGACCGGGCCGTAGTGGATGTTGGCCTTGCGCAGTGCCGGGTACAATCCAAAGTTGAGAACCGGGTTGAGCAGAATGATACTCAGAGAGTTGAAATTGGCAATGACATCGTTGGGCACACCGTTACCAGTAAGCATGGTGCTCAGGTAGTTGGCCGAGTTACCGATACCGTTATCGTTCCAGAACTGAACAGGGAAGAACATGAACATGCCGGTGGCCTGGAGGGTACGCTTCACGTCCTCGACGAACTGGTCGTTCCAGCGAGTCTCGACGGCCTGGCCGTTGGCCAGTTGGTGAGTGGGCTTGGCAGCATCATACCATCCAGCCTTTCCAATGCGCCAGATTCCGCCGTTGGCCATGCAGCGCTTGACGACACGGAAGACATTGGGAAGATCGGAGCCTCCAGGGGGGTGCATGATCAGCTTGGGCTTGAGCCAGATCAGCAGGAAGGGCAGGGGAAGGTACAGGATGAGTGGCAGCAGGAAAGCCAACCACCAACCGACGAGACGAGCGCAGTACGAGGTGGCAGTCGACATGAAGGCACCAATGTTGATCAGGAGGTAGAACCACAACATGACTCTCTCGGTGGAGTGCTCAGGATCCTCAATGACACGCTCACCGCTGGGCAGAGTCTTGACGATGGGAACGTGCGAAGACATCTGGTCGAGCAGCAGGGGTGTCACGTTGGGCTTGAACATGGCAGCTCCAATGGCCAGAATGTAGACACCAATGAAGAAGGGAATCTTGGCAGTGCCGTCTTCCAAGAGATTTCTGGCGCCACCAACGACGATGAGAGTGTGACCAACACCACAGAGCAGAATACCCCAGAAAATCATGTTGTAGCGACCAAAGCGGGTGTCGGCGAGGTATCCGATATACAGGGGCAGGACATAGGCGATCATGTTGAAAGACTGGGAGGTGGCGTTGGCGACCGTCTCGCCGAGACCGAGACCACCCTGGGTGGCCTGACTTCCGGCAGGCGGAGAACCGAGACCGTTTCCGCCGACGGGCAGAGGACGGTTGATGTAATTGGTCCAGATCTGAACACAACCTATAAGAATTATCGAGGTCAGCTTCTGTGGTGCGCTCCCGTTTGTACCACGTCGGGGGGATCAGATATGATTACTCACCATAGTACGAAGCACGCTCGCAGAACTCAACGGCGCAAAGGCAGTAGGCCAACCAGGGAACGTTTCCGGGGACACGGCGCAGAGTGACAAGCTCCTCATCGGTGGGCTTGCCGGGGTAGTCCATGTGCAAAACTGCGGTGTCCTGGAGGGCGGCATGCTTGTCGCCATCCGGAGTCAGTCTGCCCTTCTCATGAACGCCATTGGAGGTGGCCGTAGCCGGGCGCTCAACGACGTCGGTGGACGCTGTGAGAAAAATCATGTTAGCAAGACCGGATCTCAGTGCAAGCCCAAGGCAAAGGGATCGCTACTGTCGCAAACGGCAGTGGCGTTTCTCGATCGCGCTCTGCAGAGCAATGGAGAGGGGAGCGGCAAGCACGTACTCATCTTGGCAAACCTATCACTGAGCTGCACGGCTCGGTGTCGTCGAGTGTCTAGGTAGGTGACGGCGCAAAAGAATCCACGTCGGTGCAGTGACGGACGGGAAGTTGGACGATGGGGGAAAGAAAGAAAACCTAGGATCGAGGGAGCGCGGCGGAGGGGCACATCACACTCTAATAAGGAAGAGGGAAAAAGAAAGAATGGCGAGTGTGCACCAGCAAACGGCACAAGATCAATATGCTGCTGTACAGGTGTACCTAGGAGGCGGACGAGTTCGAGGTGTTGTTCGATTGGTCGAATCAGGTCTGGAGCTCGAGGGGTGCCGCGGCTTTGCAGGGGACCAGGCTAATCTGCTGCAGCGATCTTTGGTCCAGCCATTCAAAGATCAGACACCGACACGGCCAGACATGCTACCTAAACATGAAGCTACATAACTACCTACACTAGGTACCTACAAACAGAGAGCAGAGGGAGGAGCGAATTTGGGACGAAAAGGGTCTACTGCCCGAAGTAGATACGGGCACCGCATTTGCCCGCTTGTAGCCACCCAGAGACTCGGGATGGTTGCCCATGGTGCACTGCAACTTGCTGGACAGTAGCTTTGTAGGATTCGATATTGATTGCAGAACTCTAAAAAGGACTCGTCGGACTCCACCGTTCAACAGGTCTCGGTAAACGGCTACGACCCCGATTAGGAAGGTGTCTCCTTCGTGCGGGTTGATAGGAAGCCAGGGTTGGCATAGGCCCGGCGCACCACACGATAGAACAGAACCGCACCACCAGCGCGCAGACTCCAGAGCTAAGCAAGGGAAGAGCGTCGACTCTGATCGGCATCCGGGGGTGGCATGTCCCAGAGCTAGTCGCGATCAGGAAGTCTGGCACGGTATGCTGTGGGTCTCATTTGGCAGCCCACAGGTGCCAAGTCCCGGGTGTACGAGGAAAAAAGGCAAAGAGAGGTCTTGGGTCGCAGCGCAAGACCGCCGCCTCTGCCCTATGTGTCGTGATGTGCATTCCGGGGGACAAGCATCTCGCCGCCTCAAATCGTACAAGCTGCCGTTCAAAGCTGAGAGATTGACCTGTTCAAGCTTCGCCAAGTCAGCGGGAGAAGACTCTTGTTAGTCTTGGTACCCGTCGTCTACCTTAGCGTCAGCCGCCAAGCTATTTTATACTCCGTTCCATCCAAATACATGGATTTACTTCCGCCGGTCATAGTAGTCGCTAATAGTGTAGAAGGCAGGAGGAAGAAAAGGCTCACAGAGAGACGAGAGGCTCAGCCAACATCCACCTCGCAGTTTGTCGAATGGCCTGCCTGCCTACCCAGCTGGGAACCCCGTTCCTTGCCTCAAACACCTTCAGCTGGGGGACCTGGAGTTGGTCCGAGGAGGATTCGGATCTCATTAGTCGTTCGTGCACGCAAAGCTCCATAAACGGTGCGGTCGTACCCCAGGACCCACTGATAAGAAGGAACCACTTTGATTAATTGATTAATCATTGGGGAGACCGAAAAGAATTCCTAATTCTTTGCTGTTTGCCAGACCACGAATCTAGGGGTCCCTCTGCCATTCAACAACACCCCTGTCGACACTCGACACCCAATCTGACGACGAGCTGACGACTTATCATTGATTATGCAACGGCCGAACATGATTGGCTCGCAGTAGACACACCTCGGATTCGATAGATTCGGCTGTATTATAATTGCTCAACATTTGTTCGCCTCTTTCTTTCGCCTCGCCCTACTCACGCATGGCCTGCACCTCCAACCTCCATCTCATCGATGATCGTACAGGAAAGCTGACCAGCCAGGCGAGCCAGGGTTCTCTTCTGGTCCAAAAGGTCCCTACTCCCTAGTGTAGCTGGTAGGTAGCGCAACTCGAATGCAACGCCACCGATTGCCCGAAAAGCATACTCTTCCTTCTCTCTGCTGCCAATCGTCGTCCCGGTCTCACCCTTGTCAGACTCCATATCTTTTCCCCCGTCGCACCAACATGGTGCTATTCCATGTCACCCCATGCTGCTGCAAGTCCAGTCTTATTTTTTTCGCCCCAGAACTTTCCCAGTGCCAAGGAGCGGGATCGTGCTAATGCGCTTTGCTGGTCCGAGATGGAGGTGTCATGTGTATGGTGTCCATTGCGTGCGTAACATGTGTGCGCCAACAATCTGCATGTTTTCTGTTTCTTCTCTTGATTGTTTTTCGCCGCCCCGGGGCTGGGGCTGCATGGAAGCACTCGAGAACACGCGCGGAAGCCGACCCGTCGTCGTACTGTAGTTCCTGCCTTGTCTCGCTGTCAGTCTTCCCTGGTATTCCCGTCGCCAAGAAAGCAGCCAAGATCAGCTTGTCTACGGATTGCGCCCTGCAATTCCGTGCGTTGGCTCGGCGGACACGACCGGATCGGTGCAATGAGCAGGTCGTGGCCTGACTTGGCGACATTCCACACAACCAGAGACCTGCCCTACGAAGATTAGATGCCCACCTGATGAGGAGAATTTTAGAAAGGCTGAGTCTTGGCTTCCTCGACTCTGACATGTTTTGAGCAGGCGATCGATCTCGGGTACGAGTTTCTAGAACGTAGCCGAAGCCCATCTGGAATATCAAAGTTATGCTAAGAGATGATCCTGCGATGCAGAAGAGAGGCACAGTGAGCTCGGGATAGCGAGTCGATGGAAATCCAGACATGCTGATACGGTAGGTGAATAGGCAAACAACAACAACCTTGCCTCGACAGCCTCCTGGCTCCCCGCTACTGCTGAAATGTGAGAGTTCGAGAGTATCACGGCCCAGTGCTTACTGAGCAGTGAGCGACACTCGAGCCCCGGCTAGTAGATGCAGCCGTCGACATGGGCCAAGGCACAAAGGTGCCCCTGCGTCTTGCTCCTCGGAAGATTAGCCGAATGGGCTCAATGGACTATGTGATCAAAGCCAGGATGAAATCCTGCGGCTTGCCAAGTTGCTGCTAACCGCGGGTGCGAAATACGTCGGGCGTATTAGAGATGCGCCTTATGTGGGACTGCACTTGCTCGCCAAGATAAACGTTTGGTGTGAGGAAAAAGTGCCAGAGTGCTAACTTCTGCTCGCTTGGCGGTAGCGCAGGTGAACCAAGTGTTTGAAACGTTGTGATTCGATGTTTCTTGTGCTCTATCGATTCCTACCCATAAGCAGCCATCTATGGTAGATAATACAAGTCAACGTTACAGCTCGACTCGTACTGGACCCATTTGCTTACTTCCGACTATCATCGGGTTTTTCTAACACATTTTGGCCCATGACAAATATTTGGGTAGCCTTGTATAGATTAGAGGTGCATTGTGCTCCAGTCCCTTACCAGACTCCCGGGATGACGGCGTATTTGCCCTTGATCTTCTCCTCTCCAAACTTCTCCATGTACCACTTCTTTCCAGACACGGCCCGAGGCAACATGGCAAAGAACTCGGCGAGCAAAAATGCCCGTGCCGGGCCGCAAGACCAGCCTGCAGCAATCCAGAAACCCAGCCACTCGATCCACTCCATGAAGTAATGCGGGTAGAGCATATACTTGAACAGTCCATTGTTCGGGACAGAGTAATGCTTCTCGATGCCCTTTTTGCCCTGATCCGCTAGCCTGGCCTGGCGTCTCTGCTCGTTGCGCCGGATCTCACGGAGTTCCTCATCGCAGAAGTAGTTGCTGGTCAGGCCAATGTAGAAAACAACCAGTCCGACGGCGAAGCGCAAGACGGAGAAGCCCTGGGCATTCCATTCTTCTTGTGTCGTGGGGCCATACGCCGCGAGCCAGGACCCAATGCAAGTTGCGTTGGTAAGTTGAAAGCTGATGGCAGACGCCCATACCACGACATGAATGGGCGACATGGACGGCTGGAGAAACGGAAACAAGACGGCACGGTAGACGTAGTGAAGGACGTATAGGCCAGCCAGGACCTTGTTCTGCCACGGTAGGTCGGTGATATCATGCTTGGCCGTCAGGTGATTCATGGTGTACACAATGGTTATAATTGATGGGATTTCCATGGTGAACCAGGCTATGCGGCCCGGAATGTTGAAGACGGAATTCCCAGAAGTTTTGCCCATCCCATACCACGAGGTGAGCCATTGTATCGAGCAGAGCTTTGTAAACCGAGTCAGCTGACGCAATTGGCACTCGTTGGGCAGTCGATTGAGGTATCATACGAATGGATACAAATTCCACCAGAACATTATGAGATCATAATTCTCGCGAGAGGGTGGGAGCCCTTCAAAGGCCATCTTGGAGCTGATCACGGGTCTAGCTGATGAGATGCTCTGTATTCTGTTGTTGGGCCGGACTCTCGGGTCACACGAATGGGAATTTCGGAAGAGGGAGACAAGGCAATCAAGCACCGCCCCCGGAGCATTCAATTGCGCTGTGTATCAGATCGTGCTCTGGTGGAAAGTTGTAGTGAGGGTTGACTAGAAGTCAATGGAAGGAATGATGACGTCTATGTCGCTTCTCAACCAATGCGCAATGGTCAATTGCTGGTAGCAGCAGTAAAAAAGACAAGATTGAACCGTCGCGTTACGGGACGGGCACGTCCGCCCCACCCTGAAAAAGAAGGGGCTCGAGGGGCAATCAGACGGCCCGCTATTATATACACTAAAGGATGGTCCAAGCTGCGAGAGTCTGGGGAAAGCTTTCCAAGCGCCAGGTCCGGAGCATGGAATCCATAATCTGACTGATTCATGACAGTCACCTTTATACTCTCTCGAACATTAAATTGACTATATAGAGTTTGGGATTCATTGGTATAACTATAAATTTGATTGAGTTCTTTTTCCTATGATTCGGAAACAAATGCTGTGTCGAACAGCCGGACAGGCAGTAAGCGATTTGCCTCTCAGGAACCAAGCCAAGTGCACCGCCACACAATAGCTTCGCCATGGCGGTAGAGCGCTGTGTGGCTTGTGCAGCTGTAGGTCTTCGGTTAGTGCGGCACTCTGCGATTGTCAACGAAACCGTGCTGCTCATTGCTGCGCAGAAGAGTCCAAGATCATAAGTCGAAAGAAGAGCATGTATTCGCATGATGCTGGACTAAACACGCACATCTATTTGTTTTTGTGGTTTCAATCCGTAACACCTTATAATTAGTCGACCTCGAATGAAGGAACAAAAGCAAGCAGCGTACTCGAGACTCGGGCGAGGTCAAACAAGCATCGACATTATTCTGCTGCCTGGTCCACCGGACCCGAGGGGACTGCACCGCCACATGCCTCTCCATTAGCACCTGGAGTTTCTGGCTTCCGGTAACGCACCCACCCCGAACGGCCTCCCACGACCGACCGAACGCCTGCCGCAACTTTAGATAGACCCGACTGATAATCTGATTGATGATCGTTTGTTTTCATTCCCTCTTCCTCTGCAATTCACACGTCGATATTATTTCAGACGACAAACTCTTGTTCTTATTCTCTGCTCCTGAACAAGATCATAGCCATACGCTCGCAGCAGCTCCATCATCACCGCAGGGGACTCGCGGCCTCAACGGCGCATGACGTAGTCAGCTTCAGCACTACGTACCTACCTAGCTGGACCCTCTCCACACGCTGCCAATCCCACCTGCTCGTGTCCCCATCAACACCAGACAGTATCGCGACATTGATCCGCGCCGCCGATTCCGATTGATCCCAGCGACTCTCGAAAACCAGCGCACCCGGAGCAGTGTTCTTTCAGCTACTCTGCCGGTTCTATTGCCGCTCCCAATGCGACGGTCCTAGTCAGCTGGTAGACCGCATCGTACAGTCAACAGAGGGCTTCCGCCATGGTGTCACCAAAACCGACTTCTAGTAATGGGGGCGCAAACGGCGTCCCTCCATCGATAAAAATCCAAGGCCCCGGAAACGAAATTTGGTCGCCTACCGACTCGGAAATGGGTGGTGGTAATATCTGGGATGACCTGGGCGCAGAGAACCAACAGCAGGGTGATACGAGCAACTCTACAACACAAGATGTTCCAGAAGCCCTGCGGCCGGGCGCGAAGAGCCCATTCGACACAGCAGACGAAAATCCCTGGGACGAACCTCGAAAAGATGCAAGCAAACCAAAGATCACACTCGAACACACTCCCACGGTGCTCCGGCCCGGTGGCAAGATGGAAACAAACCCTTTCAAACGCAAGCCCGTCAGCAGTCGCTCTGCGTCTGGTAGCAATGTCAACGTCGCACCAGTTCGGTCGGATGCAGACCCTGTGGTGCCCACTGAAACTTTCTCGCAACTTCAAGTCAATGAGTCCGACTCCAACGTAAACCCGTGGAAGCCATCCGCCGACGAGCCCGAGCTCGTCTCGAAACCTCCTGCTATGCCATCAATCAGCCGTCAAGAGTCCGAAAATGAAGTCTGGCGTTCAGCGCCCACTGGATACCTCCCCGAAGGCCTAGCCATGAATTCCTCAACACCCGTGTCGCTACCGTCGGGAAGGGAATCGCCGGGCTGGGACGAGTTGAACGACAGTGCGAAGCCATCTCTGGGCTCAGTGCCAACAAGACTTTCGGAAGAGCAGGAAATGTCGCAAGATGCGCATGCCTGGGATGACCTGGGCGCTCTAGATAAGGATCGTGCCTCGACAGCTGCTCAACCTCCTGCACAAAATAGTACTCACGATGGGTGGAATCTTGTCGACCACGACGCACCTGCGCGTCCTAACCTTTCGAGACAGAGCACTTGGGAGAATTTTGGAGAAGACGGTGAAGAAGAAGCCAAAGAGCCAACACCAAGCTCATCGCCCTCTGATGCGAATGTCGAGGCCGCAGCGGTGCCTCACCCAGTTGCAAGTACCGAACAGGTGGCACCGGCCGAGCCATTAATAGAGGCCGGATCGCCAGAAGCGCCAGCGCCGCCCCTACCTCCGAGACGAGCAGAGTCACCTCCGGCCCGGTCAGCGAGCTCAAATACGCCTGCCGCCGCCGACAAGACCGAGACATACCAAATCAAAAACATCAACTGGTTCGATGGAAACACGTCCACAACTCCACGCAAATCACCGATCCTCGTGCAAAACGCAAATGGTCCATGTCCTCTGGTAGCTCTCGTCAATGCTCTTACATTGACGACGCCTGCCAATCTTCCCAACACGGTTCTTGTCGAGACGCTGCGCTCCAGGGAACAGATAAGTCTGAATCTTCTATTAGAGGCCGTCTTTGACGAGCTCATGTCCCCAAGGAGAACGAAGCCGGATGTTGGAATACCTGATGTCACTGAGCTTTACGCTTTCTTGAAGGGCCTACACACTGGGATGAACGTCAATCCCAGATATGTTCCAACGCCAGAACTCATCAATCTCCACAAGAGGAACTCGACACACGTGCATCCCTCGGAGCGCGACGATTCAGTTCCCGGGACTTTCGAAGACACCCGCGACATGAAACTCTATTCCACTTTCTCAATACCATTGATCCATGGTTGGCTTCCTCGCAATGACGACCCTGCTCATGCTGCATTCTCTAGACAGGCGACATCTTACGATGAAGCTCAAAATTTGATGTTCAGAGAAGAGGAGCTGGAGGACAAATTGAGCAATGGCACTGGTCTAACCGAGCAAGAGCAGCAAATGTATCAGGACATATTGACCATCAGCTCCTGGCTCAAAACATCTGCCACCCAGCTCACAAGATGGGGTCTGACAGTGATCACCAAATCCATCGAGCCAGGAACTTTCGCCATCTTGTTCCGAAACGACCACTTTTCTACCTTGTACAGGCACCCACAGACCCACCAGCTATTCACACTCGTTACGGATGCTGGTTTCTTCACGCATGATGAGATCGTTTGGGAGTCTCTCCTGGATGTCAATGGCGAACGATCGGAATTCTTCTCCGGCGATTTCAGACTGGTCGGTGGTCCACAGCAGGGAAGATCGCAGGATACGCAAGAGAATTGGTATGACGACGATGATACTACCGCTCAAGGGGGTGCGTGGCAGACCGTACGCAACAGGAATGGCCGCAGCGCCGGTGCTCAATCAGATCCTCCCGGATCTCCAATGTCTGGAGATCGGGAACAAGAAGATCGTGACCTTGCGCTTGCTCTCCAGCTCCAGGAAGAGGAGGACGAGCGACACCGCAATGAGCAAGCCGCCCGCCGCCGCGAAAGCCAATTGTCCGAGCAGTTTATTGAGCAGCAAGGCCGAGGCGGAACAGCGCAGACTGGTCCATCGGGGCGTGGAGGTGCACGTGGAGGCGCCAGAGGGGGTGCCAGAGGGGGCCTGGTGCCAGCGCGCACGAGCTCAACGTCTGTCAACGTGCCTGTTCGTGGCGGCGGGAACACCGCTCGTGGTGGCCGACCAGTACAACAGGTACGACCACTAGTACCGCCAGCGAATACAACGCACCGGCCAACCAACACCGACGATGATGAAGCCCCTCCGACATATGAGCAGGCCAGCAGGGCAGAACCGTACGTCCCTCCATCCGGTCACCCCAATCACCCCAGTAGCAGTCCTGGCAGTGCTACGAGCGCACGCAGGAGGGCATCGCAACCCACGCCAGCACAAGCAGGGCCGAGCAATCCAGCTGGAATGGGCAGAGGCCGTCCTATGGCAGCACATCAGCAAAGTGCATCTGTAGGAAGAGACAAGGACTGTTCGGTAATGTAAATCGAAGATTTGGTTTGAATTTATTGCTGGCATTTTAGTATTCGGTCTGCATAATTATGGCGGCTCGTCCCTTGTTTGTTTTTTTCCCCCAGGCCAAACAAGCCTATGAGGCGTTCATGGGTGTTTTGGTTGGGTTTGACACGGAGGCTTGTAGCGACAGGATGTTAGCCTTTCGATTCGGATGATCTAGATGAGATTGCAACAAGCCAGTAGCTTTATTAGGATTCAAATGAAGAGACGCCATCAACATTTTTATATTCTGAATTGCGATATTGTGCATGCGACATCTCGAGAACCAACTATTATCATTTTGTATATTGATCAACCATACAGTTCAAGCTCATTGTACGACATGTTCTGCGTCTCACTTTACTGTTAAAACTTCCACTGTTCCCTGGCCTTGCTGGCAATGAAAGCAATACCGGGCACTCTATAATCATCCTTCTCCACATATGAAGTGACATTGGCGTCAAAAACAAAATTGGAACCGATTCCCTCGTCTGCAAGAGTGTACGCAGGCCAGACGGGGTAGCCCTCCAGGCCGTGGTTATTGGGGTCCAGGTCCGTCGCAAACGACGCCCACATCCGGCTCATGAGGTTTGAGACGGCGACGTAGGCGTCGCGGTCGACCAGGCTGCCGTTGAACGGGCTGGTCGCGTAGCCGGCGCCGTCGATGTTGTTGAACACCCACGCCACCTCCTGGTAGTGCGTGGCGCCGACGGCGGCGGGCACGCCCGCCGGCACGATGTTGAACCGGTAGCTGTAGCACGAGGCGCTCGTGGCGTTGGCGAGCGCGCCGAGGGCCGCCCGTCGCGGCATGTGCTCGACCACGTCGCCGAAGAAGGCCGCCACGCGCTTGTACTGCGACCCGTAGGCGGCCTGCTCGGCGGCCGTGAGCGCGTGCGCCGCGGGGATCCCGATCCCGGGCACGTCCGGGTACAGCGCCTCGATGACGGCGATGGTCGCGGCGTCGGGCCCGCCCTCGGCCACGGCGGCGCGGAACTCGGCGTCCGTGTTGATCCCCGCCGGCCCGATGGCCGTGCCCTCGTCCGTGTTGGTCCCGTACAGCACCGGCACTTTGACGAAGCGGCCGTCGGCCATCTGCGTGCTCTGGTAGTCCTGCAGAAAGTCGCCGTCGACGACGCTGACCCACGGCCCGAGACCGGTGCCGGCGATCCAGGTGTCGGTGATGTTGAGCGCCGCGTTGAGCTCGGCAAAGGGCAGGGCCCGGAGGCACTCGAGCGGGCTGGTGGTGGTAGTGTTCGCGCACCCCGTGCTGGTCGTCAGGTTGGCGTAGAGCGCCTCCGAGTAGGCGTCGGGGTCGGGGACCGCGTACGGCCAGCGCTCGAGCGGGCCGCCCGACTCCAGGATGGCGGCGCGGAACAGGCCGTCGTCGCGGCCCCCGTACGCCGTCAGGTGGCGGCCGATGGCGATGGCGCCGGCGCTCTCGCCCCACAGCGTGACGCGCGCCGGGTCGCCGCCGAACGCCGCGGCGTTGTCCTGGAGCCAGTGCAGCGCGAGGCGCTGGTCGCGCAGGCCGTTGTTGGCGGACCCGTGGGCCTTCACCTCGGCGCTCCACAGGAAGCCAAAGGCCGAGAGGCGGTAGTTGAGGGACACGCCGATCACGGGCTTGCCCGCCTCGACGGACTTTTGCACGAGGCGCGAGAGGTTGTATCTCGGGTCGACGGTGCCGCCTTCGTAGAATCCTCCGCTGGAGTGCATGTCAGCAGCCTTTCTCGTTGTCGAGATGTATGTTCATCCGTCTACTTACCCGTACAGCCAGACCAACATGGGCAGCGACGCATTTGTGACGCCGGCAGGGCGAATAATGTTGATTGTTAGGCAGTCTTCCGAGGACTCGTAGTAGTTTGAATCAGACTATAAATTACGTTTAAGCAAAGACTGAAAATCAGATCCAGAGAACCGAGTCAGGATCACTCACGCCATAACCAACACACTATTATGCAGAGTCAATATTTTATATCCAAGATACTGTCACTGGGTTTCGACTTACGATTGGAGAATACTCTGTCGCGTTGCGCTCATCACTCCACGATTCATTGAGGATTGCTGGCGCCCGAAACCTCAGATCTCCGACAGGCGGCTGCGCGTACGGTATTCCTAGAAATTCGTCCTGGTTGTAGTAGGTATTGGTTTTTCCGATATAAGTGCCATTCTTGGTCGACGCTGTCGGCGCACTGGCGGCAGCAGCGAACAGGACGCCGCCCAGAGTGACAAGATGTGCGGACCAAGTGTGCAACATTGCGAAATGTCAGCCCTTCTAATCTCACGAACGGCGCAAAGTAAACAATCAAATCAAATCAGTGATGGACATGATCGAGTATTTACAAGCACGTCCGTGCCGTCGGGCTGGCTCGAGATAGCAAATGTCGTTTGATCCGACTCATAAATCGGGTATCAGGGCCAGACAACAGTGATCATATCGGCACAGCTCCCTTGTCTACCGTTGATATGTGGGGGCGAAGGGAACTTTGCTAGTATAGAAAACGACTAGTATAAATCATACCTGTGCAAGCCTATTGGACAACCCTGGCTTGGCCGCGGCAAACTCCACTCGACGCCGCGGAGAGATAACGGCATTCTATACCCACGTCGGCTAGGTGGCCAGTGAGACCTTATCATAAACCTTCAACGAGACGAAGAATTCTGCACATGCGTATTCCGCAATTATAGTTGCAGTTTGTGCTGCTCTCAAGAGTGTGATTTGGCGTGAGATCTTGCCATGGAAGTATAATGAGCCTAGTCGCCACAAGCGCGCCAGTCTTCATGCTTTCGGCTTATATGATCGCGTATAGTCCCCAAATCAGCAAAGGCATCTTTGTATAGTGCCAGCGCTCAAAGCTAATTGCATACCGCTGCGGGACTGCTAGGTGCCTAAGAAGGCTTCTTGCTTTAGAAGGCTTCCCTATATATTAAGGATCATAAAGAGCAGAAGTGCCTAGGCCCACAGGAAGGCTTCTTTTATCGGAAGGCTTCTTCGTTATTGGAAGGATTCTCACCCCCTGTAAGACCACTATAACGTCCACTATAACGTCCACTGTAGATTTGCCGAATAGCACCAAAAAAGTCAAAAAGAATGGTTCAAATTTTCTATCTTTTGACCACACCGAGGATCGAATACAAGATTTATAGGTCATTATCAAAGCATCGTCATATTCAACTACGGCATCACGGATTTACAAATTTACGAAGGCATGGATGAAGAATCTGTTAATTTGCTATATCAGGCCAGTGTGGTCCCAGTGGTGTATACAGGGTGGCCGAGAAGGCTTCTTCTTATCGGAAGGCTTCTTTGTTATCGGAAGGAATCTTTTTTACAGAAGGCTTCTAGCGAACCTAGTGTTCCCACTACGGTAGTGCAGGACATTCAATGGTTAGAGCCACAAGGTTCGCCTATATACCTATGAACTATCATGAAGATCAACTACTGGAATAAATCAGATGAGGAGATTACACGGGCAATCGCATTCCCGAAACAGCTGCCGAGATATAGAAAACCCAAATACCCGCGGCGTTGCTCCGTACACCCCACACCAGGCTAATGCCTGGCGGATCCATAAGACAGTGGTTATAGTAAAAACCCGAGTGCTAACGCCGATTTATACTTGATAAATCTCACAGTGGAACAGATGCGTGGGGATATTCTGCGTTTGTCTGAGTCGAGCGGCATGAATCCGGGGTAGAAAGCAAGGATTCTCAACAGCTCAACCCCGCATTCATGAGGAATAATGGCATACAAGTGAAGATCGCGAGATTGTGCACCAATAGCTTTCGGGCGCTTGACAATTTCCTGGAGGCCGCAGAAAGTCGCACATACATGGGAGTTGCAAGTGTACAATGGCCCGCTCTTGCTCATTTCACGACAAGTGCTCGTCATCGGCCGCGATATATAACATGAGTTTGGGGCCGAGAAGACCTTTTATCCGATGTAATGCGCTTTTGTCTCGAGTTGAGATCACAGTCTTTCCTTTCCAGCGATAGATTAATTAATGGACCCAAAATGCAATTGACACAGTCCTTCCGTCGGATGCTGCTGGGTGCCGTGTTTCTTTCCGGCATTGCGCCTTGCCTAGGATACTACGGTGCCACGACAAATTTCACGACGTGGTTCAACATCACCGAATACCCAGACGAGCAAACCGCCAATGTGTCGACATATCTGTTCGAGGCCTTACAGACGGCCGGGGATGACCTGTACTCCTTCTTTGCGCACCGTTGCATCCAGGGGCAGGCCTACCCGGAGCTGTCGGACCTCTCGCAGGCCGACGGTTTTGTGGAGCCGACCCGGGCCTTTGACTCGGTCTTCTTCATCGGGTCCTCGTACGTGTCGTCGTGGATTGTCGACACGGGCGCCGGCCTGGTGCTCATCGATACTCAAGACAACCCAGACGAGGCGGCGCGCATCGTCGTACCTGGGCTAGAATACCTCGGGTACAGCACGTCCGACATCGCGGCGGTGATCATCACGCACGAGCACGCCGACCACTACGGCGGCGCGCGCTACCTGCAGGACACGTACGACCTGCCCGTGTACGCGTCGGCGGCGGCCTGGGACGGCATGGCCAACGACAGCATCGCGCCGGCGGGCTTGGTCCCGCCGCGGCGCAACCTCACCATCGCCGACGGCCAGGACCTGACCGTCGGCAACACGACCTTGCACTTCGTCCTGACGCCCGGCCACACGCCCGGCACGCTGAGCTTCTTCTTCGACGTGTACGACGCCGGGGCGCGGCACGTGGCGGCCGTCTACGGCGGCGGGGGCGTGCCGAGCGCCGCGGATGCCAAGGCCGACCAGATCGCGTCCTTTGGCAAGTTCGCCGAGCAAGCCGAGGCCCGCGGCGCCGACGCGCTGATCGCGCCGCACCAGACCCAGGACAATGCGCTGTACAACTTTGACCTGCTGCGGCACAGGCCGTACTATACCGGCGGCAGTACGCCCGCGAACCCGTTTGTGCTCGGGAACGACGCGTACCTGAGGTATCTCAAGACGATGGCGTTTTGCGTTAGGATTCAGGCTGCGCGGTTGGGGCAGGATCTGTCGATATAAATATCAGGGCGCATGTTGGGATCGCATACCTGGTCAGGTTCAAGCCCCCGAACCATGGCGCCGGATAATGCAATCTGCTGTTTGATTTAGACCATGCAATTACAGCAAAAGCGTCGTTCATCCTAGCATCACAAGAAAGTCAAACCTGCAAAGTCGGTACTGAACTATAAACACGTAAAATTTATATCAAATAAATGCTGTCATAAAAAGTGCGCTAATCTGATCACTCTTCTCCAACTCTCTTATGAGCTGTTGTCAGCGCAAGACCAGACCCGGCCCGAGCTGTTCTGCGCCATGGACCACCCGGACGAGTACAGCCCGACGCCGCAGATGATGAAGCCGAGGATGACGAGCGTGACGTTCATGAAGAACAGGCCCGTCTTCTTCCAGTTGGCGAACCAGAGCCCCTGGTTCATGTACAGCCACAGGAAGCCCGGGACGCCAAAGGAGAACCAGGCGCCGAACAGGGCGCTGACGAAGCCGAGCAGGTCGCTAAAGTTGGGGATGGACTCGGCGATGATCCAGGCAATGGTCCAGGTGCCGAAGCCGAGCGCGATCCAGGAGCCCGTGGCGACCCAGCCGCGGCTGTGCAGGTAGCGCGTGCCGGCAAACATGCGCAGGTAGATGTACTTTGCGTTGACGTGGGCGAAGATGACGCCGGCGATGATGATGGTGGGCAGGGCGACGCCCCAGGCGACCTTCTTGACGACCTCGCCGGTGCTGCTGAGGGCGGGGCTCGAGACGTCGACGCCGGCGTAGCGGTAGATGACGAGGGAGACGACGGTGTAGACGATGATCTGCACGAGCTGCTGGGCGCCCAGGGCGCGGGGGAAGTCCTCGGGGTCGCGCAGCTCCGAGATGAAGCTCACCCAGGCGACGTGGCCGGCGTAGGCAAAGACGGCGTTGCAGATGGCGTTGAAGGCCGTCGGGAAGTTGGGGTGGTAGACGGCCTGCATGTCCTCGTAGGCGGCCTTGGGCGACACGGCCAGGGCGATGACGGTGATGAGCACGGCCGACATGATGCTGATGAAGCTGACGATGCTGAGGAACGAGACGTTCTTGAGCGTCCGGGGGATGGTGAGCAGGGAGAAGACGATGAGGCCCACGATGCCAAAGACGATGGTGCAGGTCCCGTGGCGCGACAGGACGTTGAGGGCAATGGTAAAGGTCAACAGGTGACTGGCCATGAAGAACAGGCAGTAGATCACGTATGCCGCACTGAAGATCTCATAGCCCAGGCGCCCGGCCAGGACTCTGCCCACATCGGTATAACTGGCGACTTGAGGGTATCTCATGCGGAACTGCCATAGTACGTAGCCAGAGTAACTGGCAAAGATGCCCAGGGCAATAATAGAAATAAGGCCGGCAATAAGACCGACGGTAGCGATGACGGCGGGCAAGGATAGAACACCCAATGAGATGTTCTCAGCAACCATGACTGTTCATGTGGAAAAGCCTTTGTCAGCAAATTATACAACATATGATGAGATATTCTGGCGAGACTCACCCATTGAGGCCTGCCACCAACTCATGGTCTTGTACTGGATCTCGGCATTGGTCTCGTCGCCAAAGGCATCCAATGGCTCCTCGATTCGCTTCGAGGCGGTTTCAAAGTCGTCGCCCGGCATGGCCTCGACGTGCTTCTTGTTGCTGGAAGTATCCGTGTTGGGAGCCGCCACAGAAATAGAGTCCGACATTTCGAGTTCGTTGTTGTTATTATTGTTGTTGTTGGAACCCAGATGTTGTGTAGTGCCGGCCATGGTGGGAAGATATACCAAGTGATTCGGGCAGACCGGTATTTCGATTCCCAAGATCCACCTTCTGAGAGAACGAAGAGAAGAAGGAAAAAGAAGTCTTGGTTAGAAATCCGCGATGGAGAGAAAGAGAATGAATTTTGATAATGTAGCAGACCAGACGAACGAGACCGGGGCGACCGACCCCAGGGAACTATAACCTCTTTAGGGACCCCGAAGACCCCGTTGACATATATAAAAGAGGCCAGGCACTTTGTGTTGCGGGTCTCTGTCCCAACTTCCCCACGGGTCAACGATAAGCAAGAACGCACGCTCGGATTCGACCAGAGAGGCCAGAAACGTCAATCCGTGACCAGTTGCCAATTGATAATGGCATCCGACCTCGAAAGACGATGCAAAAATCTTCGGAGCCCACTTTGGGTGGTAGCGGACGCCTGGAGCTTCAGGGGCGCGGGTTGGCTCCAGCGCCGACTCGCTGACTCGGGGCGCCAGAGTGGGCCTGCGACGCCGGGTATAGTGGAAACCATCACGTCACTTTTTCCTAACACCTCCGGCACTACTGTGTAGCTTCTGTGTTGCGGTTTGAAATAAAAATTCAAAAAAGAGAGGGCCTGCATGGACACTGTCTTGATTTTCTGGAGTAATTGGCGTCCTCTTCGTTCAGTTCGACCATTTCTCTCGATGGCCTCTTTGTCTGTGAATCTGGGGAAACTTGGACTGTTCGCAGACTCGCAAACTCGCAACAACCATTTCTCTGCTGCATCGTTTCATGATCGTCTTTGTGGATCCTAGACTCTTGCATGTTCAGATCTTTAAGCCGCCACTATCCGGCCTCTGACCTGGGGCTAATTGGCTAGCCCTACCCGCTATGGTCTGCATAGGCCTCATTGGGCAAGTTATTAAGGGTATAACTCTTGGCCGTGGCAGTAAAAATCAAAAGTGTCCGCCTCATAAAATCCATAGAGCTTCCAAGAAGGGCATTGCGAAGCAGGAGACGCTCAGAAAAATCTTCATGGCTTGGCTTACATAACTCTTCTCCATGGTCGACGGCACTTTCGGAGCTCTGATCTGCGAAATCGCTGAAAGTCACATGAAAGGGAATTGGCGCCGAGAAAGTCCCCAGCGCTTGATCTGATTCACAATTACACTGTTATCACCGAAGGAAGGCGGATGGGTCCCTCCCCCATCACCGACATCCAAAAATACCCCAGAGCAATAACAAGACGAGACACGCATAATCCAGGTATTATACGACACTAGTAAATAATTCAAATCACCATGACGGTTTCCTTCGCTTCGGTAAATGGGCATGCCAAAGTCCCGAAACAGAGCCATATTGAGCAAGTACATCCAGCTCGTTTCTTGCTTGCTCATCCCCATAAAGGGGTCTATCTATGGTAATCGCCGGCAGGACTCCATGAATAAGCGCCATCCCCAGACCGTCTCGGGTCGTCAGGATGGTGCTATGTCCCTGGGATCCTCTTCCTGATTGGTATTCCGTAATGAAAATCTCCTGATGTTGGGGCTGATGATGTCAACGCGGGTTGAGCCATGGCAAGAATTCCCCGGCACGCGGCCTGTTGCGATCCAACTTTCCTCTATATAGAACAACTGCCCGGCTTGATTGACCCGTGATCATCTTTAGAGGTCTTGCCATCGTCACCGCTGAGCTGAACAAAGGTTCCTTGTGTACGGCTGCGCTCATGTATCATTGCCTTGGCGGTCTGTAACTCGTTGCTCTTAGACCGTCCTCGGATATAAGAGCCAGACGGCACTTCAGTTGCCGAAGGACACGATTTCGTGTACGATACAGAATTGTACGGTGCCTAGTGGCACTTGGCATATTGGTCTACCGTTGTCGTCTGCTTGCTACCTATCTGGGGACGACACCGGAGCAGGATGCGATGGGGTACATGAAGCGCTCAGGCACTCCATCTAAATAACAATATCAGGGCGATCCATGTCAAATCAGATGGATGAGGTTGAACCTG
Organism: Pestalotiopsis sp. NC0098; assembly: GCA_022432395.1. Classification (NCBI taxonomy): domain Eukaryota; kingdom Fungi; phylum Ascomycota; class Sordariomycetes; order Amphisphaeriales; family Sporocadaceae; genus Pestalotiopsis; species Pestalotiopsis sp. NC0098. The sequence continues at coordinate 1,377,553 of JAJKLJ010000008.1, forward strand.
GGGTTTTGTGCATTTTAATGACACCGTTCCCTCTGCATAAAAGCAGACCGCTTCTGGCTTTCGACCTTCAGCTTTCACTGAGGCCGTCTCATTGGCGAATTGATACACTTCCGGCAAATGTCTCGACCTAACACGATTCCTATCTTCATCGCACTTGACGAGTGCAGATATTTCCATAAGGAGTCTACCAGGTTAATGCCATTTTCCCTTCCAAAAGAAGTATCTACTCGACACGAACTGTGCTCCCCTCACGACGGATCATCCAGCATTCTCGAGAAGATACACTCTAGCCACTCATTGACTGCCTTTATTGTGTCCATCATTGGGACATATGGGCCGATTCCCCGCCTTCGCAATCTCTCTCGGGTACCATTGAAGGTCTTGCCACAGATTCACCCCACGCCTGAACAAAAAGAGCCGCCTACACAGTAAAGTTGGGCACCGATAGCCCAGACTGCCGTGAGAGCCTATCAGGGCTGACCCTTTCTCGAATCCTCCCTCCCTACCCCAGTACTGTGGAGACTCCAGAGATTCAGACAGATCTTTTCTCTTGTAAATACGGGAGCGAGTACCAACTCACCGACTTGTAAGCAATTGCGCTCTGGGAAAGGGGGCCGATGAACATGTAAAGTCGTCTTGGCTGGGCACGGGTCTCGCACAAAATGGATTGCATGCAGTTCCACATGTGTTGAAACCTACCTATAGGATACAGAGTAATTCTGGTATCAGACGTGCACAGCCTTTCAATGTTATCAACTATTACTGTGTGAATGAAGTAAGGCTATCGAAGAGATTTGGGCTGCATCATAGTCATACGATCAGCATCAGTTCAACGCGGTGATAAGGAGACTTGAATGCGATTCGTAGATTTCCTCATGATCCTATTATGAATAGTCTTACACATATAATAAGAAGATACCCTGTTGGATACAGAGTATAGAAACTATAACTCGAGCACCGGGCCCACGAGAAGAAATACTTCGTGGTGCGAGTTGATCATATAGCCCGCAATACTAGTATGAAATCGACCAATCACACATCAGACTGGAATGTTGCTCTGCTTGCCCGATCCTTGGCGGGGTCAGTAGAGTTTAGTCAGTAGACTTGGGGAAAAGAGAAAAGGATTAATTTGCCATGCCAGTATTCCAATCTCATTCCTACATGTACTGACGGCATTCCAATGTCAATAATTACTAGAGCGTTAGTGAGGCTCTTCCATCGTAAAAAAGAGCTTGCCTAGACGAAATGCTCTGATAACACTACATCACTGGTCGGTAGACACTCGCGCAATTGCACTACCGCTCATTCTAGGGACACTACTGACCATGGCTGATAGGGTGCGCAGATCGAATCGCTTTCTTCCCCGGGAAAACAATAAATCGCATTACTATTCTCGTCACTACGCCAATTTGACCAATTGCCGCGATTGTCGACAATTCACGTCGCCATTCAGGATTTATGTCGGGAAGGCGCGGTGCCCAAGAGGGGCCTTGAACGGAAGTCTCGATGGAGACGGCCGGTGGCAGCTGCTTCCTTCCGCTCTATCGCCACACATGCATCCATCTCCATTTTCTGGGAATAAGTTCATTCTTATCTTTTCCGCAAACCCTGTCAACGTCTACAAATCGAGCCTAGATTTCAACAATACTTGGTCATGAGACAATATTACATTCTGCACGACGGCAGCAGGGATCGACTGTGGCTTGCACTGGCGCACACTCCCCGCTGCCATTCCGGAACAATGCGAGACATCTTTTTAAGTAGAGAGCTGACAAACTGAATATGGCATCAACGCTTTCGCTTTCGGCATGTTGAGTTGAGTCCTCACAACGACGCGCGGTCAGTACCGTTCAGTCAAATGCATCAAGCACAAGACCACAGCTGAACTTTCCTAAAGGATCTATTAACGACGAGAATATGCCTGTCCGAGTGCAGAAGAAGGATCGCGACTCCTGTAGGTTCATCCATCACACCCTTTCCGGGCGTTTTTGGCATGGGGTCACCAACAAATGATAGCCCGCCCGTTCCGTTCAGCTGAACAGCCCCTGTCCTTTATCTACCGCGCCTAGAACGGGCGCCGGTTGCACCAAGTTGGGAATGACAGCCGGAACGTGTTCCGCAGCAATCAATTCCCATTCTGAAGACTAGACTCGCAACTCTAAAGGAATACTATGGATGTTTTCCCCAGCTTCCTCCTCATCATGAATCGCTAGTTCTTGGACCCACGCGCGCCGACCGAAGGCGATACTGGTTCCGCAATGGCGGTTGAAGAAGCCAAGATATTCAAATACGCCACGCTGCCAGCGGGATATATACGTACACTGGAGCTGCAACCTGGCGAGAACGACTCTACTAGTCTGCGATGCCGACTGATCGCGCAGACTCTCCAGGATGATACATACGAGGCCCTATCCTATGTATGGGGAAAGCCGACAGTGTTCCACTCGACCATCTACTGTACTGATGGCAGCGATGACACAAACCAGGGAATCCTTCATATTGGAGCCAACCTGACAAAAGCGTTGATCGCATTCCGCCTTCGCGACAGGCCGCGGCGCATCTGGGTCGACGCCATATGTATCAATCAGAAGGACCTGTCGGAGCGTCGCGACCAGGTTCGGATGATGGGCGACATCTTTCGGGCCGCTACACAGGTGCTATGTTGGCTTGGCGGCTTCGAGAACATGCAACTCGACGAGCCTGTCGCATTGATCGCCATCAACTTTCTGCGGCAATTCAATCGCGACAAGGAGGGCGAGCTGCGCAAGATCCAAGATTACCTTCACCACGATGTCAAGACGCGGGAGGACGAGGTCATTCACATGTCATGGCTCGCCATCAAGAAAATGTTCGACATCGAGTACTTCCATCGAGCATGGATCATTCAAGAGGTCGGGCTTGCAAATCGTGCCAGGATGTCCTGGGGGAAAAGTGATATTTGTGTCGAGTGGGAAGAAATCGCCGTGTTCTCTAGGTTCATGGACGATCGGGGTGCGTCAATCGTCACTCACTTCAACCTGAAGTCCTGGGTGTGCAACCACATTTGTATGGTTTGGACCATGAAGCCCGACGGAAGCCCTCTGTACGACTTTTCTGAAGTACTGCACTGGGCTCGCATTCACATCTCTACCGATCCACGAGACTATGTATACGCTCTCCTCGGTCACCCTAGCGCAGTCATTGGCGGCGACCTAATCATCGAGCCTCGATACACTTTACCGACAGAGGAAGTCTACACGAACCTTGCCATCAACACAATCACACGCACCAACAGTCTACATATCCTTGCATTCGTGGACCACGGTGAGGAATTTGATACGAAGGCAGAAAGACTCCCAACATGGGTGCCAGACTGGCATGCCTTGAATCTAGTCGCGCCGTTGAGATATCCCACTCAAGCAGCACCGAAGACAGCAGATTCAGACATTATCGGTATAGACTCAAAACTGCTGCGCGGTTCAGGCTATATCGTCGGCGAGGTCATTGCGATCTCTGACATGATCACTCCCAAAGAACTCCCAGTCACTACTTACGAGGCGGAAGTCAAAAAGAGTGTTTCATTCTTGTTTGATCACATTTACGAAAGACTTGTCGTGCAAACAAGTATTCTCCTACCTTCATGGCAACATTTGGTGTTTTCTCTGAGCTCCATCTTGACAGGGGCAATGCGAATTGCTGATGAAGCGGCGCAGGGAGAGATCATGCAGCAGCAGCGGGCAGACTGCGCAGCCTACTTACTCAGATACGAAGATATCAGAACCAATGATGGCCCCTCGGGCTTCCTCCAGAGTCTACAACCAGAGGACAGGACGGCAGTGGAAGACTTGGCCTCCCAAGGCTCGGCTGCGCTCTTCATCCAAGACATGACCTGGACGTCCATGTGCAGGAAAGTCTTTCGGACATCCCAAGGCACTTTCGGTCTTGGGCCGCGGATCATGGAGAAGGGAGACGTGTGCGCCGTGATGTTCGGCTCGGTGTACCCACTCATCTTGCGCAAACACGGCAACCATTATCGACTCGTCGGTCCGGCATTGATGTATGGCTACATAAACGGCGAAGCTCTCGAAGCAGGTCGTAATGGTAGTCTTCAGCAGACGGAAATTTGCCTCGTCTGAGCGGATGGGTGCCTCGACCATGGGTATACGACATCGGGTTGTACTATACCACGACCATAAGACGGAGCTGTGCGCAATTTGCATTCAGTGGAATGCTGCGTGCGACCCCACAGCGGTCATAAAAGATTCGAACAGTTGTCGGGCGCTCGACTGCGATAAGTCGTGTCTGCAGCAAGATTCAGACAGACACGCGTTGATAAATTTTCATCAACGCTTCAAGCTTGGGAATACGACAGGTGAGTGATCGAATAACACATGCACTGGTACCTGTTCTAGAATCTACCAGTACACTGTGTAAAGGCACTAACGCAGGGACATAGCTTGGCGCTGTCGCTCCCATGTAGCCAAGGTACAGAGTACGTTCAGCGAGCCGCCAGAACGCCCCAAGGCATTGGGAACTTCTGCATCCATTCGCCGCCAATCAACACGTCAAATTGGAATAAAATCAAAGATCAATCGAATCGCAGCTAGAAAGGTTAGGTTGATTACCACAGTGTGTGCCCATAGCGCCAAGGGTCTACACACAGTACATGAACTCGGCTCATACTAGAATGACGTAGGTGCCCACTGTTGATCACTTAGTGTTGTTCTACACGCGTCGACGTGATGTCAAAAAGAACACCGCAAGCTGACGGCTCGGCAGATGCTTTGTTATTTATTTGTGTTTCGCGTTGCCTTATTTCTTGGGATACAATCTTTCCAACATACACCAACTTCTTTCTGTACTCATCACTCCTCGCAAATTCCAAAAGTCCCCATATAACCCCAGAACAAAAGACTTCTACAATGGATGCACCAGACATCGTCAGGGATGATTGGGTCTACCAAGGCGGCATACTCTTCTATGCCAAAGTTGGACCTTGTGAAATCCCTCGTGTGGAGAGCTCGGATCTTCGAAAGGAGTTTCTACCAAAAATGACTTCCGAGGGAGAACGGCGGATAGCCCGCTGGAGCAAGTCAGGCGCCCCTGATAGCTTCGTCCGCGCCCAACTCAAGCACTACGGCGTGCAGTTTGATGAAAGCGATTTATCCGGAAATGGAGTCGATCTTTTGACCAAGGTCCTGGAGGACGGCAAATGCGACAGCGTTCCTCAACACATCTCTGATCTCCGAGAGGAAATGCATCAAGCCTATATCGAGCAGCTTTCGGAGGAGAGATTGAGACTCCGTCCCGAGTGGCTCATTGAAAAATATTTCCTGACAAAGGGCAAACCTGACCGCGCCAAGACGGAGACGGTTGTGGACGTACCTTGTGGTAGATGGGACTTCGAAATGAGGAAGGCATGCGAAGCTGCTGCCAAGATCGAAGGTCTTCATTGCGCAAAAGGCGACGGACCCAGACACAAGAACGTATTTCTGGGCTGGGATGAAGCAGCCGTCAAAAAGGCAGCAGAAGATCACATAGCTGCGGACAAGGCCAAGGAAGATGCCAAGGAGGCGGAACGGGAGCAAGAGAGCATTAGATCGCACTGGAGATACCACCTCGCGATCGAGAAGCCGGAACGAATCGCCCAAGGCTTCTCGCCCGTCGGAAAGTACGATATTGACTGCAAAGATATCGAGGAGTCATGGCCCGACGATGTTAAGAAGATGAGCATGAACATCCACGCCACCAAGATGCCAAGTGTCTTCAAGGCTCAGTTCGATTTTGGTATCTTGGAAGGAGTCATGATCATGAGCCGAGACCTGCCAGCCCTCCTCAAGTATTGCAAGATTCCGCCCCAGGCAGATGAATCGGAAGACGAGGAATGGGAAGAAGAAGAGGAGGAGGCAAAGGAAGCAACCGGCGCCAATACAGGCGACAAGCGAAAGGCTGCCTCGCCCACGGGTCCACGAAAAGAGGCCAAGACTGACACTGTAGAGTCGAATCCTCTCAAATACCATGTGAGGTTGAGGTGTCGCGACAAGGCAGAGATGGATAATTGCCCTTCTCCCTGCAAGGGTACAATCACGTTTGCAGATGACAAGTTCACCAGATTCAGCGGCGAGGCTACTCTTCCTGGTATTGCCGTCGACGTGCCTTTCAAGGGCTACAAATCAGCGGACAAACCTGTCAATAAGCGTCTCGAGTGGGAGACTTTCTCTTGGGAAGCCTGGAGTCAACAAAGTAATGTCATAACTGTCGGATGGTAAATGTGCACCGCGCTACAGAGTCCCGGATAATGAATCGATCGACTTTTCCATCATATTGAGGTACTCATGACTGGAAGTCAAGCAATAGAAGTAGCATTCTAGCTGAATCTTTTATCAAAGAGTGTGTATCTATCTGACTGCTATAAATATGCTCGACTGTGTACAAGATCTGAACAAGTCGGAGCACCAAAACGAATCGAAGAGTATCTGTCTGCATCATCCAAAACACTTTATGCTCAATCAAAGGAGTGACGATATGAAACCATCCGGACTTGACCTCAAAATCCACATGGAGCAGAGCTCCACGGGAGTATAACCTCCATCACATACCTTGTCACCATGAATCCACCCTTCCTTCCAACGACCAGTCCATGCTCTCCCCGTATCCATCGACTTAAGGCAACGCAGCCTCCCCAGGGACGATAGTCCCATTCTGCACAGCCGCGCGGTGCGCCCTGGCCAGCGCGCCGTAGACGGGGTAGTACTTGTCCAGCACGGGATAAATCTCCGCCGCGCCCGGCGTATCGCGCCAGTCGCGCATGAGCTCGCAGACGATATCAAAGTACGAGACGACATTGACCCCCGCGGCGCGCATGCGGTCGTTGGACGCGTCGCGGATCAGCTCCGTCGTGGTCCCGGACGCCTCGACATTCGCCCAGACGGCGTACCCGGCCTCTCTCAGAGACAAGGCCAGGAACGTGACGCACACGTCCGTCGTGATGCCCGCGACCACGATCTGCGACCTGTTGGCCGCGGCGACGGCGTCCCGGAAGGAGGGGTTGTCCCACGCGTTGACTTCGCCGTTGCGCTTGATCAGCGGCGCGTCTGGGTACCAGGACAGAAACTCGCCCGGGAGAGGCCCGTTGGGCCCCGTCTCGGCCGAGGAGGACAGGACGACCGGCAGCGAGAAGACGCGCCCCAGTTCGGCGTGCGCGTACATGTTGTTGCGGAAGACGGCGGGGTCAAAGTCGCGGGCTAGTTGATAGAGGCCTTCCTGCTGGTCCAGGATGAGGAGCAGCTAATATGGGAAAGTGTCTGTTAGTATACGGGGGTTTCTTATGCTTGTCATGTCTGGGGGCGTTTTCTTACAGTGTCGTTCTTGTCGAGCCGCTCGTAGGTAAAGGCGCGAGCGATGCTGGCGGCGAGCAGAGCCTGAGGGATAAAGAACTTCATCTTGCTTGATTGTTTGAGAAACTGTAAGCTTTGGAGATGATTTGGACTGTTGTATTGTCGATTGAGCTTGTCTTGCGTTATTTCAATCACCAAAGGCTGGCCGTCGGTCCAATACTTATAGAATGTCTGACCTGTAAACAGAAGCTGTATGCTCTTAGTGATATTTCCAAACTTGTCTAATTGTTGCTATGCATGACATTATACACGACGTGATGCTTTCATGGAAGCCAGGCATGGTCATGATACTGGGGTTTGTGATCCATCGTCGCCTACTCCGTGTGGATAGCAATGTTGGTGATGCTTTTCAATTCTCAAGTCAGCATTATTCACGATGGTATCGTGCAGTATGGAAAACTCCATATATGCTGTCAGCCCTTGGCAGTCCAGCCGTCGTTGTTGCCATACGATCAAACAATGCGCAATGATTGGTCGGTCGTATATCCGTAATTCCGTTACGGCAAGATACCCCCAAATCCTCGTCATTATGCAGCACATTGGGGTTGACGCTTAGCTAAGTGTTCCTGCAGGTGTAGTCAGCATCTAGAAACTCGGAGGTATCCGTTTAGGCGAGTATGTAAGTGCGCCTTGGCGGTAGAATTGACATGGAGTTGAAGTGCTTTGGAAGAGGCTACAAATGCTTTGCTAAGGATGACACATGGCGGAGGTCGAAGTGACCTGAGATAAGCAGGCTAAGCTTTCGCTTCTTACCATCGTATCTGCAGTAACATTATAGTTCTGTGTTGTCAACAGACCGTCAAGATCGTCATGCATGCGGCTTGGGTTGACATGCTTTCATCAGACTTAGCAATGGCTGACCGGCGCCCCTGGCAAGCAACGACATGCAATCCAATGCGTCTATTCAAGTTCTGGGTATCATCAGCTTCTTTGTAGTCAAGGCATTTAACGCTCCAAATTTCTCCCTCAGAAACCTCTGCACCTCGCGGTTTCCTCCAAGACCTGCAGTGAGCGCAGTCGTGTCGCCATTGATCTTGAGGCCCTTCAGTCCGGTAGCCCGCGAGAGGGCAACGTAGATCTGACCTTCCTCGAATGTCCTTGAAAGGTCAACAATGACTCGGTCCATGGTCAAGCTCTGGCTTTTGTGGATCGTCATTGCCCAGGCTGGCGCCAATGGGATTTGCGTCCGAGACAGCAGACTATATGGTTGCTTATCTCCAAGTTCATTGATGGAACAGTCGGCAAATATTTGCCGCACTTGTCCGTTGTGAAACCTAACGACAGGCCACTGCTTGAATCTCGCTCCTTTGCTCTCTATGAAAGCCTTCATTTCAGCTTCTCTCCTTGACGCATAGTCGCCGTTGATTTTCATTTTGGGGTCTACTGTCTCCTTCTCCTTCTTCCCGAACCCCATCGTTGCTTTGGGCATCTTGTTGGGGTGATATGCTTCGAATCCACAGATAATGCCTTGGCTGCCATTGCACAGGCCAGCACTGAGGTCGAGGTTGGTCAAAAGGACAACTAGCATGCCCTTTTTCAGCTCGACAACATCTGCGAATCGATGATCATCTAGAGCTTTTAACGGCTTGCATTCTGTCGTACCACGAGGCCCCTTGTGCTGATGACGATCTGCCTTCCATTTGAGATGAGGATGATGCTCTTGATGAACAAAAGTATCGTGTGACCAGTATGAATAGTTGACTCCAGTCAATTTCTTGAATTTCGCTTCGTTGACTTCCCTTGCCTGCTCTCTTGTCGCGAATAGACTTGTACCATTATGGACCTGGCAAGGATGGTCCATCAGCCTGTCGACTTCCACTGATGTCAAAGAGTCTCCGATGCGACACTTCTGTAACATTCGTATAAACTCCTCATCATTCTGACGATGTATCTGCTTCAGATGAACATGCTCGAAATTGCACTCCGCCCAAGCATCGCTCGAAAAAGCCCACTTATGCTCGTCGCGGTACTCGACGCGATGCTTGGGGCAGGTGTACGTCTTGCGGCCAAAGGCTGTTTTCTCAACCATTTCCAAGCCACAATCAATGCAGTACTGGAATGGCTTGACAGGCGGCAGTTGGCAAAAGTCGCCCGTGACGATGACTTGGACACCTCCAAAGGCAGGCTGTCTCTCTCTCGCTGGGTTATGCCACGCCTCTTTCATCAACGCATTGAGCCGCTCGAAAACGTGATTCTCGACCATGCTGATCTCGTCAAAGACGATGACATCCGTATGCGTCTTGATTCGCTCAAAGACAAACTTTCCATGGGCGGCTTGTGTCAGATCCCCGAGTGGTTTCTTCATATGACCTGGCGTCCAGCCTGCAAATGTCCAAAAGGTTTGACCATTAACCTGCAGAGCAGCGCGTCCGGTCGGAGCAAGGATGCGAACTTTCTTTCCCATCGCACGTAGCTTAGTGGTGAAGGCCTTCAGTACTGTGCTTTTGCCACATCCAGCTGAGCCTGTCATGTATGCTAATGTTAGTGACTACTTTTTTGACCAGCAATGAAGCAAGAACTTGTTAAAAAAGAAAGAACCTTTGGGGCTTCTGGGCCATGTGTACACGTCTCCTTTTTGCTTACCTGTATAGAACACGTTGCGACCGCGACAGATCAGATCCACCAGTTCTGCTTGTTCCGGGCATAATGACGGCTCGTCTGACACAGGTGCAGCCGGCATCTGAGAAGGCGGTGGCAGTGGAGGCATTGCTTTCGTGTGTTGTGTGCTGGCCGGAAAGGACTCCTCCGATTTAAACGATGGACCTGATGATCCATGGGTCATTTCGCCCGATGATTCCGGGTAAGCACCTGGCATAGGCAGTGGCCTTTCCATCAAAGGTGGCCTGGGATTGTATGGCTCCTGCTTGATAGCTGAAGTTGCCAGAGCCTTTGCTGCTGCCATACCGGCTGCTGCCCCATCGGGCCCAGAAAGTCGCAATGCTTTCCTTTTCTCGCATTCAAAATTGAAGGCATCCATCGTTTCTCCCTCTCCAGGGCCCCAGGGCCTACGCTTGAGAAATGTTTCGGAGCTAGCATCTGCTCTCCGCTTCCGTTTGGTACCTTGATCAGAGTACTGGGAGGCTGGTGGGTATTGAGGAGCATGTGGTGCTGGGACTTGTGGTGCTGATGCTTGTGGTGCTGGTGCGTGTGGTGCTGGTGCTTGTGATGGAGTGGGCCAGTGTTGCTGTGGCAGCTGGGGGTATGCAACAGTCCGGTCGTAGTGATAGTAAGGACTGAATGCGGCAGAATGGCTACCATATTGGTGATAATACCCAATCATCGAGGCGGGTGTGCCACCCTGATGTTGCTGTTGCTGCGATTGCTGATACTGCTGTGATTGCTGATACTGCTGCGGTTGTTGCTGCGGCTGCTGTGGCTGCTGCGGCTGTTGAGATTGCTGGTACTGCTGGAGATGCTGCCAATTCTGCAGATGCTGTTGCTGTCGTAGCTGTTGCTGCGGTCTATACGGTCCCGGCCATGGGACGAACTTATAGGTTTGAGCAGAATGCGCAGATACTGGACTATTAGGGAAGGACTGGGCCTGACTTGTTGCCACTGAAGTGTATGCAGAGGACCCAGCATGAGGCGCAGGCACCGGACTGGACAAATGGGACTGAGCTTGACTCGATACCAGTGGACTTGAAGGCATCTGCTGCTGTCCCCGATGGGAATACCCAGCCGATTGCTGGTTAGGGGACTGCCCGTTGAGATCCGTTCCTTATGGTAGGTTAGCATCATGCTTTCTCGCCAGTCTCGGGCAGGGAACTTGTCTTACCGGGAGGACTAGATTGCGGTTGTGCCATTGTATACCGACTCGCCCATCCTTTGCCGCCGGACTTCCAGCCTCGTATGTCGAAACTTCGCACGACGTGAACACGGCTCCCAGGGATACGCGTTGAGTGTCAATTTGCTGATCAGTGGGGCGGCAACGGCACCGCGACACGCGACGTTAGCGTACCTTGGTGTTCAAATGTCCCCTGTAAACCCCGCCAAGGCCACTTGCAGAAGCAAGTTGTGCCATGCATCTCGCCTGACTTATGGGCATTTGGAACGCTTCTTTCGCTGGAAGAAGCTTTGCGGTCTCTCAAACGCTTAAAGTTTGATTCTCAAGCTTGAAAAGCTCGCAATCAAATCATGGCTAAGCGCCATGTTGACCAATGCCTGCATCGCATAGTGATGGCCTAGCAAGACCAATCCAGCAAAGAGGGCCCTGGGACACTGATACCCCGTGGCTTCAGGACACGAGATGAGCTGCCCATTGGCGCATCTCGAAAATCGGTCAAAATATTCAGACGCCTCAAGCAAGAATCGAAATATGCATTCAAAGGAGAAGTCGTCTTGATTCGGTGGATTATGAGCACCTTTGAGCATGTTCCCAATCCAAATGGCAATCGATTTGAAGTTCCGATGTCGACTTTGCAAGGCAGGAGCCATGATGCCAGCAAAGAGTGACTCTTTCCCAACTACGGGGAATCAAATTGCTGCCCACTCAAAGGAGTAGAGGTTCTTCTTATTCCTTTGCGAACAGAACGATTGCTCGATTTTGATGTACATTTCCTGGAGAATGACTCTGAAACTATGACATTTCTTGCGTACAGAAACCCGCTCTACAATTTCGCCATAAGTGGACTCTTCTTTTCCGTCTCAACGTACATCTCCTTGATGAGGTCGCTATATTTACGTCCCGCCTGAGGGCGTTTGAGCTTCAACCTATTTCATCACACCACATTAGCATCTCGTCTTCTCATTTAATCGAAGGAAAATATCAACTTACGTCGGTGTCAGCAACTCGTTTGCGACGGAGAAAGGCTCCACCATCAACCGCACTGCCCGGGGAATCTCGTAGCTGTTGAGCTTGGCATTCTTTCCGACCGTAGCGAATTCCTTCACCACTGCGGATCGTACCTCTGGTTCCTGCAGCACAGCCTCGAGCTTTGCCATGTCATCTGGCTTGACTTGCTTCCCGAGGGTCCTGGCGAGGAAGTTACAGAACACGTCCGGCTGTACGCCAAAGATGCCGACAAGGTGGGCTTCCGTCGACGTGCCATGAACATATCCCTGAGCGAGCCATGGGCACTGCGCAAGGATCAGATTCTCGATATGTTCGGGCGATATGTACTCGCCCTGCGCCAGCTTGAGAAGGTTCTTCCGGCGATCGATGACACTGAAGCGGCCCAGCTCGTCGATGGCGCAGATGTCGCCCGTCTTGAACCAGCCATCCTCAGTGAAGGATTTCCGGGTCTCCTCAGCGTCTTTGTAGTACTCTGAAAAGACGTTGGGGCCCCGTATGAGCAGCTCACCACGCGGGCGAGGCTGGTCGGTCGATAGGTAGTCCATGTCGGGCACATCAACCAAACACACCTCGACGCAGGCCACCGGACCGCCGCAGGTCCCGACGCTCATATCGCTGCTGGACTGGGCCAAAGCTACGGCGTAAGTCTCAGTCGACCCGTATCCCTGCATCACGTCGGACACAACGACTATACGCAGAAACTGCTGCAACGCACCATCCAAGGGTGCAGAGCCGGACATGGTTTGAACCACGCGGTCCAATCCCAGAGCTGCAGCGATCTTTCGACCCCAGATTCTGTCATACACCAGATGCTTGTTAGTTGCCTTGGCTGGATCGTCATTCCCGATATTTGTCATCTTTGTTTGAACGACGTGGCGTGACAGCGCGCCCTTGACGCCTTGCTGTTCAATCGTGGCCGCTTTGATGGAGCTGCCGATACGGTTGAGTAAGCGAGGCACGCTGGTGAAGATCGTGGGTCTTATGAGCTTCAGATCGTCTATCAACTCGAGCGGATTGCCGTGAAAGTAGCCGATGGAGCCACCGCCGTAAAGTATGGAGAGTTCAACAAAGCGTTCATAGATGTGCGCCAGCGGCAGATACGAACAGAAGACATCATTCGGCTTGACGGGGTAGACTGTGAGACATGTCGAAGTCGCAACAACCGCAGTCGATTGTCGGAGCACCACGCCCTTTGGATTGCCCGTCGTCCCGGATGTGTAATTAATGGTGATCATGTCATCTGGTCCTGGTCTATCGAGGGCTCGTGAAGATGCCGCACCAGCCCTCTCCACGTCTCGAAAGTCGTGAATTTGTAAGCCCTTTTCCGCAGCCAGGCTACTTAACAACTCTTTTCTCGAAGTTCCTGGAGTCTCAATACCATCTGTCAACGGGTCAAGGGAGATGATCAGCTTGAGCGATGGGCAGCGAGGAGCCACAAGCATCAGCGTCGGAATATGTTCAAGGGAGGCACAGACGACCGACATTTCGGCATGGTTGATGATATACTCTGTTGCTTGCGGGCCGAGTGTCTCGTAGAGCGAAATGCTGTACAAAGATTGTGACATGGAGCCGAGATCGACAAACTGCCACTCGGGCCGGTTCGCGCACCAGAGCCCGATTGGCTTCTGGCGGCCGCCCAATCCATTGGCCTCAAGCAGTTCCACGAGTCCTTTCCCAAAGTTTGTGCTCTTTTGCAAGACCTCGCCATAAGTATACCAACTATACGAGCCGAAAGTCTTGCAGACACCGTTGTATGGGCGGTAACCTAGACATCGTGCGTTGGGTTGTTGCTTGGCAGTTTGCTCAAACATGTCGTATCCGGAAGACAGGCTGGGATCCAAGTAGTCCGGCAACTCATCCTGCCGCCTCCAGTGTCGGTATACTGCCGATCTTCCTGGTAGTTGGGAGTTTGGAACCGCTACACCTTGATGCGAACCTGGAGGTGGGGGCTGGGCGTATAGGCGCGCCTTGTCTTTGTAGGACCCCATATTCGCGCGGCAAAGTTATTAGTTGCATCGAGGGAGGTTTGACGAAAGGAGTAATTTTTGAGCAAACTCCAGAAGAGGGGGCGGGCATGATTAAAAAGCAGCGCAGTCTTGGGGGACCCGAAGTTCTGGGAAGCCTCGGACCGTGGAGAGTTGGAGTCTTGTGGGTTTCCCTGCGCTGCGCCGTAACACTTCCCCCTGTTATGCAGGGAACTTGTTATGCGACTATAACCCTGGGTTCGTTCTCGATTGGGATTCGCTCGAATCCTTTCGGATACAACAAGAACGCGAATCGGGCCCACTCTTGGATGACATGGTGCGAGGAGCAAAAGCGCTTTGGTGATTGATGCTTAGCCGATCAAACTCGGTCGTGCTGGACAAGCAGGTGGCCTTTACATTGAGCCAACATTGTTCTACTCAAGTGTTACTTGATGCTATTTGATGCTCTTCTCTTCCAATCCAGGGAAATATGGAATTCTGTTCATCGGGTCGATAGATGGGATTGGAAACCGGCCGCTAGGTCAGATAAAGATAGTATTGGATCAATAGTATCGATCAGGGTGGTCAGAGGTGGGACCATCGTGATTCGCTAAATAAATTTGGTGTTGTTTTGTTGGCTGGTTCTGAACCTCTTCTCACTCACTGGCAGCGTGGATTTTCTGATTACCAATATCTCACACTATAGATTCAAGGTCTCTGCCTCTTATTTGATCTTCATTCGCATCTTTGCGATGGTACTGATTTGTAGCATCTTTCGGGATTCTGGAATCGGGTTTCCAAGAAAATAGAAAATCAGAAAATTTCGACTTGAAACACATAATTCGAGCAGTCAACTTGTAGCCAAGAACGCATATCAGGACTTATGATATTTCAAAGTGTGTATTTTTTTTATCTACATCATCGTGCGCGTTCAATATAGATGCCTGGATTGTTTTGAGATAAAATCATCGCTTTCGCTGCCGTCCATAATGCCCATTTTCGTCCTGTAGTAATTCTCATCCCGCTCTCTGACGGCATCCGTGGCTTCCTTGAACCAACGATTGAGTCTCATAAGCGGGCGGGTGATTTCCGACGGCTCGAGGATGTTTCTCAAATTTATATCCAAGCTTTCCGCTCTTCGCAGGTCGATGGGTGCTTTGTATTGGTCGTTGGGATTCCACCGATGGATTTTTGGAAGTACCGTCATCAACTGCAATCAGGTAAGCATGTAATGACATGCACTTTTGATGGCAGAATGGGGACTCTTACATCTCTTGCCGCCACGAGCATATCGTCCAGATGATTGTTCCGTTCGGATCTAGGTGAAATGTGAGTCTTGGCCGAAAGTTCGCGGGTAGTAATTGCTCGAATACAGAGCAATGACATACACATCGATTTCTTTGCTTTCTAGTTCGCAACAGTCCATGTCAACCATAACGAGTGGAGGCGCAAGAGAATGTCCCTTGAACTCGGTTACGTCGGCGACAAAGGCATCAAACACCCCTGCACGTGGTGAGCCGTCAGCAACCCTCATATGACCACGAGATAACCACTTACAATTGCCAGAATTTTCGAAATCAAACTGAAGCCAAGAGACTTGCGCAAAGGCGTTCTCGGGTCGCTCCATCTTGCCAGCGACAATGCTTTCTGGCCAGACGACGGCGCACATGGCGCGGAGGACTACATTCATATGTCAGCCATGAAGTCTCCAGGCGGCGTTGCCCCTGATGTACCCACAGCATAGGAAAAGTCTCCAAAGCAAACGATTGGGGATGGGAATATTCTGGCGTCGCCATCTGTCCTGGAATCTCTTGAGCGTACCATTGGAAAGTCATTGCATATATTGCCTGAAAGTGAGAATTTGCTCAAAATGCATATTATTCAACTTGATCTGCTAGACTATACTGTATAGACTCTTAAACCTCATGGTGGCCGAATATTGTGCTGCACTCCGACTTGTTGTTGTTTATCGAATGTATAAAGGTTTCGCTTCCTTGTAACGATGGGTAGAGAAGTAAACCGTTCAAGTTTTTATTTTTCTATCTGCTTATACCAAAAAGATGATCCTTTGACCTTGAACATACTAGAAACGGTGGTGTATAGGGAGGTATGTAACTTGGCATCCATCCTCTAGCGACGATAACGGCGTGGGGTTCCCGCAGATCTGGGGATTTAAAGTGGAGATGACGCCACCTCAAGTCCCCTGCCGCTGCCAATCGGCCCAGAACATTTCAAGAGCTTCGCACAATTTTTGACTTCAGCGGAAGCATCATTCGATCGCCACACCAAACGCAACATTCAAAGCCGCCGCCATGTCCAAGACCAAGAAGGCAGCGAAGCGAAAGAGACAGAATGACATTCAGGCCGAAGTGAGCAACAAGAAGCGGCCCAATGCCCCTCCGACCCCAGACTCCGATGGAACCGAACGAGTCGAACCCGCCGCGGCACTAAGCCTGCACACTGTCGTGTCCGAGGACGAGGTCGACATCACCGTTGACACCCTTCGCACCCTGGCCGCGCACCCGGCCGTCATCAAATCCAAGGCCTGTAAAGATCTGCGGACTGCCGTCTACGATTTTCGACAAGCATGCACCACGGGCATCAACACCGTTGCCGAAACGAACCTCACATCCAGGATCTCCGCCGCCCTGGTCGACGGGAAATACACAGATGCTCTCGTCCTTCTCGCCGAGATGCGCCTGCGCGGCGAGTCTCCAAAGCTGGGCGCATTGTGTCGCTGGGTGCGGGATATCGACGTCACGAGTGGATTCTCGCAGCGGAATGTCGACAACATACAACGAACACAGAGCCAGCTGGAGCGGTTGAGGTTATTAGATGCCATCTCTCGAGTCACCGGGACCAACGATCTGAACCCGTCAATCTCACTGTTGTCCTCTTCGGATCCCTTCATTTTACACAAGCAATGGAATCTCTTGGATCAGGCGCCTGTGACCAACTCGAGCTCTTCGAGCGCAGAAATCGCCCAGTTCTGTCCGCCCGACATCAAGAACAAATTTAAGATCCTGGAGACCACGCGTGGGCCGGAGAGGAAACCGCCAAATCTTCACGACGCCGTTCTATATCTTAGCGACGACAATGCCGTCCCTCTATCTCCAACTCCACCAAATACAACCCACCACAAACACCCGGCTGTGCCGAACCTCTCGCTCATGAAGGATGTCTTGTCCCATGAGGAGTGCAAAGCCATCGTTGCCTCGATGGAGGCCGTCGGATTTCTACCTGATGCGCCCATCAGAGACGACGGTTCAGAAGCGAGTATCCTGGCGCACAATGTCTACTGGATCGTGGACCAGGCTTTCCATGACCTGCTGTGGCAGAGGGTCCTTCCTTTTATTCCTGCCGAGGTCGGCGGAAGGAAGGCTCGCGGCATCAACCGCCGCTTCAGAGTATACCGGTACGTGCCTGGGGCCGAGTACCGCGTCCACTTTGACGGCGCTTGGCCTCCTTCTGGCATCCACCCGACGACCGGCCAGTACGAATGGGACGCCTCGCCTCCAGATGCCAAGCAGTCGAGTCTGTTCACGTTCCTGGTCTATCTGAACGATGATTTCGAGGGCGGCGAAACCACCTTCTTCACCCCGAGTCTCGTCGAGGGCGTGATGAATGCTCACCCTGTACGGCCCATGATGGGATCCATTGCATTGTTCCCGCACGGAGAAAGCAAAGGTGCTCTACTGCACGAAGGCACGGGAGTCATCAAGGGCGCAAAATATATCATCAGGACGGACGTCGAATATGATGTCATCCAGGGCAAACCTGCGGAATTCGTTTAAAATAAGAAGAAAAGTATTTAGTAAGACCGTATAAGTGTCTCAGGCTGCCATCTTTGAAATGAAGCACTAGGTCGGGTCTTCGTTCGGTTGAACGAGCCTACAAAAGTTTCGTCATTACCTCTGAGGAGGAAACAGAAACACGCTCATTTGAGACCAGTCAAAATATAACTCGAGCTTTGGTGACTTTGATTGACGATGTAATGAATTCCGCTCTGTCGTGAGATGTGAACAAGTCGTCTTGTCTAATATTTAGAAAATTGAACATATGCGAGAAACGACAAGAAATCGACCAATTTGGAGTCCGAATAGGGCATACAGTTGATCACTGGCAATTTACAAGACTGTCTATCCCAACGACCATCTGTCAGTTGAATACTTGGATGGTAACAAGACCGGCCTAAGATCTCCAGGACTTTTTAGCGGCGTAGTATATGTAGTCCGTTTATCAAGCTATAAGTTCGGGGCAAGTATAGTCGAGCCAAGCTTTGGCGTGTAGTATATACAAGTCTCGGCACCGAGATTGCGTATATCCACATGAACGGCATCAACTTAACTCTAGACCTCTCTGGATATTATGCTCTACTTGTCATTGTACGACCCCCCGAGTGCTTGGGTCCCGGTGTAGTCCGACTCCTCGGCTCCGAAAGCCAGGTCTGTAGACCGAGCCCAACGGTGTTTTATGGCTCGATTATGCGGAAGATGGAATGGAGGCCCTTTTCCCATGCCAGTATGACGCTGACCGCATCACACGAGATCACTCCCCGATGCCGTCACCGATCTTTAGGAGTCTTCTCTCTTGCTTGCGGGTTTTGACTATATGCTTAATCACTACATCTAAAGGCTGTGCATCTGAGTATGATAAAGTGCCAAAGGGAGAGGTACAATTGCTCGGGAACGACCCTGTTGACACTCGACACAAAGATACTTCTCGTGCCGATAAAGGGGAAGTGGAAACTCCAAAAAGATTCGAGGTCTGACTTCGAGATTTCTTGGATACTTGTTCCTCAGGCTTGAAAAGTTTTATCGCTGAGTTTCCATCATTCGGCTATTGCGTTTCTCTATTGCCCAAAGGCAAAGGTACACTGCTTGTCGTCCTCTACAAGCCCATACTCACAAACCCCAGCCGAACAACTGCAATGCTGCCGGGCGCGGTGCGAGACTTTGGCCACCGCGCTGGATCGACTGTCCACCGAGTACCGCGATATCCCTCATGGCCGGACGTGCCCGCGCACGGCACGCGCAGCCGTGCACATTTGACTGCAAGTATGCGATATATCTCTCCTGTCTTATTCGTCACGACGAGCGGTGAGATGGTGTCGAGGGGCGGCGCCTGTTCGTACAGTCCGGCGACGCGGCGGGCACCATGGCATTCGTGGGCAACGACGACTTGAGGGTGTTGCGAGTCTCGAGAGGCAGGAATCAACGACAAAAGACCAAATAATCAAAACCAAGGAAGAAGATAGATTTCCATGACCGACCAATAGTCATGCAGACTTTGTGAAAACGAGGAAATGTAGAGAGATGCACGCCGGTATAGACTGGAAAGGCAGCGTTGACATACATATTTATGCTCAAGTCGACAGGATTCGCAAGGCCTTGTCTGCGCCTGCATCTGTCGGGCTTCGCCGAGTCCAGAAAGTCTCGGTCTCGGTCTCGGATATCTTGCAGTCCTTGTATCGCTTGCACGTAGCGCTCAACAGATCTTCCATGTACCCTAGATCTGTAGCGGTTGATGCCCATTTGCTCAACTTTTGCTATTTTTGGGGGCACCACGTCATTCTTTGTCTGCTCTTCGTTTTGCTTCAGTTCCGGCATATCTGATCGACTTTCTCTCCGCGCAAATGTTCGCTCGAGGGGTCAAGATATCTGCCACATCCATCGTATGATGCCAGCACAGATCTTCTTGCTTGCGAGGAGAACCATTCGGAAAAGCCGACAACTTTTGGTGCTTGACACGTAGTTTTCCGACTCTGTCAGTGGATGCCTCTGCTGGAAAGCTGCCTCCTTCCATCAGATTGAATCCATAATGGACAGCCTCACTGTTTTAAATGATTAAAATTTCACGATCGCCACACTCGTATGGCTATTTCCGGATTCAGGGGCCATGGAGTATTCGGCAAAGCCGTACGCGGCGATCTGCGTCTTCTTGGTGGATAACAGAATCGCTTCCCTCTGTATGGAACGGATTGGGAGCTGGAAATTCTCGTGACAGCTCATTGCTGGAAAGTCATTGTTCATTTGGATCGTCTTGGTGTACGGCAGGTGTTTTCGATGGTCTTTGGGGTCAGCGTCAAGATGGTATCAGCTGGGTTTGTTGTGTGTATCCACTATGGGGCTAGAACATACGCCAAGCTGCCAGCAACCTAGCTCGAGGCCCGGATATATTTTTCTTCAGCAATCTGTCAGTCGTCTTGAACATGGGGTCACGGCACTCTTGCGGCCGGGATTGAATGGACTAGCGATTGTGCAATCCTCCAATCGCATTTGCTTCGACAGAGGGTCACAGACGAGTTCATTGCCGACTAGCAGCCAATCTAGGATGAAGTCTTGGAAGAGGCATCTTCCCCAGCGAGTTGCGGGTCCTTATGGGATGCCGAGTTCCCAAGAAAAGGGCTAGGCTGCCGATGTGTGCTGCTCGTTGAGGCCTCATACATCATACAACCTGGGGGCTTCTGGATCCGCTTCACATCGCGTATGAACGCACGTATGTAGTCGCTGTCGTCGACGTTCGTGATTGTCAGCATGGAGCTTAAGCTTTCGAGGACGAGACCCTGGGCTCAAGCGAGCCAATCAATCCAGAAACCCGAGTCAAGTATGGAGGTGAAGGGCGAACAGCTTGCCGTTTTAGACCGCAAAATAGAGAGGGGGGGAGACCAACCGGCCACTATCGATGGTTCGTCCATCTCTTGACCCTTGTACTTAACTAATGACCATACACTATAAACTGACGATCTGCCGTTTGTACAGTGAGTGATCGGAAATGGTGTGAGCTCTTGGGTCTCATGTATGCCTGCTTACCTAACACCTGCGTCTCGCTTATAGTATAACCGTCCAGGTTGCAGTCGTGGCGAGCGACGCGTGGTATTCCGGCAGCGCCGTTGCATAGCCGTACATCCAAATAGGGGAATCTGCTGAGAGTATATGATGTAAGCCGACATGGTAGACTGACTCAGTTGCTGGTCAGCATACTGTATATCAGCATCTTGGGATCATCACTCAAGAAGATGCGCCCTAGGAAGTGCAGGGTTGTGCGGAATTGCCACTACTCCGTGCAATACCAGACGAGTTGTCGTTGCCCCAGCTGAGTCACAGGGCTGTTGAATCCTCCATCGGTGCCGAGCTGTTCGTGAGGATCGCGTCCGGACGGTTTTCCCCAGACTTGTTACATACCTCCCGGACCCAGGCCAGGGCAAAGCTGTGTGTAATCTGCCCGGGCCCCAGTAGTAGTACAGTACAGTACGTACCTGATACTCTGGGCAAGGTTGCAGAGGAACCACGTGGTGTGTTGGAAATGCCGTTGCTAGCAGCATGCATGAATAGGGAGAATTTACATTACACGTCGTTGCTTTTATTTCGCCATGTAACGCTGAGAGCATCGAAGGCAACGAAAACTTCCAACGCCTTTGCGCAAGTGGGCCCGGGAAGGAGCGCCGCTAATGCGAGACTTAAAATTTGGGGGTCCCAATCAACCAGGATTGCGCCTTCCATCGCATATCGGCGACATATGCACCATCTGTCAGGGTTCTGAGGTAGTACGAGAGGGGAAAGAAGCCGGAAAGAGCAGAAGAGAAGCACTGAAAACGGAGTTTCTCTGGCTTTACTCGGGTCTTGCAAGCAAGTCCTGGGGATCCTCTTCACTGCTGCATCTCTGCGATAAGCGACACCCGAAAAGCGAGAAGCTTGCGAGGTCAGATCGTCGTCGTCGCTGTCCGTGGTCGTCATCGCTTCAGCAGTGGGTAAAACTGATAGGTGTGTGACCCGAAAAACTGGGAATCTATCCCAAGTGAAGCTGCTGTTGGTCTGGCTTTGGAACACCCGTTCACGCCTCTTGTTGGTCTTGTTTCCCCTTCGGCCTCCTCTCCGGCCGAACAGCCTGCAGCATCCATTCTGTCGTCCTAGCGTCATCATGTCACGCACGCCAGAAATTTGACAAATACCCTTGGCAGATGATAGGGACCCCTTGGCCGGTCCTGAGATCCAGGTCTATGATAGCCTCACAGCCCGCGCAATCTGGCGTTTATCCACATGACGAACGATTTCTGAACCCCTCCCCGTTCGAACCCCAGCCAACATCTGCCACCCCTTGGCCTCTTCCGGCTGCGCCAGAAACGCTGAATCTCGAGTCCTGACGTCGCCGGCCGGCAACTGCGAAACCCCCCTTCTCTGCGATATGGTACACTGATCGCCATGTTACAGCTGTCCCCGTCGTCCAAAGGCAGTAGCTATATCGACAGTGCTATGGCAGAGACCCTGGCCTTGCCTCTCCCCTGGCTTCAGTAGTGTGCTTACCCGCGAATAATTTCGCCAGCGACTTTTTTTTCTCGCGATGACCATGTAAAGTTTGCAAGAGAGTGGGCTGTTTTGGCGATGATCGCCGCACTAGTAGGGGGTTTGGTGCTGGGATAATGAGTGCAGACGCAAATACCTGATCCCACGCAATCAGTGGATGAAAGTCTGAAAAAATAGAGAAAAAAGCTAAACCTAGGGCCGGCCGCTTTCATATCTGAAGGTCGAGTAAAACATACCCAGGTCCCTCAAGTATCTGGGCACATGATCCCAAGTATCGTGACACTCGATACATCCCTCGCCGTTGTTCTCGTCCGAGAAGAGAAGCAAGTTGCGAGAAAAGCAATCCTAATCCCCACCGTTGAGGGAGCCAGATACATACAGGCGGGACAGATTCAAGAATGGCGACGGGTGGAGTGCACAGAGTGAGCATCTCCTACAAAAAGCTCGACACCTCAAAGCAAGAGTTCCGACTGCTGGAGATCCGACCCGCCGCCTCCGTCGAGGATCGCATCGACGCCCGGCTGGTTACTGTACGACTCAGGGACGAACCCGAGTTCATTGCCCTGTCGTCGTTATATGGATCGCCATCCGAGTCGGAGAATGTCATCGTTAATGGTCGACCCATAGCCATCACGCTTCATCTGGCTCAGGCGCTACGGCACATTCGCACCGTCTTGTTCCCCGGTACGGTCTCCAAGGGGGATGAACGGCTCAATCCGAGGCGGCAACAACGAAAGCCGCCGTTTTGGTTGCGGCAGTTGATGAAGCACGTCAACTCCATCCTGCCCGGTCCCGAGGTCGACAAGATTGCTCCGCTCCGCGTGTGGCTGGATGTCATCTGCGTCAACCAGTACGACGAGGCCGAGAGGACACGACAGCTTCAAGACATGCGCATGGTCTATTCAGCGGCGCAGATGACCGTGGGCTGGCTGGGTATGAAGGTCGAAAACTCGGAAGCCGGGTTGGAATGCCTCACCAACATAGACAGGCTTATGCCTCCGCGATGGGGTGACCCCGGCGATCGTGAGGAACACCCAGAGAATTACGCACCGACGCATGCCTGGTTCAAGAAGGTGGACTATATTTGGAAGGATGTCAAGGCGACTGAGTGGTCACAATTGCCACAGGACTGGCAAGGCGCCAACGACTTCATGAACCGCCCTTATTTCCAGCGGCGTTGGATCCTCGAGGAGATTGCGAGAGCACGCTTTCCGGCCTTCCTCATTGGTGATACGATCTTGTCCTGGAGGACCATTCTTCGACTACACCGAATGCTGGAGGACGTCAAGTACGTTGATTCAGACAATTTTCCAAAGGTAAGTACTCGGCTCAACTATACCTTAATCTCTCGTTGGTCATTGTCTTGTGCCACTAACACTATGTGCAGGAGTACAGAGACCTGGTGCCCCAGCTGCCCATCGAGGCAGTGCAGGCACTTCTGGACGACTTTGCCAGGAGAAGCGCCCTGGACGATACGCAAGCATTGGACAACTCGAGGAGCTCCTAGGAGCAAACGAGCGCCTCGAATTCGACCCGACAGTCACTATATACCCATGTCTTAACGTTCTCCCATTTAGATACGGAGCTGCATAGGATAGGAGTTTTTCATCTTTTTTTTTATTTGGGTTTAGATCATACCAACACAACTGAAGCATTTATTGGGGCTTTGAAGCGTCGATTTGCGGCTGTTGCAAACATTGGGCGGCACTTTGACTTCGGATACGAGTGTGACGAAATTCTGGGAGCATCAAACGGAGAGCAAACTTCGTATTAGAGCCGGATCATCGGCGATCATACACGAAAGGAGCAGGCGAATGGCGTTGTCAAATCATTTATACACGACTTGTAATAACTCTTTTATTTTAGACAGATTCAAAATACCTTAGACTGCTGGCTTCAATCATTTTCCACATCCCAGTTGCTGAGTTGGTGATCGCCAACAAAGTAAAAGAGGCTGCCATCTCAAACAGCAGAGTGGTTATCATCCATGATGGATATGTCCATGCTTCGGTCAAATACATAGCCTAATTGTTACAATATGGACTGGTCAAGATTCATGGGTATTGGATATTCATTGGTGTTCCAGTATACAAACCTTCCAACACCCTCCTTTAGCCAAGTCAGTCTATGTATGATAAGCGACCCGATAATCTGGAAACGGATCATCATGTCTGTGTGGTTTGTGGGTCTCTAGGTTGATATAGAGTTTTTAGTTCATGGCAGATGGAACCGGTTCCCGTCCGCGCTCTGACTGGTAGTGAAACCTAAAAGACTGATCTAATTTATTTATTTTCCGTAGCCGTTGAGAATGAGGCTGGAAAATTTAGCAGCCTGGGTATACCCGTCCAGGCATCTGTGTGGAATAAACAAAACGTCTCTCAACCGTTTGTTCCTGGGTTCCGTATCAATGCGCCGTTTTATTTTGTCTGTAGCAGCAGACGCCAATTTGGCCAGCAGCTGTTGAAGTAATAACATGCTTTGATGCCTAAAATAGACATTCTCTCTTGTACCTAAATTGGAAAGAGCATCCAATAAGAAAATCCTCACACAACTGACTGAGTTGAGTCTCAGCCAACAACCACAGTAAACAATCTATCTCTTGTGTATGGAAAGTCCTCGACAAGGAGATTGATGACAATAAAAATGAAGATAAAATCGGGAAGCCAATCACCGGATAGAACTCCCGAACATTGGAACACAGTTGCTCAAACGCCGAAGGTCAATTTTTGTACAAAACCTTCCCTCTTTCTTTTTCTTCGTGTGGTTGCCGAGTACCGGCCTGCAGCCGCCGCGGCTTCCCTATCCAAACGCGCTAGCAGCTCAGGTCAGCACCCCGCCGCCGCCGAATTTCGTCACTCCGGGGCTCATTGGCAAGCTGTCTTAGCGCACGTCCTCTCTTCCCCAAAACGCCAAAAACGCCAAAAGACGCGTCCATTTACGCGAGGAGGGGAGACAGAGAGAGAAAAAAGTCGTCAAGTTGGGATGTGCGAACATGCCGCCGCCATTGCCTGATCCGGCGACGTCGTCGCCCTTGTCGTCCCCAGACTCGTTCACCACGGCCGACGCGACTCCCACCAACCCGATCGATGCCAATGTCACTGACATTAGCACACCCGACGTCCATGGCGATGATATGGACTACAGCAAGGCGAAGCGGCTGCCGCGGGAGCTGAAATCGCACTGCCAGATCTACCTCGAGGAAAACCTACACATCTTGGCCCTGCGCATGCTGGCGCGGTTGCAATCGCAAAGCAGCGCGGGCCTGTCGGGCACACTTGGGCAGGATGGCGACAAGGTCGATAAGAGCGGCGGCATCTATTGCCCATCGGCGGATATCCTCGCCTTCCTAGGCACCATGACGATACATCCACACCTGACCACGCGACCGAAAGAGCCACAATGGACCGACGTGTCGTCTGCTGCCATGGTCTACCTGCGTAGCCTTCTACAGTCCGTTGGTCCGATCAACGCCCGATTCCAGGAAGCCTTCCGCTTCGGCAAGGACACGCGGCGGTCACCCACTGACGGGTCCGACGCGCTGTACGAGGCGGGCGGAGTGCACGGCATATATGCAAATGTCAGCGTCTGGAGGCGGGGACAGGACTTCTTCAACACTGTGGGTTGGGCCTTCAACTGCAGTATCCTGTATCCCAACCGCTGGAAGTACTGGCGCCAATGGCTCGAGTTCATGTTTGATGTGATCGAGGCGGATATCATGGAGAGGGCTCGCATCGACGAGGAGGAGCATCGCGCTGGTGGCACGGGAGAGTGCGCCTACAAGATGCTCGCGGACTCCATGCTGGCAGGCTACATCAACCAGTGCGATAGAAGAAGAAGCGGCGGAGGAGTAAAGTGGCTCATCAACGTCATTTTTGCCGACGGTCAGACCTCATCAACGAGGCAGTTCCTGGAAATCTGGGCCAACGAGCACAGGGGACCCCCGAAGAACAGATACCTCAAGCGCAAGAGGAATTTCAACATGGAAAAGGGCGATTATGGCGGTCTGCTAGACGACGAGTCGATCTATTCATCACAAGCCTCGGAGCCGCCTACACCTCAAAAGAGGAAGAGCGGATCGGAATCTCCCGCACTAGAGGCATCCTACGTCGAGTCGATAGCCCTGCGCCAGCGATTGTTCTACTTGCTGTCATATCTTTGCCACTTTCTGCCCGACCCGCCGTTCGATCTTCCAGATCTCTACGAATTTTACGAAAAGGAAGTTAGAAACCTTCCTCTGCCAATTTTTACAGCATTTGTTGATTCAACCACTTCTTCACTCCGGACAGACAGCCAGATCTCCATCCTGCAGAACTTGCTCATCTTGTCCATGCCCTCGTCGGCTGTCAAGCCTTCCAAAGTAGACCCCGAGCGGTATGATGTTAATGGCACCAGTCCCGCGATCATCGAACGCTGCTTCCTGCCGTATGCAGCCAACTCCATAGCAGCCGAGGACAACGCCAAGGTCAGCGTTCTGCTTGAGGAGATCATCAAGCTTGTCTGGACTGTAGGCACGGAAAAATTCAGCGACAAATTGTTTGAGCAGGTCACTAAAGGAATCAATGCCCGCGAGGCAAAGATCAAGAGAAAAGTGGCCGGTACAAGAGGGCGGCGCAACGGACAGCCCCAGGAGGACCCAGACTTGGAGGCCAAGACGTTGCTCGAAGAGAGTTCAACAAGGCTTGAAGAGCTTGCGGAGCTCATCTTGGATATGGCTGATGATGATGAAGGCAAGTCAAATCGAGCATAGTCTTGAGAGACTTTCTTCCTAACATGCGATAGACATGGCCGAGGCCGATGCTACATTCATGACGGCCAAGAGTTCTTAGGAAGATACTCGACAGGCCACGAATGACATTGCTCAAGAATCGCCAAAATCTGGACAAAAGAGAAGTTCAACAACGGAGCAGGAGCGGTCGGACAAGAGTCAAGAAGCGCAAGCAGATCATCGGCCAGGGAAGCGACCCAAATATGGCGCCGTCGCTGGTCAAAGTGCACCGCAGTAAGAGCTGAGCATGATACCCCGAGAGTTACGAAAAGGACGGCGTTTTTGGTAGAATTTTGTCTTTTTTTAATAGGCGTCATGAGAGTCGTGGGGATTTTGTCGTGAAGGCTAGACTACAGTATGTGGTATGGGTGTCGGATGTCTTGGGCGGTCTTTCTGACCAGTGTACACGCATGAATGCTAGACACATATGATAATACAAATAATGATACACCAAGATGATGACTTTTGTGGCTCGCGATTCAAGCATCACCTCTTGCGCGTGCTCGTGGGTGTCCAAGCTGCCGGCTGCCACGTCTCACCCGGTCCGCTCGCGGCCTTCTTCCAAGGGTCGTCCTGTGCCTCCGTCCTGCCCTGCGGCGCCGCTCCGTCCCGCAGACCCTTGTCCTGCATATTCTGCTCCGCGGCCTGCTCCTGCGGCTGCGTCCTGCCCGTGTCGAGCGCGGGCTGCGGCTGGCCCTTGGCGGCGCCGGGCATGTCGCTAAGGCGGGGCTTGGCCTCCCAGCGGGCGTCGGCCTCGGCGGCGAGGGCCTTGATGCGGCTCTGGCGGGCGACGTCAGCGGCCTGGTCGGCCAGCGAGGGCGGCGCCTCGCGCTGGTGGCGCAGCCACTGGTGCCACTGCGGCGGCACCGTCACGTCCGAGAGGTGCGCCGACCGCGGGTACTGCACGATGCGCCGCCACCGCAGGGTGCGCGGGTCTGCGTGCTTGTCGGCCCGCTTGTCGAGGAACGTCCAGTACGTGTTGCCGCGGAGGTCGAGGCCTGGGCGAAACGAAGAGGAGAGGTTAGTTTGGGTGGTCTTGTCAAGTCATAGCTGTGAGATGGGAAGAGACGCACCGACGAGGAAGCGCTTCCGCCATGGCAGCCGCAGCATCTTCCAGCGGTACCAGGCGCGCAAGATGGGACTTATCTCTGGCATCGACATGTTGGCTGGTGTATGTGTGGGGGGGGGTGGGATGCCTAGAGGTTGTCTTGCTACATGGTCATGACATGGAATTATTTTCGAGAAAGCGGTTTCGTCGCCGTGGATTGCTCTGCTGCTACGGATAGATGATGGCGATAATGATTATTCTGGGGCACCTGTAATCGATAGGCCGTAATTCCGTCATCTCTGATTCGCAGGCGCCACGAAAGTTTTACAGAGTGCTGAGCTAGGTGACTAATAAGTGGCTGCGGGCAAATAGGTAGTCCCTATAGTGGGTTTAGCCTTCCAAATAGTGTCAAGCCACAAGGGTCTCCTTTCCTGGCCAATTAATAAGAAGAGGTCCGTCCGTTTAATACATGAGCGGCTGCGCTGTCAAAGATGCGAGATGCGACGACGTTGGGCATGAACAGGGGAGTCCAAAGGTGGTCGGTTAGTGGGGGTTGGTTATTGCCGGCCCAGCGCGAGAAGGGGAAGGTCAGGCCAGTGGTGAGTGATGAGCCAGTGAACCACAGAATCTGGCTGTCAACACTGTCACTCTCATTTCTCCAGCAGGCGAGGCAGGCCTTTTCGGGGTTGAAGGATACCTCCTAGGTAACTTAGAGGAGCTGGAATGTGTCAGTGTCACCCCTCTCGGCGCACTGACTGACTGCCCCCTCTCCCCCTCGGCGCCTATTATTCAGGATCCCTTTTATTTTCCAATGTTTAAATCTCCCGTACTCCGTTATTTATGCGCCCGACGCCGAAGCAACTTCCCAGAGGGTGGATATTTCATCAGCGATGGCTGCTGCCTCATTACAATAAACAAGTTCGATCATCTTCGAGAAAATAACGACCCCTGAATCCGGCAAATGACGGAAACGAGGCGACACTTGTTATTTTTCTACCACTACTACTATTGACTGGCTGGCGCTCGAGGGACATCCCAAAATCCCAAAATTAGCACCCGTCCGCCCGCCCCCACCAGTGACCTCACCTTCTACGGTTCATATTGGTCCCCCAAATTCCTTCTTCGTCCTTCCTCCCGCTT
Source organism: Pestalotiopsis sp. NC0098 (assembly GCA_022432395.1). Lineage (NCBI taxonomy): Eukaryota > Fungi > Ascomycota > Sordariomycetes > Amphisphaeriales > Sporocadaceae > Pestalotiopsis > Pestalotiopsis sp. NC0098. Next base: position 1,406,941 of record JAJKLJ010000008.1, read on the forward strand.
GCGCCGGAGCAACTCAGCTTTTACCTACATTCATACATAATATCACGACGCCGACCCAGAAGCAGCAGCGCAATCACCCGTACGGTCGCGCCTCTAGATTGCCAAAACCTCTCGAATTTCTATCCGATGACCGACGACGAGTAGACGTTGGGCGAAATATACGATACCATAATTCCTATAGTCCGGGAAGCAAAGCATCAAACAGCGCATCATGGCGTCTGTCTCCTCCTTGGATAAAGACCTGCGCATGTCGCGCAACGCCAGGTACACGCCTGCCGCCGCCAACGAGGTCAAGTCTTGGATCGAGGGCGTGCTGGGCGAGAAACTTGCTGGTAGCGACTTGCTGGATGGGCTCAAAGATGGTGTTGCGTTGTGCAAGTATGGCTTCCCCCCTCCCTCCCCCATTTCTCTCCTGAGAATGCCCTCTTCCCCTGTCCCTCTTCGGTGTTGCACGTGTGCTGACTTTGATCTCGCAGACTGGTAAACCTCGCGATCGGCCCGCCAGGCGTCAAGTTCAAGAAGTCGGCCATGCCTTTCGTACAGATGGAAAACATATCGCATTATCTGCGCGCTTGCAAATCGCCGCCGCTCAACCTTCCCGACCACGACATGTTTTTGACCGTCGACCTCTTTGAGAAGAAGGACCCGGCGCAGGTCCTCCAGTGCCTCGGCGCATTCTCCCGCGCCGCCGAAAAAGCCAACCCTTCGTCTTTTCCCACTTCCATCGGAGGCATCGGCAGTGGCAGTAAACCGCGCAACGGCGTCATGTCGCCGGACAGCACGGGCACGCCCGGTAGGGCCCGGGCGCACTCTAATGCGTCGCAGAGCTCGTCTACCTTGTCGGTCCGGCCGGCGGCGCTCGTGCCTCACAAGACGGGCTCGTCGACGGGCTCCGGCCGATGGGGCTCGACCAACAAGAGTCCTACGAGCGAGCGCGTCGGGTCGCCTAGCGTCAGCAGCTGGAGCAAGAAGTTCGACGAGGGCAGTACCAGCCCCGCATGGAATATCGCTCAGTATGGTTACATGGGCGGTGCCTCGCAGGGCAACCTCGGCATCGCTTTCGGTGGACGTCGCCAGATCACTAGTGCTGGTCCGCACGTGCCGAATCTGGCCGACAAGGAGCGTCGCCGGAAACAGCAGGAGGCTGATGCCGAGCGCCAGCGCCAGCAGATGCAGGAGGAAGAGCAGAGGCGCAAGGTCGAGAGGGAAGCCGAAGAAGAGCGGATCCGTCTGGAGGAGGAGAAGAGGTGGGAACAGGAGACTCAAAGGCAGCGCGACGAGGAGAAGCGCAAGGCCGAGGACGAGAAACTTCGATGGCAAGAGGAAGAGCGCCAATGGAGACTCACCAACGAGAAGCGCCGCCAAGAAGAGGAAGCGGCCGAGGCGAGGATCGTTGAGGAACGTAGAAAGTCCCAGTCTCGCAGCAGGGCCAACTCTCAGTTGCAAGGGCAGTACCTGAGCCAATACCAAGCGGAACAGGGAATCAAGCCGGAAGCATCGGGATATAGCGACCGCATCAAGGCGCTGGAACGGGAGCTCGAGCTCGCACGGCAGCGGGAGCAAGAATACGAGCAGGAGCGACAGCGTCAGCAGGGAGGTAAGAGCCGCAACCGATCACGCAGCAGACCGAGGCTCCAGGACCGGACGCCCAGCAGACAAGACTCGTGGTCGCGTGACGAGCGCGAAGTCCTCAAGACGCAATGGGACCGCCACCAAGAAGAACAAGCGGCCGGCGCCCCAGCTCCCTCCCTACCGAGCCGCCCTCTGCCGGACCCGAGAGTTAGCTCTCCGCTAAAGCCGCAGCGCACTGGCGACGCACAACTACCCGCGCCTACTCTTCCCCTGAGGCCCCAGCGCACTGGCGAGGCTAGACCCCTTCCAGGCACGCCGGAGAAATCGAAGCCTCCCCCCGGAAGTTATGGCAACAGCGCAGTCAAGTCGCCCGGGTCCAGCGGCCGACCACTACCTGCCAGCCCGAGCCGGGCCAACTGGGGTAACCGGACGGATCGATACCTTGCCAAGAACACTTCTCCTAGAAGCCCACCGGTACAGCAGACCTACTCTCGTGAGCTCGGCGCCGGTGCGGAACAAGACGCGGAGGACCGCCGCCGCATACAGTCGCAAGCCCAGACCAAGGCCGGAGGCATGGCAGGCAAGTCACTGCTAGAGCGCGAGATGGAGATGGAGCGCCAGCGTCAAAAGGAGTGGGAAAAGGCCCAAGAAGAGACGGCCAGCACTCCGCGATCTCGCGACGGCGTCGACGGAATTGGCGGCGGCATTGGCGGACGATGGGACGTCGGCCAGTGGAGCGGGTACACGGGCGGCGACAGCCAGAACAATGTCGGCACCGGCATCGGCGCCGGCCGGAGACAGATTGTCGGACCCAGACCTCTGCCTAACAGGCCATAGAATAGCAAGACATGAACCGTCATTCGCCCACCGTATAAAGCGTAGCCGCCGAGAATCATGCTCTACTGCATCTAGGATCAGGAACATGGTCGGTTGGATAGAGATCGAGTAAAAAATCAACAATAATAATAATTCTACAAGTCTAGTCAAGCTGATCATGTATGACTGTATAACTTCCTTGCGTGTGTTTGTCAATCGTATGAAAACATTTGGATCCAACAAAAGCCACGAGGTGATGACTGTACGAATGTTGTGGTATTTCTCTTGTTCTGTCCTTTCCCTGGTAGAAGTATCCTCCGTCCCATTTCGAAATTACTTAACTTGTTATAGTCGGTCACTGTGCAGAGCTGCATTCTAGCAAGTCCTTGGGTGAATCTTTCGGATCGCAGAAGGGTATTCAAACTAGAAGAGGAACCATCTCTTTTGGTTTGTAATATTGAAATATTGCACGTTTCCAGTCCATCGTTTTCACTACCTTGTATAGATACCTGTTTTGCTGTATGCTCTGACCTTTTAGTTTGTTGTAGTAGGTCGACCATTAACATTGCCATGTCTCGGCATTCGACTCACTCCCCGCACCAAAGAACAGCATTACCATCGTACGGAGCCTTGCTCCATACGACAGGCTTCGTGTGGAGCAAGGCTCCGTACGATGAGGTACTTATCATGATCATGTCCCTCCCCGAGATGAGACGACAACGGAAAGCCAATCCGGGCCATCATATCACAGCGTTGATTTAAAGGCGTGAATCATATTACTACTGGTCGACTCTCTCCAATATGACCGACTTTGGATCCCGACACCGAGTGACAGGTAACTTGTAGCTAGCTAGCAAGGCAACTCGCAGGTCCTACGCATCCCGCCTCACTGGCCCGGAAGCTCGTCCCGAGCGGTACCCGTACGCATGTCATATGCAAATTGTTTGCAGGAAGCCGTCTGTCTCCACGGCCACGTGCTGTGTAACAGCCCGTCTAATCTGAATAATGCAATGCAGGGCGAACAGTGTGTAACCAACCCATCTAGAGCTCCTTCTTATTCACATCCTCAGAAACTGAGATGGCAAGATGGCAATGGTGTTTTTGGAAAGAGCACCGACTCTGAATAACTTTAGTCGTCTCGCTAGCGAGTATTAAAAATGCCCAAAAATTCAAGAAGAACCAAGAAACGATGGTTTCTACCTAGCGACACCATGGAAAACAACACACAGAAATCGCGAACGACAACACAAGGCGAAATGTATCTTGTGTACACCTACGAGGACCACCTGTTCAGGATGGATATCTCCCATCTGGACGCCGAGCACACTGGATATCTTCTCGAGGATTTTGGCGAGGCGTTCGGAAACATGAGCCTGATGGAGCGCCCGAGACGCTGCGGCGAGGACAACCCCAGATACACAGAAGAGTGGAAGGAGATCTTTGCTCAGTACGGCTGGCCAGACATCATCGACGGCCTCCCGACGCTTCAAACCGACATGGGTATGCAGATCGAGACCTTATTCGTCCAGGATATTGCGGCTGCCCACGAAGTCCAGCGGGAAATGGCACTGGGTTGCCTCTCGACGCCGTCTTTCGAGGTCCTCTCGGAGAAGAGGGTCTACCACGATTTTATCCGACAGGTCTTTTTCCGCTACTACATGAATCACCTGAAGCACTGGATGGAGAACGACGCACACATTTACAGCGTCGCCATCGATGGCTACGGTTGCGGCGGCTGCATGGCCGAAGAGATCGACCGGCGCGCCATGTCGTGGCGGTATTCCGACGTTCCCCGCTGCGAGATTGATGTCAATAGAATGTCTGGCGTGGAAGGCATGCAAGACTTTTGGAACGCCGGGCAGGCGCTCAAGTTGAGACGCGCTGAATACGATGCGCTGAAGTGGCTGCGCGATGTAAACGAGAATAAGCCTTTCTGGTGTAAGTCCCCCACCTTCATTTCCTCTTGTGACATTCCCGAAACTCTAGGTCGTAAATGGACATCTAGAAGATGACCGTGAAATGATGATACTAATGCCTTCCAGATCTAAGTGGAATCCACATCGGCCAGGGGCAGGTCCGCGGCACTCGTGGATTAGAGACTGCTCTCCTGCGTCAGATCATCCAGGACAAGGGCGCCGAGTCCGGAATATTCGTCTTGAGCGAGCACGACGAGCTGGACCTCTACCGGTCGGCCGGGTTCAAACCCATCGACTTTATACAGATCTCTGCCGAGCGAATCGAAGAGGACGAATCGTGGCATGAGGGCGATTGCAACAGAACCCATTTGTGCGTTACACTGACCGGCATGTGGAGACCGGCCGATATCGAGGCTTGCCGCTGCGCTGTGGACCGCGGAGAGGTGCCGAGGACCTATCGACCCGAGGTCATTGCGCTGTTCAGTGGTCATGCAGATGGATGTAGAGGATAGTGACAATAGGGGAGAAATCCATGCAAGATAGTGGCGACACTCTCAGAAGTCCGAGGAGGGTTTGATTTTCACAACGGTGATAGCATTGTCTCTTAATGAACGCATGAGTCCCTCCCTGTATGAAATAGGACGTCCTGGTGATCTAGCGCAACGTGGTGTTGACTGTAGACCACGGGTGACTGCTGCACTCACGTATGCGTCTCCTTGGTTGATTTGATCCGTTTGGACGCCGTATTACTAAGTACGCCATTGTTGCCAATGACAGCATCAAGGTTGGTCGGCCATACTCTCGCGTAGTGGGCCGGATCATTTGTGAGGGAGTCTGTTCTAACACTTCTGATGACGTGTGACAGGAACAGAAATGGGAAGGAGAAGTCAATAAATGGCCGTAGGCAGGGATGACTTTCCCTCCATGGCACTATCTATGCCGTAAAAATAAACAAGAGCGATGTGGAAGGTGCCAGTCACATATGGTGATCTCCGGGCCTGCGAACGAGGTTGTCTTCCTCTCCCATTCAATGTTCACATTGCCATTTCGTTTATACCAGAGCGCTTTAATTTCGAAAAGGCCTATCCACCTCAATATCGAATGAGAACACCGCAATACTATATCAACACTCCATCATATTTGAAATCGATATTCAAGATGGCGGGGCGGGTGTGTTACCTTGTTTGTCTGAGATATACGCTCCCTCGGTTCTATTTGGTTGCCACGCACGAAGGAACCAAGCAAAGCAAGACCCACGAAGTCACACAATTGGAGGGATCAAGCAACGCCAAAGCATTCTTTGAAACCTTTCAACAACGTGGGTACAGTTTCGAACTGTTGACATCTTCCGGTCAGCGTTACGGGCCGGGGAGCAATGAGTGGAAGAGCGTCTTTGACATCTTCAGCCGGCCCTCGATCCTAAGCAGAGTGGAACTCAATACATTCAAGCGTTGCATTTGTCGAATTGGAAAGCTTCCGACTGTAGCCTGCCATCCTAATGAAATTGACTCCATCTCATTAGCAATGATGAGAGCATACATTACGACGGCGGAATGCCGTGCACTCTGTTATCCAGCATATCGTGGCAGGCTCGTCCCCCCTGTTTATAGTCAAAGTGTCATCAGAGAAGCCATGATTGTCAAAGAACTTGAGACAGGGTCTTCTCGTAAGTTAGCCAGCACCTGCCGTCTGCAACATTTGTTTTGCCTTAACCCGAGAAGCAATGGGAAATACACTTCTCCAAGGTCCCTGAGTTATTTGCTTAATTGACCGGGGCGCCGACTTCCGCTTTGGTGTCTATGTTCCAGGCCATGTCGGAACCTCGCTGACAGCTGTACAGTGTACTACGCCTGTCACGATGATCGACTCGTTGCCGCTTGCTTGCTTGGAGAGTTCCAGCTATGGTCCATCAGACCGACAATGGAAACGTTGAGAAACAGTATCAAACAAGCTCATGCCAATGCTCTAGACATGGACATGTCTTTGGCAATGCACACCGAGGATTATGATATGATTCAGAGTCGCAGCTCTTCGGACTCTGCTCAAGGTGCTCAGCCTTGCCTAGGTAAAGTCGAACTTGTTGTCTGAAGAGTGTCGGCGATTCATTGACCACACATTCCAGTCATGACACTATTCACCTTATTCGCGAAATATGCTACAATCGAAGATGCTTCCTCCGCCGTAAGCGACAGAAGGTTATCAGCAGTACCAGTAGATGCCAGCGTCGACTTTCACGGTGCACTCCTCAAAAGGGTCATTGACGATATTGGCCGCAAGAGAGACATTTACTTGCGCTGCTTCGACCCCGGCAGTGCTCCGTTCTTCTTCAAGTACGGATTCGATGAAATCGGGCGCACTGAATTTCAACCGAAGGAACAGCCTCAACTAAGATTTACATCAATCAGAATGTTGAGAAGAGCCGGACCCTGGGCGCCCCGCGGTACTGCAGCTTATCCAACAACGCTCGCCAGCAACACACAGCATCACGCTCAACCTCATCAAGAGCAAGGGAATTCACATGGCCACATGAGATTGCAAGACCAGTGCATGGCTTCCAACAACATGACCATTGCCCCTAGCCACCAGGGCGGGATGGATCCGAATAGTCAATCCGGGAACGCCATGATTGCGACTGGGGCCTACTCAACACCGCTCGCCAGCAACACACAGTATCAAGCATGCCCTCAGCAACAACAGGGGAACTTCTACAGCCACACGCGACTACAAGGCCATCCTCAGCAACAACTAGGAAATTTCTACGGCCACATGGAATTACAAGGCCACTCTCAGCAACAACAGGGGGGGTTCTATCGCTATGTGGAACCACAAGGCCAGGGCATGACGTCTAATAACCTTGTTATTGCCCCGAACCATGAAGATGAGACGAATCAAAATAGTTGATATGGAATCGCCGGGATCGCGACTGTGGCTGGCAAACCAAAGCCACGCGAATTTGTGTTTGTGATGGAGGATCCTCACCACAGATGACTATTTGGTAATTGAGAGGCAGCCAGGGCTAATCAACGCGGCTCTTGATGATTGTTTGAGGGGTAGCAGAGGATAATTCTATCGTTTAGGGATACAGACATCACTTGGTCTCATTCTTTTGCCTGCTAGGAGTATTGCTAGGGAGCAATGGTTTTAGGTAGCCAGGTCTCAGGTAGTCAAACAAGTAATCGAAAAACAGGAATTAACCCAATGATTTGCGTGTGCGGTGAATTCACTGGATATATTTGTACCATACTGATGTAGCTTTTCAAATCGGCAGAGTAGACATTTGGAACTATCAATAATTTGTAAAAAGGAAAAAGAGAATTCATTCGTGGGTTTGTCTACCTAGATCCAAGCTATGGTACGGATATCATGTGTGTCAAGAACGAGGAAAATAACTGTTGCAACTCCCGCACCGTTTCCAAAGACGATTTCTCAACAGGGTCTTTGCCTGGAGTTTGTATGTTTGATATCCCTCCCCCTTTCCTCTCTTTGCGTAAAAAAATGTCAACGACGACAAGGTCGGTTCCCCCCAGCTCCAGTCCATGGGTGTTTGTTCGTTTTGTTTGTTGTTTGTTTGATTTTTTGTATTCCTCCTCTTGTTTCCCACTTTCTTCTTCTTTTTCTCCCCAAGACTCCTGTGGGAAGAGAGAGACTCTCTCTCATGTCCGCACTTTGAAACCAAACCTCCAAACCCCTCCAACATCATAGCGCCCAAGGGGTATCAAGGTTAAGTAAACTAGCTATCTACGATTAGGAACCGGATTTTTCTTTCTTCTTTTGTGTGTGTGTTGTGAGTTCCATATATCGACAGTGAAAAGAAAATGAAAAGCAAACGCAGAGAGATAAAAGAAAAAGAGATGAGTTTGTGTTGTGTTGTTGGTCTTTCCGTCATACCCCACTTTTCCAGTCTATAGAAATAGTAGAAGATCGTACCGAGTCATCATATGCGGCGTGTCAAAAAGAGAAAAAAATGTCTTTCGTTAACAAGAAGCGGATGTGTATCTCTTGATCGTGAGAGGGGTATAGATCAAGGAAGACATCGATTCTAGATCATGTTGAGGCTGTCGAATTGTGGTTCGACGACCTGTTGGTGTTGATGTTGGTGATGTTGCAACGGTTGTGGTGTCGTCATTGTTGCTGGGATCGCCGGCATGGGGGTCGGCGTGACGGCCATCGAGGCTGCCGTCCCCTGCGGCGTCTCCGGAGTTCCTGGTTGTTGGACCTCCATCTTGGGTCTGGCCATTTGCGAGGCGGCCAGGGCGCGCGAGTGGCTACTCTCACGGCGCCTCTTGGGTGCATCCTTGATCTTGGGATGGGTGTGGCACTAGAGATGCCTGTTAGCTCCGATCGTATATATGCGAGTCACATCAACTTACCTTGTAGGCATGTCTGAACCAGGTGGTCCCCTTCTTCTTGCTGCTCACCAGTGCAATCCAGTCATTGCAGCTACCGCAGAGGCCCTCCCAGACGTCTGGGTTGCCATCCATGCGGCGAGTCTCTTGAGGCTCTTGGAAGGGGTTGCCGGTGGCGGCGCTGATGCCGTGCGTAAAGCTCTTGTCATACCAGAAGGCCGAGTTCTTGAGAACCAACCACCGGCCAGGCTTGCAGATACCACACCATCCCTCTCTCTTGTTGCCGTGGCCGCGAACCCATCTTGGCGTGTATAGGTCACCCTCGAAGCGCAGCTCCTGCTCGTGGGGAACCATGTCCGGGTCCTCGGGGTTCATATCCTCAGGTGGAGGGGGAATCTGTTCCTCGTGCAGGGACGCAAATAGATCCGGCGGGTCAGACAGATCAGTGTAGTGACCATGTAACGCGTGTGGGTCCGCATTGCTCTGAAGCATCCTGAACAGTCCGTGCGACATCAACGGAGGTGGAGCCTCGAAATGGTGGTGCAGCTCGGGGTGGAAGCCATTGGATGGCACTTGCGATGGCAGAAGCATGCTGTTGCGGAAGGCAGGGGCATGAGAGATCAGGAATGGTTGCTGCTGGACCTGCTGAACGTGCTGGATCGCCTGGAGGTTGCCAAAGTTGAGCGGGAGAGGGTTGCCAGAAATCGTCGGGGACGAGTGTCTCGATTGCATGCGAGGGCCGAAGGGATCGTGCGTGCCATGGTAAATAAAAGGCGAAGGCCTGCGGCTGGGTGTGGTGCCGTAGTTGCCCGTAGACCATCGCTTGTTCCTTGCGCTGCTATCGACACTGTAAGGGGCAGATCGCACGGTTCCTGGACGAGGAGACGGGGAGGCTCCACGGCCACGGCTCTGCGTACGCACAAGCTCTGATCGGCTCTGAGGCGTCATTCGGGGGGATGCTACGGGTGACAGCTGAGTCGACGACATCATCGAATTCCTATTTGACGTGGGAGGGTAGTCTGAGAACGAGGGAGCCTCTGAGAGCGCCGAAGAGAACTCGTCGTAGGAGGGCATGTCTGAGAGGTTGCCCGATGTCGACATGGTGAAGGAAGATCCAGACATGCGGCGGTGGTTCAGTCCACTGTCAAAGTTCAGTCCTCCATCTTGCTCCATTGCGCCTCCCTGATATCTCAGGTCAAGAATCGGAATAGCATCGTCCGTCGTCAGTGCTTGGCCAATGCCCATGTCGGTATCCAGGCCGTGGTTCTCCATGCTGTCCTCACACGATTTCATAGACCACGGGTCTGCCCCACTCGTCAGTCCTGCTGAAGTGAGTTGAGACCACATCGACTCACTGTGCTCCATGGTAGTGACGGGGTAGAAGTCTTGGTGCATGGAAACAGGTCGTGACAGGTCTTGGTGCATCGAGACGGGTCGAGACATGGTGTCACTGGGTGTCATTGCTATGCTGCTCGTCTCCCACGATGGGATTGTGTTGTAGTCTTCGGCGATGCAGTACGAGAAGCCCTCGTGGATAGTTGCCGGCCGAGGCTTCATGCCGTGAGATGTTGGCGTCGTCCACATGCCCGTAGGGCCAACCATGCCCTCCGTCCTCCCCGGCATCTCGTGACCATTCATCGTGATAAGAGGACCTGATGGGCTCGACGTTGGAGCGTCCCTCATGAACTGATTATTTTGGTTAAAGTTGAAGCCAGGTGCTTGAAGTTGCTGCTGTTGCCTATATGGGTGGTGAGCTTTGGGGATGGAGTGATATATTGTATCAACGACTTAAGCATACAGTTGTGTCTCCTTTGAGTCCATGGCAGTGGTATGGACTCGGGAGTTGATTTGACAAGGGAGTGAACGTGGTTTAATCTAAGAAGATCCGGATGCTGAGGGAAGGACAGATGGGTTAGCAATTGACTGGGTAGTTAGGTACGACATAATCCAGGACGGTATTGTTCCTAGTCGGTAGAAAAAGAGAGAAGCCTTCCATGGGGCCCACCCCGAGGCCACGAATCCATGCCATGTCTGGGATCAACCCAACGAGACGCGAGACTTACTCGATAATAACAACATGGGGATATGACCGTGAACAAGGCGACGAGTTAATTTGCCGTGATGGCTATGTCTGGACCAGAGTGGCACTGGGTTAAGGGAACGCGTAGATCTAGATCCTTATAGCGATAGTGACTGCGGGGCGTCTCGGGTCGACGGTGACAAGGAGTGTGTATTTTTTTGCTCGGTGGATTAGATAGCTGGTATAGCAGAGACTCTTTGGTCGGTTTGGCTCTTTTTTTCTTTTGCTTCCGTGTGCGAGATGGTAAATGAGTGTGGTGAGAGAAGTCCGGAGGAGAACAACTCTTTACGGTAGGTCCTGCAGGCAACACAGGTCGGGACGAGGTACGTCCAGGTGGGAAGAGAACCAGCTCAGAGTATTATAGACCAGAGGGGGAATAATAAGGTGTCTTCTTAAACAAGGAAGAAGGGGAAAAAAGGAGCGACTAGAGCAGATCAATCGAATAGCGGACACTGTGCTAGAGAGGGTGGGCGAGGCGGAAGAGGAGCAAGAGGGCCAGAGCAGAGGGGGGCGGTGCTGAACCCTGAGAGGTATAAAAGAAGTACGCAGTGGGAATTGGCATCATCCATGGATTGATACTCACAACTCAGCAGGGTCTCCAGGTTGGGTTGGGTGATGTCCGGAACATCGGTAGGGAGCTAAGCCGGATTCCCTGACACACGAGCCTGGCCACGGCCGTGTAGTCGAGAGTAAGGTAGAGATGGGGATTTGTGGATGGGGTGTGCGAGAGAAGCGTTCTTGGCATGGCTACTGAAAACAGAATATGGACGATGATGACGGGGACCAGGAGTTCCGCAAGGATTTGCAGTGCAGGGTTCGCCGGGAGGTTACACCCAGCCCAGCCAGCGATGATGTGGTTAAGATACAGGATACCTCGAGGACGGGGGTAACCTTGACGTGAAGGAAATCATATACACTTACCAGGGGCCGCCCCAGTTAGAGCGCCCAGGACAGGGGATGGTGCCTGATTGGGAAGACCACTGCGGGGGGAAGGGCCAGAGAGAAGCCCCGATTCGATATTGACATGTGGATAGAGCTCTCAAGTAAGAAGCGTACCTGACTTGCGCGGTGCGGAGTGGCAGTGTACACGGCACTTGCAACAGAGTAATTGGACCACCTGGAAGCGGTATAGACGCTCTCTTGCCTTGTCATGTAGCGCAGCGAGCAGCAGCAGAGATCACTCGAGTTCGAAAGGGTAACGGCAAGGGCAAAGAGATATCTGTGCTCGTTGTGGAGGTGGCTTGTCTCACAATAGTAGGACGGAACAGGTGAGAATAGTAGAAGAAACTGGGCAACTACCATGATAATCGCCGATGTGACTATGGCCTGTGCCTACCTTACCTACCTACCGGGCCAGTCGGCCAGCCAACTGCGAGAACAGATGGAAATATGACACATGAGAACGATGATTCTTTTTTTCTTTCCGGCCCCTTGCGAGCTGAGAGGAGCAGAGAGGGAGATCAAAGTCCAGGTCCAGCCCGGGAAGCGGGCATATGGTTACTTGGCAGCCTGCGGGACTAGACGAACAGCAGCAAAAGTAAAAAAAAAAAAAAAAAAAGTCTGCTCTCTGTTTTGTGTCGTATGACACAACGTCGATGCAACATCGGTCGGATACGTCGATCTGGAGAACGTCAAATCTCAAGAAGCGTAAGATCCTGGCGCCAGGCGCTGGTCTCCGCGGCAGATCAGGATTACCGAACCGAGGGGGCCAGCACGATCTCCCAGTAGTAGTGCCGCCTTGCCCGGTGGATGCTAATTCGCAACAAGCCCATCTAGAAAACCGACGGCGCGAAGTTGGGCAGGACGGACAGCGCACAACGCACACGACCCGCGCCAGCCCGTAATGTGCCATAAGGACTGTCCTTGGAAAAACCGGTGCGGGATCTAGTGTCTAGACAAAATAACGAGGCCAAAAGATGAAGCAAAGGACAGCGAGCCTATGAGGTAAGCTGGAAGAGGCAGGAGTGAGCTGCTCCACCACGACGGGTTCCGAAGAGGTTACCAGGGTCTTCAGTCCTGTTCTGTCCTCCTGGAGAGCTGTGTGTTCTTCTGGTGTATGGGCAGACTGGCCGCAAAGAGCTGGATCCTCTCGTCTGTCGAACCACGGAGGGCGATCAAGGATCGCTCTGTTTGGTAACAAACGTCTCGAACGTTGTGCTGTAACCCCATCTGGAGGCTCCATACCCATTCACCTTACACAGGTACGGTACCGTGCCGCACCTCACATGAATGGTTGGCCTCATATCACTTGCAGGCACGCCCCCAGGTGTTTTCAAAACTTTTCGTCGACCCACTGGGTGTTCCTGAATAGTTACTACAAGAGAGCAAAGGACCTCTCGATGCGGCTTGGTAGAGGGGCACCTGCCAATCAATCAACTCGAAGGGGGCCAGGTGCTTTTAGAGTTTGGCCGACGAAGAATGAAGGGGAACTGCGCATCTCTGATGACCAAGAAGCTTGCGCCAGTTCTTCAATTAGAGACGAGCAGCAATGTAATATGATCACGAAGCAGCAATGTACTCGCGCCAACTCGCCGCGAGGACAGGAAGGCTGTGTGCAGGCGGCTGTTCCAGGTGGTCCGACTGGAGACGGATGAGCCCTGCAGAAGGGGCAGACAGACCTCAGGGGGCCTGTCATCACTGACGATGATGCCCTTGGACAAGCGAGCGAGAGACTGAAAAAGTCGAGGTCCTTCGGCAGACGAGCCAAGAGACTTGATCGCGAGAGCCATGGGCATCGGGGGCTGCACCGCATGGTAAATGATTTGCTAGAATGGACCGACGGAGAGAGGTGTTTGAAGCAAAAAAGTAATCACATCCTGGTACGATACATACTACAGTACAGTACAGACGGTAGAGAGCGCCACAAGGCGCAACGCAACGCAAGGCAAGGCAAGAGCACTTTGACTTGCCTTGTTGCTCGCTTTCACAAGAGAACAAGAAGGAAAAGGAACTGATTTGTTGTTCGGCTAGCTCGACCGGCGCTGGCGCTGTACAGTGAGAGTGAAATCGGGCCATATCATAGGGAATGAGTGGTGGGCTGTTGGAACTGGAGGGTATATGCGCTGCCGTGAAGGCGATAATAGAGCAATACTCGACGAGCATTCGGCCTGCACTGCATGCAGCTCGCAAGAGAGGCGTCGTCGAATGAGAGCTCTCCTCTCACCAAGTCTGCCCTATCCCCCTCCAAAACCGAAAGGCTTGACGTTGCCGAACGCGTTTGAGGTCTTCAGTGGGAGGTGGGTGGGGTCGCGACTGATTGGCGAGAGGGTGGAGTCGGAGGGGGGTGGCCTAGGGCCTAGGGCCAGGCTGCATCGCGGTCTAGGGCGCCGCTGCAGGGGGGCACCGCGTATCAGATCAGAGTTCTGAAACACGATGATCCCTCCACGGCTCCTCCTTCAGCCCTTCTAGGCCCTGGACGGGGCCCAGCTTTCAGACGCCCGTCGATTCCGTGGAAATGACCGACGACGATTGTAGTTCTTCTTTCCCTCACTCCCGAATTTCTACCAACTTTTTGAACAGAACCACGATACCAGTAGGCGACAACCGTCTACTAAACCACCAGTGTTGCTAAATATAACCAAAAAGAGTGGACAAAAAAGCCCCAGATGAATAAACTTCACGATGTTTGCGTGGCCGCTATATATGAATTGCGTGTGCAAACGGTGGTGTTATCATATTAGCTCGCTACCTCACATATATGACAGTTAACCGACAAAGGTTTACCTGACATATGTAGGCGCGGGCAGATCCGACACATGCTGACATACAGCTTACAGAAAGTCAATTATATCAAGGACGGAATATTTGCATAGATACTCGCATACTGTACGAATTACACCGAGCCATCTCAGATATCTCCCGTGTGTAAGTACCTTTGGGGACGTGGCATGGCTTTTTCGGCAAGATATCGACATGGTCCAGGCAAGCTGCTCTCTCTCGCGCCATTTTCCGTCGAGATCGGACAATCATTGGATGCGTGAACGTGCTTTTATCCCCAACGTACTTCTGCTCGTCCCGTAGGCTGTCTCTTGGTGTTGAGCCCGCGCCCAGCCACACAAAGCACGTTGGTATTATACACAGTAGACAGACGATGGCCGGTCCTTGGAATTGATCGGCCCTCCATCTGGAGCTTCTAGACCTTCCCCATTTGTGGTCGTGGGCACGTCACAGTGTCTAACCTAGCTCCCTCTCGACCCCCCGGCCGGCAATCGTTGGCAAATTACTATCAAAACGTCACCGGGGGGTTTTGCCAGTTGTTCCGTTCTGGTCGCAGAAGAAACGTTTATCTGCTTAAGCTTCTTTTTTCAATGCCCATTCCGTGTTGTTTCTGTCCCAGTCCCCCCACCCTCCTTCGAAACACTACATCATCGTAGACTGCGATTTGCGGCAGCTGAAAATCCCTTTTGATTATCTGGTTATCAAGAATGTGATTGTTATCTCGACTGATCACAACTTCAAAAGAGTCCCCTTGTTATATCAACCAGCCTCTGCTCTGGGGTTCAACCATGTAAGAGATCAATGCAGCTCCGATGCTAAGTCGAGATCGTCCTCTTGGACACGAACAGTAGACCCAGTAGTCGTGGTTCTAGCATCCAAGCATCAGATAATATCCCGATACTAAGAAACACCCGGGGAATGGTCCGAATGGTTCCTGTGGTTCCTGGATGGGCGAACTTGACAACTGTCAATGCTGCTCTGTTCTGGCTGGGCACTGACTGCCCTTGGAGTCCAGGCCGGTGGGCTCCTGTCCTCCGGCTTGCAACACCCGGCAGCACGGCGCCGCTTGCTGCGCCAGTCATGAGTTGTAGACTGGAGGGTAAAGCATGACACGCTTATTATCCGATGTCTGGTCCAAGGGAACAGACGGGGGCCCTTTTGCACGCTATTACTCGGTTCCGTCTAGCTGGAAGATCGATCATGACACGATCCGGCCTGGGCGCCGACCACGCGCTATGCTTGCTGCCAAAGAAAGAAACATTTTTCTTCTTCTTCATTTCGGAAATTAAAACAAAATGGAAACTTGTTGAAATCTTGGACCTCGGGTTCCCGCTCTGTCCGTCATGGGGGACCAAACCAACGCTATATGCTAGAGCGGCGTGGCATTTTTTGGCTAGTACTTCTTTTTTTTGGTTCCGCAGTTCGAGGGAACCGACGCTCAGACACGATACTATGTATACTAGTATCATAGAGTAAGAAGGGAAAGCAAATGGAGGTACCATTGCCTGAACAGCGCGGGCAAGAAAGCGTGTTTCCTCTTTCGATTATCTTCTATGGTTCCCCCCATATGGCTCCGACCTAGCCACCGGCATTTTGTTTGGTAGCGGACGCCCTGGTCAAGTCTCAAGATGCTAACCAAATATAACTAATGACAGCCAGGAACCGTTCGATTCCACCATGGACTAACAGTAGCGTTTGTCCTGTGCTGAATGGAATCACGGCAGACTGGGGGGATCACAGAGAAGGATAATATCGCAGTAGCGTGTACCTGCAGCAGCCGTCGCGGTTGCAGGTGACCGAGGGAGGAGACGAGAGGGCAGTACATTATGGAGACTAGATATGTATAATGCACCATATTAAGGTGTAGAGCTTACGCCAGAGATCGCGCTCGTGCTTCCTCTTTGGGCCGGCGGGTATACGCGCGGCGGGGTGGGTGGGCAAAGTGGCAGAAGACCGCAGTTACAAGTGTGACGATCGCTCGTTCTGGGCGAGTAACGGACAGATAAGACACAAAAGAAGAGACGATATGTTCATTCGGGTTCGGATAGTTCGTATCGTCTGCTACAATTAGTTGATTCCGAAGAGTAGAGAAAGCTCGGGCATGCCGGAGGCCCTGTGACTGTCAAAGTTGGAACAGGTTCAGCAGCACTAACAAGTAATAAGCCGTGGTCAGAATACCTTGATATGATTACAAGTTCAACAAGTTCCGAAGCAAAGACAATCCTTGAAAATACCAAATCCCGCGACAAGGAACAAAAAAAGAAACAAGTGAGCCAATCCTTACCTGGCTTTGCTGCCAAGGTACAGAAGCGAAAAGACGACGCCAGAGAGGACCAAATTCAAGGTTGTATCTTCTCGACCATCCTTGGCATAGGTAGTCAATCAGTCGTCCTCTCGCTCATACTCACACACTTCTAGCGAGCTTCGATGAGTTGTTCTGTGGATACGCCCTAAAAAAGGAAGGGTTGCATCCAAACGGGCGCAAGCCACCGCACCAAGAAACTTGAAAGAGGTGTTCAGCCCGTTCGGTCGAAACAGGTACCAACCCAGGGCACACCTACAAATAAGGACGGGGGGAGCCCCGCCAGCGCCAGCCCGCCAGTCCGCCAGCCCGATCAGACGCTGCCCACACCCACCTTTTCAGCTGTTTTTGTGCCTCCAACGCATGACAACGTCCGCCCCATTGGGAAATTATTCAATGCCTTACGCCTCTTTACCCGCAGACAGGGCAGGGCCTCTCTCTCTGTCTCTCTCTGTCCCTCTCTCGAGTCTCCAAAGTGCAGCTTAATTCCGGCTCTTATGAAGATCTCGCGCGGCCAATTGCTGGCTGACGCCATGTGAGCCCTCCCCCAGATAGAGGAACATGCCTCCTCCATCGATCCCAGTCTCTGGGGCCCTCCTCCGGGCGTGTAAAACATGGCATTGGCAGTTTTGTTGGATCGTGGAGCCAGCCGCACGGCCGAGGGACAAGAAAAGAATTCAAGAAGCCTTGTCACCCAAACTGGCACCGACTCGCGCATCTCGTATAATACTGTCAGCCTGTGCAGGATTTGCGGACGCCTAGATAACTGCTGTCCAGATTCTAGACGACCGTACGGAGTAGTAGTAGACACATGCAGTCGGGTTAAAAATGGGTCACCCGCCGCCTGCGTGTAGATCCAGGAACCCGAATGCAGTCATACCTCAAATACTTGGTAGGTTAGTATACTTGATTCCTATTGTAAGCGTAAGAGGGCGGAGTGCGTGTCAGCGTAGGCAAGAATCACGAATTATGTTTGTATGATATCACTTTTTGTTTGATGTTTACTACCAGCTACCAACGGGGCAATGTGATTATAATAGGCTGAACATTCCCCGACGGAAACGCCGCGTGGCCCGCTTGTTCCGTTCAGAGAGGCAGAGAAGGCTCAGCAGCCAGAAAAGAGACAAGAGGAACAAGTATACAGTAGTAATAGCAGCAGCCATTGTTGCCGAAAATAGCAGTAGTTCCTCCTTGGGGGCCTGCTCGTCCTATCGCATCTGTTTTCAGCAACTTTCAGCCGAGTTTGGGGGTGCCACCCACTTCTGATGCTCCCTGGAGAACGGCCGACTAAACCCCCCCCTTGCGCATAGAGTAATCGAGCTCCAGGGCATCCGACTCGGCCACTGGGAAAGCCCCAACTTCTTCCTGATGAATCCACACACTCCAGAGGGAAAAAAGAGGCAGCCCTTTGAGTCCAGCAGCCCGAAAGACAAGGAAGGCCTCTACTGCTTGTTGATCCTCTTCCACACCTCTGTCTCGGCAGCCACGAGCTTCTCACCTGTCGCCTGGGCCCACTTCTTGGCAGAGTTCCAGACACCTTCGTCATCAGATCCGGGATCCAAGGCCGAAGACTCGTTGCGGCGTATGGCTGACTGCTGATATCTGTCCAGCTCTGACGCATCTGCATTCTGGTGATAGCCTGGCGGGTGCTCCAGACTCGGGGCACCTGCTCCTGCCCCCTCCTGGGCGCCGTATGTCGGCGGCGGAACTACTGCCGACATGGTGCCGGACTGCTGGGCTGGGTAGGCCATGGTTGGAGGTGGAATGGCCATCTGCTGGGGATATGACGGCGCCGGTGCAGATGCAGACTGCGGGGATACATACTTCTCGCCATCCTTTGGCGGAGGAGGAAGGTGAGTCGTCCTAGTCGGCTGAGGAGCTGCCCCGGGTTGTGGTGGTGGGGGTGCGTCACTCTTATCGACAAGGCCCTGTGAAGGAGTCGGTGGGATGTAGGCGGCACGCGATGGAGCTGCGGCGGTGCCCGTTGGTGCTGGGAGAGAAGGAACAGCTCCAGGCTTGGCCTCAGGGTAGGACGTTCGTGACTGTGTAGGTGAAGCTGTCACAGTGGCTGGAGCTGTCTTCTGAGGTCCTCCCGCTGCCTCTGCTGCAGCTGTCTGTGGTGTGACACCTGACGGCTTGGCCGCCACTGGGCTGTCGGTGTAGATGGGAATTGGGGGCATTATTTGCAATCCTTTTCGTGTCTTGAGTGTTTTGTCGATTTCAATAAATGAATGTGAGTTTTGCCGTTGAAGTCCTGAACCGATTTGAGAGTCGTGGCCACAAGGTGATTCAGGTCGCTAAGACAGGTGCTTAGGCAACGACGTCATCGTGTGTCAGGTGACCCGAACTCTCTTGCCTTTATCAGATGGCAGCAAAAGAAGATGCAAATCACATTTTATTGGGCAGAACTCATATTATGTGATACATTATTTCAATCCTGTATAATTAGTATTGGACATCCGTTTGGTGATATTCCTGGGCCGTGACTAGTTTGCATGTTGTCTTGGAAATTGCAGAGCCATGTATATTTGAGGTAGACAGATGCACGTTTAGTACAAGTATTAGTCTGGCAAAAAGTCAAAGTATGCTTTTATTGTTGATTGATTCTTATAGTACTCAAGGATTTCTTTTCTAACTTGCACGGTCCAGAAATCCGCACAGCCAGTCGTATTATTAGAACCATACAGACTACATATATCCTTCCTTTACAATCCAACCTTGATCCATATGAAATTAATCTGCCCTTACCAAAAACCAAGTCGCATGTCTATAACCACCCTGAAAACGCCTGTACCCTTCATTTCTCGGTCAATCACAAGGCAAACGAAGCCTTGTCTGTAGGTAGTGTTGGAAACGCTATTCAGAGTCCGAGGTGAAGTCGTCCTCATGAGCTTCATCGGGGTCCTTGAACACGCCAATGTCAATCCTACCCTCGAGCTCTGTGGCGAAAAAGTCTACAAGCCAGGCCTCCTGATCCTGAGCAAATTTGTATGACCCTATTTGATTGTTGATCTCGACCTCGATACCTTTGTGATGTTCTGGATCAAGCTTCTTGGCAAAGCTTTGGACGCTGTCAAACGTGAATATTGACAGTGCATTCACCAAGAACTTTTTGAGATGCTGTAGAGTACCGATCGACTCCAGAATCTGGTCATCGATCCAATCTCCTCCAAAGCCCAGTTCCGTCAGCTGGGAGAGGGCTGTCACTATTCTGCGCAGCTCAATCGCGCGTAGTGACGCCCGTTTCAGATCAAGCCTCTTGAGATTTGTGAGTCGACAGATCGAGTCTGCTAAGATTGGCGTCTCATGTACGATCAAGGCGTCAGGAATTCCGTCTAGACCGCCAAGGGTGAGCTCCTCAAGTGCTTCTTGCTGTCCAAGTGCCGACCACGCAGCAGCATCGACTTCATCGCCAAGGGAGCTGAAACCTTGGAAGTCCAAGCTGAGTAGACGCACATTGGGCAGTGCCAAAACATCCTTGATTATGAGTAAACCGTCGCCGATGTTGGATAGCTTTAATGTTCGGAGGTTCTTGCAAGACCCCAACCAGGCTGTAATTCTCTCCAGCAGCGCTTCATCCCCCGCCAAATTCCAAGGGATGTGCCGCTGGTTTTCGAGAGAAAGATTCTCAATTGCAGTACAGGACGATATGGCGCCTAGGGAACTCATGACATGACCCGGTAAGCTCCCCAATGTGAGAGTCTTCAATGATCGGGCGTGCGTATTCAGCGCTGCCAGTGTCTGCTCGCCGATATCGTTGATGCTAATAATTTCAAAGCACTGCAACGAGTTGGGCGGTAGCGTCCTGAGGAAGCTTGCAAGATTTGCGTCGACGTTATCACCCCGACATGTCAGGGATCGAAGCTCGGAGAATTTAGGGCACCATTTTGCAATAGCACTCGCAGCTTCTGCAGTCAATGCCGTCGCCGACTGCAGCTGAAGTGACTCGAGCGAGGGGATGCGTGCTATCCATGTCGGCAGGAGGTCCTCCGGTAGAAAGCTGGCTTCAAGATGTACAAGTTTTACCGCGATCGACGTCTCTTCCGCGGCCTGTTTGATACAGTTGATGAGAGACTCTCCGGAATCGATGATGGAGCGCTGAAAATCGAACGGGGGCATTATTCCACTCTTAGAGAACTTGTCCCAGCCGATCTGATTTCCTTGCAGGGCTATAAATGGTTCCATGTCTTCTCGGGGCTCAAGGAAATCGGCAGCCTTAATGTTCCAGATGTCCTCGAGCAGTGATCCATAGCTGCTGCCAAGAGAAAGAGAACGCACATATGTGCAATACGGATATGCCGTCTTCCCAACACTTGAAAGGAGAATGGATTTCCAAACCCTCGCAACCTTGGGCAGACTGAATGTTTCCGCAACATGAGATGGCGACAGCTCATAAATACTATTTCATGATCAGTAACCAAAAAATATTGGCAAGCGCGGGCTGTTGGACGGGCGAGCAAGAATACCTGTAAAGTTGCTCGAGAGCAAGACGGGCCACCCTTGTGCTCACCAGAGAACAGTTGAAGAGTGTGCTGAAGTCGCGCTGCCAGGCGAGCTCATTGCATATCAGCAGAATGATGTCTTGAGGCAGGCTTGTACGCGACATCTTTGTGGGATTCTGGCAACAAGCCAGATGATGAGGCTGAAAATGGTGCCTCGGGCTAGCAAACGTAGAATGGCTCGCGTACGTGTAGAACGACGGATGGATGAGTGAATGATGGTTGCGATTGGGAGACGATCGCGTACAGACAATGGTAGGTCCGGAGGATTGATGTCATGAACAGTCCGTAGATTAATACATGATGCACTGTAGTATAGGGCGCTGACAACCGCATGGTTTACAGTGCGATTAGTACTTATCTACTCCGTACGAGTTCAGCTAGGTACCCCGCGACGCGCTTACGGAGGGACGCGACTTCCCAAACTGCTAAATAGTGCTACTGCTTGCTGGGAAGTGCGTGCATGCAAGTTAGGTAGTTGCCTTGGGCCAAACTTGGGAAATTTAATGTCAAAAGTCCATTGCCGACTCGAGATCAACCGACAAAAATTTGTGCAATTGCAGCATCATTTTCAGTCGATCCTGCTGTCTCTACGATATATTGATCGCCTTGGACAGCGATACAGTGCATGTGGTGAGACATTTCTCCATGATCATTGGAAACTGAACACCACCCTCACATTGCATTGGCGGCTACGTAGGCCGTCATCCTTTGTTGGCGATGCCTCTGCTCAGATTTACTCTGAGTGAGGACGGCGTTGGAGCCCTCCGTGATGCATTGGCATGCCTCAGTAAATTCAGCGAGGAGGTCTCCCTTGAGGCTACCAAGGACAAGGTTCGTACCAGGAGAAAAACTGTTTAATTCGCTTTTTTCACGGTGCTAAAACTCCATCTCAGCTGGACCTCACTGCCATGAACTCGTCCAAGTCAGCCTATGCCAAGGTTTCATTTGCAAGCAACCGCTTCTTCTCCAAGTATCATTTTGAAGGGGCCGCCCAAAGCAGAAATAAGTTCTTCTGTAAGCTCTATAATCGGGTAAAGATCATCCTACTCTGGTTATATACTCTCGAATCGGAAGCTAATGATTGTCCAGGCTCTTTTATCCATCTTCCGCGCTCGCAGTGGGGATCCGTTGCACGAACATGACAAAGACACCACCATCGATCGATGTGATGTCGCTGTTGAGGATGGGGCTGAGAAGACCAGCAGGTTTATCGTGAAGATAGTATGCAGGAACGGTTCGTACTACACTCTGCACGCTTCCCAACGCTCGTCCTGACTTGAACCTCTAGGTATGACCTCAAAGTACCGCTTGCCATTCGAGGTCACGCCTCCTGTCCACGCAATATTCAACACGGAAGAGGCAAGCAACCATTGGTCGATGAGCTCTCGAACTCTGCGCCAGCTTATGGACCACTTTGGCCCGGGCATCGAGTATCTTGACATCCACGCCGACGATGACCAGACTGTCAATTTCACCTGCTATACCGAAAAGGTCTCACATGGCGACGGTAGGTCTGCTTGCTCAATCGCTAGAAACGCATGGACTGATAGTGAAGAAAGAGGTCCTAAAGAAGCCCCTACACACATCAATAGCCGTCGAACGAGATGAGTTCAACGACTTTGAGATTTCCGAAGACAGTGTCCACGTCGTCATCAGCGTCAAGGACTTCCGCGCCATTACACAACACGCAGCACCCCTCAACAGCGAGATCACCGCCAATTACTCCTCGCCATCACGACCTATGCAGCTAGGCTACCGAGGTGATGGCATCAAGTGCGAGTTCCTGCTCATGACCGTGGGTGAGCGGGGAGCACCTGGCCAGAAAGGAAGAAAGGGGAAAGCAAATGCCAAGGGGCCCAAACCGCCGCAACTTGAAGCTGGCGCTAATAGCCGAGCGACTTCTCGTGCGCCGAGTGCTCCGCGCGTTGTGCCCGAGCAAGTGAGAAAGGAGAAGCCCATACCTCCGCTCCGTCCCTCGGCCTCGCGGCTTTCACAGCGCCCCCCTCCGCCAGCCTTTGACGATGACGATTCCCTGTTTGTGGCCCAGGACAACGACACTCAATGGGAACCAGTGAATCTCAACGACGACGAAGAGGAAGATGATAATGCTCGGTTGGAATGGGATGCAAGTGCACAACCTGTAAGTCTTCGAGCGTGTAGATGACACCCAATCAGTATACTAACAAGTACAGACCCCAACAAGGAGAGGAGGGCCCAGCACAGCCCAAGGGGCCAGTGGTGGCAATGCATCAGCGGCCAGACAGCCCGGTGGCACGCCTGCGCCGTCGGAATTCGAGCCAACCCAACGCCTGTCCGATGTTCGTAAATATGGTCTCTTTGGGGAGTAGTCGAGATGATGGAACAAAATGTCCCAACCTTTTAGTCTGTTCGGTCTCATTGGTGTGCCGTATAAGCATGAGACCTTACGAGTATGCATGACTTGCTTTCGATGGCGAGGTGGAATGAAAACATTTGGCATGGGCGGCGTTTAAAAGGTTACAGATGCATACCCTCGGCGTGAATATAGATCCAGCTCGTTGCACAGCCAGCACCAATGGCTCCGACTCGAGAGCCTTCGGGAAGGTTACTCGAGGCAGCAATGACATTCCAACGACCTTTAACGTCTCCAGCTTTGCCATCTGTCCGTGGACCACAGTTTCCATGCTCTCCCCAGCCCCAGGAAATGACTGACCCATCCTCGGTGACAGCCACTACATGCTCACTGCCGGCCGAGATGCTTCTGAGTTTTGGGACCTCGGGCGGTGGTAGCTGTCCATGATCATCTCGGCCCCAGGCAAGGAGTGAACCATCATTCTTGTGGATATACGCGCCGCCCCAGCTTCCACCGATGGCCGTCCAACTGGGCACGCTGGAAGGCGCGTCGGATTTGAGGCCCCATTTGTCAGGACCTAGCACAAGAACCCGGCCTTCATCTTGTCCACTGATAAGAACAGTCGAGTGTTGCCCACATACGACATCGACGACCTTGAAGTTGACCCCGCTGGCATCGCCGATCTTGCATGGCGCCTTGTGTATGACAGGCGGCGGGGGCGCCCCGTCCTCGAGGCTCACCAGCTGGCCCAACTGTCCTTTCCTCCCGTTGCCCCAGCCGTAGACGTCGCCGTTGCTCAGCACAGCCACGACGTGGGCCAGGCCGGCTGCGATGCGGACGACCTCGAGTCCCTCGGGCGGAAAGTTTGGTACCAGCCGCGGCTCGACGATGCCCTGCGCCTCGAAGCCCAGCTGGCCCTGCTCGCCCGTCCCGCAGCTGTACACCTTGGTGGCCCGGCCCTGATCATCCCGGACGACAAACGTCGAGGTCTCCCAGGTGCACGCCACGTCGGCGACGGGACTCAGGGAACTGCTGTCGCCGCCCTCTTCGGCGAGGACCAGCTCCTCGAACTGGGCATTGTCGGCGGTGCCGATGGTGGTGACGCCGCAGGCCCCCCGGGACGAGTCTCCGCTCCAGTAGGCCCTGCCGGACTCGGTGAGCACGACGGTGTGGTTACCGCCGGCCGCAACCTTGACGACGGCGTCCGAGGGCGGCTCGCAGTGGAAGATGACGGGCTTGGGGACCGAGACGTCCTCCTTGTGGCCGAGGCCGAGCTGGCCCGAACCGTTCGATCCGAGGGCGAAGAGTCCGGACATGTTGACTCCTCTCATAAAAGACCTGGGCCCTGTTCGATAGTAGTCCGAGAGCTCTGGGAACAGAGAAATTGCTTCGGTTGGTGTAGAGAGGGTATAGGTTGCCGTTGGACTGGGGTCCTAGGAAGTCGCGACCTGCGGCAACTGGGAGCAGCGGCTGTGGAAGGCGCACAGAAAAACAGCAGATACAGAATACGTGATTTCACTCAAAGGATCCAGGAATGGCGATTTGTCCGCTGATATGCGATACAGCCGTTCAAAGGTTGAGAGAAGAACGAGTACAAAAAATGACGAAATAATCTCGCGACATTCATATGGACCGCATTTATATGTTGTCTTTTCATCCATGGTGATCGACTTGAATGTCCCGGTAGTATATCTGTAATAAATAAGTGGAGACCAGGTGACGTTGAGCTAGGCGAATTGATCAAATGGATTTGAACAATAAATGTGGGGAGTTTGAGGTAGGTACCTAGGTACCGATTGATGCCCGCCCGAAATTGATGTGCGGGCCGGATTCGCGCCGGTCCCCCACCCAGCTATTTTGCACCTCTCGAAAATTCTCAAGCTTCGTCCCTTAAAAGCACAAAAGTTTCCCTCCTTCGCTCTCATTCCCCCAACCTCACAACCAAGAACCTTGACTTGCGTCCGCCTCCGTCGAGTGCGCATTTTCTCTTGAGAACAGAGAAATGAGGTGGTTCGTGGTGCCGACTGGTTGAAAAGGAAAGGAACACGGACAACACACCGTAACGCAAACTAACAAACGCAGCAACATTCCTCCCCATCACCATGGCCACGCTTCCTCAGCAGGTGCCTCCAGGCATGGAGAACTTTGCCATCGGTATCATTGGCATGGGAGCCATGGGGAAGATGTACGCTCAGAGGCTCAGCGATGCCGGTTGGAAGTATGCCACCCATTCATTCCCCCATTGCGAGCACAGCAGCGACTCTCGATGATTTTTTTTGGTGTCGCGTGCTCTTGAGCCTCTGAGAGCTTTGACAGGTAAGAACTCTTCCATCTCTTCTTTTCTTGCCCCCCTCTCCCCCATCCGATGCAATGATGACTTGAGTGCATTTGGCTCGAGCATTGCTTGTGGCTGGCTGGATCGGCCATTCTGGTCCCCGGTCGGCTGCTTGCTTTCCATGATGTAACTTCTCAGCTACCTTAATTTTTTCTTGTCTGAAGCGCATATCGGAAAAAGATATTTTCTTTCATGGGAACTGTTCTTGCGGCACAACGGCTAACAAAACCTCCCAACAGGCTGACCCAGAATACCACGCGATTAGAATCAACGGATGCGACCGGGAGGAGAACTACGAGAGCTTGAAGGGGGAGTTTGCTAGTAGAGTACATATCTGTAGTTCATCGTTCCAATCTCGGTAACAAGTGCTGAGAATTTGTCCCAGAGCAATGTTCAAATCTTCCGCAATGGCCATTTCGTGTCCCGATCCAGCGACTGGATCATGTACAGCGTAGAGGCTGCCAATATTGACAAGATTGCTGCCCTGTACGCCCCGTCCACCAAGATGGGCGCCATCGTCGGAGGCCAGACCTCGTGCAAGAAGCCAGAGATCGACGCGCTCGAGAAGTATCTCCCGGCCGACTGTGACATTGTCTCTTGTCACTCGCTCCACGGTCCTGGCACCGATACTCGTGACCAACCCTTGGTATGCCTGTCCTTCTCTTCTCTGATTCTGCCTCATTGTGGACCCATACCATGCTTCTTCCTATGACTAGTGTCTACTCGTATAACTGAGATGACTCCTCGGCTCATGTCTTTGTAGGTCCTGATCAAGCACCGCGCCTCGGAGGAGTCGTTCAAAAAGGTCGAGGCCGTCCTGAGGTGCCTGCAGAGCCGCCACGTCTACCTGACGGCGCAGGAGCACGACCACATCACGGCGGACACGCAGGCCGTCACGCACGCGGCGTTCTTGTCCATGGGCAAGGCGTGGAACAGCATGAAGGAGTACCCGTGGGAGACGGCGCGCTACATTGGCGGCATCGAGAACGTCAAGATCAACATCATGCTGCGCATCTACAGCCAGAAGTGGCACGTGTACGCCGGCCTGGCCATCCTCAACCCCGAGGCCCGGCTGCAGATCGAGCAGTACGCCAAGAGCACGACGGAGCTGTACAAGCTCATGCTCGAGGGCAAGGGGGACGAGCTGCGGGCGCGCGTCCTCGCGGCCAAGGAGCGCGTGTTCGGCGGGCTTGGCGGCGGCACGGGCAGCTACCGGTCCGACGACGAGCCGCTGCTCGACGACGAGACGCTGGACCAGTTCAGCCTGGGCAAGAAGCCCGAGCTGCTGCTGCCCAACAACCACCTGTCGCTGCTGGCCATGGTGGACTGCTGGTCGGCGCTGGGCATCGTGCCCTACGACCACATGATCTGCTCGACGCCCATCTTCCGCATGTGGCTGGGCGTGACCGAGTCGCTGTTCCGCAACCAGGAGCGCCTCGACGAGGCCATCCGCGTCGCCGTCGAGGACACGTCGTTCCGCAGCGACGACCTCGAGTTCACCTTTGCCGCCCGCGGCTGGGCCGAGTGCGTCTCCCTCGGCCACTTTGAGACGTGGAAGGAGAGGTTCGTCGCCACCCAGCGCTTCTTCGAGCCTCGCTTCGCCGGCGCCATCGAGGTCGGCAATGAGATGCTCCGGGTCCTCGCCAAGCGTCGCAGGGGAAGCCGTTAGCCGGGTTTTCTTTTCGGTGTGCTGTAGCCAAAGAAATATTAATACAATGACCTTCTACCACGCCCTTGATTCGCGCTCGTCTGTTGAAAGCCCTGCCGCTTCAGCTGCCATCCCATGATCCTGACAAGGGAGTTTTGCTGAACCTGCCATGCCAAGTCGCAAAGTGAACCTCGTATGCTTCACGCCAAACAGCCACGCAACCGGTGCAGGACACGACCTTGGGGTCAGAAGGACAATGATTCGCTTCCCGAGAACCGATCCGCCGCTTGACTCCTCGAGGCCCTGGGGCAATATCGCCCAGGATCGTCCAGTGTTCGCCAAGAAACCCATTTCTTGGGAGGCCCGGATTGGCATTGGCTTAGCGAGCTTATTCCTTTTCTTTGCTGTTCAACGGTTTCTCTTGGCGCCCAGTGCTTATTATCCCCTCCCCCAGAAAGTCCAGACCACATGCGCCAAGCCCCTTCTTTCTCGCCTTATTGCATGTTCTTCCTTCTTGGCCCGTGATATTTTCAGCAACAACATTTTTCATGGACAGGTGCTCGGTGTACTTGGGATAATATTTTGCTTACTTTCCTAGTGTCCAGAGGCAGACCATCACTTCGGGCAGTGTTGACGGTCTTGAGGGAGTAGAGGTGACGAGTAAATGCGACGAAGGATTCAGCAGAGCCCCTGGCGAAATCATCAGCAATCAATCACATTACTATTCGTCGTCGGAGCCGAAAACTCCCATGATATTTCAAGGAGAAAATTCAGCATCTTTCATACAGGAGATACCCGTAGGAAATCCAACATGTGGCGTTGCGTCAAGGGGACCGCGCCCAGCCTTGGCCAAGCTTCCAACGGTCCAATCCAGCCGCCGCCCCCTTCTCCGTACCAAGAACCGTCCGTTTGTCAACAACATACGATTTTATCCGCCTCTTCCTTTCCTCTCGCGCCGCCTCCTGCCTGTGTGCTCTGTATAGTCCCATTTCCTGCATTGAACCATGTCTGCTTTTATCCATTCTCAGCCGCCCTCCTGCAACTTTGCTGCATGGGCCCGTTTGACGTCGCAGCCTTTTCCACCTCCGTCCATGCTGACAAACAACCCCGGACTGGCATGGCTCCAGGCACTATGATTCGTTGTTCTCATGAGGCGCGTGGAAGAGCATAGTAGAAACCTGGTATATGGCAAAATTTGACCTCCGCGTAGGTGATATTTGACGGCATCCGAGCCCCCGGTTCCAGTCACGATCCTCTCCCATCTTGCTGAAGGGGGTTGCTCATTACGAAATAAACGACGTTTGACTTGGTAGTGCCATCCAAACATGCGACCCCTTCAACATGGGGAAAAAGGGCGTTCGCCAAGATTGTCGGCGTGCCTTGAATATGTCCAAGATGATGTGTGCAAAGGTTCAGCCCTTGCAGAGAGGTGTAAGTGACGGCTTACTCTGTTCTTATATACAAACCTGCGCCCCTTCGAAATGAGATAAGAAAACCCAATCTGCTGAGCTTTCAAAATCTTTTGCTGTTGGATAGGCTTTTTTTCGGTTCTGTTTCTTTTTATATACTCTCTCTACATTCATTCTTCTCGCTCCGTGAGCTCGAGTTTCAATTCTACTTTCGTTGTATTTGAACATCTCAACGCGTTCTTTTTGTCCTCTAGACCTTCTCTTCTTTACTGTCACCGGTATATTTTCTCTCCTCTTTTCTTTCTAGGTCAATCGTTGGAGCCACGATTTAGAGTGTACCGACTGCTTGGTAACTCTCGGCGCCTTTCGAAATAGTTACCACGTCTTTCGGACTAGATTTTTCTCTTCTAGGCCTCCAGTAAACACGCAGGAAACCCCCAAGTTTCTATATCCAAAGCCGGCACCGTAACCCAAACAATTCTCAGAAACAAAAAAAGAAATAGAATATCGACATGGCGCTGGGCATGGCACGTCTCCTATCGCTGGGAGCCCTCATAGCTCCAGCCGTCGGCTTCTGCGGATCGCACACTCACCTATCCGCCAGAGCGGAAGAGGGTGAAGTCAAGATCAACACGTTTGGTTATTTTGGATCCATCGTAAGTGAAGAAAATCCGTTCCACATACAACTACTAGAGGGCCATTGAAATGTCGACTCTAACATATCAAAACCCACCACAGGGCCCCGAGAACTGGTCAACTCTAGACGCGGCCAACGGCCTGTGCGCGACGGGCACGAGGCAGTCCCCGATCAACATGGCCGAGGGCCAGTTCCACCTGGTCGGGTCGTCGGACATTGCGCTCGAGGTGCCCGACCTGGCCGCGGGCGAGGCCGAGCTCGAGAACCTGGGCACGACGGTCGAGGTCGTGCTCGAGGGCCGGGGCGGCGCCCTGACGCTCGCCGGCGTCGAGTACGAGCTCAAGCAGTTCCACGTCCACCACCCCAGCGAGCACCTGGACGACGGCGCGAGCGTCGAGAGTAAGAGTTTTCTTCTTCTTGTTCTCATACACATGGTCATCTTTACAGGCAAGACTCAGAGCTGACAACCTTCCGAAAATCAACAGTGGAAGTACACAATGTCTTCGAGAGCGCCGACGGACAACTCGCCGTCATCGGCGTCTACGTCGAGAGCGACCTAGGCTCGATAGTCGACGTGGCTGCCGGCAGGAAGAGGTCTTCACGCCGCCAAGAGAACGCCGCGCCCCCGCCGACCAACTTCACCATCATGGCGTCGTCGGCGCTGCCCGAGACCGACGCCATCACGTCGCCCCTGCTCGAGGCCGTCTTCGCGCAGGTCGGCGAGGTCGCGGCCCCGGGGTCCAAGACGGCCGTCGCCGCGCCGCTCGTCTTCTCCGAATATGTCGCGGCGCTGATGGCTGGGAGTTTTCAAGCGTGAGTTTTTTTTTCTCCCGTTCCTCCTTTTTCTTTCCCTTTCTACTCAACAACGACAACACCACGCGACGACATCTCCTGCCTCGAGGACTTATGACAGGGCGCTGACCACAAAAACACACACAGCTACTCGGGCTC
Organism: Pestalotiopsis sp. NC0098; assembly: GCA_022432395.1. Lineage (NCBI taxonomy): Eukaryota > Fungi > Ascomycota > Sordariomycetes > Amphisphaeriales > Sporocadaceae > Pestalotiopsis > Pestalotiopsis sp. NC0098. The sequence continues at coordinate 1,437,504 of JAJKLJ010000008.1, forward strand.
CCTGACGACGCCGCCCTGCAGCGAGGGCGTCAACTGGCTGGTGGCGACGCAGCGGCTCAAGGTGTCGCCGGCGGCCGTGCGCCGCGTCTCGGACGTGGTCAAGTTCAACTCGCGGATCACGCAGAACCTGCTGGGCGAACCCAATATCCTCGACGTGGCGGCGCGGAACTCGGCCGCCGTCGTGAGAGGCGACGATACTGCTGTTGCTGTTCCCCGGGTGTGACGAAACGTTCAGCTTATGTACGGTGGAGGGAGGGAGCAGGGTCAGATAAGTGTGGTGGTATAATAACAACAAGGGACTATTCCGTGCAGATACCTCGGTATAATCAAAACTCTCAGAGGATCTCGTGTCTTGCATGTGGTCATAAATCAAAGAAGTGTAACAATCATCTGTTTATTATTATTGATTTAAGAATTGTTGGTTGGACATCAAGTGACCCAACGCGGCAATCATCAACCTACTCGAAAAAACAAATGCGATCAAACGACGATGCAGCATGTCAATCGTAGAATGTGACCTCTACTGATTCCCGCATCCTCACTGAAGTACAAAACGACCTCTAGGAGACGGGCGCCCAGCAATGGGTCCATGGTTCAATCTTTGCCAGTGCGAAAACATGAGCATCTATGGGAAGAAATGCAAATGTCGATATATGTCGTAAGACATAATCTGGCATGTTTTGTTGGTTGTTCACAGGATATATATATGAGAGAAAAGGAACCCCCAAGCCATGTAGACAGGACAATGGGTCATGGGCTGACTTGTCGTGTTTCCCATATCGTGGCAAAGGTATTGGCATTACGAGCTGCTACCTATGCTGAAATCTCATGACCCATGAGAGATGAAATCCATGCATGCATTTCCGCAACCCTGAGAGATGTAGTGGTTTTGTTTCCGTCGATGAAGAGGAAAGAAAACGACGGTACGGTGTGTGATCCCCCCTACCATAGACGCCGCCATGTACATGTCATTCGTTCTTTTTTAGAGAATTGCCTCTCTCGTCCGTTGTTGAAGAAACGCAACTCGTCCCGCATTGTATCATCAAAGAGCACACGCCGCTGAAGAAACTGTCATCTTTCCCCCTCTTTAGCGGGTGGTGGCCTTGACCTTAGGGGCGGAACCCTTGGCGCCCTGCTTGCCGACAATGCGTTGAGTCTGTCCCTTGGAGGCGGTGGTGGCGCGCTTGGCCTTCTCCTCCTTCTTGACGGCGGCCTCAGCGGCCTTCTTGTCCTTGGCGTCCTTGATGGCTTGCGATCGCTGAGCCGAGCGGGCCTCGGGTCTCATGGATCGGCGCTCCTTGATGACATCGAGGGAAGCACCAACGATGGCACGCTGGGCCTTGACGGTGCGGCGGGTGCGCTTCTTGGCAGCCTCCTGTAGTGGGTGTTAGAATACCGTGGACAACTTTATGCATCCTAAGGCGGACGAGAGACAGGAAGTTTGCTTCTTGTCTCCACCCCAAGTCGTGATGTGGTGCGTCATTGACTACCACATCATGCGACTCGGGAGAGCGGAGCGGTCTTTCGAAATCGTACCTCAGTGATACCCTTGCGGTGCTGGCGACGGAACAGAACGGTCCATGCAATGCGGCGGGGGTTCTTGCGCTGGAGGAAGAGCGACTCGGATTTTCCGTTCTGGAAACGGAAGATCTTGGAGTCACCACGGACAAAGATCTTACCCTACATTCAGACAGTTCCTGTTAGTCTTCCAAATTTTTCCAGCGACAGAGTGAATAATATAGATGCAAGCATGAGTGGGCGCATGGCTGGCTGGCATTCGGTCTCGTAGTCGTAGGGGGTCGGCATTCTGTTTCTCGGTCTCGTCTCTTCTGTCTTCCTCCAGCATGAGTGGTGGCAAGCTTGTCCATCCCGCACATCCTTCCCATATCAGTCCATCCCCTCGTCGCATTGCCCTCCCTCATCCCTCTCGAGAACCAGAAACCGACCCCTCGGATTGCGCAGAGACCGAAAGCCAGTGCCGTAGCGGTCGCGGGAGGGAGGTAGAAAGCCGTACCTTGCCAGGGTAGATTCTCTGGCCCGAGAATGTGTCGTCGTAGGTCCTCATTTTGGCGTGTGGGTGATGAGAACTGCTGTCGGATTAGTTGGGTCGTCGGGGCTGGAAATGGGTGAGGTCAGTTGTCGTTCGAAAATCCCGAGCCAAATCTTGAATTGCAGCGGAAAGATTGTGGGTGCAAAATTCGGAAAGGGCAAAACTTGCTGACTAAGTTGGACCTGGTCTGTGCACACACCGGGCCGCGCTATTACGGTTTTTTGTCTCGCCAGGGCTTGGGTTGTTGCAGGTTTGTAGTGTCCCAAATTTAGGCTCCATTTTACTGGAGAAGAAAGAGGACGAGTATGAATGACCTTTCTCTGGTTGGCCATGGATAAGATGACTACAATCAACATGGCATTTTCTGGAAATGATAAAGTATTGCTACCAGACTGGGAAAGTTTACAGTTTCCAGGGAATCACATGATTCTCATTAATCAAATTTTATCGTCACTTTCCATCAGGTGTATGTAGACTAGCTCGAATATTGAGTGATTGACATGACCCAACTATACTTATAACATCCCAGTCCTCCCTGACTTCTTCATCAATAATGCATCCATGACCGCAACTCCAGACACCATCGCCGCCCTGGTCCTCGGGCACTTTGACCGGTTGCCCACCAAGAGGAAGCCGCTGGTGCGCGACAATGGCGTGCACGAGTGGGTGCCCCTGAGCGCCATCGTAGCCCAAGGTATGGGACCTAGCCCTTTTCCCCAACTTGTATACCAGAAACTGACGAGTACGAAATACATAGCCGGAGATGGCAAGCTGACCTGCCTCTCCCTGGCCACGGGCATGAAGTGCCTCCCGCACGCCAAGCTGCCCCGGGCCCAGGGCAACGTCCTGCACGACTGGCATGCCGAGGTGCTGGCGATCCGGGCCTTCAACCGGTTCGTGCTGGACGAGGCGCGGTCGCTCCTGTCCGGGGGACCGACCGCCTGCTCGCCGTTCCTGCGCAGGAGGGACGAGTCCGAGATGCAGAAGAGAACCGAGTCGTTGGAATCTTCTGCGAACGGGGACTGCCGGGAGACCAACCCTGAGCAGCAGCAGCAGCAGCAGCAGCAGCAGCAGCAGAGCAACGAGGCTTGTGCTTCTGCTCCATGGCACGGCCAGCCCTTTACGTGGCGCGACGACGTCACGCTGCACATGTACTGCTCCGAGGCCCCGTGCGGCGACGCGAGCATGGAGCTGACCATGGCGGCGCAGGACGACGCCTCGCCGTGGGAGATACCGGCGTCCCTGGCAGACGGGGGAGAGCCTCTCCTCTCTTCCCCTCCTCCTCCTCCTCCTTCTTCCTCCACACCCGCAACATCACAGCAACACCCCGGCCCCCTCCCAGGCCGGTCCTACTTCTCCCGTCTCGGCGCCGTGCGCCTCAAGCCCTCCCGCGCCGACGCCCCGCCGACCCTGTCCAAGTCGTGCTCGGACAAGCTGGCGCTCGCGCAATGCACATCATTACTAAACTCGCTCACCTCGCTGCTCGTGTGCCCGGGCAACACGTACCTCGAGTCCATCATCCTGCCGGCATCGCAGCGGTCTCCGACGGGCTGCCGCCGCGCGTTTTCCGCCAGTGGCCGCATGGCTGCCGCCCGCGAGCGCTCCGGCAACTGGCGCGGCGGCTACCGGTTCCGCGAGTTCCGCGTCGACGCCACGGACCTCGAGTTCGCGTGGTCCAGACGGAGCGTCGAGGCTAGGGCCGGGGGGAGGCTGGCCGCGAGCAATCTCGCCGTCGCCTGGACCGGCCACGGGCTCGAGGAGGCGACACTGGGCGGCACGCTGCAGGGCCGAAAGGCGTTTGACGTCAAGGGCGCGAGCTTTGCATCGAGGCGGAAGATGTGGGCGCTCAGTTTGGAGGTTGCTGGTATGCTGGGAGTCGGCATGCTTCATGCCCGGGACGCTCTCATGGCCGCCAACTATGGCGAAGTCAAGAAGTCTGGCTTGTTGGCCGCCAGAAGGCGGGTCAAGCAGGATGTGCAAGCCAGTGCTTTGAGAGGCTGGGCCAGGAATGAGGGAGACGATAGTTTCAGCCTGTAGCTGCTTCACTGATTCCTAATGATACCCCAAACAAGAGTCCATCACACCGAGAAGATGCCAGGCGATAGTGAGTTCACGGAAATTTCATTTTTTTGTGTTACAAGCAGTGGCATCGACCCTCTTACCACGCCTGCCTACAAGAAGAGCCTAGAATCCAGCCAAGGGACAACAAGCCGGAAGGAAAAATGACCAGATCCGTACTCTCTTCTGCTGCTGGATACCCGTAGATACCTGAGCAATGTCCGCTGTAATGAGACTTAAGCACCGAATGTGCATGACGCCGTCTGCCATCTGCGCCGCGGGACAAGAAAATAAAGAATATCCGTCGCGAGAGGCACACATACATACACACGCGCACACCCTGCCATCCTCAGATCACATCCATGCCGAACGGAACCACGTGTAAATTTTTTGCAAGAACTCCTTTCCTAATGATCCGGATCAAGGGTATTATTCAGGCCCGGGGGGGATTTGACGGTGTATCGCTTTGGTAGGGACAAATTTATTCGACCTTGCTCTCGAAGTTCTCGCCAGCGACGAGGTCGGGGATGTCGTCATCATCCTCACCACCCTCCTTGTTCTCCTTGGCGATGTTCTGGTAGCTCTCGGCGAGCTTGCGCAGGGAAGCCAGGGAGTCGGGTCCGAGCTGGTTCAGGATGCCGGGGACGAGCTCGGTGAGCTCCTTGTCCTCACCAGCGCCGTAGATGGCGAAGGTGTTGGAGGGGACGGCGGCGTGGACTATACAAAGTTTGGGTCAGTTCTTTCCCTTCACGTGTTCGTGCGGCACCAGACGAGCAACAAGCGGGCTGTCGAGTCGGCGGTAGAGGATAATGGAAAGACGTACCCTTGGGGGCAGAGAAGTGGATGACGTTGCCGTCGGACTTGAACATGTTGACCTCCTCGATGGCCTGGATAGGCTGAGTGTTCAGCTTCTTCAGAGTGGTCTGCAGCTTCTTGTCGTCATTGGCGCTGCGAGCGACGTTCCGTCTCTGCTTCTGTCTGGGGGTACCCTTGCCGCCTGTAATGATAGAAAACCAGTCAACCGATCAATGTTCTTCCTGAATCAGTTCGAGAGGCGTTTGACACACACCCACAGCCGTTGGTTCTGGACCGGGCCGCGGGCGCGCAATCGTACGCATGGGCTCACGACATACCAGTACGGGCCGGGGCAGCACCGCCGAACTTCTTCTTCAGGATCTCCTGCACGTCAGCCATGTCTGCGGTTGGTGTTTCGTGGGCGGGCGAGCTGTAATTTTTGGCGGGCGTTGCGAGGATGTGGGGAGGGGTCGTCGGGTTCGGAGGGAAGCTCGAGTAGAGGAGAGAAAAAAAAATTGGGAGGATCTGAATTCGCGAGCAATTTGTCAGCTTCCCAGTCAATGGCAGAAGGTGCAAACAGAACCCCTCGAAGTCCGGAAGCGGCTGGGGTCTCTCGTTACTCACCTTTTAATTATCCAGTAATGTCGTCGTCGGGTCGCTGCTCTTGATCTCGGCGTGAGCCTTCCAAACTTCAGTCGAGTGCCAGGGTCGAAAATGTGCGTGCCAAGACTTTATCGCTTGTGGATTTACCCTCTTCCGCTCAATTCGGACTCTGATTGGCCGATGCTCTCCAAGCTTCCCCAAACTCGCCATTGGCCGCTAAAAGAAAGTGTCTTTCAGCTTCCAAGTTCCGTTACCCGTAATGAGCTTCCAGCAGTAGTTTTTATCATTCTTAACATGATATGCAATCCGATTATTTCTTAAATCTTATATGACGAGTCACGGTGGACGTGAAAAGTCCAAGTCTTGCTCTCTACGTTCACAATCACGGCACCTTTCTGCTGGACAAATGGAAGGCCATCGAATAAACCACCAGAATATCCACTCCTAGGGCCTCATAGGCCGGGCGCCGAGTATACTGCTTTCACGCTTCACTATCCATTTCCATGCGACACTGAATGGCCTCAAGGACAAGCATTGCCAGTCAATTCTGCTATTTTCATAATTACATGGCACATTTACCGCTGAAATGTGATACAAGGAGGTGCTAGGCAACCCTCTTCTTGTTTACATTTCCATGACACAGGTAGATACCAGTTCCTCGAACTTTCTCGGTTACAGCCGTTTACTCCTCGTCGGACAACGCAAGCTTCTGCAATGCATCCAATCCCGTCGAGACACTTTCCACGATCTCTTCAATCTCCTCAGCCTCCTCAATCTTCTCAACTTCTTCTGAAGGCGTAGATGGGGTTGCTGCTTGTGACGAATGGCCCGAGTCGGAGTTCCGAGCACTGTCACCCAGTTCGTCCTCTTCATCCACTGCTGAGGCGAACACCTCGCTGCCACGATGAAACAGGCGGTCGCCTTTTAGCAATGCTGCCACCTGGTTTTCCACTTCCTGCACACTGCGGGCACTGGCGATCTGAGGGACTGGAGGCAACTCATTGAGTTCCATCTTCTCCGATGTCGCTTCAGATGCTATGCGACCTAGTTGGCTTTCGAACAACCACGGGAAGCTGATCAAGGGCCTGTCATTCTTACTTCGCTTTGGGACGGATACTCCAGCGACCATGCGCGTCTCATTCCATCCTTGAATGGCAAGTTGGACTTCCTCCCAAGCCACCACGTACATGGCCGCGACAAATCTGTTCAGAACCTTGTGGTCTCTGTCTTGGGTGTCTGGGTCTTCGGCTCCTGATTGATCGATACAGACCTGGGCGAAGCGGTCACGAAGGGCCCGAATCACCACACCCATGTCTTCTTGCATCTTGTAGGCAGAACCAAACCGCCTTCTGCTCATGACAAAAGTAGACCACACCTCGAATTCCGTCTGGATCTCATGCTGGGTCATGAGGCGATGCATGGCAATGTCATACTCGGTCTTTATGGCACGAGCTCGCGCGAGTTCATCATCAGACAGTTTGTAGCGGCGCAGGATTCTGCTGTCAAAGGGCGCCTCAAGATCTGGTGCAAAGTCTGCTTTGGCTACAAGATCATACAACTTGCCAAGTATCTTTCCCGATCGATATGTCTTCTGCGGATCTCTCTCCATGAAATGAGGCCATTGTCGAGGGCGGAGATTTCTGGGAATCTGTGCTGGGTGACCTGTCTTGGAATAATCCACGGCGTTCGAATGCAGTTGCGCAAGTTGGAGGCACTCTGGACTCTTTGGTCCATCATTTGATTTATCGCTCCAGACCAGGTGCGCCAGGGCAATGTCACTGAGCGAGTCGTTCTTCATGTACTCTACGAAAAAGCGGCCGATGTCCTTGATCGTGATTTTCTGGCTCACGACCTTGGGCTCGGCGGCATCATGAAGCATCGGAGGATAATTCCACTCCTGGGGGATCAGCTGCTTATCCCAGATGACGAAATAGTCATCTCCATCTAGATCTCCGCCTGAGCACATGGAGGCAAGGTCGCGCTCGCCTTCGGCTGGGAAAACAACCACGTTTCTCAGAGCTTTGAGATCGGGGTGATCAACATTGACTGCCTCGACGATACGCAAGTCACCAGGATGGAGAGACGGGTTCCGACCCACGACGCATATGCCTTCAATGACTTGGAACTCGTTGGGGTGACCTGGGATGGGTACTTGGATGAATATCTGGGGCAGCTTTGCGTGATCTCTGGTAGGATTTGCTTCCTTGACATTCTGCTGGCCCCGGAGAGTGTGGGTCTCATCGATGCATCCAAGCACGAATGCGCCGTTCTCGACAATGATGCGGGCCTTCTCACGAAGCAATTTCATCGACCAGGCTCCCCACAGCTGGAGAAGAGACATCACAAAAGGTTCTTTGACTTCCATGAACCCATCCTCGATCATTTGCGCAATGGTGGTTGTCATTCCGTTTTCGTCTGTAAACTGCTTCAGAAGCTGTTGCGCCACTTCAGGGTCCTTCATCGCTGCTGAATAGTTGGACAGCTGATGCTTGGCCAAAGTGATGAAAGCTTCATCAGGAACACCTAGGCAATCGAGAATTGCGATTGTCTGGCGATTGAGGGTGGCGACAGAAAACTGGGATGCCTTGATGATCTCCAGGTTCTTTGCTCGAGCAGTAAACTTCTTCTGCGACGGACGGATGGAAATCTCGTTGAACTTCTGCGGCCAGACAACAAGAATTCCCTTGCTACCACCCTGGCGAAATTGGAAGGCTGATGGCACTCGACCATTCGAGTACAACTTCAACTTCTTGGCAATCTCGGTAGCAATCCACGACGAGATTTTGCCCACACCATCGCTGAAGGTCCATCCATTGGCCTCAATATCGGGGATCTCCGTGACGGAGCTGCCAACGTTCAGTGCCTTTGGATCTCGGGTCGTGGAAAAGCACTGCCCCAGTCGAGATGCATATTTGCCAACAACGTTGATGTGACTGAAATCTCCCATCCACTCACGAATATCATCACATGAGACAGTGGCCGTGGGGCTGAAGAAGTAGGCACCGTGCTCACGGAATTGCGAGTTGCCAAAGGCTAGGAAATAGAAGTGCTTGTCGCCGATTCGTATACCATAGCGCAGTGTTCGATAAACCTTGTTGAACAAGGAATCGCTGGCATCGCTGTTGGGCGACGGATGAATCTTGCCTTCATTCCGCTCGTCAGTGAACTGGACGCGGATAAATCGCTCGCTCATTGTGTAGTAGTGCCGAAGCACCCGATTCGTGGTCTCCGGGACTGGCGAGGATAGATAGATCTTTGAAGGAGTCACAACCACTTTCCGGACCCACGTGCAGTGCTCCGGCAAGATGTTCGAGGCGTGGTGCGTCATGGCAATTCTGTCATCGAACAGGGACATGGGATCGAATATCAACTTGCCAGCTTCCGTCACATACTCGAGGGCATACTTGGCCCAGTTGACGGTCATGTCTCTCTTGCGCGCCAAGCTTTTGTTGGCCAAGTAGCCATCGCCAAACTCCTGTGCGCCCTCGGACTTGAGAACGTCCTTTGTGGCGAGCTTTCGAAGGAACTCGAGTGTGATGCTTTTCTCGGTGAAGATACCTTGCGAGATAGCTGCCTCAAGCTGCCACCTGACCTCCCAGGACAGCTGAACCTTTTCTGCATGGTGCAGAAGCAAGAGAGTGCCGCCTCTGTCCATGAGAGGAGGATCATCAAGTGCGTCTCGGAACTTCGGTAGGGTCTCGCTCGGTCGCCACGAGAAATGACTTGGCTCGGCTGGCTTGAAATGGATGTTGAAGTCCCTGAGGTCATTGCCTATGCGTGACCACTCGAGCATCTGCGATTTGTCGAAGGTGAGTCGATACGTAGTCCATTTGCCAATGTCGATGTAATTGAAAGGTTCATTCGTGGTGACAGGAAGCTGTCTCGACCAATCTGCATAGCTGACCTCGGTCGTTCGCATCCATGTATCCATGAAGCCCCATCTGTTGTCGTCGGTTTGACAAGAGTCACTAAGCTGTTGACGACGCTTCCAGAATTTGGGGGGATGTTGCTGTCGGATAACCAAACACCAGCGCAAGGGATTCATCTCCACAAAAAAAGCATTTTGCAGATGAAGGAATGGAATATCAGCTCGGTACTTAACCGCCTCTGTTTCCGATTCTCTTTGACCAACTCTTTCAGGGATGCCCAAGATTGACCGGTCGTCTCTTCGAGGATCTTTGATGGTGCAGGTGAAACGTATTTCGAGCCGTTTGAACTTGAAGTTGACAGTCAAGATGGGGCAGTACGTGGGATGCCGGACCGTCTTCATCAAGTCGACCACGTGCTCTTCGGTCAGGACACCAAAGTCAAGACTGGCCATCTTGAAGATTCTCGTCTCGGGATATCTGGTTCCTGGTCTTGTTGGGCTGTTCATGAGCTTCGGCTGCCGGGGAGGGTGAAGATGAATGTTGACTTTGTGTGATTTGCCGCCAACCTTGATGGAGATTTCGCCAGACGACCAGAATGCCTTGGCTGGGGCAGGGATGAAGTCAATGTATGCATGGCGAGTTTGCTCTCGGTCATTGGTTCTGGGTATGTTGATGGTAGCAACACGACCATATTTTTTCAGCGACTCGAAAAGCTCAGGTGCGGTGGTTGCACGAGGCATTCCGTTCAGCATGACGGTGACCTCAAGCCGATTCTTCCAAGCTTCTCTCACGACCTGGGCTGAGCTTTGGCGGTTAGGTCGGGGAGAAGCACGATTTGGCCGAGAGCCCGATCCATTGGTGGCTCCGGGCCGCCGCTGGGCGGGCATCAAGCTTGTGGACTCGGGCATGGGCGAAGACGAGAGGATTCTGGGGGTACGAGGGATGGGCGGATGATGCGGATTTGGTGTCTGGGCACCGAGGATGCCCTGATATCTGTTCAATAGTGTGAGACTGATGCCCTGTTGTGAACTCATGGCAAGTAAGTGGTTGTACTCACCAAATACGAATACAGATGGAAGGAGCCCAACTCGTCTCTTTGATCATGACTTGAGCATCAAGCCAACAGAACCTGAGAAAAGAGTCGGCAGTGGGGGCGGGCGATGTGTACAAAGGGAAGGAACCTAATCAACGCAAGCTGATGACGGAAAAAGACTGTGGTTCGTCGGTTGAAGAGGTGGAATTGCAATGCTCTGTCCCCAGCACCAGGGAGTTTGCGGCGGGTCCGTCGACCCGAATGGCAAACAGAATCTTGGATTCCTAAGGAGCTTTGTCAGATGGCTCAGCAATGTGATGGAAAAAGACCGAGAGGTACTTATCCAAGAATGGCTTGATCTCGGAAGAATGCCACTGGCAGGTACTGTGTGTGATGGATCTACTTGATCGTCTGGTCCTTCAGTGGGACATTCTTGGGTTGGGTCCCGAGCCGGAGGTGAGTAGTGAAGGTAAGAAGGCGAGAGATTTATCCCGCTTCCACTCAACCACGAGATGGAAAGCAGGAACACGGGCGATGTTTGGGACTCGCTGCAGTCGCCGGGACGATTGGAAACTGAAAAGAGTAACAGATCAGACTTTTTCCGTGGCCGATAATGATAAAGGTCCGCCGCTGTAAGGCTCTACCGCGTCTACAAACGGCGCCGATTTGCAAACGTCCTCGTCGCCGGCAGAAACAGAAACACGATCGTCAGGTAGATTGACGCGCCTAGGATTGTTGGCAGTAAATGGAAGGAAGGAACGTGGTTGAGACCTAACACATAAAGGAAGGAACGCCGCGGTGAGCTGGCCCGGCGATGAGATGCCCGGCGGTCCCATGGTTAATAATACTCAAATCAGCCGTGGCGGAAAAGAACAAACGGAAAATGCAGTACAGGGTGGATGAGAAGTTCGGCGTTTGCTATAGACTCTACTCGTATGTTCTCATTGGCTCGTCGCCGAGCAGCGTGAAGGGGACAAAACGTGCATATAGTTGCAAAACCTGCAGTGCTTCTCCACTGAATCCTGCACGTAGCCACGGCTGGGTGAACTAGGTGAACAAAGGGTATGCACCATTTCCTTGCACCTGTCAGTCCATTGCTTGTCACATTCGACCTGTCATTGCCTTGACTGCAGTGGTTTTGGAGCGGTTGACAAGTTGACCAATCATCGGCCATTCATTGAGAACCCGACAACTTGAAGGAGTACATCTACCAGTGAGTCACCATCCCAAATATGCACCAGTCTCAATGTCTAAATTACCAAGCAGTGTCGGTGAGATAATGTACAAAAAGTGTTTATACCAAGATATGAGACATGAGTTATTGAGATGCAAACTGGTACCCGAATGAAACATGAAGGTCTATTTTTGTGAGCCGGAAAAAAATTGAGAAAACGACACGAACTCGTCGAAAAAGAGTACTCAGTGATTGCTAAAACAACAGCAATACCACTCGATCCGAACTTGATCAGGGCAGATTCATGATCTTGCCCGGGTTCATAATCCACCGCGGGTCGAGGGCCTGCTTGATGAGGCGCATGACCGCGAGGGTGTCGGGACCGACCTCCCAGAGCAGCGACTCCTTCTTGCCCCAGCCAATCGAGTGTTCGCCTGTGCAGGTGCCGTCCATCTCGATGGCCCGCTTGACCATGTTCTTTACGCATAGCTCCACCTTTTCGCGCTCGTCCTTCTTCTGCCGGTTGTAGATGATGCTCTCGTGAAAGTTGCCGTCGCCAATATGCCCAAGAATGCTCGCGAACAGACCCATATCATCCATCTCCTTTTTGCTGACCTCGATCAAATCTGCTAGTCTGCTGAAAGGCACTGCCACGTCGGTACTCCCTGCTAGAAGTCAGAACATGGAACGGGAAATTTGGGATGGCGGAGAAACAAAAGTTTCCATAAACTCACAGACTTCCTCTCCATCCTTTCGGAGCGCCAGCATTGACCACAATGATTCCTTCCTTGCCGACCACAGCAGCTTCTGCTCGCGCTGATCCTTGGCAAACTCGAAGTTACTGCCGCTATTTCTCTTGGTGATATTCTGAACCAGGCCAATATGTTCCTGGACGGAGCCCTTTGTGCCTGAGAACTTGAAAAACAGGGTCGGCATCTCTTTCCAAACTTTGGGAGCAGTAGCCCCACCCAGGTTGACGACCCTCATCTGCACTTCGTCCATGATCTCCATGGCCGCCACGGGAATGCCTGTCTGCATCACCTCCGCCGCCGCGGAAGCCGCATCCCGAATGGTTGGAAATGTCACAACAGCGACGGCGAGGTCCTCGGGAACGACTGCAAGCTTCAGTGTGGCTAGTTCGATCGTCAGTATGAGCTTTGGATTCTTCTGTGTCGAGAAACCAACCTTCAGTCACCAGACCAAGAGTGCCCTCTGACCCCACGAACAACCCGTTCAGATTATATCCGGCTGACGACTTCCTTGGTCTCCTTCGCGTCTTGATGACAGTGCCATCAGCAAGCACGACCGTCAGGTTGATAATCCAATCCTTCATTGTGCCATAGCGTACTGCATTGGTTCCCGAGCAATTTGTCCCTATCATACCGCCGATCTTGGCACTTGGACCTTTGGAGGCTTTCGTCAGCATATGGATACAGGGGATAATCCAAGTAAAAAAGCGTCCCGAAAAGTTGATCCCAGGAACTCTCCAAGAATTTTCGACGATCTCGACTAAAGGGGTTAAAATACCTGGATCGACCGGGAAGAACAGCCCGCTCTCCATTCGAGCTAATTGCTCGTTCAAGTCTTGCCAACCAATGCTGGGCTGTACGACAATATCCATGTCATTCTTGTTGAACTCGATGATCTGGTCCATGTAGGCGAAATCTACGCTTATACCGCCATACGGGGCAGAGAAGTTGCCCTCGAGACTTGAGCCGCCAGAGTATGGTATGATGGGAATCCGATACTTGTGGCAAATTCGGGCAATGATGGAAACCTGCTCTGTTGACCGTGGGTAGGCCACGGCAACCGGTAGACTTTCCGTGTTGATGCTCGACCATTCCGAGTAGCCATGAGCATGTAGGTCATCCGGATCCGTGGAGATGATGTCCTCGCCGTCAGTTCCGATCTCATGACGGATCTCATCTAGCGCCTAATCGGAACTGTTAGCACAGGAGGGAACGATCTCGCTCACTTGCTGTGAAGCAAGAAGGAAGTCGAAGGGATTCTCGGCATACTATCTCCAACTCATGCATTGACGCGTATCGTGGCGAGGAAACCTTGCTATCGAAGAGCAAGACGGGACTTTTCGGCAGTGGTACTCCAGAGGTGGCAAGTCCAAAGCCGAGGGCGCCTGTAGCAGCCGCGAGTGCTATCATCGAGCTGCTGGACCATCTTGGAAGCTGCTGAGACGAAGCAGGCGAAGGTCGGCTGCCGCTTCCGTTACCGGCAGACCTCCTCAGAGGAGTTGAGGAGAACCTACGTCTGCCGGCACAAAAGACATGCCTCATAATACGTGTTGACGACATCATAGAGGGTCGGTTCTATAAGCCGGCCAAAACACAACGTAGTAATTTTTCAGGAGCCCTCTAGTCGTATATAGCTCTAGGGCTTATGATAACGCCAGACCAGAAGTAAACCAAACTAGAATTTGGAAGTTAGAACTCTTGTCATGAAATTATTCTTCCAAAGTGTCCTAGGTGCTGGGCTGGTGGCGGGTGAGTCAAGTCCGAGGGGCCCAGCAGACGTCAACCCAACCGGTATGGACCAATGGTGGAGGAACAATAAGTGGTGACTATAATGCAAAAGAATGGATCGAAGCCGTGCTCATTACAGAAAGCCTTGCTATCACGAGTGGGGATTGTGTTGTTCCCCAAGAGGCGTGGCAAAGATTGTCAGGGCTCGACTTACATGAGTTTGAGAGAACACGGAATGATTGAGGCCTAAACGTAGTAGTGCGGCTAGATTACATATCCCTTTTATCTTTTCAACGAACGGAACGACTGAAGATAAATTTGCTGACCAAAAACATTTGGTGTCAAATTGAAAGGCTTCGGATAAAAGTCCTCGTGACCCTTTTGCTGCGGGCTAGACTTGTCCGGATCAGGTGTGTCAGAGCCGGGAGTAGCTGTCGTTTCTGCCGACCGTGTGTCACAAGAAACCCAATATTGGTCGAAGATGCTGACCAAGTACAGCTTGTACCAAGCCCTGAGCGAGTATGCTTGGTTTTGCTTGTGAAGTGCGAGTTATGCAACAAAAGTTCTGCAGTTTGGGTAAACACCACTCGGTGAGCTCCAGCTGATCACATCATATATAGAAAGGAGCCAAGCCTTCACAGATACGGACGGCCCGAGCTAACGCATAGTATCGCCCTGCATCGTCAAGATGACAACATGCTGAAAAGGCTGGGAAGTATGCAGCGTGGAGTCTTTGGTAGAAAGCACGAATAGCACGTAATTGGACAGAATAGAAGAGAAGAGCAAAAGAACCGTTCAAGCTAGGTAAGGACGGCTAACCACTTGGTCAGAAGCGCAACCGAGCGTGGGATGGAACCAGAAGAAGACCGGCGTTCATGTCTAATACAAGAGCCTAGCGCTGGGAACGGAAGTTGAGTCGGCCAAGTTTGATGCAGTAGGCCGTGGGATGTAAAAGCATATTGTCGAAAAGAGTCTTTTGCCTGCCCGCATAAGTAGTCTCCTCCGCATAGTGCCTGTTCAGGTCCTGTGCCTCAACCGGCTGCGTATTCTGACGATGGCGCCGTTTCCCTCGCTCGTTCGCCCTCTCGGATTCGGCCGACAGGCGCCTCGGTATATCACTGCACCTAGAAATCGCTCATGGTTGGAAGTTCACCGAGAGACTTTGGTATCATACAAAGCTGCGGGAGTAGGTTTACCGAACGAGGCAAAAGCTGGCCTGCATAGCAGGCTCCATACGGCTTCAAACACATAGCGAAGAAAGAAGAAAACCCTCTCCAATTTCGAGGATCTCGTGGCCATGTAGTTGTGGACCATTCTCTCGAGCGAGAAAGAGGGGTGATCTTTTCTGACCAGGGCCATAGTCAAGCGGGCAAGTCGCCTTGGCCTGTATGTGGATGGAGGGGTAACATCGGCCAGCCTCTAAAGTATTGTCTGAGGCCTCATGCATGCACGCGCACGCACGATCGTCCTTGTCCGGGTACTGAGAATTTTCTGCCTCTTTGACAACGGGCCAGACGCCAGCTCAGCGTCAGGCACATACAGTATGGGTGTATGCCCGCAGCACCATGCGCGGTGCGTACCTTGCTGAGGCTTGTCGAATACGACGTGGGAGCTGTACAGAGCGGCGCTGTCTGTTGGCATCTAGAGCTTCCAGAAGACTCTTGCCCCCCGTGCTGGCCAGGTCCGTTTACCGATGGGATAGATTGGCATATCTGCAATAGACATACCCGCGTACCTCCGGATCGGGTATGCGTAGACGGCTTGGGTTGCGTCGTGTTCGTCGAGTTTCTGCTCGCCGCTTTCCGGACGTCAGCTGACATGACACCAAGATGCAGCTTGGGATGACTAATGACGTAGTCGACGACAAAGATCGTGGGATGTGAAAGTGCTTCAACTTTGTTGTGCACAGTTCAATTGCTGAGTGATCACATTGAAGAAATGTTTACCAATGTATAACGTCGGATCCAACCTTAGTTCGTCCACGCCGCGGGATGATCTGGGGTCCCCACGGATTCAGCGCGGACACTGCTTACTTACCTAGCTAGGGTGCTATACATCGGCAATCTTTTCTTTCTTTCTCCAATGCCGGGCAAGTATTAAGAATTGTATGTCAGCAGGCGGTCACAATATAATCGAGGACAAGTCATGACTGCAAGTACTCTGGAGTTCTCAAGAGAAAGGGCCCGGAGGAGTGTGCGATTCTAGCTGATGAACTCGCCAGGGAGAGAAGAAAGCAGAATGGATACAGGTCACGATCCCGGCAGTATGTACCATATTCGCACCAGATGATCTGTATGAGCAAGGTGACAATGCATTGTACGAAAAAGCAAAAACAGAACGGCATCACGTAATGGAAACACACACGTGATGATCAAGCGAAGGCAATTACTATGCATCAATCCATTCCAATCCAATCCAGCGAGAAGGCGCGATGTGAGGCTCGCCGGGATCAGTGGTGTAACGAAAGACAAACGTGGGGAAAGAGCGGAAATCTCTAACCTAGGCAGTTATTACCACCTACCCCGGAAATCGTCACGGCTACGCACAGAATGTGGTATCACTAGGTGGCAGTCGGGGGCAGAAAGCCAGGTAGTTCTTGAAATGTTTCTTCATTTTTACTATGACAGGCGATTCGAGAGCGAAGTCTGACGAAATCTTCAAGAAACGGTCAGGTTGTCAAAGAATTCACACGATGAACTTGTTTACCTAGGTATTCATTTCCATAGAGTATACATAGCTCATAACGCATGTGGCCCTGATCACGTCTTACGAGTCTCGCAGCGGCTTCCGTCCACCTGGATGGCAGAAAAATTCGGGAACAGAGAGAGCATTGAATATTGACGAATAAGGCGGAGCATTGTTGCAATTCATTTGTCATGGCGTACAACCTTGGCGATAATAGCACCCGATACTATCATCGTGGAGAAGCAATTGACTGCCCACTATACCAACCTATGCTTGGGAGTCCATGGGTTCGCATTACTCATGTACCACATACATCGACTGACCATTGATGCCGGCAGGCAACGAAAATCTGGAGGGGCCCTCGTTGTATGGACATCGCGAGACATTCATCTTGATCTTGACCTCACATCACGGAAAATTCAGATGACACAAGCAGTATGGTTGAGAACAAGCCTTCAGGGCTGAACAGATTTCTTAATTGTCAATTGCTTTCTCATTTGAGCTTCGTTACCTAAAGAAGCCGCCGTCATGGAGGCTGGCACAAAGCATGATCCGTAGACTCCAGCCCATGCGTATCAAAGTCAACCAGTACCGAACATATCCCTTTTCTTTTTCAAATTCCTTGGCTGCGGCCCAGAATTTAGTTGCCAGCCAGAGCGTGGGCTCGGCGGCGGTCACGCTCCTCAGCGATGGTGAGCTTGACACCCTTGCCCTTGGGCAGGGAGATCCAGGGCTTCTCACCACCAATGACGAAAACGTTGCTCTCGCGGGTGGCGAAGGTGTTGTCAATGGCGTCCTTGACGTGGACGATGTTGAAACCACCATCGTGTCTCTCACGGTGAGTGATGACACCAACACGACCCATGTTGCGACCACCAGTGACCATGACGACAACACCAGTGTCGAACTTGACAAAGTCGGTGATCTTGCCAGTGGCAATGTCGATCTTGACGGTGTCGTTGACCTTGATCAGAGGGTCGGGGTAGCGGATGCTATAATTGCACGTTAGCACGTGGTCGGGGGAGGGAAAAACATACAGCCATCGTCTCGAAGCTCTTGCGTGATAACCCAGACACTAGGTGGTTCGACCAAAGCTTGATCCAACGGCTGAATGATGTCTGACAGAACTTACGTTCTCGCATCGTGCGTGACCAAGAATGGGATGCCGCCCTTGCCAAGTTGCACTCTCTTGACCTTGCCCAGCTTGTACTCAGCCTCCTCGGCCTGGATGCGGTGGACGGTGAAGCGACCCTTGGTGTCGAAAACCAGACGGAAGTGCTCGCCAGTCTTCTCGATGGTGATGACGTCCATGAAGCCGGCGGGGAAGGTGGTGTCGGTGCGGACCTTGCCGTCAACCTTGATGAGACGCTGCATCAAGATGCTCTTGGTCTCACGGTAGTTGAGGGCGTACTTGAGACGGTTGCGCAGGAAGATGATGAGGGGCAGGCATTCTCGCTGCTTGTGGGGACCGGCCGACGGCTTGGGAGCGTAGACACCCGAGAGCTTGTCGAGAAGCCAGTGCGAGGGGGCGCTAAGGCGCTTCTGGTGCTTCTTACTGTGAGGCCCGAGATGTTAGCATCGTGTCGGATTTTTTCGAGGTTCTCGCGGGATCGATATGCAGATGGTTGGCTCAGGACAATTTTTGCCGCGACGACCAATTGGCAACGCAGAAAAAAAGTCCTGTGCCTTCCAAACAGCAGATTGTTCGATATGAGGCTGTCACTTACGGTCCTCTACCCATGTTGACGGTTGGTTGCTGGGTGGTTAGTTGTGAGGTCGGGTGGTTTGGAGTACTCGAAGTAAAAGTTTCGCGCAAAAGTGGAAAGACAAGAGTTGAGGTTTGTGGGTGGTGCCCTAGCTTTTTCCCACGTGACTTCCTTTTTGGCAGCAAGCGCCCCGCTCGCTGGTGGTCAAAGGCAGGAAAAAATAATTGGCTGCTGAGGTCCGTGCGCCCCGCCAGCTTTCTTATCCTTATCTAAAGACGATAAGGTGAGTATCAGCTGGTATCCACTGCACGCGGCGACTGCCAATCAAATCGAGTCTATTCAGACTCTATTCAGACGTTCGCAACATGAAAAGTAGGCACATGTACGAAAATGACCTGCAGTGTTGCTCTGGGAGACATTGATGATACTGACTACGATGTTCATGTAGATACAATGGTTTTCCACGGGATTTTGTGCTCAAGCTGGCGATCAAATTATGGATTCTGATGTAGGCTTCTAACTGTAGCCAACACGATTACAGATGTTGCTCTGTTCAGGTGTTGGCTTTTGCTACTTCCGCACTGGTTTTGGTTGACCATTGCGGCCAGTGTTACAGAGCGCCACACCGTGGTCGTTTTACATGATATAATGTTTGTCATTTTGGTTTTTTACCTTCAACCTCCTGCCCAAGATATGGAGTGCACTGATCGCAGCCTCACGTGTAGGTAGTTATTTCTCGCTTGACCGCAAGCTCAGTGTTCGTGTTCCAATGACAACACCATCATTCGTTGGTGTTTATCTTGGAAGCCCCTGCCATTCGAGTACCGGCTACTCATTTACTTGTCCGGTTTGTGGCGATGTTTTTTTTTTATAGGCACGCATGCCCATCAGTGAACAGAGGGCCAATATGCCTCAAGGTCTTGTAGTATGTTTTGTGACGAATTGCTCGACCGGATAGCTCATCCGTAACCACGTTTTTCCGGCGCTGGAGGTTCGTGTGCCGCATGTCTGTCGTCAAGAAGCAGCCGTGATATGTCCATTTCGTTCATACCAGCCAATGTACCTCCAGCTGCCTCGCCCCATATTGCGCCATGCGAAGCTTGAGATGCATCTGAAGTGTCCATCAGACTTGTGGAAAGAGGCCATTTTGGCATATCCTCTCTCTCGTTGCTGCGATAAAGTTGCGGTTCGAGCAGAGCTGACTTTGACTTGTCGAAGGTGTGGCCAATGTTCATGTCGACAGAAGGTTCGAGCAGGCCATTGCTCTTGACCTGTAGCTGTGTCTTTTCAGCAGTAACAAACTTCTCGGGATATTTATTCCTCAACCTGTCTCTCAGGTCGGTCGGTTGGCGAGTCGACAGGTGAAACCGTGAATCTCTCTGTATTCTGGTCCACTGCGGACCATAAATCTCGAATCCTTGCAGGATCTCCTGGTCGTCCTGTTCGGAGAAAGGACGTCGGCCACGGCGTTGCGACTTTTTAAATGGACCCTTGATACCTAACTCGGCGAGATCCTCCAATTTCTTCCTATGTGCACGGCTTTTGCGTTGCTTTGACCCAGAATCAGACTCATTCTGGACCGAAGGAGCTTTATCCGATGACTCGGCAAGTTCTTCTGGTTCATTGAGTATGTTCTCTGACATGAGCCCCTTCTTGGGTTTGACATTGGCAGGTACAATTGATTTTGCCTGTTTTGCCACCTGTTTTCCTCGTACACTTGACCGGAGTTCATCGGGACAGCAAGTTCGGAATCTGTCCTTCAAATCCCCGGCAGTGCGATCGTTGAAGTTGAAGTCCTTGTCGTCTAGGATGTCGGTCCACCTCCCCACACCATGCTTGCTTACGCCCAGCAACAGATGGTTTGTTTCTTCCTCTGTCCATTTCCGCCGGGGCTTGGCAGCTCGCCTCTTAAGACGGCCCGTTGGTGTACGTTCTGCATCGGGCGGAGGGCTCTGCGCGGTCTGCTCCTCAGTTGCAGGTGGCAGCTCTGGTGGCTTGCCAATACTCAACGCCTTGGGTGGTTCTGACCGTGGGCGGCTGTCATCATAAGATGGCATGGAAGGGAACAAGGCAGCATCCGGTGGCGGTTGTATCAGTCCCACAATCATGGGCGGCATCTGGGGGAACCTCATCTCAGCAGACGCCTTTTGCTTCTTGGGAGGTTGTGGCAAATGCATAAAATCCTCCTTCGAAGGTCTTTTCTTGGTTGTAGCATCTTCGGCAACGTCCGGTGTGTCATCAAGGATCTTTCTGAGCTCTTGGGACGAGATATGATGTGGCAGATGCCTCTCCCCGGTAGTCCGTGAGGAGGTGCTGGAAGCACCTTCTTCTGTCAGGGCGAGGAAGGATGGCATGGACTGCGAGCCCAGTTGGCCGGCCGTGCCAGCGGCATCATGTCCATCAGCTCGTTGGCCGGCGCCTGGTTCGATGGGATGAGGGTGCTGGGAGTTTGTAGGCTTGGGGAGACTGAGACCCTTAATCGGAGGCAACTCGGCGTGGTGCGGCTTCGGGGTAGCGGTCGACTCGTTCAATAGGTGAATCAGTCGAGGCTCAATAGTGGCCATGTTGAATTGGCAAAGTTGCTATCGAAGAGCATTGGAAACTGGACGTGGGCAACGTGCGATCAATACGAGATACAATCTGTGGCGAATTCAATGGCCGGGAACTAGAGTTACATGGAACAAGACAAACGACGGAGATGGAAGCTCTTCCCAGGGCAGCAGCACACTGTGTAGACGCAAACTTCCTATTAGACAGTTTGGGAAGCAGGGAAGGCAACTGCAGGAACAACCATCATTCTAATGGTGTGTTGTGCAGGAGCAAGATATTGTAAAGTTTCAAGAATCGAAATGTTTGAACCTTCATTGACCTCGAGAACGAAGTCGCGGCAGTAGCCGTGGAGGTTCAGTAGTAGTAGTAGCTCGAGTCTAGAAGCGCGAAGCGGAGATGGGTATTCGCTTGGCCGCAGATGGCTGGATGGCAAATTCAACAGAAACGCAGACGGACACTCAGCATACCTAAAAGAAAGGCCAACGACGTCTGCTAACATCCGAGCCGCCAATCGCCGAGGCCATCAACAGTCATCAGTCCATTGTCCCAGTCGGGGTCGTTGGACAATTGATGAGGCCGGGGTGAACGAGACAAGACGATGGGGATGCGAAGCGGTGGCAGTGACACTGGCCCGCCCTCGGCTTTGGCGCAACGAGCGAACGTTTTGGGTTGAAGTGACACCTTGCGAGCCAGAGAGGGAATTCGTTGCAGACGATAGGCCCAGCTCACACGTGTACTGTGTAGTGTCAGGCCTCAGGTCGGCACGCCTGTTGAGTCTGGGCTGTTGTTTGAGCATTTCTTTGTCAACGTCGAGCTAGAAGCCGACCATTGAGATGGGCAGAGGAGACATGATCCTGGCAGTTCGCCCCTCAGACACAATGCACCCGAAATTGAAATTCGTGGTCTAGGCCTCATGGTCCTGTGTCAAATCAAGAAGAAGATCGGCAATGCTGTGAGTGCCCTGCACTGAGTTTATCTCCGGACGACCCCCGGGAGAACCGCCAGCAGACGGCAGACAGCTGCCAGGCTCGTCTTTCTCAAGTTCGTAGCACTTGGATGTTGGCAGCCATTTCTTGATTGGGGCAATTTGAAGATCAGCTTGCAGTCCCTCGGCAGGTCCAGACCTTTCATGGTACGTACCTATCATATATCACAAAAGCTCAATGCCAATGCGTGGCGTTGAAGAGTTCCCGGCTTGGACGGAGTGGTTGAACTGTCCATCGGGCCGTGGTGGTCCCTCGCATGGCCGGTGGATTGTCCGTGGCTAGGGGGCGCATCGGATCAAAAGCCCCGGGCTTGCTTACCCAATTGCAAACACCACACCTCGGAAGGTCCAGCTGTATACTCTGACCATCATCAATATAGACAACGGTGCTTGCATATAAACCCTAAAAATGACTTCCCAGCTGCCCACGTTCCCCAGGGTTGTTTTCACCATAATCGAGCCGATATCATTGTAAGCCCACGTGCCGCATCGGGCGCAGCCGCAGAGATGGACTCGAAAATCAGCTGACCTCGAGCCAAACAGGGTCGCCGGGGCCGTCGCGCCCTTCGTATCGCCGGACTGGTTCATCGAGGAGCAGATCGCGTCCACGGCGGCCATTGCGCACACGGACAACTCGCGGCTCGTCGCGCTCCAGCTGGGGAACGCGTACGGGCTCCTTTTCCTGCTCGGCGTCGCCGTCCTCTACACGACCACGGAGCTCAGGGTCGTCCGCAGCTACCTCTGGGCCCTCTGGCTGGCCGACCTGAGCCACATGGGCGTCACCGTCTACCTGATGGGCCTCGACCGGTTCCTGGCCGTGGGCGACTGGAACGCCATGACGTGGGGTAACATTGGCGCGACGGCATTCCTGTGCTTCACGCGTTCGGCGTATTTCCTGGGACTGTTCGGCCGTGGCGCCAACTCTGAGACTGAGGAGGCCAAGAAGATCCAGTAGCAGCGGAGTAAACAATCATATTGTCACACCCCCCAGCCTGGTCCGACGTGACTGTGTTGATAGTTGTAGGCCTCTCGACGCGAGAATAGAAATTGGCAAGGATGTGAGAGGGAGAAAGCGTCCATTTTGTGACAGGTCGAGGGTTTTATGGCTTGAGAAAAAGTTGAAATTTGGTCATTCTTGCACGCCACTCTGTCAACCCCGATCCGTGCTTCCAGCGGAAAGTATGCGTGCCTGGGCGTATCTGTTAAGCTTCATCTAGTCGACACCTTGATCAACCTCAGTCATTTACTCATTGCGATCCCGAAAAGTTATAAGCGGCGAACAGAGAACAATGGCGTCGAAGACCGAGCCCCCGGTGAGTGGCGTGGTCGCTTGCGGCTGATGATTCAGATACATGAACAACAAAGAAATTAGGTTGCATTTATAGAGTAAGCATAGTTCGCATGTATCTCTAATAAAGTGGAACCGAGATCATGTACGTTAAGTCGCCAAGATGTCGGATTACACGCTGTTGTTACTGGACTATGCATTCAAAAATCTCGTCTATGAGCTATTCGCGATCCTGTTGACGTTGTACATTCTACGTCGGCTATTGCAGTACACCACGAGTGCCTGATCGACCAAGCAAGAAATCGAACTATATTACCTGCTTATAGCCAGTGATTTTTCGCCAACGGAAATCGAGTCTTACGGAATCAAGCTCTGCCTTTATTAAGCATATTCATTTTCATATGGCCCTATAGTAGCCACCAGGATCCCTGCAATTAGTCAAGACGAACACCTTCGAGAGGTGACACCAAGAGACACGAGACAAATCCTCCAGATTGCAAATGTAATCTGCAACGTCCAAGCCAGCGCCCCAACGCAATCACCAATGTTGGCGCAGTCACCCCTTGGGTTGAGAAGGGGAATACGATATCAGCCGAGAACGAGCTTTAAGCGGCGTGTCGATCAGATACGTCAGGTGTTGTAGGGCTGCTGACGACGACAACCCGGCATCATGAGACACATGCGGTAGATCACCAAGAAAAGGGCGACCAAGCTTCTCTCCCCTGCTCCCCCTGGACACCCCAAACCGGAGACCGGCTATGTCAAGGCCGGGCCCAGCTTCCTAACGAGGGTGCCTCCGCGCCCGCATGGTCGATCGGCTTCACAAGCCGTCGGCGAGATCGACACGCATTGCGCCGGAGCTATCCGAGAAGTACCGGTTGCGATGCAATACGCATGTCTTTCACAGCCATGAAGTTATCTGCGAGAAGATATCATTTTCGCCAGCAGAACAGATGGCTGCATGTTGTACAGCAATCCCCTCGCCAGCCACAGGGAGGGCACTTTTTCAATACTGGAGAGTATTGGAGAGTCACCATTCCATCTCGAAATATCGACAAATTGTGCAGTATAGTGGCCCATGGAAAGTGGAGCCATAGTCACCGGCTACATAGTAGATTGACATTTCAACATATGAGTGCCAATGAGTACAATATCAAAACACCGCTAGTCATTGGGTTTGCAAACCCGTAAGGTTTTTCGTTTATGAACTCCTAGAGGCTGGCTCAAGCCTCACATGCTGTTCTCGGCCTCGTAATTCAAGTCCTTGCTCCTAATATTCCGAAAAATATTCCTCCTTACCCAACCCAAGCATATAAACCAAATGCAAGAGCCAACACCAAGAACGCCGCTTGAACTTGTCAAGAAATCAGAAAAAGAATTTGATGGGACCCCCCAAAAGGCCTAAATGTGGCGATGTGCAGATGTTGAATGAGCCATTTGAGCCCGTGGCGGCGAACCAAAAATTCACTGCACCCGAGTAAAAGACCCCAATCTTTTAAGCTCAGACGTGAGTTCAGCAATTGGGACAAGGTCGTCGGTTGTCACCAAATGCAGCAGGCTACAGAAGCTCGTCGCTGCCGCTAGCCACGCTTTCATCAATGGCCTGCAGAACCGCAGACTCCTCAAAGACGGGCCCTTGGCCATCGCATCTAGCTTTCGACTTGAGCCTCTCGCTCACATCGCCAACATCCACGAGACCCTTCTTAAAAGATGGATGGTTGATGATCAGATCCCAGGTTGCTCCAGCTGCAAGCAGTCGCTCGCCACTTTCGGACTCCACGATTCGATGGCTCGGTGTCTTGTTGGTGTGGTTTGCCAGCAAATCCGAGTAGAAGTCTGTCGGGTTGAAGCGCATGGGGCCTGTCGTCGTTGGTGGGTTGCTTGCTGGGCTCATTGATCCGTTCTGGCTCATGTTGGATGTTGCGCGCAAGACCTCGTTCTCGGTGCTCATCTTCTGAAGATCGCGTTTGAGCTGGTCATTCTCGGAAGACGTCTGGTGCTGCGCCGCTTCGAGTGCAGCTACCTTTGCTTCGAGCTCCTTGACGTGTCGCTCCTTGCGTTCTCGGAATGCGCGCTGACTACAAAATTCGGAATGGAATCAGTTCTTCAGCGTCCTAATTCAAAAAGACGAGGTTTGGCGCTTACGCTGCACGATTTTGCGCCTTGCGACGGGACTGTGCCGGGGTCATGTCATCGTCGTCAGAAGCAGACCCGGCGGCAGGTGCCTCTTGGACAGGCTCTGGCTTGGCCGCGGGCACAGCATCGCTCTGTGAACTCCTGTGGTTCCGCGCATTCAGGTGCTGATGTGCCGGTGGTGTGGGAGGGGTCTGTCTCGCTTGCTGAAAGGCTTGCTGCTGGGTGCGATTGTTGGCAAACTGCGGGTAGTTTTCGAAGTTCTGGAAATGATCGTAGACATCCTGACAACCGGGCACATGGTTAGCATCGCTCGCGGGCGAGGTAGGTCATCTGCTCTCAGGCATACGAACCCCGGGGGATTGTTGGTTAAATTCCTCCGAAGCTACCGAGTGCGAGTGCGAAGGCGTCGGGGGAGGAATGCCCAAGAACTGGTATGGCTGGCCGCTGCCATAGTAATGTTGAGTGAAGTCCATGATGGAGTGGACGCCGTTCGGAAGCAGAGATCTACCCTCGGAGGCAGAAGATCAGAGGATCGCGAAACTACCTAGGTACTGTAGGTAAGGTGGACAGACGGAAGGTGCGGGAAGTCTGCGAATTTAGTGGGGGTGGTCGAGACCAAGTGCGTTAAGCAGGTAAGAAAGAATAAGAAAAAGCGGAGAGCAAAGAGCGATGATGTGATGGAGGTAAGATAGGTAAGGGGGGCACACCGGCTTCTTGAGTAGTACTTAATAACGGCGAAGCACTACTGCTATGGGTCAAGACCGGACTTAACGATGGTCTTGCTGCTAATGAGGAGGGGTCAATGCCGGAATGAGTTGGGACTCCAGGGAATAGGTACGGTCGACAAGACAAAATCCACATGGGTTTGGCGTGGAGGAGGGGACCCTATGGTCGAGACAGACACAAGGCTAAAGAAGAAACTTGCAAGCACAGTCCTAAGGCGGCTCGTCCTGGTCTTCCCGTCATGTAAATGTAGGTTGGGTATATATATGAGACAGGAATGATAGATAGCTGTATGTAGTTGTACAGTTCGTAGTTGCATCAGAATGCCGGAGGCACGAGAACAGCTTATTTTGAAACTTAAATTCCCGTTCGCTCGGAACGCAGCCCGAACGGTGGCCCAGGGATTGTTAGTGGACTCGTCAGGCCATGTTTTTCTGGGCCATGGACCCTGTGGGCTGTCTAGACAGGGCGGCTATGCCAGTGCATATTTATTGCCTTTACCCAGGTACATTAGGGCAGGGGGCCCGTTGGGTTTCCCCGCGTTATTGAAACGTCTTTCGAGGACGAGTCCCGTGCCTGTTAGAGGTCATCAGGACCATCAACGGTGAAGGTGAAAGATCAGGCCAAACCCAGACCCAGGCCAGATTCTCTGCATCAGCATCACCACAACGAGAACGCAGAGCAGCTGCCTTGGCCTGCATCGCAATGTGACATGATCCAAGAAGGGCCGCGTAATTACCTTGGCAAATACATACGTATTCAAATCAGATAGTTCGGCGGGCCCAAGGCAATACTCCTTACATACCGCATCTTCTGCGTAAGGTATGCATTTCATTCTGCAAGAACTCGGCCGCGGCGCACAGATTTTCACGTTCACTGGCTGGCTATATCTGAGGACACGATCCAATGAAAATCAACTGACGCCGCCATTCCTGGACGGGGAATTTTGCCCTGATCGCCTGCAGATCGGGATGATATATCGTAGTCCAAGCCCCACGCCATGTGCTAATCCGGCGTGCCTACCACATACTAGTTTAGCTGGACATGAGTATAGTGTAGGTAGGTAGAGGACTACCCAAGTAGGCAATGAGCTTCGTGGGTGCGAGTGCAAATTTCGATATTATTACTTTCTTACAACTGGACAAATATACGTCAGTATTCATCTCGCCGTGATATCAGAGATTGACTCCTTCCAACCTGGGCACTTCCGCAGGTTACGCCTCAACAACCCACCAGGCTGGTAGGAGAATCTTTGTAAGCCTCTTTGTCAGCATGTCAATCGTATATACCCCTGAGATTGACGCGTACAGTCTCACAGGAGCGGGTGTCTCCCTCAAAGTGGCAACAGGATAGTCATCCTATCATTGGTGCAAGCTCAGGTCTGGAGTGATCTTCCTTCATCTTACGTATAGCTGTGGCCCAGCCTTCTAGCGGCCTCGCATTGCTTAGCATTTCTCCATGAAGTTCCACCTCAACCTGGCAAACCCTACCTCGAACGGTGATCGAGGAGAATTTGTTGAGCTAGGAAAGCTGACGATCCACATGGCAGGATCCCTTCCCGTATGCCCTGGCAGAATGTATCAGCTCGGATATCCAGCAAAATCAACCTCAAGTTTGCTTATGTCCCTAGGTATCCTGCGTCTCTCTAGCGAAGCTGATTCGGATCTACGATAAGGACACTTGGCTGTTTGTTTTTTTCCCCCAAGTCAAGGCATGAACTTTTCTTTGTCATGAAAACGCTGTCCATGACTGACAGTGCACCATGAGGCAGGTATTGCCTTTGGCCAACCCGTCTCTTTCGATTTCGATATGTCCTTGACTCACTGGTCCGTGTCAAATGTCTCCTCGGGCGATTGGGCTTGAAGGGTTGAATAGCGTGGAACTGTACGGTCATCCAAACTCCAAGCCACCAAGGCATCCACCGTATTCTTGGCACTTTTGATCGTACGAACAGTTGGGATCATACTCGATGACTTGCGGCCTGGCATCAGAAAGAAATCAAGACTCGAGTCCGAAACATTGCTCAGGAAAAGATTTGGTGATTATGTGGTTGGCAGGGTGTCTGAAGGAAAATATACATCTACATGTTTCAATATACCGCCGACATTGGTTTGGGCGCCTGCTCGCATCTTCCTATCTCGTGGGCCTCGGTTACGGTCTATGTGAGGATGTACGATGTCCTTGTCTCTTGTCAAGTAACCCAACCCTTCGAGTCTTTCCACCTTGATGGCAAAACGACGTACTCACAAACTACGTAGTAGAATCTGAAACCAAGAAGTCTCGCTTGTGGTTGAATGTGCGGGCGTGGGTAGCTTAGGTGGGTGTTCTGTCAGGCTCTACGCACTACGCAACAGAGACAAACCCGGCAGACAATGCAAATGGTTTTTGCAACACCAAGAGGTATCTATGATGGAAAAAATTCAATTTGCTGGAGGAGTTCTATCAGTAAGAGGCAAAATAAAAAGAGAATTAGAGGGTTTGAGAAGTGGTTGGCTGCCAATCATACCTAGAATTGCAGACGTTGGCAGAAAAAACACTAAGGAAAGAGCGAGGCGATGGTCTGGGTCACCACCGAGTTTGACATTGTCTACCCGAATAATCAACCAAGAAAAATTTCCCTCAGTACAAGGCAAGAGTGACGAGAGCTCTCGCTGACCGTCCGGGTTCTTTACGCCTCAGCAGAGAAAAAAATTCAGCCCATCGCAACCATCGGGCCCAAAGCTTTCTCAATCTCGAGTGGCACTCCTCAGATGCAACACCGGCGAGAACGCGACACTTCTGACGTCCATCTGCCGTTGACCTCGATTGGTCGCCGACCTAGAAGCTTAATGATCACACGGTAAGCTTCCCGCCAGATCAATTGGGCTTCCTAGCAGTGGTAATGTTCTAACGCCAAGAGTAGGAGTCGTATCTGAGCTTTTGCATCGTCGCCCCCATCCGATCCAGAGTCCTTTGCACCTTCATCCTACTCCTATCCATCAGTACCAACTCTCTCATTACCATGGATTCCAAGGACGGCCCGAAGTACACCACTGTTGGTTCTCTGGTCAATCCCAATGCCGCTCCTCTCCAGGCCCCTACCCGCAGAGGACGAGCAGTCAAATGGCCCATGACTTCAGAGATTGGAAACTCGTCGTCGCAGTCATCCAGCTTTCCCTTCGGCCTCGACGTGCGATCTACTCCAGTCGACAACCCATCTCTACACTATTCACCTCTCCAGCAAAATACCGACCGTGCAGTCAGCCCAACCACTGAATATTCTACGCGCAGCCTGCCTATCACGGCTCGTCCCAGTCTGCTTTCCACCCAAGTTGCAAGCAATAACAAGCATGGCAAGGACAACATGTTGTCTTTTGACGATTCTGGAGACGATATTTTCGTTGACGACGATTCGCTCAAGCACATGTCAGTCAAGACGCTGACCAATCTGGCATCGTACGAGAATCCCAAGCAGAAGTCGGCTCAGAATATCTTATCTCGCGCCCGTGACACCTCCAAGGCCCTTCAGTTTGCCGACCAAGCTTCTTTGTCGAGCAACATACTGCAATCGGACGGCGTGGCTGAAGCAGATTCGAGGCCTTCTTCCACCTACAGCTCGATCTTATCCAAAGGCCCTGGCGCTCCTCGTCCTCTCACGGCCGGCCCTCCCGGTCTACGTCAACACAAGCCAGCAACGACCGAGAATCCCGCCACGGCAAGAAGATCAGCGCCTGTGGCAGATGTTTCCGTCTCCGGACAGGGATTGCTCAAAGCTCCGGCCAGGGTTACTACTGGCCAGAGCACGAGTCAACGAAGTTCGTCGCAGAAATCTTACCCACTTGCTCCGGTCAAGCAAAAGCACAACGAGACGCCCTCTTCTTCGAAAGTCTTTGATAGTATTCCTGCCGAGGAAGCTCGCAAGTACTATCAGAATGGACTTCTTCCGGCCAATTTCAACTACTCACCCGTCCCTCTGACAGCGTTTGGCTACAATTCTTCATCGAAGAGGTACCTGTATCGCTTCAAGGGCGAGAATAGGGACATCCTTTCGCGCGACGAGGCTGTCGATGCTCTTTGGAACGAAGGAGCGGCAATGTTCTACAAGTCCATTGACGAAGCTATTGCAGAGCAGAATCACAAGAGCTTCCAGGCAGAAATGGGACTCCAAGGACAACAAAACGCTCTTCCACGAAAGATTGTTGGTCCTGGACTGTCAGTCGAGGAAGCCAATTGCATGTCGGCACAGGATCTTGCAGCACCCCTTCTAAATATGGCATTCCAGACCTTGATAGGCGAGTCGTTCGCCAAGGAAGGAAATTCACCTCGTTTCCATTATTTCGCCTGAGAATCGCCATCTATTTTGGCCTGCATCTTTCCAGAAATTCAACGCTCATCAAGAAGATGTCTACACATATCTGACAACCCCTGTCACTTGAGAGAAAGGAAAGAAGTTGTCTGCCGAATTGGACTTGAGCTTTGGACTTCCAACTTGCATGTACTTCTTGGTTTGAGCAGCTGTTTGGATCCCACCAAAGAGTCGAGCATCACTGGCAAGACCGCAGCAGTTGACTTGGAACAGCGATACCGGACAGGTGACGAACCGGCATCAATGTCCAGCAAAATGCCGAACCTATCCGCATTGGTTTGTGCCATTTGACGCGGAAAAGATGTCATATGGACCTGAGTCACCGATTCTGCACACGACTTGGTTTAGTTTGAGGTGGAGGATATCTCCTGGCGTGTAATGTTCTCATGACACTAGTGTGTGTCTTTTTGTTTTGTTCCGCCTGGTTTACGTGCTGGATGGAGAATTTTAACAATTGGACGGCACAACCACACGTGAGATGGTTACTAGATTATTCTTTACTCACAGGAAGCCTAGAGTCATCGTTTTTTTAATGAGAGAATGTGACACCAACGACACGCTTACTAGAATACAACTACTCTACGTCTTGCGCGAACCCAATACTTGCCATGTGTCTTGTTTCTCAAGCTGTGAAGACCAGAATATGAACACCCGAGACTCTTATCATCCTATGTTCAACCTGATTTGAAAACCGCCAAACCCGTTTCCGTTTCAAACGCCTCAAAATCATGTTGGACCGTTTCTTCGACTTTTGTAGTCTGTCTTTGGCACCATGATCCGCAGAGAAGATTTCCAAAGCTGTGTCAATGGGCGGCAGCAAGAAACAGACACGTGATTCCATCCAATCGAGGATACCCAGCAATGTAATAATACCAAACTACCAAAACCAGTACTTGGGTTTCAGTGGTGGACGTCCTGCTGACGGTGAACGATTCTGATTTTCCTAGTCGGGGTTGGTGTTGATGTGCGCGGCCGTGGAGTTCCGTGGAGAAAGGTACTACGAGCCGAATCTACCATATGTAGTTTTCTAGCTTACAAAACATTCATGTGATTTCTAATCCAATTGAATCATACGCGCTTTTCCGTGGCATAGAGTACAGAGGTCCTTGATATAAGAGACGGACAATATTTCGGGTTATGAGATATATTGTTGTTTTAGTATTTCTCCCCTCATCTCCGTATCGTGACGGTCACTGCTAACGAAGACACAACGTGGCAATTTTGACAAACTATAATTCCGCCTCTTTTCTCCCTCCGAACCCAAAGCCACAAGCCACAAGCAAGCCTCGGCCCTCTTGAGGTTCTGTTCCCTATATAAGGTAAGATAAAGCTGATGCTATTAACACTCCACGAAACCACAGGACACAGTGGTAGAGTGGTTAAGCGCGCCGCTCCTAGAAACCAAGTATCATTAACTCTCTCTCTGGCTGGGACCGCCCTCCCCCAGCCGACATTTTTTGGCGTTCGATTCCCCGTCATTCCAGTTTCCCTTTTCTATTCGCTCGTCTTCTTTTCTCACGAACACAGCCGCCTTTCGGTCCAGCTCACTCTGAGATGTGTAAACGCAGCATCGGGCAAGTCGCTGACTTTTTGTGCAAGTTGCGAAAAGTCCCTGCCGCTTGTTCTCAATAGCAGACTCAACGCACCATCTGGGCGATAGTATCTCTACAAATCTCAAACACCGCCCACAGACAAGAGAGCCCTGGTAGCATTCCCCTCACTTCACCATGTCCTCGCCATCGCGCCAGACGCTCCTCGACACAACGCAGCGGTTTCTCGCCACCTTCACGCAGCCCTTCTCGCCGGCCGCGGCACTGGATCTGCGCGTCCCAGAGTGCCACCACTACGTCGGGCCCAGCGTGCCCAACGTGACCTATACAGACCGGGAGACCGCCATCGCAGCCTGGGCGGACCTGCAGCGGCTGTTCCGCAACACCCGCTTCGTGCCGTCAGGAGACGGGCCCGTCCTGGTCGACGTCGAGGCGCGCACGACCGTGGCGCGCGTCCGCGGCGAGGCGGACACCGTCGACGGCCCGTACCGCCACAACATCGTGTTCGTGCTGACCATGGACGCTGGGGGCCGCAGGGTGGAGGCGATCGACGAGGTATGCGACAGCGCATACGTCGCCGGGTGGATGGCCAAGTTCGGAGATGAAGAGTTCAAGAAGAGAAGCTTGGAGTGGCAAGCTAGGGAGGATGCCAAGAATTGAGGTCGAGAAGGGTGCTTTGGTGATGAATAAGAACGTTGCTAGATTTGCCATGAGAAGACAGATGTCCGTGCCAGTGATACATGATCTATTTGTTACGGTACACGCCTTTCTTTTGGGACGAATGTGCCTGATATTCGCCGCTCTCGGGAACTTTGAAGTGCTTGGGCAGTGGATGTTGCTTTATAGCCCAGAGACCACTGAGCGTTGGCATTTTGTACCATCGCCTCGTGGTAGGCATGGTTGGCAATGTGATGCCTTAGGGCGAGACGCGTACCGCATTGAATTCCCAAATCAGGCGCTCAATCTACGAATGAGTCTCTCCAATGGCGGCGTCACTGACGGGAAAGAATGCGATGTGTTCGTGTCCGCCCCGGAGATGCGTCAAGACTCTGCTCATTTGACGTTGTTGCCCGGTGCTTGCAGTGAGGCCTGTTTAGCCTGCTCCTCTGCCTCTTTGGCCTTCATCCTGGCCTGCAGGGCAGTCAATTTCCGTTGCAGAGGCATACGCGAGTTGGCCAGGAGCGCCCTCCGGTTTTCGAGGTCCCTGATCCTGTCCTCCGTGGTGGACTCGATGATCTGTTGTTTCTCCTGTATAGACAGTCAGCCAAAAGCTCCTTCAGCCTTGCAATACAGGAACACCCCGAGGAAGCAGACATACGGCCTTGTACTCTTGTTGAGTCTTGAGTCCGGCGCCGTAGATGGCGCCCACGATGGTGACGGCGGCAAACGCGACTGTCCATAGAACGCGCTTGTTGCCTGGCACAGTCCTTGGGGCTGCAGCCGGTGTCGGTACCGGTTGTCCTCGTGGCCTGCCACCCTTGACTCTTGGTCCGCGCGGCGGTTGTGCTGCCATTGCGGCTACTATGCTGGCTGAGCCGACTGGAACACCACTAGATAGATGTCGTTGCTCCCTGTCTTTATCCTTCTCGATCAGTCCCAATATTCCCTCCAGCAGGTTTGGCTTTCGCGTCTTTTCTTGGCAGGTCTTTTGGTGCGAGCTACTGCATCACCACAGCTGCTCAAAGTGCTGCTCCGACTGCTGCGGCTGCTGCTTCGACTGCACGCGCTCGAAGTGCTGTCGAACGAGTCGGCACGCGTGATGGCTCTGGCCCGGAAGCGCAGCACGGCAGGTCCCGAGTCCGGGAATCTCGAAAATGGATGATCGACGGGAAGCGGAGATGGATCGGCCTCTTCGTCTATGGTGGCAGCGATTGGCGATGCTGGGCGCGAGCTGGCTGGAGTGGACGTTGAGCTGTGCAGCGGTAGGTGCTGGAGCTCAAAAGCAGAGCCGCCGAGAAATTCGTCTTCGCCGGGGCCGTGGTTGGCGGAATTCGTTCCGGATCGATTGGTGGACAGCGACCTTATTAAGCGGCGCGCAGTATCCAGTGGGGGCATCATTGCTATCGCTGACGTAGGTATTGGCTATAATTCTGCTTGCGTCCTTTTTCTTCTTCTTGGAATGAGATGAGCAATGGATTGATTTACACACTTGCAAAGGGAAGTTCAACAAGCCGTTGATTTACTTTATTATTGATCACTCGGCATCGTATCTTGGTTTTCTCTTGGGTCGTTATCTGCTGGGCCTGCGCTGCACCAGTTTCTGAAACGCCGCTCCTCTGCTCACTGGTTTCGCGTTGGGGAGGGGTATTGGTTTGGTTCGCTCTTTCGCTGAGCTAATACCGTCAATCCCGCAGCAGCCGGTTGTGTCGTGTAAGTAGACGTGAACGAGAAAATTTACGC
The DNA here is from genome assembly GCA_022432395.1 of Pestalotiopsis sp. NC0098. NCBI lineage: Eukaryota > Fungi > Ascomycota > Sordariomycetes > Amphisphaeriales > Sporocadaceae > Pestalotiopsis > Pestalotiopsis sp. NC0098. The sequence goes on from JAJKLJ010000008.1 coordinate 1,471,931, forward strand.
AATTTTCTGAAAACCCGCTCTTTTATTTTTGAATTCTACTCATTCTTGAATCTTCTCTTCTTTTCTGGGTTTGCATGTCTTGACGTGCCCAAATATTGGAAAAGCCCGCTCTTTGTTTGGCCACTATAACGTCCTTCTTCTCAGTCCATTATAGTCTCTCATTTGACAGGCTAGGATAAGCGAAGGTGGCAACGCAGGGGCTGACTTTCTTACACAGTCCACGTCTCAAGTCGCGCAACAGCTCCCAGTGAAGATCACGCTTGGGGAAAAGGCTTAACCAGTCGAGCAGCCCCAACCGCGGAGAGGCGAAACGAAAAAGACAAGACACAATTGGTTACCATGACTACTCCGAGGGTCTTCATCGTCCGCCATGGCGAAACAGAGTGGTCGCTCGACGGCCGCCACACCGGTACCTCTGATATCCCTCTCACGGCCAATGGCGTCAAGAGAGTCCAGGCCACCGGCAGAGCCCTCGTCGGCGATGATCGATTGATCGTGCCAAAGCAGCTTGCCCACATGTGAGTGGAGGCCTTTCTTTTTTAACCATTGGTCATCCCAAGTCTGTGGCACCAGATTTGCCCGATTATATTTGTGCGGCAGGCAAACGACATCGCCGATACCACATCGGTATATGGTTTCTATGATCAGTTGCTCACAGGGCGGGCAAGACCAACATCCCAACAGCAGTGCCTTGTCTGCGCTGTTGGAATGACCTCACGGGGACTCAAGGCTGATGGCATATATCCAGTTATGTCTCCCCGCGCACGCGAGCTCAACGAACCTTTGAACTGCTCAATCTTGGTATCAAGGACCCTTTACCGTGGAAGGAGCACGGCGAGAAGCCCGAATGCCGGGGTCCCGGAGACTGCACTGCGCGGGTTGAGATCACCGAAGACATTCGGGAGTGGGACTGTAAGCTTGTTGACATTGTCCCGCCGCGGCTCTCTCATCCTGAGATATATTCTAATACTTGAGGCCTTCGATAGACGGTGACTATGAGGGCATCACTAGTGCCCAGATCAGAGATCAGCGGGAGAAGCAGGGCCTGAACCGTGACTGGGACATCTGGCGGGATGGGTGCATCGGCGGCGAGTTCGTTGACCCTTACTCAACATACATACAACTCAAACCACCGTACTGACAACAATGACACGAGCAGGAGCCCACAAGAAGTCACCGAAAGGGTAGACAGGCTGATCAAGGACATTCGGGACAGGTGGCAGGCGCCCGTGATAGGCAAGCCCAAGGGCGAGACACCGCACGGGGACGTCTTGGTCGTCGCCCACGGCCATATTCTCCGGGCTTTTGCGATGCGATGGGTCGGCAAGACTCTTCCGGATGGCCCGGCGTTTCTGCTCGAGGCCGGCGGTGTCGGAACCTTGAGGTATGTTTCTTTCCCGTGTACAAGCGCGAAGCAGTCAGCTACTATGAGGAAAGATACTAACAGTATAACCTCTAGTTACGAGCACCATAATATCGAAGAGCCTGCGATCTTGCTTGGTGGTGCTTTTGTTGTGTCTTAGTGCTCTTCGGGCTGGCCAGCGTCTGAGCAGCCATGACGACCGTGAGAGACTTCCGCCTAGATGTAGAGACAAGTTCTCCGTAGCAAGATAATCAGATGCCAAGAGATTCTTTGCATCTTGATTTCGGGGAATAATAAGATGAGATGAACATGTTTCCGCAATGCGTGAAGCGCCACATATGTGTGCAGGATTTGACGAATCATTGTCCTTTGTTGTTGGAGGTGTGTTTCTCCCGATTAAGATCAAGAATACGATCTGGTGTGGGCAGTGAAAGGGACCAAACGCTCACTCATTTGTAAAAAACCATGCCGCATTGGTCCGCTGGGCCAAGCGAGTAATGAGACATGCACTCAGTACTTCGTAGGAACTATCCAGAAGTGTATAGACCGACATTATACCCCGTCGAATCGCTCCAAGCACTCAAAACAGACTAGGCGAGCCAAGTCTGTTCGAAACTTTACTCGCGAGCGTGGAACATTCGACAATTTCCAAGCGAAGTTCTCTTCTGTTTTCCCCAGCCAAGTAAACCCACATACGTACCACCACCCAGCCCAAGCGCGCAAGCCACGATACGACGTCGAACCAGGCACAAACGGCTAGGCTGGAGCCCACCCTTCGCTTCCAGCCCACCGGGACCTAAAAAGTTAAAGGCCCCCGAATAAATAAAGCTTGGGGGGGCAGACATGTCTCTTTGGCAAAAGGAAGCAAATTCTTGCGAGGTGCTTTGAGATATGTAGCCAAGGGTTCTGCGGTGACAAGCCACATATGTAGGAGACTGCACATGTGGAAGGTTACAGGGGCTCCTTTCTAAGTGGGATCTACCTCCATGCTTTCATTCCCCATCTTGTTGTCTACATACGCAGCATATACTACGTGTTCAATGTGATTCTGATACTAAGATCCACTGCACCCCGATCGCGTCGAGATGGGAACGTTGAGAATGATAGTTCGAGATCTTGCCGAACCTACCGAGAGAGCGCATGGACAGCGCACTATGGCTTGATTCTAGTGCGAACTACGTCTTCTTTCGTCCGGCGCTATCCATCGTTTAACTTTTGGGTGCCGTTTTCCTGCCGCTTATAAGAGAGGAGGGAGATGCGATTGGGGCGGAGAACACTGTCCCCGGCGGCTGGGGTTCATTCGACTATTGAAGACTTCGTAGGTTAGGCGGAAAAGGCTGTGGTCGCCAAACACACTACATATGTATAGAGACGATCTTTTCTCGTTTTCCCTTTTCAGCTTCCCAAGCGCGATCGTGTTGCTTTTTTGAATAAAGCAGTATTTGCGAGCACTTTTTAGAAATTTCCTGGGGATGCGAGAAAAATACGAGAACGAACAGCCACCCGAGTATGCGCCATGCTGTGAGTACAGTTGAGGGGGAAGTCGTGCAACATGTACGACATCCGTCTGTGTTGTCGAGGACAGAATTGTATATTGTGGCTTCTCTGATACCAGTCCTGTGTAACTGGATCCATTGCCTCAGCCGGAGAATTTCTGGATCACGGCCGCCTCCTATGTGCATACATATTAGTTGACAGCATGTTTTGTTGCCAACACATCTTGCTTCCACCGGTGGGCCTTTGCTGTCTCAGCGGTAATGTCGGTCTGCTGCGCCATTCGCGAGAAGCCACCTGGTCCGGTATAAAGAAGAATCTGCAAGTGGAATTCCAGCACCAATGTCAACATCGTTCGATTTGGTTTCTACCAAACATCAGGTCGGAAAGGCTGCCAAGTGATAAGTCAACAGGAGAGCATCGAGAGAGTTGACTGTCTCCGTGCGGGTCGGGGTCCCCAGATTGTTTGGCGGCCATATTCCGTACTATTAATAGAGTATCAAGTATTATAATTCGTTTTTCCTTGGGCTTGTTTTCTGGTTTCTTGTATCCTCGGAGCCGAAACTGGCCTGGAGCTCATATCTCTCATATCTCGCAGAGGACGATACGATGCAGGCGACAAAGACGAAACATCGAGATCGACCCAAGACCTGGTGAGTTACCTACATGATCGGAGACCCAGCCTGGCAGAAGCAAAAATAAAGATACAGAACGCGTGTGCATATGCAAGAAGGGAGAAAGGGTCTTGCTGGGTCGCAAGTAGAATGGAAATGGGGGAATCTCGGGCGAAAGTGTTTGTCCGTTCGAAACAGTCATGGACTTTTTTCTTATTCTTGCTTATACTCGAGCCGCCAATTGGATAGACGGCAGAAACAGTGGATAGACCAGCATTCGATTGTCGGTAGCGAGAGCCACGAGTTTGATATGTTTGGTATGTTTTCTTCTTCTGCTTCTATTCCCGCCTCTGATGTTTCCATCATCCCTGGTCAGGGTTCCAAAGTGAGAGCGGCCGCAAGAGCGAAGTGCTTGGTTTGGGTAGTTGCGATTGGTTTACAAGGGGTGTTTGTCAGTTTTTTGTTTGGTATCCACCTCTTGCTTTTTTTCTGATCAGAGACCATGCCATGCAGGTTCAGCCTCCATACATTTGATCCACGCCTGCTGCATACGCGGGCTGCGGCACCGGGGATAGTTAGTCTACAGGGCATGTAACACGGAACTCTCCATATTTTACACGACAGAAGGGCATCTCAGTATCCGTGATCGTGGCTTTTCTATAAGTCGATCACCATCTTACTGTCGATGGAGGGGGGAATCGAGGCGAGATGAGTTGTGAATCCTATCTTCGCATTCTATCCCATTTGTGGACATGTCTATCTTTGGTTCAAGCCCAACTCGTATGAAGCTTACAGTCCTCCTGTCAGTACAGTCGACATACCGGTACAGCTGCAGCCTTCCAAGCAAGCGACAGAGACCACAACAAATGAAGAGCTGACCATGTGCGGGCTAGATCTATGGATTGGACTTCCACGTGTTGTTCGAGTCGTGTTATATTAACCAAGTATGTCGTCAAGGAGTGGCATGGTCAACCCAAACATCAATGCAAGTAATTCGCTTAGCAAAGTATTATATAGTAGTATACCTAGATAATATCACCAACAGAAGAACGAGTTGGGGTGGTACTATTTTTAAACAAACAGGTCATGATTGATCCGGCAAATAGATTCATTGATCTAAACGACCAAAAATAATACCATTTCATCCCAACATGTGCCCATCATCTCATCTCATCTCATGCTTGTGCTGTGTTTCCGCTTCGGGGGGTCTTGCGGCGGCGCTTCATATCATGAGACTACCTAGATAGACCATTGGAGGAGGTATATTTTTGCTCGTGCTCACTAAAACCCCTCCCCTACAGTGTGTCTACATCATTTACAGGCCACTCATTCTACTACATGTGTACAGAATACTGAGGGCAAGCACGCTGTCAGTAGCCTGTAGCCTGTAGCCTGTAGCCTGTAGCCTGTAGCCTGTAGCCTGTAGCCTGTAGCCTGTAGCCTGTAGCTTGCACCTTCCATACGCACGGTCAGGGCCGGCTCGTTAGTCTTTCACCCCCGGAAGGAGCTGTTCGAGTTCCCACTAATAGCGTGCATACAATAGTGGGGCTCCTTCCCGAACGCTCGGCAGAGTGCAAGAAACGACCAACCCTCTTTGGGCGAACTTTGCGAATGGGTCCTCACTTTTCAATGATTGACGAATCTTCAACCCTCGTCCAATGTCATCGAATCGAAGCTTCCATCTCTTTTCTGTATGATGCCTGTTCATTCAACGTTCCCTCCCACACACCTTTTTTCGCCCTCTTGTCTCAAACAAGTCAGCAAAACGTACAACTCTCGGACTGACTTTTTTTTCTTCCCCTTCCCAATTGAAACATGCGCATCCATCTATCCGCCTTGCCTTGACCTCCTCGCCTTGCCTTACCTATCCCATTCTAGCCCAACCTGGCACAGCAGCCAGAGCCGTCGTCTGCTCTGCTCTGATTCGATTCGTTGCTCACCTCGCGGTGCTCTCCCATCGTGGAAATACTATCATGGCCATGGATCGCCGTCCTAGCGGATATCTCTCCCCCTCCCCTGCCCGCCCGCCCCATCCATTATCCCGGGTCGGTAGTCCAGCACATGGCTCCATGGTCTCCATGGTCTGTCTCCATATGCTTCTCATGGCTCGCTGCTTCCGGCCGTTAGCTGGACTGGGTCATGCTGTCTGAGTGTCTGTCCGTTCGTGGATCTGTTTGAAGACCTTCCCTGGAGATGCTCTCGCTCGTTGTCCCGCCCTCCGATTCACCCAGGCCAAGTAGGTCGCGGCATTACACCCTAGGCCTTGACTGGCCTGGCCTGGCCCGGTCCTGGGATGGGCTTGCGCACTGCTGTGAGCCTGTGCTTGCTCTTTCTTTAACATGAAGTTTGCATGATTCAGATTATGTAGCGGATCTTGGGTCTCTCCGACTGGTTCGTCCAATTTTTGGTCGCCCTGGCGCCTCTCTTATTATTATTAGTGAAGCGGTCCGACTGTCGTTGCTGAACGACGGACTTGCTGCTAGTATTTGCCTTTCGGGTGCCAGCCAGAGAGACTCCATGTAAACTTGTCCCGTCCTGTTCTGTGTTCTGGTCATCTATCTTCTCTCTTGGTGTACATTACATATATTCCCTTCTGCATGTCTTCTTGACGTCTTTCCGCACTTATTACAGTTTTTCGGTCTTACTGCTGCGGCCGCTTCCGCTCAAGCTCAAGACCTGGCCTTGCTTGGCCTTGCGTCTTCCCTCTTGATCGATCTACATATCTCCTCCAGTCGTCCCCGGCGGGAGCCTCCTGCATCAGCCAATCCGTCTATCCTTGCGAAGTGCAAGTTGTTCCTCATTTGTGGCTCATCGGAGACAGAAGAAACAAAGACGATCCTCGTATGGGGATGCTTCTTTCGTGACATTCACCGCAACGGGTTTAGTTGTTCTGTTTCCCAGCTGGAAAAAAAAGAGGCGCGCCCTCGCCCGGCTCCAGCACGCTAGGAGGCAATAGACGATCGTCTTCTCCCTCTCCGCTCCCGTGCGCGGTCGGTCGGGTCCTATCCTGTGCTGGGTCCTATCCTGGGGGCACCTCCCGCGACCGGGCCAGGAGAAAGAAAACAGAGAAGCGTATACCTTGCATATCCCTTGCCTGCTCCTCGCGCAGCAGCCCGCTGTCAAGCTTTATTCTCCGATAACTGTTGCATAATCGTGCCCGACCGCAGCTGTTGTGGTATTTGAATGGCCGCGCTGTTGTGCTCGACCCCGTCTTGACAAGTTGTACTTGCATGCACCGCTCCTCGCTTCGCTTCGAGGTCCATGGTAATACCCGAGTCGACGAATCCGCCAGAAAAGCCCTCTCTGCTCATAACATCACAATGGCCCCAACGCAGGTCTTGTGCCAGCCTACCCTTCTCTCCCTCGTGCCTCCGAAGCTCGCCTGGCATGCCGATAAATCTAATAGTAATGTAATACGGATGGCGACTACTTCGAGTCTCGAACCATCGAGGCAATCGTGGTCCATGAACGATCTGAGCTCCGAGTTATTGGCTCTGATATTCGAGCAGGTAAGCGGGCCCTTTTGTTTCCACATACATGCCCAGCTCAAATACTAGTCCGTCGAATCCGTGCTGACCAGATCTTGTAGCTTCGCGAAATCGACGCTAGATCTCTGGCTGCTGCTCGTTTGTTGTCACGGAGGTTTGAGGCCATAATCACGCCAATCAAATATGAGTATTTGTCTCTCAGCGAACTCATTATTGCTCCCCAGGCGGAGAGGTATCTCCCTGATGCCCTGGAAAAGGTCTACAAGCATGCGCGGCATGTGGAGGCTCGCAGCGATCTTGACCCTCGAAATATGAAGCGGGTATTAGACCGCATACACAGACTGTTGTCTGTCAGGTAACTTCATTTCTTGTCTGGTGTCTATATCGATGAAGCGTTGATCTGACTTGTATCATGACAGGTGGAAATATATCGGAGCGGGTTTTCATGTTGGAGATTTCTGGATGCCCGCCGATGTCATCAGTCCTCATCACATGCACCGGAGTCAGACAAAACTCTATATCGATGACTTACCTCTCAGAAATTTCACTGCCGATCAACAAGACGCTTATTTAAGAGCCATACCGACCAACGCGCTCACATCATTGAAGCTCGCCAGTCCTGCGCCTCCACTAACAAACAGGCTCGACTCCTTGAGACAACTCATCTCGAGATCCAGTAATCTCGAAACCTTTGTCTACCAAGACAGAGGCCAGGGTACCCGATTCTCCTTCACCACGGATGAACCTTTACCGGCCTTCAAAGAGCTTGTCCTACGGTCCTACGACTGGAATCATTCGGCGGAAGAGGTGGAAAATCATTGGGATTTCTCTCGTATCCGCTTGCTCAGGCTCATTGACGTTCCCATCTTTGAGTTTCTCAGATCAGTACCTTTTGAGGATTTGGTCGATCTTCATACCTTGCAATGCGATGACTTCAGTGCGCACTTGCCGGATCGGCGCCTGGATGCCACCCGAGGACTATATACTCTTGTAAGGAGAATCAGGGCACTTGAAGATCTGCAGGTGACTTGCCACACGCAACACTTTCCGATCGATGGATTATCGTCACACGCCAGCTCCCTTCGTACTCTTCGGTTCCGCGACCACGTCGGTTTTGGCGAAGAAGATAGCCGGTGCCCTACCATGTGGCATGGCGATCTTGCTACGCTCTCGCAGAAACTGGTCCGTCTACACACCCTCGAGCTCGATATGGACACGGCCTACTGTGACCCCGTCCTCTTCGTCCGGGCGTTGTGCAGCTTTCCCCAGCTGCACACTTTGACGCTGCACGTGCAGACGGTACTACGTGCGTTCGAGGTCGTCCACCCCGACGTCGACCGAGACTACGATGCCGTAGTCCGTATCTGGCAATCGCTGGTCCGGGGAAAATCCGGTATTCCGTGGCGATCCATCACGATCAACGTGGGCGGTTGGAGACGCCACATGGTGCGGCGACTCGGCGAGGCGTGGCGGGCGCAGAACGCACGGGGGGTGTTTGCCGAGAGATGTTTCGTCCTGGAAAGAAGCTCTGAGGGGGAAATGAACATCAGAGAGGAAGTGGCTATCGTGCGGTAATATTGCACATGACAAGATGCCGTCGACATGTGTCTTCCGGGAATGCGTCTTGTCCACGGGAGAAAGATGAATGAGCTCTCAGGAGTTCGCTATCAGCAATGTGCTAAAGTAGCCAGCCACACATACATTCTGGGCAATGGCTAGGTATAAACTACATGAAGTCACGACAATGGTGGTCTCAAGTATATTCAACTTGGGTATAGACCGAAAAGGGTGATTGAAAGTCGGAACAGTATATACTTACTCGACGGGATTAATCAAGAGCAATATCCGACCAAGGTGGACAACCAAAGCTTCTTTGAACAACCAACACGTTTTTGCATTTACCAGTTGCGTCAACGTGGAAGTAATACCCATGAGGGCAACGTATGTGTTGTGTTCCGCAAAAGAAACATGTGCAAACACATGCTGGCAGAACAGAACCACGACCAGGATCATAACCAGAAGGGCAGAGATGTAGATATATAGAGAGATAGATAGTATGACTCTTATATGCCATGATACTTCCTGCCATTTTAAACCTGACTCCACGGACCGTAGATTACCCACAGCCTGATGAGTACAGTAGAACTGGCGAGAATCGCAGAATTGAGGGCACCATCTGCATCATGGCACATAATACACGGCGGATGCTGCCATACTGAAAGTTGCCAGGCGGATACATTATTCTGCACTGACAAACGTGACTCTGTACACGATACGTGATTGCACCTCCATGCTTCATCTAGTATTGTCGACAGTGGGAAGTATGCTTGGTGGAGGTTAGTGAATATGAGGTCGGTTGTCTCACAAAAAGTCGGCTCACTCTCTTGCTGCAAGAGATCAACTTGTGTTTTCTTATAAAACCAACTTACTAGGTAGAAGCAGCAGAGGGGTTGAAGATCGTGCTTACATTACAGGCGGCACTTCAACAGCCAACGAAAACGAATACATCTGCCAGTCTGCAAATTTACACGCTCGAGCTTCATGGACTCCCTGGGGCTTGTTTCTCTGATTAATCTCTGCCTGTGATGCAGGAGACGAATAATATCTAAGAGGTCTATTCATCCACTCGGGGTGACATCGTCTTACAGCAAGGCTATGTGTGATGGCTCTAGATCTCTTCTTTTTGTATGAACAGTCCGCTGCCTGTTCATATCAGAGAGAATCTCTAGCACTTCATCAGAGTATAACTCCTTCGTCTTGGATTTCATATCAGAGATTAGGCGCACAGGTGTCAAGAGCCGAAGACATGGTACTAAGACGGCACGATACCACCTCGAGCCTCATTCAGCGATTTGAAAGAGAGCCAAAGGCAGACATAAATCGATTCAATAGGTACGATAGGGAGACTTGGCTTGAAACTGGACGCCACGAGCAACGGCGGAGGCAATGATGGAAAATTTTCTTTCCGGCGGCCAACTACTTTTCATCATAGCTAATCTACCTAGGCCCGTCCATAAAAGCGTCCAAAGGCCGGAGATTCTCGCCCTGGCATAACCTATTGAGTCTGGCATATGAGCGCTCACTGCCAGACGCGAGAGGGAAAGGATGGACGGAGGCAGAATAGCCAAACAGCGACGTGGTCTGATGGACAAGAGATCGTCGGATGACACGAATAGCCTGCCGCTCCTCCCAATGCCCTTGAGGAGACTTAGGGTCCGGTTTTGCGGGTGCCCTCCAGACGCTGATATACCTGGTGATTAAATAAAAAATCTCACTTCAATCTTGATAATATACGCGTTCTCTGCACGGCGCCTACGAAGAGTCCTGGCATCCGAGATCTGAGGGAATGAGGAGTATGGTATCTACGAGAAATGGGAGCTTCACCGCATCGACTACGAGGGATTCCTGGGTACAAGAAGTCAGCATTCTCAAAGAGAGACCAAGCAAGGGTTTTTAAAGGTCTCAATACTAGCCATGTAGAGTTCCCACGAGGTGCAAGAGGCATGAATTTGCAATGTCCTTGGACAACATGATACATCGAGCTCCATTTCTATGAGACGAGTCTCTGTATTTCACTGTCCAAGTAGACCATTCTGTCCATCTACATATCCTTTCAGAGAATAGCTAATTTGTGATTTTGAATATGTACACACCACACTGTCCTGTTTGACCGGCGGACACCAGACGTGCGTTTTGTTTTCATATTCCCCTCCTCTGCTTTTTGGGCGGCGCTGATGTCCGTGAGAGGAAGTTGAGGCGTCTGTAATGTTTCTCTCCTCCAGCACATTGAGAACGATCAGAATCGTTCATCGAATGCCAGAAAGTGAAAAAAAGAAAAGAATAAGAAAGTCATCATACACACACACACTCTAGTATGAGAAACGCCATCTACACTTCCGGTGGGAGAAAGGATTGGGAGAAACACGCTATACCCCGACTTAAACATTCGAGTCCCAGTCTAGTAGGGAAAAGTGCGAAAAAAAGCAAAGATTACCTCGGGTGACCAGATGATTTTGCCTCTTTGGTTGTGAAGGCAAGTTTTCTCGACGGGCTGTGTGGATGAAGAATAACAAAACAAGGTCAAAAGGAGAGAAAGGAAGGGAGAGACGGAAAAGTAGAAAAAAAAAGGTATAGTAACTCGTTTTTCTCTGGCGTGGTGGGTCTATCGCGAAAGAAACCACCTCGCCCAAGATTTTGTTGTATACCTAGGTAACCTAGGTAAGGCACGGCGGGCATGCTATACAATTACCAAAAAGTGGTCCTCGTTACTTTTACAGCGAACTAGTTCAGCCAAGAAGGAAAGAAAAAACCCCTTCTCTGACCTAGATCTGTCTCTCTTTTCCAAGCCCTCCCCCTCCCTCGCACCTGGTTGCCGGGTTTTTGCGGCTTCGTCCCGTTTCTTTTTGTTTTTTTTTCTTCCGTCTTGTTTTTCCTTCTTCTTCCTCGTCCCCTTTGCCCTTCCTTTTGCCATCGTGGAGCGCCACAGCAGCAGCGGCAGCGCGGCGGCTGTCGACAGCGTGACTATCATGCACTGCACCTTTTCCTGCTTAAAACCGCCTCCCAGTGCAGTCAATGTCCATCCTGGTCATCGGGACTTGTTCCCGCCCTCTTCTTTCTTCTTCCTGTTCGACATGTCACACCTCTCCAAAAAGCATGGCATGACAACAACAGACATGTACAGAATGTGGCGGCTTGATTCTGCATCGCGATTCTGGTTTGCGAGTTCGGCGTTGTGCATGTCTTGTATCCTGGTCCCCTTGTGTTTGCTGTCGTTGGTCAGTAGTGGTGATATATCATCTGCCCGAGGACTGCAGCGCACGTGGGAAACGGATCTCGCATTGTCTCTCTCTCTCTCATTCGCCTTTTGATACAGACTTATTCAACATTGTGTATAGTCCATTTCGCTGTCTATCGAGTATGTGATTACCACTACCGGTCTGCGTATACCTCTCACGTCCTTCAAGTTCCATCTACACTACAAACTGACTAGCTCCAGTTGGGATTGGGGGTGGGAAGAGGAGATGGACGTCGATCTTCCCGGCGCCAACAAAGAAAAAAGCATGTCATCCAACCATTCCGAGATAGATAGAGAGGGAGAGGCACTCCATAGTATTTGCTTTTTGGCATGCCCGCGATTCATGTCCGCGCATACCGAATATATGTATGTTTCTCAGGATTCGGTCTAGTCCCACGCCTCGAGAACCATCACATAAGCAGGAGCAGCAATTCGTTGAAAAAAATCACGACCGCAATAGGCGACACGGTCCTTTGCAGTCCCTTCCGCTCTCTCTTGTCTTCTTCCCTCTACGCCCCGCGGCACCTTCGGATATCGCGTGACCAGCTTGCATATGCTTTCTTGACCTTCCTGTCTCGCAAAGACGCGCGACGCAACCTCTCCCCTTCCCACCCCAAGCCGAGAAGGAATTCACAACAAAAAAGCATCTGCCGGCGTCGCAGAACCTGTATGCAAGCATCCATCACTAGCTTGGCCCGGCCCCCCTTGATTTGACCTGACCGTTGGGAAAAACACGCGTTGGGCAGTAAAAAAAAAAGTGATCGACCGCTAAACCCAAGCAGCAGGACCCTTTTTTGTTGCCAATGTTAGCAAGTCCCCTAGGTTAGGTGCGTCTATGATGCCTCGACAAGAGATGTGCTTGCGATCTATGATTTGTACCAGTGACAGAAAGGACAAGAATAACTCCCGTGATACCTCCCATGGAACGTACATAATCGGTCATGTATCTATCTCCAAGTCATGCTTGCTTATTTACAAAGGTCAATACTACCTAACACAGGAGCACTCATGCCAGCAAAATGAATTGCCGCGCTCGAATGATCTCGGCTGGGCATCGTTGATGCGATGATCCAAGCCGTCTGTCTCGTCTGTGGTTGAAAGGAACCCTCGCTTGCCCGGTATCGTATCCCACCCGACTCGAGCGCGGGTGACGGGAACTGGAAGCCGCTCGACCAAAACGTTCCTTTCCCCTTCTGCCCCTCACGTCCGAGATACAATATCACCACGCGTTCTAGGCCTGCGCGCGCTCCGCTGCCTTCTTCTTCTCCCCGCGGGCGACAAAGGCTCGGCGCTTAAGCGGCTGCCCGCCGTGGCCGTGGCCGTGGGGAAACACGACGCCGCTGCCGAGGTCGTCGAGGGCAAAGTTGACGCCCGCGCCGGCCCTCTCGAAGATGTCGCGGACCTGCTCCCGGGAGAAGCCGTGGTGGGCGACGCCGTGCGAGGCGTGGTCGTCGAAGTGGTCGTGCGTCAGAAAGTCCCAGATGAAGAGCACGCCTCCGGGCTTCAGGCGCTCGACCAGGCGCTGGGCCGCGAAGGCGGGATCGTCAAAGTGGTGAAAGCCGCCGCCCACAGCCGCCAGGTCAAAGTCACAGAACTCGGGGCCAGACAGGGCCGCAGGACGAGGGTCGTCGGGGACGGCCAGGTTGCCAACCACCGCGAACATGTCGTCTCTTGTTAGACCCTGGGAGAGGAAAAGCTAGTTAGCGAACTACTCCGTCTTTACATATTGTCTCTGCCGTCTTTTCTGAGACCAGCGTGTGAGCAGGGTATAGACATGGAGAGCTGATGTGACCATCTTGGCGACCATGTCCTAAATTGGATACATACTTGATTTTCAGCTCGTGCATTGTACGCTCCAACCATATTCTCCGATATATCAACTCCCACACACTGCGTTGTGTATGGACCCAGAGCCTGTAAGTCGGCACGTTAGTCTGCGCGGCTATCAAGACTCGATCGAGGTGCATATGAGCAAGACTACAAACATACCCGAGATATCATGCCTGTGCCACAAGCATAGTCCAGCAGTCTCACTTGCCTGGGACTGTTTGCGGGTTGAACGGTCTGGCCAACCGCATCCTTGTCCTTCTCATCGCCATGCTCGTCGTCGTCATCGTCATCATCATCATCATCATCATCATCGTCTGCCCAATCCACGCCGATAAAGTCTAGTCTAGACTGGATCGCTTCTGTGAGCTGCTGGAGACTCTTCTCGAATTTGGAGTCGTATTGTGCTGCCACATTGCTGCCAGCTGATCAGCTGCGTCCTTGCCTGACAAGGATGTTGGGCCAGGGGTGCAAGTAGTCTTTTCAGGATGGTGCTTTTGCAATCCTTTGTCTACAGAACCTGGCAACTGTATACACTTTGGGTACTAGGACAGAATAGATGTGCAACCGCCTGGTACCGGTAGACAACTATCATGGCCGGGACGAGGGGGAATGGTGGAAGGAACCGGTAGAAACTCACTTGAAATGAGCCTTGTTTGCCTCAAAAGTGTCGGCCATTTTGTCCGAGAAGTTGACCGAGTATTATCTGCGAACAAGGAGGACGCTTCCCAATCGGGTCGAATTTAGAGGTACTGCTAAAAGATCACTCGATAGGTTTACTAGTTACCACACAGTTCCGAGCAGACAGATAGACTCTCTGGGACTATATGAGTTCAAATCGGAGACTTTTCGTACAGTTTTTGTACACTTGGTACAGGCTGTAGGCGGTCGGCAACTTTTCGGTGACTTGTTGCTGCTGCTGATGAAAAATGCGCCAGTCATCATGAAGCATCATGAACCAGAATGATGGAGCTCGATTGAAGCTGATTCAGCTTAGGCAGCTTAGGGACCCATCTTCAGATCATGTGACCCAGATGTTGATTATGAAGTCTCAACCCGAAAATGCAATAATGCAGACTTTTGGGTAGTAGCGTTCTTCTCTTTCACCGCTTCGTGATACTATCGTCGATGATGCGGTCCTAGCAACCGATTACACTCTTACCCATCACATTGCAAATGGTACTAGATAGGCAACTTAGCCTAGGTACATACGACTGCTTCTTGGTCTCGCAGAAGCGAGTGCAATGGACTTTCGGTGACGTGCAGACCCCTGGTACTAAGCAAGGCTGATCGCCAGGTGTGGTGTAGCATGTACCATGCAGTAGCAGCGGGAGTTAATAGCCGCAGATGCAGCCGTCGCTCATCGATGCAGTGTCGTAAACGAGCCGTGTGTGGAGAAAGAGCGAGAGAAAAGCAGCAGCACCTAGGTACGTAGGTAGGTACAGAGCAGGTCACCTAATAAGCAGCCGCGGCCAAAGGAGGAAGAAGGGAGGAGACACGAGACAAAGGTGAGCGACCAACCCGTCCGCCCGCGCATATCATCGATGCAGTGCAAGGATAGGATGGACGACGAGGGCGTGTGCTGACTCTTTCTTCTTGCTTGATGTGACTTCTTCCCTCGATCATCGTACTACTGAGTACACTAGGTAGGTAGCAGTGGCAGTGGCAGGTACGTGCTGGCTGCTGGCTGCTATCTAACATATGCAGTGTGGTAGCTGCGCTCGCATCGGACCGTGGGTCACAGGACAGACGGTGCAGGCTTATTAGCCAGGTATGTAGCACGACGATTGATTAGTGGCCGTCTCGCACTATGCAGGCTGGCAGGCTCCGTTGTCGTTTGTTGATGCAGCAGGGTAGGTAGGCCTCGATGGAGCAAGCTGAAAGGCGTGGAGACCCGTTCCCGTTCTCTTGTCTGGTGGTTGCGACATTGGCATACATAGCTATAATCCCGGCGGCTTACACGCACTGCTCGCTCTGCGACTATGTGTTTCCTCTCAACCTTGCCCTCAACAGACCAACCCCGGCCGCGGCGAACGGACGAGACTTCGCATACCTAGGCCCTGCAGGGCGAAGGAAACGGACATCGCTTCGTGCTTGTTGCTGACGGTGGAGTGATGTGCGCTCGCTCCATCACGGGGAAGGGGTGGATTGGATGGTGGGAAAGACTTAGGATAGGGACCGTAGTTTGCTGCAATGCTACAGCGCTTGTGCAGGAAGGTGAACCTTTTCAGAGAGCGAAGACGTTCAGCTTCTGGGTTGCCTTGGCACACTACTTAGCGAGTGTGTGTGAGAGCTGCTACCATAAACATGTAGTATATATGAGGTCGTAGTATATGCCACGTCCGACAGTGATTATTGACGATATTCGATACGGTAGCTCACCTATACTAGGCCACCTACCTAGTAGCCTGGGGACGGTACGTACGGATACGTCCAACTGCGGAGTCGCATTCTCCGGGCCGCAGGCGGGTTCTAGTGTAGGTATATATTGGGTGCAGCATGTAGGTCTGTATGTACGTGTGCGCCGGCCGTCATGTCCATGTATGTAAGCACTGCAGTACCACCACGCAATGCGGCATCCTCCATCGCCGGTTGTATGATGGTAGTATCTCTGGGGCTTGGTAAGCGGATCTCGACATGTTTCTCAATCAAGCGGCGATGTCCGCGATACATGGCTATACCTTGAAGGCAGAGAGAAATGCGGGTTAATCCCCATCCTTGTAGACGAACGTACATCCACAGCATCCACATCTGGGTAGGTAAGCCCAGCCACGGGGGCCAGCCGCTAGTTTTGGAAGGATTGCACGAAACAAGAGGATGATCTGATAGTCCCCCCATGCTGCTTTGGCACATAACGCCTGGTCGATCCACAGGCATGAATCTCAGCCTGGAGGGCCAGAGGACGCTTGGACCTGCAATATCGTGTCTTTTCGCCAGGAGGAAAGCAAAGACTCAACTCCAACCGTGGCAGGCGAGCTCTTTCTTGTAGGATCGATGACCATGTGTAACGCGACAACATAACGGGCAAAGAAGAAACCAAGAGCACAAAAGGAAGGCCTTACCTGCATTACCTACATGCCTACAGCACATGGCAGATTGTGATAGCTCACCGCTGCTTGCTGATTTGTTTTGGATTCGTACTTGATTGCTTGCTTGACACCATGGCTCTGCTGCTTGTGTGTATCCCAGTGAGTATCAATTGATGCTGATGCAGTGCATCCATCGATCCTTCGGACGGAACGGCCATAACGAGGAAGAGTATGTAGATGTTTCGGGATCTGAGTGCGGTACCGAGCGCCCGACATATATCCAGATATACCGAAGCTTGGATCTACCTTCTCTGTGCAGAGTGTGTACTCCGTACGTGTGGGAAGACAGGCATCGTGAGCCCTGTTTTCCGTTGGTTGATATCAACTTGCCGTCATGTTACCTGACGTGTAAGCTAGAGGCGATGGATGATATTCCGAACCCAAGATAGGCCCCAGACGGCGCGCGCGAGATCGGTTCAGCCCTGGGACGGAGCCGGGAAGGAATTGGCTCTCGACCTCTGTTACTACTCGTTGGCTGCGGGCGCAAGTGACCACCCGAGACTTGGACCTTTGGGAATAGCATGCGAATCCTGCAGCGGAGCTGGAACGGGGGTCACCTCGAAGCAAGGGGGGCAAGGTTACAAAGTACGGTACCGTACGGGCGTCCCAATGGTAGGGTAGAAAACAAAAAGAAGAAGGGCGACTGGTCATCTCGTCGGTCTCGGGAGCTGTCTTGCGAGAGGAGATGCAGCAGTCTCAAAACGGTATATACCAGCTGGAACAATTGACTGGGAAGACGGAAGAACGAAGCGATCCATGAAATGAATCTGACAAATGGGGAATATTGAACCCCTGTGCCTTGAAATAATAATATTTTTTCCCCTTCTTTTTCTTGGGTACTTCTCTCTTTCTTTTTGGGGGTGGTTCAATATTTCCAGGGCGTCGGGCCAGGCCAGGCAGGGACCTCCCAAGGTAAAAGTATGTAGGCCGTTGGAAAGTGCGGGGCAAGCGTCAGGGCAGGTCAGGGCAAGACAGGAAAGGGCAGGCACGCCGGGCAGGTACGCTATTAGCTTATTAGAGATTGTACCTGTGGCAGTTACATCTGTGGCAGTCGGCGTCCATCTCGCCTGAGACGTCGGGTTCGGTGCGGAAATCGCTATTCGGGGTAGAAGCAGGTATAAGAAGATCTCAAACTCTTGGCCGGTTCACTATACGAGCCAAGATGCCGTGCCTAGATGAAGGGTTGGATAGATGGAAAGTTGCCCGGCAGTTATTGCACCGTTCGGCGTCTAGGTAGGGTGGGTTCAGGCACTACCTTCCTTACCTTACGGAGCCACGGAAATCCGCGCGCGGCTGCTGAAGTACGTATAATGATTAGTACGTATATTGACGAAGTACTTAGGTAATTGGGAATCCATAGTGTGAGTACTCTGTAGGTAGATGCGGTGCACTAATAGCAACTACCTCTTAATTCAACAGGTTGTACCATATATGTTCTCGGTGCTTGCTGCAGCTTGATCCTTTTGAAAGAACTGGGCTCTTTGCCTTATAGACTTAACAAACCTCAAGACTATTTCAAACAACTCTAGGGGATGCAAGTAGATATGTAGCTCTGTGTATAGCACCTATAAGTTGTCAAAAACGCGTGGACGCAGCGTTTGACTGTGGCCCGCCAAGTTGGCGGCTATAATCCATGAACCTGAAAACTTGACCAACTGTATCATGGCCGAGGCTGTGTCCTGCGTATAACCCCAGAGCTGGTGCCTGGAAAGCATTTTCAAGAATCGAATCTCGATGTCGCCGACTATGCAAATGACAGAAATTTAAGATAATAATCGCTGGAGCGAATTAAATGCGCGGATCGAGGTGCACGACTCGTACTCTCATCTCACTAACGGCAACGTCTCCGAGCAAGAGCGCGCCGGCCGCGATCTAAGTGGAGGTGCACCACTTGGGCGAACCGTCGGCCGGGTGGGAAAAAAACACTAGAAAAACACTATGGAAGATGACATGCATTCCAACTAGGCTACGACGGCTAGAACCGAGCAGAGAAGAATTCTGGCGAGTGCGAGGACACTAAGTGAAACAATGGGTTGTTGTTGTTCGGCGGCTTGTGACTTATCAGCCCAGGTGGAGACACGAATAAATACCTATAGACATGTAGCAGAGCGTGGTGACCTAAACCGGTACCTATAGTTGGGCAGTAGGGTCTCTGGCAGCCGAGTATGCAGTACCCGATGAATATACGCGTGTCTGCGCCCGAGCTCTCCGGGTACAGGAATGTAGTCACACGACTTGACACAAAAGTAGCAATTCTTTTTCCTCTTTCATAATGATGACATAGACTTCCTCTCTTTGCGACAAAAGAGAAGCGAGATTGCCTGACCCCCCGTGCAAGCATTAGTGGCGCCTTGTCGGCCTCGGGGACGGGGTGATGAGAAAGAAAGAAGAAGCCCACGCGCGCATCGCCGAGCAAAGCAGCTCTAGAGGAGAGGGGCTTATAAGCGCAAAGTGATGCCTCTTTTCAGAAAACAACACAGGGTTGGACCACGACGGGGCGGAAGAAAGAGAAAAGGTGCCCAAAGCCACAGATCCCCGGGGGCAGCGAATCGAGATGGGCGATGAACATGTGGGAAGGGAGCAAGGGCAAGAAAAGAAGGTTGGGCATGCAATGCAATATGTCGGAACTTTGTTGTTTCGATTGTCGCGGCTTTTTGCTAGCCAAGGCCGCTGGTAAGTATGTACTGTGTATACTCGTCAATTTGGGGGGGGGGGGGTGGAACTTGCCTCGAGCTAGCTACCGTGACATAGGTACGCATCTATACTTTTGGTCGCATGGTGGTCGAAAAGAAAGAAAAGAATACTTCCCTGTATACGTTTACAATAAAACAACACGTTTTTGATGCTACACCTATTACGGTTTTGTCGTTACGTTGAGATTTTCTTTCTTGCTGCCCCCCTCCGCTTGGTACTTGTCTCCACCAGCGGCAATTCAATCTCGATATATTCCTTTTCTGCGAAACCGTCCGCGTCTGTGTCACCACATTCCGGGACACGCTGCGAGTTGTGCTGGCTCTTGCTGCATGTTCCCCTTGATCAATATTTTATCTCTTTATTCTTTTCACTTGCTTGCCTCTTTGGCCTGCCACTTTTCTTTTTCTTCGCACAGCACGCACACCCCTCACCAATCCTCCGGCCCCCCTCCCCTAGGGGTTTGTTGCTGCTAGTGAGGATGCCACACACACATGCAGCAGCAGCAAAAAAAGTGGCAGCTCCACCGAGAACCGGCCATCGGGTGTCTCAGGGAATATCGCTGGAGACACAAGCTGGGGTTTGACAGGCAACGCGGAACGGCTAGAGGTACGGGCCTCACCCGGCATGACGCTAACGTCACGTGATCTATTAGTGCTGCGCACTCCCGCAACTCTATTGGTTGGGACCTTGAAAGCAGTGCCCAGGGTCGAGAGAGCATCTACAGTATCTGTACCATGCAAATGTACTTTGCAGAGTCTATAACAAAAGTGTAAAAGCTCACTCACACCCTTCCATCCCATCCATGCTCTCTAGGCTACCCAATTATAGTCAGGGTCTGTTTCCATCTCGTCGGGACCGCCACTGCTGTGTTTCCTTCTTCCTGATGCCTGAAGGATCACGGCGGCCTGAGTGTCGGTGTGCCAGTCAGTCTGTTGCTGGCCACGTACCATTGATGGAAAGCAATGCCATTCCTACCTCACTAGCTAGGTACACTAGTTCATGACGATTGCCGTTTGGGCGTCGTCGTCTTAGTTCAAGACTATTGAACTACTACTCGATCCGAGCTACCGGGCACCTGGGACGCGATAGTCAACTTGTAGTAAGCATGTCTCCCGGCAAGGAAATTAGTCGAGACATTGCGCAACCAGGCGGCCTTGACAAACCATTCGCGACCTGTTCCTGTTTCGAGTCAGCTCGCTAAAACCAGAACGACGTGTGATCATTGCGGCAACAAAGATACTGTTGGCGATTCCTGCAGTCACTTCTGTTTTCGTCGATAGCCTGCCATCTGCAATATGATGCCTGCACATGGATTGGTCACACCAGGTGAGATTCCTGAAGTGCGACTCTCTAGCTCGACGTCGGTTTATGAGCCACGTCAGGTCTTTCTTGTCCCGCCGCATGATGCATCACATTCATCGAAAAAAGGCATAAGCATTTGACTGCTTTCCGCTTTCTCTGCAACAAGCAGTAAAGGTACGACAGTGTTGCCGATATGCCTGCAACTGCATGTCGCCGCAAACAGACAACAGAGGCTGTGTTCTTACTGCACCTCGAAGCATCCGCCCTGATTGATCACTTGAAAATGAATCATCAAGTATCTCGGGGTACCGAGTTGCTGCCTGCGTTTCGTAATTGGCCAGATTCTTGCTTCTTGTTCGTGGTTGTGAAAATATCAATTCCCCAAGTTTGATGTTGTCGTGCCATTGCCTGACTTGGATGACTGTGTTTATCGGTTCAGTAATCAGTCATTGCCGCAGAAGACATGGCGTAATTGCGAATGGTGGCTGAAGGGCAGTGAGTACAACTATGAAACGGGCGCGGGTATTGTCTTTCAAATGGACATTCAGCCAGCCGAGCCAGCTACTGGGAGGCTGTATTGGAGACCGTGTTGGAGGCTGGAACTCTCTCTGCAAGATATCACATCACAGCGGATCGCGAATACGACGGGCCTCGAGTCGCGTTCATGATGGAGGGGTACGGTGCAGAAAAAAAGCGTGTGTCAAGTGTCAGGACGAGAGAAGGGGATAGAATTGCAAGCAGGTCTGGTCTGGTCTGGTCTGGTCTTTTCTGGGCTGGGCAGGAGCGATAAGGGTATGTTAGTTGGTTGTATCGCGGTTGACGCAAACAAAAGAAGCAATCACGATGCAACCTTCCGATCCCCTGATCGCACCTTCCATCACTCATGAAACCCGCGGAAGCGACCACTTTGCATACCTAGCGGATCATGACAAGAGACTATCGTGGGTGGCTGAAGAATGATAAACAAACGGCCTTTGCTTCTTCAAGCCAGACCCCGTCATCATCTTGATGCCTGCAGCGGAGAGGTTTATATCATCAACTATTTTTTTTTTTTCATGTCATCCCATACTGGAAAAATGTGTACCTACTCAGCGGCCTAAGTGCTACCATGTAGTACACTGGCATGACACTCGTTTGAAAACCAGGCACGGGGACTGGCTGGACCTCTTCCGCGGGCCGCCCTCTTGAATCCGCAGCGGGAAGGCAAAAAGGGTGCCTGACGTCTGGACCGATCTCTTGTTTTCAACGACATGAAAGAGAGACATGACAACGCAAACCTGGGCGATCGGGATATTGTCTTACATATATTTCACCATCGATTTGTTCTCCCGCGGCCACGCAACTTCGTCCGTGCCGCTCTGCAGAGACAAACGACACCACCAGCTCAGCCGCGCTCCCCTGGTCAAAGTTTAATATACCCTTTTGCAGGGCGATTAGCATAACGCCAGCGCGGAGATAAGCCCAAACCACTTCCCAACCGTCTAGACACCAACTGGAACCGGTCGCGGAAGCGCCATTCGTTCTGTTAGGGGACGTTTCGTGCTTGCGAAACAAGGTATTCTTAATTTTCACTGAATAAACGGTAAGAATTTCATCTCATAAGAATCAATAACTAGCTTCGAACAGGCGATTGTAAATTCCATCTGGATGTCGATCGACATGGCTATGAGCGACAGGAGGAAAGCTACAGAGTATGTACTAACAGGGCCAGCGGCGGACGAGACAAACCCCCAACCCCCTCTTCAGCTCTTGAAGGCTGGTAACCCAGGCAGCTGGAATTCGGAGACACCACCAAGTAAAGTACTTGGTAGATTGGATGTCTTTCCCGCAGAGTCTCAAGTTACCTAGGACTTTGATCCAATCCTGAGCGGAATGGGGATATTCTCGATGACGCCTCTAGAGAGAGCAAAGTTCAAGCCGGCTTCTTATTTGCGGAACGGGCGACCGCGGACCGTCCCTTATCGACGAACGCTCTTTTTGCCTGCAGAATCACCGGGCACAAAAGCGCCTCTTTGAGTTTTAACCATGATGTTCCAGGCCACTCGTCATACATCATGTCAGAATTGCGGACTACCAATGACTACGTGAGCGGACGCGAAGACGGAGAGTTTAAACAAGCTACCTACTCTTTTGGACGAAAATTGCATCGAGAAGCATCGGGAAAGTGTCAACAGATTGTTTTCTGCAAGGACCCCAGAAGTTTACATTTTACTTACAGACTGTAAGTCGGGGGATGGCACGGTTGACTCTCGAGAGCCAGAAACTGTCCTGTGTTTTCCCTCCCCCGGTGTTATCCAGTCTTCTTCCAAGGCAGTCTTCTAGGAGTGACGGGCAGCATAGCGCTCAACCCCCAACCACGTCAGCTACTAGCCACACGAGGAGCTCAGTGATCATTTCACAACAAGGTATCCTACATGATCTATCTCCTGCCAATCGATCATCAATGCATGTCGACCATTGGAGCGAAAGACATCAAATCAAACTGATCTAACCCACACCCAAAGAAACAATACAACAAAACAAGAAACAAGTTTCCTGTGATCTGATCATATCCGTTTTTGGTGTTACCGGCTATGCGGTGAAGGATGGACAAGGAGTTGATGCCATGTACACGGTACCAATTTTTCAATGGCTCCCCCCCTCCTTTGTAAATACCACCTAACCAGGCTTGTGACCGCGACCGTGCAAGCCCAGTAACGAAAACAAAAGGTCATCTCCGGATGTGTTATCAGCATAATAACCATCGCCATCATATCATGCCATTTTATCGGGAAATCTCGCTTGTGCTAGGTTTAGTCTCCGGTACGGCTGACAAGAGCTGAAGTGGTAAAATAAAATAAAAAAGTAGTAAGTCATAGTAGTATCCAACTATTGTGTAACCGGGTGGCTTGGCCGCGAAATCCTTCCAGAATACACACATACATACTACATACCACATATTCGCTTGATTTATATTATAATCTATAGCCGAGCCAAGCACGATGAAAACAGAAACAAAAGTAACGTGAGAAAACGAAAATAGAGAAACAAGTACCCGAGGATCGATGATAAAAATAATAAGTGGCCGCGCGATTTCTGGCCCCGACTAAAAACTGTTTGTTCTTTGTATCCATCCGTACGTACACTAGTCTCTGGCTGGGAGCAAATCTCTCTCGCGGGACGGCCCTTGACATTGGTGCGCCGAGTGTTTCTGTGTCGGTATCCTTTCCGGAATGAAATCAAAGAGGGTCCCCCGGCTGCAACGGGAGCCAGGTCGCGCGTACATGCAACAGTACGTGCGCGCGCACATCCCATAGAATTGTTTGTCTCACGATGAACGGCTTCAACGCCCGGCAAGTAGGAACATGGACAAGACAGAGACGTATGCGGCCCCCTCCCCGTCACAACATATATGTATATATGCACATCGACCGTGTGACAGCACGACAGACGGGACTGAAATGAATAAAAAAGCATGGACCGTCAGAAGGATTTTGACAAACTACGCGAAACGGCCTAGCCTGGCTGTGGCAGGTGACCCGGATGCCCTGTATCCCCACAAGGCCCCCCGCTGACGGTAGGTAGGTAAGGTAGCACACGGACTGGAAGTCCCAAGGAGCGGGCGGACGGGCTGACGGATATGTATGTAGGCAGGAAGCGCGGGAGGAGCCTAATTATGTCGGCCATGGCATGTCATGCTGCAAGGCAAAAGCCCTCTTTTCCTTCAACCCCTTCCCTTCTCCCTCGCTAGCCAATGTGCATGCCCACGATAAAGGATGATCGTGCTGCTGCTGCTGATGCCGCGACCGTTGATGATGACAATGCACTTACTGGCTGGCCGGAAAAAGCTGGCTCGCGATTGGATGTCCTTGGTCGCTCAGCGTCACGGGTCCTCCAGTATATGTAGTATGCCTGTCATCCGGGGGCACTCTCTGCTTGCCTTTGACCACGTAGCCCTCCTTCTTCCCAAGACCATGATGCGCCTATGATCGTGGGACTTTATGGACTTTTGACATGCCTACCTAGGAGGGATCGGGTGCGAAGGATGCCGTTGCATAAAGACTGCGGCGCCTTGACATGCAAGTCGTGCGAAAGGCGGTATAGCGTTCTCAGGGCTATGGTTGAATAGTAGGCTGAAGCTGGGGTTGGTGGATAAGCGGTCATGTAGGATGGGTAGGTCGATAGATACCACTACTATTCGACACTACTGCCTCATGCGTAGGTAGAATAATGCGCCTGTTCGCGGACCATGGGCCCGAAAGGCGGCAACTACACGGAGCATCTCATGATCACGAGGACCTGTGGGCATCCGAAGGCAATAGCTGGCGCGCTTCGGAGGCTCAGCCCCAGGATTGGACTGGAACGTGGGACGACAGGCTGGGTGAGAAGGCCCGGCTGAAGGGGGACAAAGGTCCGCCCGACTTGTGGAATTCCGGCGGCCCCAGCTGTGGTGAGCCGGGGTTATATGATTGGAGTCGACGCCGCGGGCCACCGCCGGCCAGTCGTTTTGTTCCCGAGAGAGTGAGCGCAGAATGCGGCCAGCGACGAATGAAGCAGGATTGCACTGCTGCTGCTGCTGCTGCTACCAATGCCTGCCCATCGGGGTACCCTATTACCGTTCCTTTCTGCCCTTCTGCCTCACTGTTTGCCTGCCCTTGCTCCTACCTGGCAGCCGTCAGTCTCTTGGTTGCTGCTCTGGCGTATGGCTGCGCGTGTGCGCCGAAGGGGGGGTATGCAGTGCAACGAGACCGACAAGGCTCACAAACGGCTTGGATGGCTGGCTCACTGGACTGACTGGATATCAGAGGGAACACGTTTTAACTTGGTCAAGGAACGGCGAGGGATGCCCAGGGCACATCCTCCATTGAGAAGCAGCCGTCTGCCAGGGCGCCACCCCAGTCCCGCACGGCTTAGCTCGAATCTGCTTAGTACTTCACCCATGCTTGCCTCTCTTCCCATGCTTGTTGCCATGCCCTCTCGGTGCCCTTGCGCACGATGCCGCCCGCGGGGCCCTGCGTGGTCGAGAGACTGGGATTCTTGTTCACTGGGACCAATGAGACTGGCGAGCCCTCCTCCCGCCTTGCCAGAGACGAAAAGGGGGGGCAGCGGAGAATATGTACGTCTTGTGAGACCGGCAGAAGGAAGGGCTCTGTCTGCAAGACGTAACGTGCTTGCTTGCTTACTTGCTTTGCTCCCTAGCCCGCCAGCCTGCCTAGCCTGAGAGTGTCCCGTCCACGAGGGGATCGACGGCGTGAGGGCGGAGTTACTAGCTAAAAAGCAGCAGGAGCAGCGTCATGTTAACACCATCGTTAATCCGTATGCCTGCCTCGTGCTTGGTTGGTCTTTCTCATTTCATCATTTCAATTCGTCGATCTGGTAAACGGGCCATCAAATAGCGCCGGGGGCAGGGTCGGTCTTACTGACCAAGAGAGACTTGTTTCGCTGCTGCTCGTTGCCGCTTGTTAGGTACGAAGGACCCGGTCGCTCTTGGACTCGTTTGTATCTGTCCATACAGGAAGCCTGTTCCAACTTCCACCCAGCTGTCCCATCGCGGGCATCCACTGGAACGTCCGTTCGCACACCCACATCTGGGGCGCCCGATTGCCCGTGAGGACGCTTCATCACGATCCTGTTGGCCACTCTGACTTGGATCTAAGAGGGAACCTAAACTAGCCTCGAGGTGCTACGATAGTGTGAACCGTGCTAAGCATTAAGGTTCGAGGGCCGATCACAACCGTTGCAAGGCGCACTTTTCGTCGCTTTGCCGTTGTACTAGTACAGTCAAATTTTCTTCTCTTTCGTTTCGGTCCAGAGTACTGCAGACTGCAGTAAAGATTTGGTAGGACTGTCATCACAGTCACGCTGGACTTTGACAGCACCTGTAACAGATTACGACAGCTCCTTGCATAACTTGATCGACGCCTCAAGGGTGAAGATTCGCCCAGGCTTGAGTTTTGTTGTACGCATGTACTCGGGCACCAACGCCGTTGGTCCTGTTACTGCTCTGCGAACTGGGGCATGCCTGCATGCCTACACATGCCACGACTACCTGTTCCTAGTTTTGAGGAGTTCTCGGGAACAGCGATGGTCAAGGGGATCCAGACACAGTGGGAGAGTATCCGCAGCCAAGGAGAGAGGCAGGGAAGTAATCAAATGAACAGGAACAGAGTGAAAAACACAACTCACGATACCTACCAGGACCACCTGTCCCAGGACCTGGGGAGGAGGGATCCGTATACCATACGGGAAGCCACGTGAACCGCGATGGGTATCGGAGATCCCGCACCCGGCAGAATCGTGTCCTCCACTATGCAAATGCTGGGTACATGCTGTCGACAGAGGGGTTACATGGTGCTGAGAAAGTTTTCGTTCAATGGATGAATGGGCGCTGTGCTGTGCTGTGTGAACCTTGCTTGTCGTCTGAAGTCTGAAAATCCGTGTCATCAAATCCACACAGCATTCCTCAACCGCTAGATTACAGGACCCTCACCGTTGACTGTCATTGAATGCCGGCCGGAGGCCTTTCGGTATGCAGTCAAGTAGTAGTTGAGCGATTTGCGCCGTCCAAACGACGATGAGTGGAAGCTTGATTTGGAAATTCGATGTCGACTCGAGCAGTTGGATGTTGGAAACCGTGACTAAGCCGATCACATATGATCGTCGATGAGGAAATGCGGGTGTGTTTGCTGGTTCGGAACATTATCACTCATCTGTGTATGCAGCCAGACAGCCAAAAAGAGGAAAGAGATGGCCGTGGACGTTGCATCAGATCCTGCGAGACGGCAAGATTGCAGGGTCGCACAAGATGATGGATAGGCATGTCAATCAAGACAGTGCTTGACCCGAAGAATCCGCAGTACCTGGGCTAGCGTCAACGGGCTATTACTCACAGGAGTCAGTCTATAAACGCTCCTTACCGCAGAGATCCTCCCCCTCAAGCCAATCCCAATTTCCATGCCGCAGCGGAGGTGAATGATGATGACCAGACCGTGGCGCCATCTTTTCTCACTTTCGCTGCCTTTTGGTCCTCTCATTCTTTTGTCGTCGCCCTTCCTCAGATGGGTAGGGCTCTTTGCAGCCCACAGGCCGAGGCTGGCGGAAGGGCGCGTATGGCGTCAGCGTTATGGTTCGTACATAATCATATGGGGTGACCGTAGCTTTATTGGCTGACGAGCGCAGGCTGTTCCATGATGCCGTCCAGAGGATACTGCTACCCGAGTCATACTCGCACCCCTCCCTCCTCCCACAACAGTCCACCCAGCAGGTAGGTTTTAGTATACTATACCCGTGGTATACTCCTCCTTCGCTGGGTTCCGCCATTTTTCGCTGTGGCTGACCGGCATCAACTCCGCACGATTTTCGGACGCGAGAAGGGAGGCGAACGTCGCGCGCGTCGGTCCGGCTTCACAGACGATCAACTTGTAAATCATCATGCCGCAGTGACACAAACTGTATTGTTACAAGGTTGATGGCTGTTGCTTGACGATGAATGGTCCATGGTGGTGCAGGTCGTCGTCAGAGTATAGTGCACTACCTAAAGCAGAGCTGCACAGAGCTGTCTGGAAATCCTACCAAAGTCGTCAGCTGGTACACTCTTTTTGGCTACTTGCGCCTGTCATGGCGATTTCGGAGGACCATGGACCGATGCGGGCGAAGATGCACGCAACAGCAGCCGTATCACACCCACCACTTTTGAACTTTGCTGATGCATTCCAAGAAACGCTTTTATTATGAACAGGGGTGTCGCTTTGGTATCATGTAGAGGCGCCCGCCGCCACTGAACTCAGTCAGACTTGGCCATCCTAGCTGTATGAGAACTTTTTACGCGAAGGAAAAAGGTTGTTTTCTCCTTCCGCATCTATCATGGGGAAGAAACAGGCGCGTCGAGATAAGAGGTCAACGTCTGCGCAGGATCAACAGGCATGTCAGCGGTAGTCCTCCGCCGGCATCGCGAGCGGTACATCTATGCAACGAGATTTTCTGCTAGCCAGTCAGCTGCGTCTTGAAACTAATACACTTCCGAGGCTTTACATAGCCCGCATCTGTAAAGACAAAATCAGAAGACTAGCTGTAGAACCACAAAACGGTTAGCAGGCGGAATGAGCATTGGCAATACCTACGCTGAACAGGATCCAAGTGGTTGGGTTGCGTGTCCGTGATTCATCATTGTCTCGGCACGGCACGGCGAGGCGAGGGCGATAGCGTAACCATTGGAGGTAAATAGCTAGAGAGTCGGCCAAGGTGTTCTCGTTTCTTGTCGGCAAGCAGACTCTTGAACTACCTATCCAGGCTCCAAAACATCTTTTTCTTGCCTGCCCGCAAGGCGCTCTCGTCTCGATCTCACACCCACAACCCGTCTAGCCGTGGTGGGTGCAATCGAAATGCAGAGGTGCGAGTGTGTCGCCATGTGAACCGTATTTAGCCTCTGTCGTCCGAGAGCCGTGGGATCCTCCCCAAGCTTGGAGGACCCTAGTCGGGCGTGCAGCGGTTCATCAGAGTTTCAAGGTTCGGTCTCGGGATTCCCCGTCAGCTCGAGCCATCTCGCTGGGATTTGGCCCTTGGGGGACCCTCCCGTTGGTCTTACCCAATGCGATGGACTTTTTGTCTTGGCAGAGTTGAGTAATACTACTACATGAATACCATTCTGCCCTTGTTCACCGTAAAGGGCAATGTTCCCTAGAAGGGCCATTTTGTCTTATGAGGCGCCGGCTGGGAATTGCGGGAGCGCGAAGGATGACGAGAGTGGGCGGTAGACGACCGACCAGGCTTGTGGGTTTTCATTCGTGATAGCGTGTTATCCACCGATATGGCGGCAAAAAGAAGAGGAAGAAGAGGAATCACCGCGGGCATTGATGCCTACCTACGCTCATGCGAGCGACTCAAAAGAGAAGCAGCGGTGTGTGAGGAGGAGGAGTAATGTAGCAGAAAATAAGGGCAGAGCGAGTGGACAACGGGCGGGAGCCAGTGGATTGTGGCAGGGGAGAAAAAGAAAGCTGAGAACCAAACCTTTGGAACCGCCAACCCGCCGTCGGACGAGCCAACCGCAATTTCAAAACTGTCATCTGAGCCCAAGAAGCTGCAGCCGAACATTTCTAAACCTGGGATGTGGTATGGTAGGTAAGGTAGGTACGGAAGGTACTTGTGGTACTTGGTTGCGAAGCAGCCACCTCGAGCACGCGTACCTTCCTACCCTCCTTCCTACCGACTATGAACTCTACATGGCGCTGCAATCGAGTGAGACAAGACAGTAGACGGCGAGCGCATCCATCAATTGGGGTCTGGCTCTAACCGAGTAAGGGCAGATGGTGACACTGTATCACCTCCGTACCTCTTTCCTCCGTGCATGCATCGCAGGCTTGTCCCTGCCATATCTGCTGTCCCTGCTCGGTCCCTGCAAGGCGACGCTCAGTATGTATTCCGTAATATCGAACAAGGAACAGAGGGAGAGGGAGAGAGGTCCAAGAGCGAAGACGCTGCCACTGCCACTGCCATGCACCTCCCAGCTGCCGTCCATCGGCCCAGCGCATGCTTCGTGCCTAGGTTAGCTCGGGACTGTTCTGTTGTACGAGGTACGTAGGCAGGCAATTGATTGTGCGTGTGTTACTGGCCAGCTGACTTGACAAGCATTGATCGATGAATGATACCCTACATTACTGATATACCTAGGTCACTTGGGCGCGGTCCAGAAAGAACGAAACAAGCCACGCCGCCTAGGTAGGCATGCATTGACTTTGTCGTTGATACCTTCCGATAAATATTATAATATGCAACGCCCAGGCAAGAGGAAGGTGCGGTGCGGTGGATGAGCGCTTCATACATCAAGCAAGTGAATTGTCGTCGTTTGCCCCGCTGTAATGAATGGCCAGACCCGCACGCCCTGCCTAAGGTAGGAGCGCAGTTGATCTGACTGGTGTCAGCTGCAATACTTTTTTCTCTCTGGGGAAAACAACGGTAATCAATGCCAATCAGCCACCCGGCCGATACAATAATTGAGCAGTAAAGAGGAAGTGGCGCATACGCAGTGACTTTGATAAATCAATTATTACCATAAAGCCAGTGACCCAACATCAAACAGTATTGATTGCCATTGCTAATGGAATCATTGCTATTGTTGGAAGCTTGTGAGTCCTCGACTGTTCCTGATTTGTGATAAGTCACTTCGCTCACCCGAGGATGATTTCATCTCTCCAAGATCCGGGGTCTAGAATGAACCCTAGAACTTCAGAAGGGCATAAGTTTCAGCCTTGCAGCCGAAGCAGCACTCACATTTCAAGCACAAATGCACGCCTCGGAAGAATGGTTACTGGCCGTTTGAGCGTGTAGTCATACCAGCAGTCCCCCAAGAAACATGCGGGGAAATGAGGGATGCAAGCAGCGACTACATGAAGAACTTCATATACCTCTTTATGTTCTTCTACAAATAGTCATGTGCTGTTTGCTTAAATGCTCTGCGAAGCTGGTGGAATGTTTGCCAAGACCCGGCAGGCAATACAAATATAATGCGTACACTCCAAGACAATGATTTGCAAGAACAACAGATCCAAATAGTCGATCACCGATGACCGAGCTAATTTTGAAAATATGTCTAAAAGTTCATGTGAACTATATATATCAGACCCTTCCGTTCAAACAGAGAAATTCCGTCTTGTACTTCATATATCAGATATCCACCCTGGTTCATGTACAAGTAATATCCACAGCGATCCTGCGCATCCGGCGGGGAATATCTGGGACCATTTCGTTCGGCGAAGCGACGACTTCGGGAGAGGGGGAGCGA
This sequence comes from Pestalotiopsis sp. NC0098, assembly GCA_022432395.1. Taxonomy (NCBI): domain Eukaryota; kingdom Fungi; phylum Ascomycota; class Sordariomycetes; order Amphisphaeriales; family Sporocadaceae; genus Pestalotiopsis; species Pestalotiopsis sp. NC0098. The sequence goes on from JAJKLJ010000008.1 coordinate 1,503,353, forward strand.
AGGAATGGATGGACTGACCTGATTGATTGACAGCTGCATTTCTACCTGTACAACCAGTGACCATCGAGCAAGCCCGCCCACCTTACATTAGAGAACGGGCGGCGCAGTGGGCGGGTGGATTGGAGCCAAGTCAAGTCACTTGGGTTGCTCAGCTGCGGCCCGATCTGCGGCCACCAAGGCCCGTTCTGACGGGTTCCGGGATTTTAGACAACTAAAGCTGGATTTGATTGGAACAAAATCGGCCTCCCCTCGAGGAATTCCTCGTCTGTCCCGCATTTCTGGGGCCTCCATCGCATCGCATCGCATCCATCTTCAACGCTCGCATCAGATACTTTTCTTACATACCTAGGTAGGCGACCTGCGTACCAGGAGAAGACATGCCAGCAAGTCCATTCTTATGCTGGTCGCTCCGCCTTCTCCTCTTCCTGGCCCGGTGCCTCCCTCGGTTATAGTAGTCGGCCGTCCTGGACCCTTACCGTTATTTATACCTCTTCTTTCCGTAGTTGGTGGCTTGCATTTATGTGTAACATCAGACCTGGCGCCTCGCTGATACTATTTCTATTTTTTCCGCTCTTCAGATCTGGCGACGGGGATAACGAGGTCGTTATCAATCCTTTCCGTGCCGACGAGATAACATCATATGAGCACTGGCTTTCGGCAAGCTTGAAATCGGCGTTTCTAGGTTCCAGTCAAAGATTCTTTCCTACCTACTTGAAACCAGTCGATTGAGCATTGGCGTTATGTAGGGAGGGTTTGTCAAGAATTGCATCATTATACGCTTACGTGCTACCACACTCCCGGAAACACATCTCTTCCCCACGAGGGAGCGGCTCTGTAGGTAGCCAAGGTCTAGAATCCTGCCAGATCCAGCCGATATGATAATCCCCTCCACTGCTGCTCTGAAAGGATCCATTTGCCTGACGCATGTTGTTCGTGTTGAGGGCAGTGGTCATAGGGCCAGATGGCTTCGTCATACTAATTGGCTGTCACAAGTTGGACTACTGGCTGGTCCGCCGGCCGGCTCCAAGATAGCACATGGCACGCCAGCCACTGAGTGGCCTCTCTGACACACGCCCACCGAACATCTGATCAACCGTCGGTCAGTCCATCATCATGGGCGACGACGCGAAGCCGAAGGCCCATCTCCACAAGGTGGTAGTCATGGAGATAGTATCAGTGTTCAGATGGGACATGGTCTCTCTAGTCGCCCCTGGCTAAAGAGCAAAAACCCACCATTTTCCCCGACTCATGATTCTCGTCATCACGTCAGGATCCTCAACTGGGACCCGAAGATGGCCCTGGCCGTCTTAACCCCAGAGCTTCGGCTGTGGCACGCACCCCGTGTATGGCAGCGGTTTTTGTTTGGCATGGCTCCATCGTTGGGGTATGATAGTGTACAATAGAACGGCCCCGGCTCCGTTTGACAAAGCCCATGCCTTTTTGCTGCTATTCCTATCTTTAGGAGCGAATTTCGATATGGCGGCAAACATGGACACTTCCCAGGCTGACACACTCGGCCCTTGCTGTTGATATTATCGTGCTGCCTCCAACAGAGCTCGATGGCCACCGCGGGTTTCTCTTCGTGTTCGTAGACGTAGATCGTGCTGCCGACTCTCGAGCAATGCGGTACGCACATTCCGTCCGATGCCATCCGTCTGCCTAGGTTGTCACAATTGGGCACGTTTCACCTGGCTTACCTTGGGCAGCTGCACCCTTATCAGCTCCAAGATGGCCGCGTACACGATGCTACAGGCGGGAGCTCCCAGTCAAGAGACGGGACCTGTCGGTCTTCTGAAAGCTGGTCACACACGCTGTTAGCTGAGCGCGTCGTTTACAACTGCCGACTTGTGCCATATTGCTTTTTCCTCGCTGGACCTCTTCAGAGTGTTTTCTTTTTCGTCACTCAGTTGACTTTCCCAAAAGTCTGGATCAGCCAGCAAGTCATCACGTCACACTGCCTCTATGTATAGGGAGTCCACACCCCTAATTTTATTTTACCCTGACCCGGCTGCAACGTGCTAACTCTGGGTCTGGTCGCCAGTCAGACACACAACCATCCTTGCGCCCCAGCCTGCAGCCCCCTCCGAAGAAAAAGGGACCTCCCGCGCCAGAGGGTATAGCCTCTGGGTAGCCTCCTTCGGGTCAAGGTACTTGGCCGTCCGTTGCTCGCCGGGGTCATGTACCTCTCGGTACCTACCTTGACGCCCCACCTAGGGTCCCTGGGTACCTCAATGGGTACCGTAGGTAGTACGGTTGGCCCCGCTAGTGTTCCCTCCTCTCGTGCCATGTACCGTACCCGCATTCAATCGCCGTCTGTCTGTCTGTCTGGTCCGTCCTGGGCGGTCGTGCCACCGCTTTGCTGCTGCTGCTCTTCTGCTGCTGCTGCTGCTGAAAGACGACAAGTGCAGGAGGGAAACAGGCGGACAGACGGTATGTAGCGACGGTAGGTAGTGTGTTCGAGCTTACCTAGGGCAGCTAGCTCTGCTTCCCTGCTACTGCTGCTGGTGCTGGGGTTGCCGCTACGTACTTCCTTCTCTCTTCTCTTCCAATCCATCATCCATTCATTCCCCCAAGCCATTGATTGAGCCCAGGTGCCGACCATCGATCAATTCCACCTCCGGCCGTCCATTGAACCCATTATTCCATCCACCATTGAAAATCCATGGGCTGACCGTACGCATACATACCCGGTCCAGTACCTGCCTCACTGCTGCGTACCGCCCGCTGTGCCAAGTACATGACAGGGTTATCTCATGTAACTCTAACTAAGCCCTCTCTCTCACCTCTCACCTCTCTTCGGTCGAGTCTCTTTTTCTCTCTCTCCACCAATATTACACTGCCTGCTTGTCCTTTGCACCCAAGAAAAAATCTCACCCGATCTCTTTCTTCCCTTCCGCAGGCATTTAATTAGTGTCCTCCTCCCACACACCCGACACCCCTTCCCTCCTCCTGCTGAGAACAACTTTTTTCCATCGCTCGACCTTTCCGTCTGTTAGGTCGACCCAACGCTGGTTTCGGCCTACCCTCTGGTTGGGGGTTTGATACTTTGGCTGGCATCCAGAAAAACCAAAACCTGAGCTGGCCTTTCTCGTATCTCACTGCCGTTGGAACTCTACTCTCCTTTTTTTATTTTCCGCGCCGGCCTCCCAGATCTCACTATCCACCGGTTGCTAGAGCGGGCTTGGGAAGGAGAACACTTATTGTCACGGCCTGGACGGTTCCAAAAGTGGACGAAACTGACTCAACTGCCTGACTGACTTGCCTAGTCAGACCTTCTCTTGGGGCGGATTTGGGTTCGGCGTTCGCGAGCAGCATTTTAAACATTACGCTCCAACAGGCCTAAGGGACGGCCCGGCACCTCTCGCAACGCGATCTCTGAATTCTGAATTTTGTTCTCGGGGATTTGGATTCTCTCTCCTTCTACTCACTCAATCAACCATCGACGTCAGAAGTTCCAAGGAGCGATACACTCGCCATCTCTCGCGGGAATAACTGATTACAAGCACACGACTGTATCTGGACGTGGGTTGTCAAGGCGCAGTATCGAAACTGGCGCCCCTCAGCCTCCGTCACCGTAGCATGGCGGAAGAGTATCGACATAGGGGACCACCTAGAAACGATCAGCACGAGTCTCAGTACCCCCCTTTGCCAGGTGAAGAGGACGATCGTGCCAGAGGCCTTCCGCATCACCCACGACCACCAATGGCTGCCGGAGCAGTCACCCTGCCGTCCATTCAGGACCCTAACGGGCCTTATGCCCAACCGCCTTCAAGAGGCGGCTGGGACTCGCGCTCTGCCAACTATGGAGCGTCTCCCAGCTCTGCCAACGGATATCCTCCGCCAGGCAGCGCGCCGCCAAGTCATTCGAACGGCTACTCTCCTCCTCAGAGCTCATATCCGGCTCCACCGGGTGCCTCGTACTTACCCCCCGTGCAACCGCACCCGACGGACGCGAGAGCTGGGTACCCTCCTCAGCAGGATCCCCGCGCAGGTCCCTACTATCAGTCGCAGAGGCCAATGCCACCCAGCCCTTACGCGCAAGATAGCTATGGCTACGCCTACCGCCCGGATCGTGGCCCCCCTGGATATCCTGGGGATTATCCTCCAGGCGGCCCAGGACCAGCTGCCATGCAGCATCAGCAGGCAGCACCGCGACAGAGAACCTCAATCGCCTGCAGATATTGCAGAAGGCGGAAGGTAAGCGGCGGCATCGTAGTGTTCGTCTGCCAAGAGGCGCGCTGACAAGATTTCTAGATTCGATGCAGTGGCTACCAAAATTCACCAGGAGGCAAGTGCACAAATTGTATCAAGATGAACCAGGAGTGTGTATTCCAGCCAGTTTCGTCAGCTGCATCCACGGCATTTGTGCCGGTCTCTGCACTGCAGAACATCCCGCCCGGCACGCAGCTATACGGTTCCTATGGCCAACCACTACCTGGAGGTGGAGGAGCGTCGTACCCGCCTCCCGGGCAATACGATCAGCCTCTGCCATCACCTACGGGTTCTTTCGCTGGCTACCCCGACGACAGATCTGATGCCGGTAGAAGGCGCCAGAGACCCCCCGAGGAAGATCACGCTATGCGGCTGCCTCCTCCAACTACTTTCCCGGAGGATAATATTCGAAGACGATCACCATCGTCGAGCAGCAGCCCCAACCACTTGGCTCCCTACCCGCCACTATCGGCTCAGCCTCCGCCGCAACCACCCTACGACAGCAGAACACCTCCACCTAGAGGCAGTCCATCGGGACCACCGCCTACGGGGACATCTGCAAATTCAGTCATGAGTCTGGGGAGTATCATGGATTCCAACCATGACATTGACCGCGGCATGCTAGGCAGGCTGAATCGCCAGAAAAAGTAGGGTACCCAAGTCTGCTGTTCTACACGTGGGAAGACAGCAACAATCGCCAGGGACGCGCGATGAAGGCGAAGCAGTACTGCTGGGCAGTCCGCTCTCCTGGCCCAGGATCGGCCAGCCAATCTCGATCCAGGAGAGAACCGTTCATCAACTAATACACTCTTCTACTACACGACTCGACGAATCTGCTACAGCCCCAAAGACTTTTTTCGTTCTTTTGCCGGCAAGCAACTTCCCGGGCAATCACGCAAACAAAAAGAATACGATCATGAAGACGGAGCTCGCGCGCTTCTTACGATGACATCTCAAAATGGTTCGGTTGGCACAATCTTAGATCAGCCTCGTTCGGCAACGAACAATCAGCGCGTATATCCATTGCATTTTTTGTTTTCTCTCCTCTTATTGTTGACTCCCCCCAGCCACTATTGTGTTTTTCGATGTTTTCTTGAGATTATGGCACCTCGTTTCGTTTCGGGAGCGAATCTGAGAGGGGAAAGAATGGGCTCGCCTCGCGGCAAAATCGGATTTTCAGCACACTGCATGCCGGGGCATTTACGGTTCGCTCGTCAAGTCGGCGCAGGAGGGACTGGGCTACACGGGGTGTGGTCGATTTCACAAAAAAGGGTTGTTTTCGACAAGAATCATCAGATGCGGTTTTTCGATGGTTCGGCCCGAGAGTCGCGGACATTCGATGTACTATTCCAAAAGAAGACTATATTTGAGCTGAGGATGTAGTTTGGTATTGGTAGATGAAAAAAAAAAAAAAAAAAAAAAAAAAAGAATAACAACAAAGACTTGATTCTGCCTTCAGAGGAACTTCTGCCGATTCGGACATTGGCGTTGTTGTTGATGCATAGCTGCCTGTGCCATTTCTGGGGCGAGCGCCAGCCACGGGTCAATGGCGTGTCCACGATGGGATGACAAGTTCTTCTTCCAGCGTATCAAGTCACGGACAGTCGTCGGCGTCGCTACCTAGGACCTAGTAGGACGGGCGTGTGGCGCGTCACGAAGGTAGCTGAAAGGCGACAGCGACAGCGACAGCAGCAGGAGGAGTGGTGGGTCCGAAGAGGGAAAAAAGACGCCAAGTTCTTGTTTTCAATCACCCCCCGGGCCCCCCAAAGGCAGGAAAGTTTGGGGGTGTGCCGAAATGATGTGCATGAGCGTCGAATGCAAAGAATTCGAACCGCCCCTAGTGGCTACACTACACTTCTGATTTTCTACATGTGGTTACCTTTGATGGGCAAACTGCGACAAAATTTCCCAAGTCGTTATCTTGTGTTAATTACCGGCTGGCAGCGGTATCCTGGCCATATCCGAAGCCTGAGGATGATCACGCGGCATACCGCGCGGGGGGGAAGCAGAGCTTGGTTATTATTTGGTATCCCCCCCTTCCCAAGTGAGAGGGAGAGGAAGAAAAATTCAAGAGTCCTTCTCCTCCTTTTTTTCCCTTCGTTTGGGAACCAAGTCCGTGCCTCGTCTCGTGCTTGTCCGGGGGCATCGTTGCAAGCTGCCACCCAGACTATTGGTGGTTCAGAACCGTGATGAACAGGACAGAGCAGAGGGAGAAACTGTAATTCTTTGACTTCCCCCTCCACACCCCTCCAGTGGTGGTTTCTTCCTGGAGCGACCATGGATCAAGAGATCTTCATCTTTTCTTCTTGCCATGCGACATCCTGCCCTTCCTCTCCGTTGCCCCTGACATGACGTCCACCTAAAAGTTGACGTGACATGCCCCCTGATTCTGCTATACAATGTATCACCATGTAGTCTTTTTGACGTCGCGTTGCGCACCAGCGCGGTTCCACCCCCCTTTCTCCCGAGAGGCGGCGTCGGAAAACATGCCCCCGGGGAGCGGCGCACGAGGGAATAGCAGCAGCAAGCAGCAGTCAGTAGTGGGAGAAGACGAAGAAGAGCATTGCAACTTCACGGCACTACCCTACTGTTCCGCCGCCAGTGCTAGTTTGAAGGGGGAGGGAGGAAAAAAAACCATGCCATGCCATGCCGCGAAAAAAACGGGCTCCTTCTACCACCCCCCCTCCCCAAAACTCAAAAGCAGCCGTCTCTGACACCAAGGGCCGCTTGGAGCGCCGCCGCGTTCGGCCAGTCACTGTCTCGCGATTCGAAATGCGCTGGGATGGGGCCCTGAGACTAACAACCTAGGGGGGATGGGAAGGCTGCCACTACAGATACATTGTTCCTTCTTAACTAGTTTGCTAGTTAAGGGGATGGGAGGAGGGGGAAGCCTTTCCGGGTGGAACAAGTCGGTACGATATCCGTCGCGAGGACTGATTGGTGCCTTCGCAAGACGAGTCGTCAAAGCAGTAGACTATCCAAGCAGTAGACTATAATAATGAGACATACCTCGGGTCATCTTCTATGAGTGGATGCCTTTTTTGGTTTGTAATAAGGCCATGTTTGCTTTCCGTTCTTCCTTCGTCTTTCGTGCTTGAGCCCACCCCATCGTCTAGTATCGCTAAAGGTTTTTTCTTTCTTCCCTTGGCTCCGAGCGACGGGAGCCAATGGGATTCTAGAAACGGCCTCTGAGCAAGTTGGCTATTGTAAGCTGATCCATAAAGGTAATGCGCACTTAAAGACGGAGGAGGAGGAGGGAGTGGGAGAGACAAGAGGGCCACGAAGATGAGGTGAGGGGGAGAAAACTTTGTCGTAAAAGCTATTCCCACTTCACAATACTACTGGGAGGGAACAGAGGAGGAGAATAGAAGAGAAAACAACAAGAACAACAAGATATCTGCAAGCCTGGAGAGAGACCAAATGGAGAATTACAACAAATGTCTAATCATCTACGTGTTGACGCGGTTTGGTAGTTACATAGTGCGTAGAGCATGTTTGTTCTTGTTTGCCCAGGGCAGATTGGAACGCCGGGCAACCGGCTCTCTGGCTAATGACAGATATTCATCATCACGATCACGATTTTTTCACTTTTTCCCACAAGACAATCCCCGTCTTCCGCACTCCCTCCCTCCCCCCCCCCCCCCCCCCCCCCCTTTTCTTTATACCCTCTAGTTGTTCTCATCTGAGTCTGGACGAGTCTTCCTGCATACGATACTCGGGCTGACTCCTCCACACCACCTCTCGGCCAAGAGAGAGACGAAAAAGGCCTGTAGTGGCAGCACCAAATTGTAATTTAGGGTACCTACAGTAGCTGGCCGTTTGCGGGCAGATGGGCCATGGCTAGGCGGGAGTAGTGGCGCGCCTTCAGGTGCCCCCTCCAAAGCTCTTAACTTTAAGCAAGATTCTCTAGGAACGGAAGATTGTTCTTCTTTGGGTTTTCGGGGTAAGTTTTTGTCTATTGTTGGCCATACGATATTCGAATTGGGCACCGGCTAGTCTCATCGAGAACATCCGGCAAAGTTTCTTATGTGATAGAGAAGACGATAGAGGAGGGTTTTCTTGTCGAGTGTAGAGAGGAGAGTTACTAAGATATCGACTGCCCGCCGCCCGGTTTTTTCTACACATGTTGCTGCTAACAGTGCGCTTCTCGCCCACGAGGTTTATGCTCGGCTGACTTTTAGCATGGCCATGTGCCGGCGCCGAAAAAATAGAGGGAGACATAATCTGCTAGGTCCAGCCTTGCGGTAGGCCGTCGGCCTTTGTTTCTGGACACTAGGCGTTTGCGAAGTTTCCTTGGTTTCCAATGGTTGAACCCCTGAGAGTCATAGCTCTGTGCTGTTGCCTTCCCCCCTCCTGAGCAGGTGCAATAAGAAGAAAAACGTACGATAGCAAACGTTGAGAGATATACACTTTCTATCCAGGCAACTTGGCAGCCAGTGCCACCACACAGCGCAGCTGCATGTATAAGTGAGTTGGGGGAAGGAGAGTGACCGAGTCCCCCATGTCCTGGTTGACATCAAGAAAAGGGAACAGACAATCTTGTTTTTCCTTCACTAGGCAGCACCGGGCCGTTGGGGGGTATATCCCAGACTGTACCAGGAAAGATGCCCCAGGTGGCATGATAGATCGCCCTCCTCCCTTCTTCCTCGCGCCGGGTACAGTACATGAGATTGCTCACACGCAGCTTTCGGCATGATCAAGTAAATTGTTACCCTTTTGTAGCTCTTTCCCCTCCAGAACTCTCGGAGAGCGAGACGGACATCTTCTTTTTGATGGCCCATTTGGCAATATCGTTGTTCTATATGCTCCGGTAGTCTTGGGGCGCAACAGGAGGGGTTGCTTCCAAACACGGGGCTTTCTCGATTTTGGAGAAAACTTGGAAGTACAAGTTCGGTAGAACTCTTATCTACATGCACCTGACTCTTCCGGATGCCCTGATCTCCTTGACTTGTGCAACTCTCGGCGGCTCGTGAAACGACTGACTACAGAGGCCTGCGATTCCTTCTGGTATTGCCTGATATGCCGCTCAATTCCCTGATAGCGAACCCTCGAGGGAAGTAGTGCTATACGTACGTATATTACAACGCAGCACTTCTACATTCAGATACATTCCTGCTCACTCCTGGCCGGGAGTTGTCAGGTCAAGGCTTTGGCTATCTCCGGTGCAGCGTTTTGGCAACAGTCATTGTCGAGTCCTTTCTGCTACAAACCTCTTTCCCCGCCATTGCTTCTCACGCGGGCGCTGGGATGGTCATTGACATCGAATACACTGTCTCTCGCTTCCAAATGGTCCCTTCACGCAAGGAGATTATACGTGACCAATAACCCTTATCGCTCAAACGATTCTCGTGTCTTTCGGGATGCGTACCTGGGAATGTTCGGCAACATTCATCATGTGGTGGCGACATTAGGAACTCTTGCAGAGTCTTCGATATCAGGCAGCTCCCATTTGTGACTCATCAGTCCGCAGCGCGAGCAGCAAGAAGACCCGGTATCACCAGTACTTTCTTTATCTTGAAATATGATTTAATTGACTTCAAGTATATCGGTGGTTATCAGCAAAAGTCTCTCCGTATTTACCCCTTTCGCATCGGCGCCGTGAAAAGAGGGAGGCAAAATGCTCGCGGCGCCCGTCCGCGACCGACACGGGATAGCAGCCGCGCGGGCAAGCCGAGCACAGCGAAAGTTACACATGGAAAAGCCAAGCATGCCAGTTGGGTGCTCATGCGTCCGGGACATGGGTGCCCAGGCTCACGCTTGTGCAATGAGTATATATCCCCCTTACGAGGCGTGATTGTTGTGGAAGATGACGGCCACAAGGAAATTCACGTCTCGGTCCGTCGTGGAAAGAGACTTCCGATGCGCCCTCTTTCTGTTGATGCTACCAACTCTCGAGCTCGTAAACCCGGGGATGGGTGTATGTTTGCCGAGAGATAAAGTACTTGTACAGGACGCCGTATCCGGGCAGTTCGGGGCTACTGCTTGCTTCTCTTGATCTTGATTGGTTTGCGATCTATCTGTAAATTGACGATGACTCCCTCATCAAGAACATAGTTCTTTCTTTTTGGGGTTGTGGCGGTATGGGATGACATCAGGTTTGTGCCAAACACCACGCTCTGCGTGCCGTGTATATGCTAATTTTCGGCCCGTACTTTCTCTGACAGAGAATGGACAAGAGTCAAAAATGGGCGAGACCCTGCATAATCGTCCGTCGTTGCCTAGATGAATGTACGAGCAAAGGGAGGAAGGGAGGGAGGGAGGCGTCGGTCGGTCATGCAAGCGACGGCCCGGACGGACATGTCTCCTGCGAGAGCGTTCCGGAAGTGTATCTTGGTCAAGCATGGGCGAAACGAATCACAAGAGAGGCCCAATTGCATATGCTCGTCGACCAAAAAGGGAAATGATGATTCCTTTCGTCCCAAAGTCGCAGTTCGGCAGCGGAGTCTATCTGTCGGGGCGTGGGGTGGCAAATCGCCATTTTTCTGTTTCGGGTCGGACGTGCCTTGGATTATGGACTACCTAATTCTGACCAGTACATGGCGTCAAGTAATCAAAGTCTCTATTACAGTGTTCCTGAAAGGGTCTCCGGTACTTGTCTTGTATCCGAAGGGATCGTCGATGGCTTACCCCGAAAACATGATCGTACCTGTACTTGGTTGTCTGGAGAGTGGTAAATTGGAAGGGAGGCTTGGACCGGTCCCGGGTGATGTATTCTATCATATATCAGGTACCCTAGACACTGAATTGCCCTTGCCGGCCGGGGAAAGAGTCAGAAATTTGCTCCGTACCCGATCTTGATATTTCAATTCTGAAGTCTGTCTTGTAGCCTTCCTTCGTGGTAACGTCACGAAGAACGATTTTCCAATACCTGAAATCAAATAGAGGAAACTCATGAAGCGTCCGAGTATATCACAGTACTACGGGTCTTCGACATCGTAATATTCTATAAAGCAGAAGAAAACGGAATATAGAATCTCTTTTTATTGTTTCCCTCGGTTTCGACGGTCTAGGTACGAACAGCGACATTCCCTATAGTATTCCGTGTATTACTGCAACTACTGAACTATACACGCGCATTCCCTTGAATTGAGAACAAAATGTTTCCATGTCATCTAAAAGACGAGTCATGTTTATATGTTTTCTGCCTTTTTCTCTCGGTGCTCTGGCAACTATTTGTGTGGACACAATGGCTGGCCCCACATCGGTAGCGATCAAAACACATGCTCGCCGTGTTCTGCCCCTGCATGATGGGTTTACAACTTCTTACCTTGCCGTTTCCGTTTTGCATTACACCAAAACTACACACTACATACAATGCGGATATAATACATGTTCGACCAAGCTGCTGTGTCGAGTTTGTCTTGCATTTATAAACTTGGTTGTCCCCTTAGTGTTAGCGTGGTGTGGGCTCAGTGAGTTAAACCATCGTTGGCCATGATTGGACGGCTCATGAGGGTGGAGTATACAACGAAAAGGCCTGGGAGACTATATTATCTCAAGACAACAAAACGTGCAGAACTTGTTTTCTTAATTGGAAAAGCGTTTCAATATATGATACGAGTGTGTTGTAAACTGCATTGCTCAGTGTCGCGGGCAGATAGTCGTCTAGTGTCCATTGGGCATCGAGATACTACTCCGTACTACAAGTAGATAGATGGCTATTCGAAGTAGCAGCTTGTGTCTGACCATCTGCTGCCTATTGAAAGTTATTGCCGTATTTCAGTATACATTTCCTGGGCTTGTCTTGCTCCTCCTGTTGTCTATTTCTTAGCACCTACGACAGACCAGCTTTTCAGAGCAATTCTGCACTGCCGAATTCTGACGTTGTATTATGTCTCACACGCAAGCCCGTCGCTCCAACAAAGCCAAGGCGTTCTCGGTTTTCAGTCCTCAAAACGGATGAGCATTCTGTCTGGGCTTCTATAATATCGTATCACTCTTACGGGAGAATGTCTGGCGTGGAGACTTAGGGTGGAAAAATCTTTCAGATTGCCCATGTCGGCGGTGGGATGCCTTCGTTGCAATTTCACATACCATCACATCGACTCAAGATATACACACGCAGTAAAAATGATCAAATTTTGCAGATGTTGGGATATCTCAACACTTGAAACGACTATGCCTAGGTCAGGTAATTGGCCAAACAAAAAAGGGACCAAACTCATGTCAAACACATGTTCATTTATCGCTCAAAACTCAGGTCCATGCCCGCGCCCAGAAATGAAGACTATTCGGCTCCGCGCCCTTCCAGCTCAAAACGACACGAGCAAAGCTCACACATGAACATCACTTTGCAGATAACTCATATCTGCAGGGATCCAGAAGCTTTTAGTATCGATACACAGGCTCCTTGCTCCTCTGTGGCGACACTTCGTAGATGCCCTCCTCTCCCTCGGTACTGTCCACACGCGACAGTTTTGAAGCCCCAGAACGGCCACTCGGAGCAGCACCATGCATCGCTTCTTTCCCGACGGCGCTCTCTTGTCGACCCAAGTAGCTTGGCGTGGCACCGAATCCGGGGTGAAACGGCTCGTATGCAAGCCTTGGCTCGTCGTCGTCATGTCTCGCGCCGCCAGCGCTTGAGCCTCCGGCATAAGCCCCCGAACCAGAGTGGTCGGCTACAGGATCTCTAAAGGGATCGTCCTCGGCGGGAGGCGTATGCGATCGCGAAGCCGAAGCCGAGGCAACACTATCGTAGTCGACCTCCTTTCCTTTTCCTTTCCTTTTTGGGGGAGGCATGGACGGCGCCTCATAGTCGTCGGAATCATCATCCATACCGGGGTTCGGCGAAGGGCGCCTCGAAGACCCGGCCCCGTTGGACACCGGGGCAGTCATGTGGTCAGGCGCAAGTGCGGGATGGCCCTGGGGCTCATTAGCCGCGCCAATCCCGGCGTGCTTCCTGGCTTGCAGCATGGCACGTTGGTGTAGGCTGAGAGCAGCCTGCAGGTGCTCATTTGTATCGATCAAGCTCTCCATGGTGTCATTATCCGGCGCGGGATTCTCAGCCGTCATGTAGCCCTGTATGCTTCGGCTGGCGCTCGTGCAGCGATCTGCAAACTCCTTCATGAAATCATTGTTTAGAACCTCACTCGTCGGCGTGTTGGTAACGACCTCCTGCAGCAGCTTGGCCGACGTCCGGGCCTCCTCCAAGCGACTTGCCAACTCCACAGGATCTGGCAGGGCGCGGTTCGTGTGATTTCGCGAAAAGTAGTTTTGAGAGTGGAAGTTTTGTGCTTGTGGGTTGACCGGAGGGGCATTGCCGTACATTTGGGGCGGAGGCTGAGGTTGCCGGTTCTTGTTGACCATGTTAGCAGCGATGATGGGGAAAGAAGAACAGGATACAGTCGAACTCACCCCTGTTTTTTGCGCCCTCTCCTTCTCCTTCCTCCACATCTCGAGGAGCAATGCTAGCCCTTCGTCGTACGACTTGGTGTTCTCGTAGTTGTTGAGAGTTTCCATCAGCATCTGCAACACACTGAGATCGTGGCAGCTTCTCAGGACCTCCTTTGCCGTGTCCACAAACTTCTGATCCATGTTTCTCGTGAAGGTCGGGCCCGGGTTGTCGGCGAGGATGCGCATCAGCATGATGGCATTGTATTGGTAGGACGGCTTGGACCAGTAATCCCTCTTCAGGTACTTCCTGATGAGGCGCGCACACTCAGCGGCGGCCTGTGGCGACGACTCGGCTGCTTCGACGATGGAGGGCAGGTAAGTGACTTCATCGCCGGTGCCGTCGGAGCTGCTCGACTCGCAAAACGTCCTCTGTTCACAGACTTGATTAGCAATTTGGCCCAGGTTTCGGCGAGCCAAGGGATCGGGGCTGGACGCTCGGAGGAGGTCTGCACGAACGTACCACGCATTGAGACGCGATGCCCTCGGGGCTGTCTGGTGCTGCTCCCGAATCGCTGCCATTGCCTGTCGAGGATCAGAAGTCAGTTCAACTCAAGCGGGCCTCGCGGTGATGTGCGCATGTTCCCTGGTAGGCAGCCTTACCGCTTGTTCCCTTGCGCCGAATGCTGTCAAACACCTTGTTCATCCGCAGCGACTTCATGGCGCCAGAGGTTTTGTAGATCAGAGCAACTCGAGAAGCGACAGTTGTAGGAAAGAGAGGCGCCTGCTTTATTATGTAGGTTTACTCGGGGCGGGTTCCTGTGTAAATGAAGCAGGGGCCGTTCGCAGCTCCTTCGGAGCCTAGCGTCTTTGAATGCCAACAAGCCAGGTACGTATGGTATGGGGAGATGTTGCGATCGATGCTCTTGGTGGGTAGGGTCGGTTTAATGGCAAGCCAGCTCAGCAACAGCGGTCTGTCGCTCAGCTCTCGGTAGAAAATGTGAAGAGAATTGCGGTCTTTTGAACAGTCGGAGATGTTGTTGTGTGCTGCAAGACATCCGAAGACAAGAAACACAAAGGTGTTTGACGTTTTTGACGACCTTCCATGCGAATCGGCGCGACGTCAACTGGGAATTCCAACCCACCCCGTAGTGCCGTTTTTTACCCTACGTGCACCACTACATTGGGAGGGCCCCGCGCCTAGGGTCCAGGTGATCATCGTTAGATCGCCCCTAGTTTGGCAGTGGCATTACTACTTTGATAACCCCAGTCCAGGCAGCCAGGGCCTAGCTCAGGTCGCTGGTGATTTGGTTTGGTAATAATTGTCCCGTTTCGACAAGATATCAAACCGTCTAATGAAAGGCAGACCAACAACCCCATAAGATCATGCGTGTATATGTGCTTCGTCTATAAACAACTGAGCTTCTGGCTTGAAACCTCTCGTGATATAAGTATCCTCTTTATTCCAATGATAGGTATATATGTATAAAATACATCGTGGAGCGTATACCGTTCCAGACCCGATACATAAAAGTATAAAGCTAGAAACGCACCAAACCGTTATACGTCTATCTGAATAGAGTGCATGTGGATACCGACTTGACCTACCGTATTTGAGTACTATGGTGTAGGCCAGGCAGCCAATCTTGACTGCGCCGCAATCGATGTCTACCAACAATATCCCACGATTGAACGAGACGAAATACGTTTACGGGTGGCTCAGTGTGCCTCATCTACGTAATGCGGTGGGATCTGGTGACAGGCCTAGCTAGGAAGTTTTGTGATCGACGCCCAAGTATACAATAGTAGTAAGCATGTATTATAAGTGATATCTAGGTATGCTCTGAATGTCACGACATTTTTTGCTGACCCAACGCGATGGTTCACCCTCCAGCTTGTGTAGTCGCTCATGCCAGCAGGAGGAAAACTTATTGTAACATGAAGTATGTCTCACTCTGTTAGCGAGATTATTTTCAATGTTCGATCTTGCAAAGGTTCAAGGAGCAGTTCCAAACTCGCGGGAAGCTGTGAACGAAGGTGTGCTCAGAGTTCTTTGCACAGCCTCGAACTTGCAAGCGATCCGCGTCAGTATTACGACTCTCTTTTTCTTGGCCAGTTCATCGCATGTCAGAATTCCAGCCGCATCACCCAATTTGTGAGCAGTTTTTCCCAATATTGTCGGCACACTATTTATCTATTTTGGGTGGGGGGCGGTATGATCTGATTTGCCTGGATGATGGAGGGAGCCAACAAATTGACAATTGATTGGAATCTCTCTTCTGAACTTTCCCCCCACTTTTTCTAGGCTGCCCATGAAAAAGGGTCCAGTTGGTGAAAGCAGTCTAGATCAGATTCAGGTGGTTGATCTTTACAGTGAAATTCGTCCAAGGCCACACACTATTATAGAATTGGAATATCTATGGTCTGGAAACAAAGAAGAAGAACACATTGGGTAAGCATCCACCAAGCACAGTATTGGTTGCCCCAAAATAAGCAGAAGAAAGCGACAACTCTGCTGAACAGGAGCGGCAACAGTTCTCATAGGCCCTCCTCCTTCAGCAGGGGCATATCTTCCATCTCGAGACTCTGCACCTCTACAGGACCGGTAATACAATTGACCTGGAGACATTCCCGCGGGCCGTAGACTCCAATCCAGCCGACGAATCCTCGCGCCAGCCGGACGCAGCCCTCGTCGATCGTCCTCCAGAACAGGTCGGCGACCCACAGCAGGACGACACACGTCCCGAGGAGCATGGCGTACATGCCCCAGGTCCTCGACCAGCCGAGCGGCCCCGTGAAGAGGTCCATCAGTATCCGCCCCGGCCAGGCGAACGCCGCCCAGTGCAGCAGGTAGAACGAGTAGCTGACCTCGCCGAGGTACAGCATGGGCGCCGTCGACAGCAGGCGACGGGCCGCGGGCAGGCCGTCGATGGCGACGAGGAGGCCCGGCGCCGCGACGTAGCCCCAGAACGACGTCGTGTCCTCGGCGCTCTGCGCCCACCGGTCCGGAACCAGCGCCGCCATGGTCCGGTAGGGCTCGACGCCGCCGTGCCCGTCCTCGGGCCAGCCCATGGCCACCAGGGACGCCAGCAGCAGGCACGCGGCCAGCGCCTGCCGCAGCGGCCGCCGCATTTTGCGTTTCGTCTTGTACACCAGGGCGAGGTCCTCCGAGAGCGGGCGGTGCCGACACTCGGCGAGGAGCATGCCGACCAGGAAGCTGAACAGGTCGCCGCGGCCGTGCTGCAGGAGAGCCCAGAGAGCCGTGAAGAGGACCGTGACTTTCCGAGCTGCGGTGCTCAGTCGCGCCGTCGCGATGCACATGAGAAAGACGGCCATGGACCCGCGAAACTCGGCGGCCAGGGTCCAGCAGTGGTCAAACGACACCGGCGTATACCTCGTCCAGTCGTAGAGGTTGAAAAGAGGTAGGGTTAGCTTGGCGTATTCCCATATGTGCTGAATCAAGCTGTGATCATCGTCTTTCAGATGCCACGGACGAGCCGGCATGTAGAACCACGTCATAAGGCAGGTCATCGCGATCATGGCCACCATGGGCGCGAAGAGGCGAACGCCGCGGCGGAGGATCGAGGAGCACAGGCCGGTGACGAGGGCGCTGTCGGACGACGGCGAAGAGTCGGCCATGCTCCGCAGGGGCGAGTATGACAGCACGAAGCCCGAGAGAACAAAGAAGACGGCGACCATGGCCTTGCCCGCGTACATGATGCGGATGATGGGCAGCTGGGTAAAGTAGTGGTTTTCGTCGGCCGGCTCCGCACCGTAGGCGCGGTAGAAGAATTTGTCGTGAAAGCCGGTTCCGTGAAACAGAAAAACAATGACACAAGCGATGCCGCGGATCCCGTTCAGATAGGATGTCGGTGTCTTCTCTGGCAGCCGCCGTTGCGTTTTTCCAAACGCTGCTGCGATGAACCATGGCGATATGCGCCAGAGCCACTTGGACGTACCATCAGGCAGACGCCATGGGTTTTGCTCTCCTCCATGATGCCTGCTCCTCCCAACGGTCCTCGCCGGCGAGTCTGATCGTGGCTCATCAAGCGGAATCTGTGAGTAACTCCTTTCAGTGTTCCATAACCCGGACCAGAATTTTTCAAGGGCGCGGAGTGACGAATACTCCATTGTATCGAGAGATTTGAGGTTGTTGGGACAGCTGAGTAAATAGCAATGTGACCACGGATTCAATGGCGTAAATATAAAAGAACAGGGCAGACATGTCTCCCTTGAGTGCTCAGCATCCCTCCCTAGTTCCCGAAATCTGGGCTCCCAGGTCGTGTCAGCCAAGACGAACTACCATGCAATCTAGGGATAGAACATTCCGTGCGAATTCAGCTTCGCGGAATTATCGACTTATTTTAGTCATCTGTCTCAGTACCACGAATGGTAAGAATCGTTTTGTTACAATGAAAATATATAAAATGCTCATTGAACCGTCAGCACTTACAATTCGATAGAGTAGAAGCCGAAGACTCACCATCTACCAAGTCTTCGAATCACCTAATACCGTGAACATTTGACCAAATTCCCAGCAGACAAGAATAATGGTGTGAACAGAACTTTCTGGGAGCATGTGCAAAATAGAGATGCGCATGAGGGTTTAAGAGGCATTTGCCTGTTTGCATCTGTGGGCAGTGTTGACAGGCCTAGCCAGAGTCGCAATGTCGGCTAGACTAACACTTATCTCCGTGCTGTCCATCACGCATTTATAGGAGGTATCAACAGTCTTCAATTTTCAGGGCGAAATTCAATCATATTTACAAACCACCTTTGTCCCCTTTCAGCCGGTAGGACTAAGATATCTAATTCTATTAACAGAAGTCCATGCACGTTTACTTTCTTTCCATATACTCAAACCCATTTTGGAAAAGAATAGAAGGCTTTCTTTTCAAAAAGCTTTTGGGTTCCTTCTGCAGAAGAGCGTTATCCAATTTCTGCCCGGAACAATCGTAAAGAGGAACCATGTACTGGCAATCTTGTCATATCATTGCATTTAAATGCTATGCAGAGGACACTGAGCACAACAGCCAGGTCGATTTCCTCAATTCTCCCCATGTCCATCTCTATGTAGTGTCTTGCGATTTTCTGAATTTCATCCATTATTTGAGAGCCCTGAATTTCTCCCCGTTCGGAGTATCATCCATCCCCGTGCAGAGACAACGTGATTCTTCTGTAGCAATCAGTCTGGTTTGAAGGCTCCATTATCTTCGATTGATATCTATGATAGACGATATGCCAATGAGATGATGGCATAGGGTCCCCAGTGCTTTATATAATATCATATATGCTGTCGCCAACGAATCCCAAGAGTCCAGACAACTGGCACATGTGGAAGGTGACCAACGAGAATAGTGTATAGGAACTCGAATCACATGAGAGCTCTGGATCAAGAGGAAGCATCGTAAATCAGATACGGCCGTCTGGTATCTCAATGGTCTCAGTATCGGACGCCAAGCAAAGTCACGAACAATAAATGCTATGCCAGATATCTTTGTTTCAAACTGCCTTCGTTTTCCTAAACTATAGCTCAAGCTCCAGACACAATACGGCACGATATTGCATGCTGCCACGCCACTTTTGATGGATAAAGGACTTTTTGCTGGGGTATAAGCAGTCACAGTCAAACCGAATCAGACTGCGCTCGTGGTGTCATGCTCCAGTACCCTCTCTAACGACTGAGCATTGTCGTCGGAAGAAGGCATCTAGTAATACACTGTAGTCCAGTTCTCCCACAAAATTGGAACTTGAAATCTAAAAACCATTGGAAGCGTCTGGACTGGTGGCGCTGCTGGCACAGATAGATGGGTACTTGACACCGATGTGCCTGGTAGATACTTTGCTCCCAACGTATTGTCCGTCTCTTGGCGTCTGATTTCCAAATACGTCCTCCGTCTATCGTGTTTGCATAATGCTGACCTACGCCGGGACTAGAGTCAAACCTCACCCCTCACCCAGGCTGCGCGGCGGCCCTCATGATTACTCGTGATGGCTGACTGGGCGGCCGACTTTAGATGCCCACGTTCCAAAACACCCTAAAGCCAGTTCAAGCCGGACCACTGGCTGCTTCCTTGTGCCCGCCAATCCTCGCGGTGCTTTTTTATTGTGCAACCTTGAAAGTCCCACGACCCACGAAATTTACGCACCCTAGGTGAAGAATCTCACATTCAGAGTTGACCAATATGGTGGCCTCTGGCCAGACATCACAGCTCGATGCACGATCAAACATCTGAATGCCAGGAGTCGCCAGATGAGGTGAGCGTATAAGTCCATGCCTCGGCACATACTAGAGAGTGAAAAAAGAGCGCAGGCCGCCGGCACCTGCATCCCAGGGGCCATCTTTTTGATGGGGTGTCTAGAAAGGGGTCTATAGGCCATCCCGCCAGTTTTGTCAGGGTGACCCTTGGCCGCTGTAAGTTTTTTCGAACCGGTGTGGTCTGCGAGATCCGATACCGCCCAGCAAAGGACAGCAGATGAGGCATTCCAATCTTGTTCGTCTGACTGTCTCATACACTAATTGCCCCGAAGATAGATACTATATATGTATGTTAGAGTCGACGTACGAAGTGTGCCAGAACATCTCAAGAAAAACATGTGCCCGCATCACCAGAATTGTTGCAGGCGCTTTGCATGATTCGTTATTGCTCCGACTTGCCGGAAAGCTCGATGGTTGACCTCATGTGGCATAGCGCTTAAAGGGAGGGGAGGGGTTCAAACGCTACCTTGGCGACTTCCAACTTCCAAGTGTCATCCCTGGCCGAGTTCTAGGTAGGCAATACACACCAACCGCTTATAAGTGACGGAAAAATGAAATTGACAATCAACCACGACAGTTCGGGAATTGTGTTGCAAATATTGGGTCACTGTTTGAACAAGTACGTTGTGATGCAGAACTCCGGAGGCGAGCGCAGCAATATTGACCTCCCAGGTCGCGTGATCTTGGCCTGTCTCACGATATCACGTCACCCAGTAGCGAACAATCCGCAGTATCTGCAATAACACACTACAGACAAATTAGAAATTTTTAAGAGAGTCACTTAAATCTTTATCAACGTCGATTTGTCCCAACATGACATTTTCGCCAGGGATTCGATAGTCAATGGCATGTTGGATAATATGGGTTGGCAGCTGCCTAAGCACCGGGTACATGTAGGCAGGATCTGAAGTAGGTAACAGCAGTGGACTGGCCCAGGTATCGCGATGGTATCCATGATGGTAATTATCGTCAGTACGGCCACAAATATTCCATCATCGTCCTTCGAGCTTCATCAAGTTACCGGAAATATCGTGTCCGAATCTCCCGGGTGGTTAATATCCATGCGACTGGCGGAATTCGAGCTCAAGGGGTTGGTATGTCTGCCAGCAACAACCTGTTCAGGCAGCCACATCATTGAGATACGGACTTCTGCTGGAATGTATCTTTCGAATTATTGAGTAAAATATCTGTACATACTATTCACGTATAAACAATTATTACCGAGTTCGCCGACTCTCCTGGGTGGCACGCCGATGGCTGCCATCTCGTACATATGGTGGCCACGAAAACCGACATTGTGCAGCAGAGTCTGCATCGATTCGCATAGAACCAATAAATATATCCTACGATGGCTTTCGCGGCATTTTGTTTATTCGTCAACGCCAGATTAAATTTTTACTGTCGTGACTGACTTTGAGCGTGCAATCCACGCGGTCCGGTATAAGTCATCCAAGGTAAATCATCGATTGACACGGATTGTATGTGCAAGGGGTAATAATAATTCCAAGATAAGTCCGATTTTCTGACATATATCAAAATATGACTTCGTCGTGGGTTCTCTTGCGTTTCGAGAGTATGGTGGCTCGGACAGATGCCGCCCCTTCCGATCATAGCAGAGTGGCATTGCCATCTCGAAGTCAATAACCGCACATCCAGGCCACAAACACAACCTACGAACAGATCATTCACTCTCTCTCAAAACTTCAAATCGATATCCCCAATAGATTTCGACATTTTTCCTGTCACCAAATCGGCCGATCTGCCCAGAATGCAACAGTGACGGGCCCAATTTATCCGAGTGAGGCCATCACAGTACTAGTCCAAGATCTATGATGACGATCATTAGAGTATCGAAATTTCGAAATGGCATAGACATGCCTATATGAATTGCTCGGGGCAAATATTTCGACCAAGTTTGATGTTTGCAAGCCAAATTTGGGGCGGCCTGGAAGGAGGTCGGGTTGTTAGGATTGAGTGATACGCCACCTGCTGATCGTGAGGTGCACCTCAATTTTGATTTCGAGCATCTTGGACCCCAGAACGGCCACAACCCGACATATCTTGCCAGTCTGTACGTATAAATCCCGACCGGCGTCCGCTCTGTATTCCACAGTCCGCAGGCCGCCTGGAACAATCAAGTTGCCGGCAGATTTACATGTTAGCATGCCTCCGCGGAAGAAATCCCTAGTCTATCTGCCTCTATCTGTCCCATCCCCCACGTTTGACGCTCCACCTGGAACACTACACGGCCGTTTTGATCACCACCAGATTCTGGAGTGCCCGAGTGAGCATCCTACGCGAGAGCTGCATCGCGGTCATGACGAGTAACCTTTACTCCGATCAATTTGTCTCTCAGTGAAAGGCATTGGTCAAGACAATAAAATCACTCTCGAACTTGGACTTTGCCTGGCATGACTCTTTCTCTCCTGGCTAGTGTTTCTCGACTCTGGACCGTGATCACTCAACGTCTTCATTAGGAAGTCGTCGACCTGAGCAAAATTATCATGTGATATGTGTGAAGGATGCATCTCGCCTCCCGAACAGCTGCTCCTCGGAGCATTATAGTCGAGTGGCAGACGACAGATGATGGAATCGCCATCTGATGAATGATGGGTCGGTCAGACCTAGGCGGCGCTCGAGGAAGTCAAAAAAAGACGTCTCAGCCGGGTCGGACCAACCTATCAGTGTGCGGCAGGAAGTCGGATGGGCGGACGAGGTTTTTTGTTTCTCAGGAAGGCAATACCTAAACCCCCCAGCCTTGCACCTGATTGGTGCATGACGAAGACGGTGATTAGCTCCAGAGGCACGTCCACTTACTTCCACTTCTTGTCGATTGACTGACTGATTGATCTCGCCATCATCCATCGTCGTCTCACGCTCATCCTCTCCTCCCCCCCTTCTCTCCATTCGTGTTGCGCATCCCGCATCTCGTTCACCCATCTCGGAGGAGGACAATCAACAACAACGCCGAAAATCCAGGGTTTGCCCATCTGATTAGTCCAGTGGTTATTCCGGCTTTGCCTGGCACCCCAAGGCCACCACCGATTTTCTCCCTCTCACTTTTTCCAATCCCCCGACAAAGCCACTGCGCCCGGCATCAACAATCAGCCGGACTTTTTGAGCTTGGTGTATCTTCTCTCTCTCGGCTTCCAGCTGTCACCCACCCATCCATCCATCCATCACGTCAATACTTTCTTCCTTCTCACTATTTTTTCTACACGACTTTGCGTGTTCAAGCTCTTCATCATCATCACGACAGAAGTCTTTTTTTCTTCAACGACCTGCCACCGACAAGCAAACACACGGCCAGGCAGCCTTCTTGATTCTCTCTCTCCATTAAACGCACACAACGCTCCGCGGCCTTGCAAGAGTCGATTTATCAGAATTGGGACAGGCACTTGTGTGTTGCATCAATCCGAGTCTAGCTCGGCCCAGCCCAACCCAAGTGTTAAGGACCACAACCAAGCTGTGCGCGCTCGACATTCCGCACTCTTCATCCAACCCACAATTCCCATCATCCACACACATTACCTCTTCTCTTCTCTCTCCTGACTACCACCGCGACCAGCTCGGCTAGTCATCCACACAACAAACGGACTCTGCATCCCACGTCCGCGCAACAACAGCAACAAACTACTTGACTGCTTGTTCTCCATCAACCACCCACTCTCATCCCGACCTGACCATCTCGACTACTTGTCACTCTACTCATCCACTCCAACTTAATTCATTCCAGAGGACAGTCTAGCGTAACAAGCTGACTTGAGCTGACTGATCGACCTACGAACTCTCCGACCCATCTACTTTTGTCTTCTTCCGGACGAGTAGAAAAAAAAGCCAGTCTTCATTGCAACGACACGTTTGCAGGTGGTGATTACTGCTGCTCTCTCTCCCGTCCCACCCAGGCACAAGTGAGCGTGAGTTGACCACATACTGGCCTCTCACACGCGAGAACGAACACCCTGTCGGCTTTTAGCCCCCCTCCCCAATTGAATCAATACCTTACCTGTGCGTTCCGTGCCGACTACTAGGCAAAGCAAAGGCCAAGACCCAAGACCCAAACCAGACCCCCCCGAGGCGCGTCTGGTGTGTGAGCCAACCCTTTTTTTTCGGCCTCCCACCCCCTACCTAGAGGTTACTACCTATCAGCTCCCACCTCAGGCTAGTACACTCAATCCATCCGTCCATACCCACTTTCACCAACTTGGACCTGCGGGAACCACAACACAGACTCCGGCGCGTCGGTTCTCATCCACATCCACCTTTTGGTCATTTTTCCACACTTTCACATACATCCTCTGCAGCCCATTGTTCTAGCCATTGCGTGCACTGTCGCGGTTTGACATCGCTTCAATTGCCTCGCAGCTGTCAAACGAACACAATGGCTACCCTTTCGCCCTCGCGCGCCCTCTCCTCCGAGGCGAGCACAGACGTGGCCGACAGCTTTTCCCACGTCGCGTCTCTCAGCTCCACGCCTCCCACTACCGTTGGCGATGGCATGAGCATCTCCTCGGAATCCTCCAAGCACGAGATCGTCACCCTCGGCTCTACATCTATCGATATCACTGTTACCCAAAAGAGCCATGTCGCCACCTCGGCTGCCGTGCAACCGCTGCAGCTTCAGGTAGACCGCATCGCCGAGGCCGCCGGAGCCGCCGCTGCTGACCTGCCTGCTACGCCCACCGCCGAGACACAGAGCCTGGCTGCTGAGTCCCCGAACAACCCTGATTCCTCGCGACCTCGAAGACAGCGACACAGCCTGCCTGTATACAACCTGGCCAAGCTCAGCGGCACAGCTGTCCACGGAAAGAGGAGGGCAAATGGCGACATTGTCAGCGAGAAGAGGCGCCGCACCACTGCCGGCGCAATCATCGTGCACAACGAACCCGAGCAAGACGTATCACGCGAGCAAGACGCATCGCCTGTCCAGTCCGTCAAGCAAGCTCGCGCATCACCGCGCAAGATTAAGAATGCAAAGAAGCGCACCCAGTCACCCGAGCCGCCCAAGCGCGCTACGCGCTCGAGTGGCCCCTCGGTCGAAAGCCTGGCGACCAAGATCTCTACCATGGGCAAGCGCGGCAAGAAGAACATGGAACAGAACCTCAGCAAGATGTCGCGTGAGATGCGCAGATTGCAAGACACAAACGAGTTCTCTGGAATCGACACCAAGCCCGTACTCTACACGACCTGGGCCAAGGGCAAATATGTCGACCCGAATGCCAAGCCACCTCGAAAGAAGCAGCAGAAGAAGGCGGCGGAACCCGGAATCAACGCGACCCCAGAAGAGCTGGCCGCAGTTCCCGAGATTCCCGCGCCCCAGCGCAAGACCAAGAAGTGGATGACGCATGGTCTCTACTCTGGCCAGGACGGCCCGCTCGACTTTTCGCGACACCTTACCCCGAACGAGAAGAAGGCTATTGTCGACATGCCCGAACTCGTCCCTACCCAGCAGGTCAACAGAGTCCTTCCCATGCCCATCTTTAATGGTCTGAGGCAGTTGATTCAAGGTCGCGACTACAAGCTGCCTTTTGATATCTGCAATCCCCTCCCCAACGGACAGCCCAAGCCCGCTTCTTGGAAGCTCATGACTAGAAGTAAGTTGCGCTCGCATAAAGGCCATGTGATAGATGCTAACCATAGCAATAGACCGCTTCATTGGAGAAGCCGGGGCTCTGTGGAAGAAGTCACCACACTTCAAGGACTACCAGTCCAAGTGTGTATGCACTCCCGAGGATGGATGTGCTGAATCCTGCCAGAACCGCATCATGCTTTACGAGTGTGATAACACCAACTGTAATGCCGGTGCGGCTACCTGCCAGAATCGCGCCTTTGCTAGGTTGCAAGATCGCATCAAGGCCGGAGGAAAGTACCGCGTTGGCGTAGAGGTCGTCAAGACCGAAGACCGCGGCTTTGGTATCCGTGCGAACAGGTGCTTTGAGCCTGGCCAGATCATCATGGAATACACTGGCGAAATCATCACCGAGGAGGAATGCGAGCACCGCATGGAGGAGAAGTACAAGGACAATGAGGTGTGTAAATCCGGCAAAACATCTACCTTGCCATTGATCATCATACTAACAGCTCTCAGTGCTACTATCTCATGTCTTTCGATCAGAACATGATCATCGATGCCACCAGGGGTAGCATCGCTCGATTCGTCAACCACTGCTGCCAGCCCAACTCTCGCATGATCAAGTGGATTGTCTCTGGCCAACCACGCATGGCATTATTTGCTGGTGACAGGCCCATCATGACGGGCGAAGAACTGACATACGATTACAACTTTGACCCTTTCTCAGCTAAGAACGTGCAGAAGTGTCTCTGTGGTGCTCCCAATTGTCGAGGTGTACTGGGTCCCAAACCCAAGGAGGTCAAGCCTCCGAAGGCGCCAAAGGAAGATCTCAAGAAGGCTGTCAAGAAGGGCTTGAGCGCCGGCAAGAGAAAGCTTCAGGAGATCCTTGGCGGAGATGAGGCAGACAATGGCGCCAGTGACGCCAAGAAGCGAAAGATCAAGACGGCCGCCGGTATCAAGGCTAAGGGCACCAAGGCCACTCCGTCCAAGGCGGCCGCCAAGCCCCGTGCAAAGCTCGTCAAGAAGAGTGTGACCAAAGTCACGGTGAAATCACCCCAGTCGGGCAAGAAACAGACGTCAGTTAAGCGCATGTCGTCTATAGTCAAGACCTACAACAAGACCAAGGCCGCAAAGAAGCTCTCAGCTACACCAAAGAAGGCTGCTGCAACTAAGAAGATTGCAGCATCAAAGAAGACGGCATCGCCCAAGAAGGAAAAGGCCGCCAAGGCGGCGAAGACCAAGAAGGTCGCCACTCCGAAGAAGTCTGCCGCTGAAAAAGCGGCTGGAAAAGATGCCGCTGCTGGGGTCGCGGAGACCCCAAAGAGAGGCGTTGGCAGGCCTCGCAAGCACCCTATCGGCTCCGTGGAGCGACGAAAGGGGGTCGACATCTCGAGAGATGAGATTGGAGGCGGTAACGATGCCATTGGCATCCGATTAGTCGCCAAATCCCCGAAGGTCGCGGCAGAAGATCGGCCTGCGGCCATTGCCCAGGCAATCGAGGAAGCGACTTGAGCACAACTCATTTTGGTCTGATCATTGTGATGTTTTTCGTCCAAAATCGAGAGTTGTCCAGGAGCATGAATATGGTTCAAACATATTTCCAGAGGTGAAGTAAAGGCATTAAAACGGAATCCAACAAATAATAGGAATTCTACCACAATGATTGAAATGTATGGCGACTGACGCCACAAGATGGAAGAAAGGGCATGAGTGGAACAAACATGCTCGGATGGAACGACTGTGGTAGCCTTCAACGGCTCATGACCACTTTGGGCCGACGTATGATATACGATCGAAAAACTTGAGCCGTGGTCCAGCTCGAAAAGAAGGAGGAGGTATTACATTTGCGCAATAACTTGTACACTACCTCAACAAGGATTCATCGGAAAGGGCGGCATTAGGGGGGCGTCTAAGGCGTAGCGGCGTTTTATACTGTATTTTTTATTATTATTATACCTATGGCAAGCATGGCATGGAATTCTGCCGATTTCTTGGGTCCGGAGGACTTCATTTCTATCCAAAGCCGAGAAGAGAGCCTATCTCGAATAAGTTAGTGTCGAGAGAAATACACGATGAAGGGCGCGATATTATATTCGATAAGTTTCCGACATGTCCGTGATGTGATGAACTGCTAAAAACGTGATCTGGACCATTTTTGAAATCATTGTCTGTAGACCTGCTTGTCACTTTGGGTTTTCCTGCGGTTCCGGTGAAAGCCCAAGCTAGCTGCTGAGGTAGCTTTTGAGCGGGCTGGTGGGTGAACGTCTGAGGTAGCTGTTGAGGTAGGTTAGCTTTTAAAGGGACTTTTAAGCCTGCTTCTGAGAGTGCTTCCGCCAGACCTTCCCAGCGATACGCTGACGCCGACGGGGGTTCTTAGAGACCTGCTGCGAAGGGGTTCTTCTGAGCGGGCGCGAGGAGAGGCTACTAAGAGGACCACTGAGAGGACACTTGCGAGGACTGCTGCGAAGAGATACTCTTTTCCTCGTCGTCGCCTTCGGTGCAGAGGAAGTTGGGAGCGCGGAACATTTCGGCCAGCCATCTTCGGGATACTAAACACGGTAGGACCAAGGACGCGTGGGATGGATGGCCTTTGACTGTTTCTGTTGGCTTTATTCTGTACCTCTCTCATCGCAATAACCCACGCAGTAAGAGTCGTCCGGGTGCTGAATTCGACAGCACTCAGATAGGGAGTTGCTATAAGTCTTTTGGAATCGATGTTATCCGAATCACGAATTAGCTTGTTCTGGCCGTACGTGTCGGACGGAAATTCTAGACAGTGACTCAATAACCTTGCTGCACAGCGGCCGTCCAACATGTCGACCGTTTTGAGTGACTCAAGCTGTAAGTTATTCAGAGTCAAAGGGATCTACAACAAGACGTCAAGACGTTTGGTCACTCGACATTTTCAAGATCAAAGTAACATGTAGCAAATAAAGCACCGTGCCAAAGAACAGCAGCTCTATTATCCCTCGTGAAAAGACTACCTGGGACGGGATATCCATGCGATGAGCCCTCCTGCCCACGAGCAAGACCAAAACGCCAGAGGGCCAACTACGGTGTCGCAGCGGCCACATGCAAAATGCCAAAACTAGAAATGATACACCAAGGACATCTCCCGTGACGCCCGACAGTGGCTGGGTCTTAACCATAACCATGGCACATCAACGTGTCTAATTATGTAGCCGAGACAGGCGTGGCATCTCCTTCGAGCGTCGTCGGCGTGCCAGTGCCTGTCGAGTCACTAATGATGTTGCCATCCGCATCTGTCGTGACGACACCACCATTGGCTGCCGCGTTCTCCATTGCAAATAACCGAGCAGCCCGCCCTTCCTTCTTGCGAGGCTGAGGAGCTATAGTTCAGTCAGTCAGTGGCTGCCGGTAATATCACAGTCAGTGGGTGAGTGAACAAAGCTTACCTCTGCCGTTTTCTTGTACATAAAAGCGCCTGAGGAGCGAGACGGCCTCATCACGCAGGAAACCACCTTCAGCCGGGTAGCCGGGCTCAACGTTGCCTCCATCACCGTCATCCTCGTCACGGATGATCATGGCTGCCCTTCCGCGTTGCACGCCTGTGCTCATCTCCTGTGGGCCATAGCCAATCGGGTGGGGTCTCTCGTTGCTGGGCTTGGTGACAGGCTTCGAATTGGTGTGGATTCGGAAGACACCGCCCGTGCCGCCAAACTTGTCGTTGACGGCGCCAAAGTACACCTTCTTGACACGAAGCTGTCGTAGCAGCGATGCGCACATGACGCAGGGCTCGACCGTGACGTAGAGGATGCACTCCGAGACGATGGAACGATCAACCTTGGGAGAAGGGTGGAGTTTCTGTCCATAGGGGTAAATGTGGCCATCGGCCGGGTCAACGTCACCCCACATGGCTTCATCGTGATCCGCGACGTCCTTGACGTCGGCATCTGATGGATGAGACAAGAGGGCAGACAGTGCCATGAACTCGGCATGGCGAGTACCGTTGCGCGTGATGTTGGTGGCATTCATACCCTTGGCGATGATGCGGTTCTTGTAGACCAGAACACAGCCGACGGGGGTCTCGTTGATGGTCAAGGCTGCGTCACCCTGTTGTTTCTGTTAGCTGGACTGTCAAACATGTGTTCGAGTCCTGACAGAAAGTACTCACCATGGCCAGAGCTTCTCTCATGAAGTTGAGATGGATTGCACGTTCTCTCTTCCCCTCCTCGGTAGTTGGCTCGATCAAGCCAGGCAGCACCTGACTAGGGGGCGTCACCAAGGGGGCAAGAGGCTTGAGTGCAATCAGAGGCTGGCCCGGGTTGGCATTGGCGGCAACGACGGGCACACCAGCTGCCTCGACGGCCGCAGTGTCCTTGGTCAGTGCCTTTTCGGGGCCTGGTGTATTGTCATCGATGATATTAAGGCGGTCGACGGCGGCGGCAACTTGGTCGACTTGGGCGTCAACACGAGGTGCGTGGCCGCCCTTCGTGACTTTGGTAGCATCATCCTTGCCTACAGCATCGGGGTCTTGTGCGCCGACCTGGCTGTAGCTACCCGCTCCCAGGTTTTCAGATGGTGCGACACTCGTTTCGACAGGCGTCTGAGATCCGGCGGTGTTCGGTGTCTGCCGGGCTGATCCAGAGTCGGGGCGCTCCTGGTAGATACCTGAAGAAGAGGCTGGGTGGGCAGACACACTGCTGTACGATCTTGCACCGTTGAGCTTCTGGCCGACGGACTGCTGAAGACCTTCTCTGGTGCCTGCGGTGTTGGCCTGGTCGGATGTGCCGAGAGGGACCTTGTCAGCAGTAGGAGCGGGCGACGATGTGGCGAGGGTCTGGGCGAATGACTTTCCAGGGCCCATGTTCTCCTTGTCTCGCTGCTGGGCATCAGGCGTGCCGGCGACAGTGGCGGCAGGAGACTGGGCAGCGTTGGCCTTGACGCCGGAGCGCTTGTTACCGCGCTTCTTGGACGCGGCCATGTCTTCTCCGTCTGATGTCTCTTCTTGTTGCAGTGATTGTTGATTTTCCTGATTTTGCTCAGGTTGTGAAAGCAGATCTCCCCTCTCGAGATCCGGCGGGTTGCTGAGATGGGATGCTGCAGCAGGCGGTGGATCGGCAGCGTTTGCGGGTGAGGGCTCAGTGCCAGTTGCTGGTGCCGTTCCAGTAGTCTCTGGTGCACTACTACTCTGAGCTGCAGTTGTGGGCTCGCTGCTGTCTAGAGCCGCCTGTTCTTGGTCCGGGGAGGATTTGGAGGTTTTGTTGTTGTTGTTGCTGCTCCAGACGAGGCGAAGAAGGCGGGTGAACACTTTCCTAAAGGCAGCAAACAGCGCCTGCCAAAGGCTCAAGATGTAACCTGACATTTTGTGACCCGCCATGTTTCTTTCCTTTGCCCCCTCTCGTTCCTGCCCAATAAAATGCAATAAAATAGGAGGACAAAGAAGATAAAAATTCTCAGTATAAACCCAGGTAGCAGAGATCAATCATCAAAAAATGCGCCAATCGCAGCCCAAGCCTGAACGGCAATTGATGATATTTGCCTCGCTTGTCGTGTTGTTTATACAAAATTGATGACTCGAAATCATTGACCAATGTCGGCCATTCCCAGTTCTCTTTCAACTCGACTGACACGACGTTCAGAGGTGAAAGCAATTGGTGAGCTGCTAGCAGTTGTCCCAATCTAGAACAAGAGAAGCATCAGGATACGATCATACGTCCCAATGCCGTGTCTGCACAGATAGCCTCGGATAATCCAGGTCGCATGTCCAGCAGCAACGGCAATGTATCGTTCGTGACTGCTCTGGGTGTAGGACAACGTCGCCAGAGATGACACAGTCAGTGACTGGTGAGTCCTTTACTGGATCCACCGGGACTCTTTTCGAGGGAGGCCGAGCTCTCAGTCACAGCTGCGGTCTTTCCAATTGCATCTGCCGAGTATTTCTATAAGTGAATGTGTGTAGGTCAATCAAGGTGAGGTAGGCAAGGTCAGATTGGTGTGTTATTATTAGTCAGTTGCGGCTCAGAAATTTTTCGGCGCGTCAATCCAACCAGCAACGATAGAGATAGAAGGCACCCCCACAAAGGCCCAGCCCAGCCCACTCGAGCCACTGTGAACCAACGGTTGACCCCTGTCAGTTCCCCGGATCCGCACCAGAGAGAGTATCGATCGCTGGAAACCGTGATATGCACATAGCGAAAACGCTACATTTACCATCACTGCATGTATTCAATTCTGCGACAGCCACAATAACTCTCACACAGCAATGTTGAATAGGACAGTAGCATTATTTATAATTGGTTGACAGTCGCATTGATCTATAGAGGTTCGGTATCCACACCTATTACAGAAATCTTTCAGCTGGACCGACCCGCCAACCATGGAAGCTTTCCCCCATCTCAAGATTCAAATTGAAATCTTCTCTCTCAAAAACGGCTTCGAAAGCCCAAAGACCTATCGGGTATCAAGTCTGAAAAACAAAACACGCTATGCAAACAAGCAAAGACTGGTAAAACCGAGCCCGTGGAAAAACAGAAAGGGATCGTGCTGGAAAGAACAGTCCATCTGTTCATCTACACCATTCCCAATCTCGCAATTCCGACACTGATGCGGGTGAGTGTGGCCGAGTTTTGGCGTCCGTTGACGTTGTTTCCTCGGAATCTCACGAGTCGCGATTGGGTTTCTTGGATCTGGGACTTGACACTATTGGCGATTCCGCCAAACATGTGCCCGGCAAGGCGTGAGTTGTTCCCACAGGAGATGGAGTATTGCTGCAAGCTCAAAGTTGCAACAAGGGACAGCATGATGAAGCTCGTGCTCGCAAGGGACGGACTATATCCAACAGCGAATTGCGAAAGCAAGTGAGCGCAGGCAAGTACGAAGAGACCTGAGACGAGAGCCACTTTTTCCCGGAGCTGTACACTTTGTACGGCAGGAAGGGCTTCGTCTGCAAGCTTCGACAGCTTTTCTGTTTTCGTTGCTGTGGATTGGAGGCCATATGCAGCACAGGCTGCGAGCAAGCCATTGACTGGGAACAGCCCCGAGTGACTGTTTGTGACGGTCGCCGCGAGTGTTCCAGCAAGACCAGATTTGGTGGCTCCAGCTTGGCTTGATGAAATAGCGATGGTCCGAAGCAGTCCGCCGCCAAGAGGAGATATCGTCTTGCCTCGAGAAACAGAAACTTCCTGTCCGGAGTTCTTGTTCTTCGCAATTGAGACAGATGTATCCTGCTGGGCATTCCTGCTCTTCGCAACTGTGACGGAAATGTCCTTTTGGGCATCCCTGTTCGCAATTGTGTTCGCAATCGTGACGGACGTATCCTGCTGGGCATTCCTGCTCTTCGCAATTGCAACGGGAACATCTTGTTGAGCATTCCTGTTCGCAATTGTGTTCGCAATTGTGTTCGCAATCGTGATAGAAGTATCCTGTTGGGCACTCCTCGTCTTCGCAATTGCGACAGATGTATCCTGCTGAGCATTCCTGTTGCTGGCAAGTGAGTGGGTTGCAACAGCAAGGCCATCCACAAGCGAGGCTCTGCTGCTTAGTACGGTGCCAGCATTGACATTTGCCTGAGCGACGCCGTCTGATTGCCTGGAAGCAAGCCTCTTGCGTAGTCTCTGGTGAACAGGCCTGGTGAGTTGGTGTCCATTTCTTGAGCTTGACTGGACGACTGGTGAGGGTTGCGCGCCGTTCAGTGGTACTGCGGCTCCAAGGCCGTCGTTGGCAGCTACTGTCCTCTGCGATGAGGCCGGTTGGCGGTCCTGTTTTACATTTAGCCTGGCTTTCAAGAAAGCAAACACAATCCAGCTTACCGTTACAAGTTGTGATTGCCTTGATGATTGGGCTTGAGTTCCCTCAGCAAGTGCATATGTCGCATTGACGACGCTGCCAGCAACGCTTGTCTGTTGGACTCCTGGTCGTGGTGGCAGTCCTAGCAGCGTGTCGCTCGGCGAGACCGTGGCACCAGGAACCCGCGACTCGATCGGATGAGGCGAAGCTCCGGCGTACGAGCTCAAGATCGAGGCTCGTTGCGTTGATCGTCGCAAGCCCTGATCTCGATCGTGGCCAGGATCATAGTATGCCTGATCAGACGACTGACCAAGCTCCTCGCGCACAAAGACGCTATCAACATCTTCTAGCGTAAATGCATTGCGGACGTTGCCGCCGCGCGAACTAAAGCGTTGTGAAGACATGGCTACGCCGCCACGTAATGTCGACTGGTTGGCTTGAATGGCGCCCGCAGACGTCTGCTCTTCCGAGAACTCGGGGCTCTTTGCAGCTGCAATCTCGCTAGATAGCGTAGGATCCTCATCCAGACAAGAAGAGCCTGGTGAGTAGAGAGCAAAGTCGACGTAGTTGTTGCCAACTTCGGCGGAGCTGTCGTGGAGGTACGGGAGCACGGGCTGTTGGCTGTCGCCGAGTCCTAGCAGGTCAGCAGCAACGAAGTCGTCGCCGCTACCAAGACCAGAGCCGTATGCTGGTGTCACTGGCTGGCTCAGACCAGGAGTGAGAACCTGGCTTGACGAGGCCGATGCCGAGCCGTTAGTGGTCACTGGCGAGTAGTAGCTCGTAGTGTCGAAGAAGAAGTCGTAGTCTTGAGGAACGTCGGTAATTTCCTCGTTGAAGGTGATGAACTGGTCCCAGTCGTTGGCAGTCGACTCGGCCGCTGCCATCAAGTCGGCATCAAAGGAAAGGGGCTCGGTCATGGAGAAGTCGAAAGTGGAGTCAAAGGTGATCTCAGCTTGTGCAGCCGGAGACAACTGTTTCTTCTTTGGTGGCGGAGCAGCCTTCTTGACCTTCTTATTCGACACCTTGGGCTCGGGAGACGCAGTGGCAGAAGAGCCGCGCTTCTTGTGGCTAGGATCGCACCGGGTCTTCTTGCGCTTGCAGGAGTCGCAGGCCTTGATAATTCTCATGAGATGAGCGTGGTCTCTCTGCTCCTTGGTCTTGCAGCCGCGAGAAGCTGCGTTGGTGACATCGAGGCCCTCCTTGGTCATGATCTTCATGCCAGGAATGTGAGAGAAATCACCGGCGGGTGTCCGCGAGGAGGAAGGAGCAGCCTTTTTCGAGGATGCCTTCTTGGGAGATGAGGCAAAAGGCCAGTCCATGGCGGCCTCGTTGCCGTTCCACAGGCTCTGGTTCACGACCGGGGAGGCGTTGAAGCTGGAGGCGTAGCCAGAGTCCTGCAACGTGCTAGCGGGAGAGGCTGTGCTCGAGCTGGCGGGAGGGTAGACGAGGAAGAACTTGTACATCTCGCCAGTCAGCATGGAGTGTTCGCAAAACTCCAGGGACACGGTGGTGCGCTTGTCCTGGATGGAAGCGGTTCCAGGGACGTAGGCGTCGATCATCTCGTCCAACTGCTGGGAGCCCATTTCAGGGAAAAACTGCAGCAGAGCGCCGGGGGCGGTCTGGTGGACGGAGAAACCCATCAAGGATTGGGAATAGCTGTTTTGAGACATGGCAACGTAATTCGAAGTGCTCTTGACCTTGGCGGAATACACTTTGGCGACTGGAGGTGTATCGATCAGCCTGGAGAATTGTGCACCAAATCGATGATGGTGCGGTGAGCTGAAGTAAGCAGAAATGCCGGTTCCGCCAACTTGACTAGCAGTGGTGTGGTGGTGTTGGCGAAGAGTGATAGTAGTAGTGGTGGTGGTATAAGCGGCTGGTGGGAAGTGTAGCACGCCGTCTTGAGAATGAATCCCTGTCGAATTCTCTCTGAAGTCTACTTTGCAAGAGTGTCGTCTTGTTGGTGGTGCGCCGAGGCACGAAATTGGATGGATGAGAGGCAGGTCAGTCGTTGGTCTGGATGCTGACTGAGACTTGCCAGATGGGGACGATTTTCGTCGAGGGGCACGGTTGCAAGGGGAGGACTGGTTGCAATCGATGCCTGGCTCGAGACGTCTGATGCCTTTCGGAATCTCGAGAAGTAACTTTTCTGTTAGGTAGATAGTGGAGGAGAGTAAAAAGAGGAAAAGAAAGAGAAAGACTTGTTCTGCTGTCCGGGGGAGTCACTGGACTATTTCACTCCTGGATGGTGGCCTGGAAAATGGGAAAAAAAGAGTTCGGTTCGCAAAGCCTCGATGATGGTCGCAGGGCGGAGCGTGGGGAGCGACGAGGAATGAGACATTCGGCGAACAGAAACGGGTTTAGCCTGGGCTGAGCCTCGAGCCAATGGCCATTAAGCTCCGTCGACCCTGCAGCGGGCCCTGCCAGTATTTCCAACTGGATTAACGCCTACAATGGCCCATGGCCCGTCGCACTAACACCAATCTGTACCCGGGGACTTTGGGTCATCTCGGCCAGCGTAAACCGTATGCAGGCCCGGCAGAGATGCCTCAGGCCAACATCCGGCGAGTCTATCATTGGTCAATCTCTCTCGTCTTCCGCTGATATGAGTCAACCTCGGGGCCCACATGTCATCAATTCCATTGTTCCTCCGTCACCTCTTGTGATGCATCGCGAACACGCCATGTAGGTACTCCGTACCTCTTGCCATCTCGTCGTGCTGTATGCTATGTAGACACGAAGACAGCAGAGATGCCCACCATGGTTGATCTCGAAAGGATGGAGGGAACATGGATGCCTTTATATGTTGCTGCACAACCCGGATTGGAAATCGACCTTGCCGGTATGATTCATTCTCCATATTGCCTCAGGTAATCAAAAACAGACATGTCGAATACTATAAATTCAGGTAAGATCTTTTGGAGAGTCCCACTTACTTGCTCACACCAAACACTCTATAAATACCGGTGCAAGATTATAAGCAGTAAACATTTTGTATTCCATTGTTGCATTTATTTCAGGAACGAATATCGACAATATGGACAAGTAATACTGGGGAAGTGGAGTCGTATATGCAAGCCACTCTCACTCGATTCGGGTATTCCGACTAGATGATCGAGCGGCTTGTCATTGGTCATCTTTTCTGTCAACCGTCATGTTCCTTTTGTCAGCAAAGAAGGCCCTTCCCGGCCGCTCACCCTTTCTCGAGCATCTGCATCTCAGTCATCGCCCTCTCCTCCTCCGTGTTACTCGAGTCCATCTCACGACCACCAATGACACAATCACCGCGATTATTCCATGAGGTCTATTACCAAAAACATCTATGCTACGCGTATTGCTGAGTAACTCTATATGCGACCGAAAAAACACCATGATTCTTTTCCCGGGTATATACATCAATGACCAGTGATGCGGGGTATCAAATATACAGAGTCTGACAGCTCATAGGGAAACAGCCCCAATAGCCGTCCTCGAAGAAAATAAGGAGCAGAATGAAAGGAAACAAACCCCCGTCAACGACCTCCAGCAAGTATCGGTTGCCTCGAAATGTCTTACACGTCGCTACGCCCCTCTCATAAATTAAGCATAAGGTGACTGCGATTGGTCTATCCGCGCATCAAACGAGAAAACGCTCTCCGACTCCACAGACTGTGCAATAGGAGCGGTTCCGGCTGATGTTGTGCCGTACAAGCAACGCTTCCACAACTGCCCACAGCAGCGTGACTCTGTGCATTGCTTTGGGGGATTCCATCCATATGTCAAGCTACTGCATGTCATGCAATGGCACCAGTATTCCGTGCCTTGAAACGCGAAGTGTTCTGACGAAAAGTGGGCTTCTAGCTCTTGTAGCGGTCCCGTCCACGAGCATGCGTCTTCTTGGGGGTAGAGGTCGAATCCAGGACGTCGATGGTCACATCTCCACCTTGTAGGGTATCCGGGCATTTCGCTGCCGACGGGAAAAGGCGCGGCAGGCACAATTAGCGACGGGGGCCCGGAACTAGAAAGCCCAGGGCTGTAGGATTGGTCAAAGGTCTGGCTGAACGGGTCTCTTGCACTTCTGTTCCCAAAGCTGACATCGCTGACGCTGAAGCTGTTGATGTACCTGTAGATATCTTCTTGCCGATTATGTGGTTGGGTGGATAACCCCTTCAAATCGCTCGCGAGGTCTTCGGTTCCCGGAAAACTGGGCGTCGGCGCACGACTATCCTCGAGGCCGAGGTAGTCTGTGGATGCTGGGCTGAGTTTAAGGGGCGCTGTCTGTGTTTTGCTTCGACCCGCCTGGTAGGCCTCCTCAAGTTTGGACAGATCATAATGATCGCACTTGGGAGGCATTAGCACAAAGCGCACTTTTGGGAGCATCGCGAGACTGGATGAAACTTACAACCACTTTCTTCTGCTTGCAACGCTCGCACACCAATCCCAATTTTCTCTTGATCGCTGTCTTGAACCTCTTTTCAGCGCACAAAGGACCGGCTCTTCGGCCTCGAGGGCGCCTTTTCGCCGTGGGGGGCACTTCTATGGTCGGAATGTTGTAGTCTGGTACGTCTGTTGTCGAAGCCGGTGACAGGCTGTGGGCACTAATTTGACTTTCGTTCGTTACACTTCGTGCCATCGGCGGTGCCCTTGGATCCGTCGGGCGCAGGCGATCTTCGGCAGCGACATGTTGCTGTAGATGGTGCCGCTCCTCATCCTCCCGGATCTGGTTATAGATTGTTTGGTTTTCCAGAGAGGCGTCGACCGGGATCTTGTCGATATTCCCGTGGCTGTTGGCCCTTGGCCGCCGCGTATGAGATGGTAGGGCGAGGGACATTGCGACAGACATTGCGACACAACAAACCGCCACCTGAGTCAGAGGTCCTCACAGCCTGACCTGGAGACCAAGCAAGTGAGGTATATGAGGGAGACAAGTATGAAGAAAACCAGGTATAAGCCCAGGGTCCCTAGACGTTTCGGTATATTGGAATCGTGACGAACAAATCGGGACGAGTCAGGGTGTGTGGAAGGATGCAACGAGAGTAAAAGGAAGCAACAATAACAGAGGGTGCCTGGGGCAATGAAGGTATTATGAAAGCCGGCGACAAGGCTCGAGGCTGACCCCTAAGGCAGAATGGGTGACCTTACCCTCCTCACGTTGCCTTATTTGCCCATACAACGTGGGTCGCATGCTCCGATGCGGCCCCCACCATTTTTGGCGGCCGTTTTGGCATTGCATCGCTCTTCATTGGTGAAATGCCGAGTCATAAATGCAGCGTGGACTTGGAATCGCCCATCTTTTCCTGCTCACTTGCGTCTTGCGACCTTTGGAGAGAATTGCATTGTTCGTACAAAATAAGTCGGAGCCGCGGCATGTTCGGTGTACAAGGTTTGACACATACATCGGGCGAGTAAAATTGGTGGACAATATGGGCAGGCTGTGATATAGGTATGTACGCGGGCAAAAAGCAGGTAAGCAAAAGGTGCTTGCGCAGATGAGGGGCAAGCAATCGTTTTTATTCCTGCTTGGAAAATTGCCCAGCAAGCAGAAACGGGCCAATCTGCGGCCTTGGGCAGGGGGTTCAACGGCAGAGGCGTCCTATGCCCCGTCGCATAGACAAATCATGTGGCACACGCCCGATACCTGCTCTGCATTTCATCTTGTAGAATTGGGCCACCAAGGCAACAACATCTTGTTCCATTTCTTGTTCGCTCGAGTGTATCGTGTATCATCCGGCTTGCTGCCTCTGGTTGACCACCACAAGGACATGGCCACAAAATCGATGTGGCAAATGCAGGCCTTCCGTAAGACTCGTGTGACCTGCATCGCCTTTTTGCACCAATGATATTCTTACGCTGCCGAACGCAGGTCGGCGTCTTCAGGGCGTTTATAGTCAAATAAATCGTACGCCTCCCTGCTCCATGGTCCACCACTTGCTCTAGAAAAGCCCGGTAAGGCTACCGCCGCAGGTGCCGGCGCAGTGGGCTTTGGAGCTGGACACCCAATTCTGGTTTCCGTAGGAATGCCGGGTTCAGCCGCTTGACCCGCTGCATCTGACGGTTGTGCAGCCTTTTTCCCACGTGTGGCAGGATTCATCACCCTTGGTGCTACTGGTTGAGCCTCCTCTGTGTCATCCTCCATTGGGGGAGGCTCGGGTTCTTCAAAGAGCCCAATCACCTCTCTGCTACGCACGCTCTTCCGCAATTTTGCTAGGCGTGGTGGCGGTGCATTCTGGGGCCGCCTGCTGAGAATCTCGTCAAAGTCAGCATCCGCATACTGACTCTGTCTCGATGATAGAGTATCCGTCTTGGCGAATACTGTATCCGGTCGAGAACCCTGATCGTTCGCATCAGATTTTGAAAGGATCTCGGTTGACTGCTGAGGCGAAACCGGAAGAGCTGCTTCATCTGCTTCCATGATAACGTCGAGCTCGATCGGCTCATCAGGTGGTACAGACTCTGTCGAAGCCAAAGCTGGTACTTCTTCGGGCGTCTCTTTATTGTGTATCCGAGGCTTGGGTGAAATATCTCTATTCTCTGAAGGTATTGGTTCTGTTTGTGACGAGGAGTCAATGTTGATCTCGGTGGCTGGTCGATGCTTCTTGGTGCTTGTTTTTCCAGCGAGAAATAGAAGACCTCTCTTTCTGGCAGGAGCCATGCGTAGTTCAATTCGATGCTCATGCTGTGGTGGCGGTGGCGGTACTATTACTGCCCGTGCTGGGGATTTGGCACGTGGTGGTGCTGGTGGTGATATTTCCGTCCGCGCTGGGGATTTGGCGCGTCTGGCCGGAGCTCGCAAAGTCTCCTTCGTTTTCTTTCGTTTAGAGACATGTGAATGAGTGTTTTCACCTACATCGTCTGTCAAGTCGACGATGGCTTGACTGACAGTGCTCATCTCCATGGTTCGCCTTTCCGGCACTTTTTGCGGCAATCGAGTCTTGGCTCTTGGCTGGTCATTTGAGCCGCGAGTTTCAGAATCATCCCCATGGGACGGGGGCTCAGATGTCTTCTTCTCTTTCGAAGCCGGCTGATAACCAGTTTCAGGTTTTCGTTGACGCAACAAAGGCGGAATACTGGCTCTGGGCTCAGCTATGAGGGTGTTCATGACCTGAGTGCGTCTTTCAGCAGGCGGCTCGACACCATGATCTCGAGGCTTAGACTGAGCCAAGACCGAGGCCATATCGTCAGTATCGCTGTTGCCCACGCTCAGATCTGACGAAAGCGGTGGTTGCTCGGCCGGCTGTGTTTGGACTACCCGTGGACGACGGAGAGGAGCACTGCTCCTTGGCTGTCCAGAGAGAGTCAACTGGGCACCGAAGAGACTTGTTGCATACCCGCTCTTGCTTGGAGGCGAGATTTCTCTCCTCCGGCGCTTGGCTGGATTTGGACTCTCGGCCTCGGATGCGATGAGTTTCTGACGTTGCTCAAAAGGAGACTTCGAAGATGCCAATGCGCGGCCATGATGTCCAGTTGGCGTTCCCAACACACTCAGAAGGGGAGTGTGTCTCAGCTGGAAGTGCTGATTGCCTGGTTGGGGGGAAGCCACGGAGCTGCGAGCTGGGGTTGATGCCGCGGACGGTCGGGCGGCGGCAGCAGATTGACGTTGTGCCCTCTCGTGCACCCTTTTGTCAATGAGCTCGGATAGGTCCTGCCGGTGGTTGGCAACGCACTCGGCGGCTTGAACAAGGACGGAGCCGCGCTCGAGTTGGAATTCTTCGCCATCCCCGAATTCGTAGTCTTCCCTCCAGTGAGTGTCTCCGATAAAGTTGCCACGATCATCGTACACCATGATCCGTTTGTTGAAGGTATGCATCTTGAGGCGGCCATCCTGCCATCTTTTCTGTTTCCTTTTCAGGTCGTGCGTAAAAAGACAGACAAATTCGAGGACGGTGCTGCTGGAGGGCTCTTGAGCGGCTGGCAATCCACCGGCACTCTGCACTGTCTGAGAAGTGGTAGACATGGTGCTGAGATTATGCAGATCAGCCACGCGCACGTAAAGAGCAGTGAACGAGATCTCAGGTGCTTGTAATCTCCCGATTTTCTCTCGCAGGCTGTCGTTTTTGTCGCTCTGCGCAAGTCACGTCCAGACCTCGCTTGATTGCATCAATCTTTCGACCTTTTCTTTGGCTGTGCATGCTCAACGCGTAATCATCGTCCCGGTCGCTTCTCCCTGGGAAACGAAGACCTGGCTGAGTTGTGCTTAACCCCCTTATTGCATGATTGGCGTCGTGATTTCAGACGTCGTCGAGCTTTGAAAGAGGTATGGGAACGCGTAGGGCGCGCCTGCCGCACCTAAGCAGTTGGCTGGCCATGCAATTCAGGCAGTCGCGTCTGTAGCGCGCAAGCACGTGTTTTAGGTGGTGCCAGTGGCAATCGCACAGGCGGGGCCAGATGATATTCCAATTAGGTACCTAGAGCACCGATACGGAGGAGGGGCAGAGCTCGTCTGGACGCTTCCCCATCATGGCAAGAGAAATCCTTCTTTGTTGCCTCCTTAGGTATGCAGTGAAATAATAGCCAAATCATCCGACCTCTTGTAATGCAGTCTATCGATCACTAACCAACTACTACGCAGCATGCACAACGTTGAAGATGCGTTGTAACAATTAAGGTTAGTGCCTAATCGGACCGTGTGGAAGCAATGGCAGTCACATGCAGTGTCGCTTTCTGTGTCAATGTGGAGTACGAGGTATACTTGTCGTAAAATGAAAGGTTACTGAAAAGCCCACCAACCTAGTGACAAGTCGAGATAATATAGTCGTGATGCTTTTAGTAAGCATTCTCTCTTATTTAATATGTGCATGTCATTTTGATCATCCTGGTGGTACATTACGATATATAGGAATTCAGCTCAATTGTACGAGGTGGTCCAGAATCCAGATGCCTTGATGCCAGACTGAACCCAGGTTTGAGGTTCCGGGAAAGTTAGTTACAAAAAGGTTAGCGGTCGGCTGTTTATACCACCAACTTGCGAGACTCGGGTCTGGCC
Organism: Pestalotiopsis sp. NC0098; assembly: GCA_022432395.1. Lineage (NCBI taxonomy): Eukaryota > Fungi > Ascomycota > Sordariomycetes > Amphisphaeriales > Sporocadaceae > Pestalotiopsis > Pestalotiopsis sp. NC0098. The sequence continues at coordinate 1,545,437 of JAJKLJ010000008.1, forward strand.
GTTTGATCCAGCGTTTCACGATATTCATTCTCTAATACCTAGGTCAGGAACTGTTAAATATAGCAGAATTCAGCGACTGGTTCAGCAATCATTCAAAGGAATAATCCCAGACGCCTCCTAAACGATCTGCGCATGCTCATGCTTTCAACCCTCTTGGCAACAACTCGACGTCACAATGTTGGCTGTGCCGCGCGGTGCCTGGACACCGTCAGATTTGATTCGGCCAACCCCTCTGGATCTCGGAATAGCAAGACCTACAATGGCACAATGAAAGGTCGCCCACACGAGGCTTGCTAGAGGTATTGTGACACGGTACTGGCAATTGGCGGCACGGATGGGACTGGTCACACACCACAGCCAACTCTGTACATTTAGCTCGGGACAGCTTGCCGGTCGATCCACTGGCGTTCATCCCAAGCCATTGTTGGTAAATGGCGGGAAGACCATTGCGCACTCTCCAAAATTGACAAGTACATTGTCTGCAGGACTGGTATATTCATCAATTGCTTGAAACGGTTTCTGTGGGTGTGTAGCCTTTGTGAACATGTCGGGAGCATAGAACTTCCATCTCCTTATCAGGCGGCCACGCGAGATTCGAAAAGAAGAATTGAGTTTCTGGAGCGGCCACAGCTATATGTATTGATTGTCAGCCGTGTGTACGGCATAGATGATGCTGCGCCGCGCCTGCTCTGCCTACCTACTTTACGTAGGCACTCCAGCCCGTATATTACCTTCCCTGCCCTGATGTTTTCTGCACGTAATGGCACTACGCAGCTCCAGCGGAGAGCTTGAGCGATCACTTAACTTTTCCTTGAGCTTGATTCCCTCTACCGACGGCGCCGATTTGTCCGCGTCCTCCCTCGTCTCATCTAGCCTCCCAGGTCAATGTCCTTGTATTCATCTCGAGAAATCTCTTGCACAAGTTTCAAGGCTACACGGCACCGTTGGAAAGCCTCGCAATTTTCTACCTATATTGAACCGCCACTGAAACGTCCTTGCTCAAAGGACGCTACCATCTCCCACTACCGGGGTCTGTAGTTGATCGTGGGTAGTAATTTGCTCTGACGCAAGTAGCGCCGCGATACGACTCCTACGCCCGCCAAACCTACTGCAGGCAATTTTCCCAATTTCCCCCAGACTTTTTTCTTGGGCTCTGCATTCTTTCAGATGATTGTTGGCAGAAAAAGGGTTTCCTTCACTCGCTCGGAGCGCTGATCGCCAGCGACCATTCTTTTCTCATCTCGCGCCGTCAACACGATCGAAGTGCCTAACGCCTTACCCGTAGCTGTACCCTATCGACCGTACTACTACCCCGCAAAACGAAGACCGCCTACAGACAGCCATCAATCAACTTGGGCCCCCAGGCAGCACAGCTAGGCAGGATGCAGTCCATGCAGAGGCAGTTCGGCAAGCTGATGAACAAGAACCCCGGAGACAATGCCAAAGTATCAGCCGTCTTGAATGACTACGAGGATGCGGATACTGTTCTTCAGAGGGTATGCTCATCTTTAGCAACAACGGGACCAGACCCAACCCCTCGAGAGATTATTCTAACTGCTTGGTTCCAGATTATAGAAAACGCCAGATCATGGCGCGACTCCTGGGTCGCCCTCACTTCGACGCAGCTGGGCGTTGTGACCGAATATGAAAGCCTCTACGACCCGATTGAAGGCACCGGTAGAACCAATGCACGAGACGCTGTTGCCACTCCCGAATTGCAGTTGCACCGGACTTTTGGGCTGAAGGAGGCATATGCGGAGCTCAAGACGGAGCTCACGGAGGAGCTCGGCCAGATTGAGACCAACGTAATTGCGCCGGCCACGTCTGCGCGAGACTGCCTAGCTCCGATCAAGAAGACTATAAAGAAGAGGGATAACCGCCGACTGGACTATGAGAAGGCGCAAGACAAGGCTCTGAAACTGCAGAGGAAACCCGGCAAGTCCTCCAAGGACGAGGCCGCTTTGGCCAAAGCACAAGAGGAGCTTGCCAGAGCCACAGATGTACGCATACCATCCGTCTGTCACTTGGGGTTTGCATTTTGGATTATTAACAATTTTACAGGAGTTTCAGGTCGTCGACAACCATGTTCGGGAGACGCTGCCGCCCATCGTGAACGCAGCCTTTAGTCTGGTCCCTCCGCTGGTCAACACCATCGTCTTGATACAAAACCGTCTGCTCGGTCTCTACTACACAGTTCTCCACAACTACTGCGAGAACAATGATTTCCCCTCACCGCCGCCACCTATGGAGGATGTGATTGCAACATGGCAAGCCGCGTTTGGTCCTGCTAGGAAGGATGTTGAGTCGATTGCCTGCGTGGCTCATGGCAGAGCAGCAAGGCAGCCGATGAACGTTAACGTTATTGAAGCACAGGCCGAAGAGGCGGCTCGGAGGCCCTCGGCTGGACAAGCAAATGGCTTCCGGCGCGCCTCGAGTAATCTTATCCCTCCTCGGGACGACGGGCCCGGTCCCATGCCACCACGACCGACTCGCATTTCCTCGACGCCCGTTGGAACGCCGGGGCCCCGTCCGAGTTTCCAGAACACAAATTATACCTCAAATTCCAACCTTGGTGTACCTACAGAGTTTACTACGGCGTCTGGCTATGGACGCTCGCCGCCCGGGGGTCTGTCGCCAAACTCGTTGAAGTCAAGGAGCGACTACTTCTCGGCCCGACCAACGAGCAGCGCCTCGACAGCTCCCTCGACCGTCTCAACCAGAAGCGTCTCGCCCGGCGTGGTGAAAAAGAAGCCCCCGCCGCCGCCACCGAAGCGCGCAGGCCTCAACAAACCCGAAGAATTTGTTGTCGCATTGTACGCCTTCAATGGCCAGAGCAACGGTGATTTGTCGTTCCAGGAAGGCGACCGAATCAAGGTCGTGAAGAAGACTGGCACGGATCAGGACTGGTGGGTTGGAGAGCTGTCGGGACGCCAGGGGAGCTTTCCAGCGAATTACTGCAAAGCCACTTGAGCATAAAGACGATTCCTCCGTCTGAAAATTAGCCAAGGCTTTGATGACGCGCTTGATATTAAACAAAAAGTGGTAGAGGGGCACTCTCATACGATCAGTTGATCTAGAATGCGACGGAGTTTAGTTGGCCCCTTAACCTGCGGATACCTGACCAGCTCCATTGGAGAAATTGCGAACTCCGTTCAATATCATCTATTAATAGAACATGCATTTTTCTTTGGCTGCCATTGTGCGTCTATCCAGTATGATCATATGGAGAAATGATTTGGGCTAGTCAATCCGTTTTTGAGTTGAAGCGACAAAGGCGTTGAACTTTCTCCAAATGCCAAGAATCATTATACTACCGACCTATATTGCACACCAGCCAGCCACAAGACAACCGTGGCGTCGCTATACTTGGCTAAAGTCTTGCGACTAGTCATTATCAGGTAAACATATTGGCAACTTGTCATGATCAGTGAGTTTTGGATAGTATATTCATTTCCACTACGTGCAACTTTCCCCATTCCGCATCAAATCTCTTTTCCACCTTTTTATTTGTACGCAATGGATGCAATTTTCGTTCTTTTTTTTTTTTCCCCCGGTTCCATCCCTTTCCTTGCCAGAGACCGTTCTCGTAGACCACGGGCGGCACCGTTCCCGTCATGACAAAACAAAGAAAACAGAACGATCGTAAACATATCTGCAATTCTGCATTATTGAGTGACAAACTGTTGGAGTTGTCGCAGAATAAAAAACAAAAACGAAAATTCCATGGGCCAAATCTATAGCAAAGCCCGATATGACTCTAATAACGTCGAGTCCGGAGCGGATTCTTCCTCCTAGATCCTCTGCCGGACAGAAAAGTATGTTGGGTATCATGGGAGGACTCGTGTTCGTGTTTTTGAGGGCTTGTTTGGCCCGTCGACTGGTTGAGCGAGTACTTGATTGGACTTGCTGCTGGTGATGCAGACATACGCGCCGACATGCAGGTTGGCAGTGCCGCCAAATCTCTGTTTTCAAGATTCCAGTAAATGCTTGGAAATCAGAAGATGGGGCTCAAAGCGGGTGAACGGTCGCTTCCCCTCTGGCGCCTCTCTTCCTCGGCCCGAACAGCGCAACTAACATCGTCCTTGACTTGCTGGTCCTCCGAGCTGCGAAAGCGAACACCAAGGTAGCCGTCATCCTGTGTCTCGAGATCAAGTGGAGTGACGGGGCCCGGGCTGCCGAGAGGAGCCAGGTTTGGTTTGCTGGGTTTCGAAGAGGCGCTGGTGAAACCAATGTTCCTCAGGGATATCACATTTCGTGCTGCCGCGTTCAGGTTTCCACCATTGATGGCGAGGCTCGCTTGTGCAATCATGTCTCTTTGGTACTGCTGCAGCCTGCGCTTGGCCTCGGACTCTTGTCGCGAATGTCCCTCGGCTCGCACGGTAGGAACTTGTGAATCCGACTTGACCGTGGTTGTTGATGTTCCCGCCGCTGGCCGGACAGGGTGCATTTGTGGTGACGGTTGTCTGTTTTCATAGTTGGAAGGGTAGTATTTTCCCATTGGCAAAGGATTGGCGTGTACGCCACTAGGGATGTACGATGCAACGGGCGTGAGACTCGCTGATGAGGGAGGTGGCGGAGGCGCCGGTGAGACCAAGGAAGGCATCGCGGCTGGCATGGACAGTCTCGGCGGCGGCGGCGGCGTACGGCCGGTGGGCGCAGAAGGAGGTGGATGCAATTCTGGTGAGCAGGATTCCGAAGCGGTTTGCAGCGATCGCTCTCTTGCTTTAGAAGCGTCCAAGTGAAAAGGATGACTGCGATAGACCCGACTCTGATCCTCGTGCAAAGGAAAGTAACCACTGTGTACCGAAGAAAGAAAATGATATTAGTCAAAGGCCAACGAGGGGATATGTAGTGGGTAACAAGTAGATATGAACATCTGACAGGCGATCGAGTTTTCTAGAAACCACAGATAGAAAAAAAATCCGGGGGGATGGGTCAGGGCGAGCGATAACAACAAATGACATACCCAGGGAGGTCTCCGCGTGCTGATAGTGGCGCCGGCGGAGTATAGACTGAAGAATTACTAGGTCTTGGTTTTCTTATGACCGGTAGTTCAATTGCGATGGGCTGGCTGGAAGACGCATGAGATGACTGCGGTGTCGATTCTAATTGTATGGCAAGTCAGTAAATAGGTTGCTAATAAACAACCATGTCTTTCTGGTTTGATTCGACCTGGCGGACTGAAAAGCAGCGCGATGTCTTCTTTGAAAAAATGTGTTGTTACATTAGGTACATGACGCACTGAGGTCACTTGACCGTGTACATGCATCCAAGGTCAACGTAGCGTTTCCTTGGACATGGGCGGCTTGATTCGGGTGCTGCAACAAGGAAACCGGGAACCCCAGGCACAAGACAGAACGGGCAACCCGGCGGGGCTCCAGCATCTTGCAGGCCTTTGAGGTAAAGGTACCTAGGCGCTTGGGGGCCCTGGAGGCTTGAGCGAGTGCTAATCCGCTTCCATCTGCCCGCTAACGGTTCGCCAAGCAGACCGCTCAGACGCTGCGCAATCGGCGGATTTTGGGCGGATTCCAAGGACCCTGAAGGGGACCACAATCCCACCGAACCCCAGCCCGGCGTCAAGCCAAGCCAAGCGGTGCCTGCTTGCTGTTGTGGGCGTGTTGCACCCCGCCTTCACCCTCGAACCACAGCGGTCCCTGGAATGACAAGATTGGAGTTTTTTTTTCTGGTGTGGCGGGGAGCATTAGTTGGAGGCTCGCTTGCCCGCCTTCCCGTGCCACCCAATGGACGGTGTACCGCCCAAAGAGAGGCGCCGCTCCGGAGGGACCAGTGAGAGTGTAATGCCTCTCCTGCCCTATAACGCTTCGGCAATACGGCAACACGGTAATAAGCCTGCTTGCCTCGCCGTGGTTTCTCCAAGACCCCAGAAACAACAATGGTCGACGAGTCCACATGTGTCGATTGGGACCCTGGATTTGGAAAAACTTTTCCAATGGGAAGATGCTCCAGGCGAGATAAGAAAAAAAAAAAAAGATTCCAAGTGGCCAAAAGACAGAAGGAAAAAAAATAGGGAGTGTAGTAGATTTCGACATACCGGGAAGCTTCAAGTGCTGGTCCATTGCCTTCTTCGCCGGAATGGGCCATGGATTTGCTTGCTGAGGGACTGGAGACGTCTTTGCGGAAAAGATGATATCCTCCCCAGAGAACTCGCCAGACGAGGATGCTACCGACACCTCTGAGGTGTTGGACAGATTGGACAGCGACCGGCCAGGCATGGCGGGTCGGCGTGCGGCCATCGTGGACAACATCGACGGCGACTTGAGCGAGCGCCCAAGCGTAGCCATTGCCCTCTCTTCCCTTGTAGAAGATTCGTTTCGCAGAGAATATCGGTTCCGACGAGTGGCAGCCAGTCTGTCAACGAGCAGTGGAGATTAGTATACTGAACAGACAGTCTCGACAGTAGATTCGCAGTGCTGATGATGGGTCGTTGTATGCTCGAGAAAGTCGTCGTTCTTTTTCTCTCTATAGACTGGGTTGCTTCTCAGCGGCCCACGCGACTCGTTGCGTATCTGTGGTAGCTACAGGCAGTCCGATGGGTCCTTCCTGACAAGAGACAAAACCCTCTCAGTCCAACGATGATCAAGTATATCGTCCAACGTTTGTGGTTTTGCAGGTGTTCACAAGAAAGGCGCGTCCCAAAACCTGATGCCAACCACAGGCGCAACTCCCGGTAGCGAGTATGCGAGAAAGACGTGAATGCGACTTTTTGCGATATGGAGCAAGGTGTATGTGGTTGTTGTGTGTACGGGAGTACCATAGGTAGATATATATCCGAGTGGACTACCCGGTGGTCTGGTTGATGGGGAGGGAGGGGACCGGATGCTTGCTTACCTTAATTCTGCAAGACCTGGGTATGTACGTAGCAGAAAGAAGTCTTATCAACTCGTACGGTAGAGATAGATGTGATGGGCTGATGGCTCACGGACCGAGTGCTAGTAGTGAATAGTAAAGGCACACCGCAACGCAGGACAGGATGGTTCAGGCGTGCTGCTGAAATACTAGCCGTTGGTTGATCGTCGTGGTGCTCGCGCGATACTTCTCCACTGCCAATTTGTCGGACAGGTGAAGGTGAAGATGGAGGGGGGGCCCGCTGTCCCTGTCCCGTCCGTCACTTGTCTACTCTGCACGCTGGGCAAGAAGTGGTCCACGTCTCCGTAGTTTGACCCCGTACCTAGCACCTATCTTGGTCCTCTCAAGTCCCCAACTCGCCAGGATCCCTGCTGAGTTGGGCATAAGAAGAAAGAGGAGTTGCTTTTCGGTGAAGTGGACAAATGGGGCCGGAGGGGAAACGAAAACGAGTGCACGACGAGTCTCTATTCTGATGCCTCGGAGAATGGCAACCGGCGGGACAGACGTTTGGTCGTAATTCGCTTGCCTCGGTGGCGATGTATGGTCGGAGGATGGACGTTGGAGATTCTGTTGCCAGTGTAATGTAAAAATCTTTGTTTCGAGAATGGAATTGGCAGCTTCCAATGGCACGAGTAAAACAGCCAGAGCAAAAGATTCGAGGATCAGCAACTATAGTACTTTGTACATGTAGGTTGCCTTATCGGGAGGGAGGGGCAGTCCAGTCCTGATGGATGCGCTTTCTCAGAAGCGAGCAGTAAAAGGTTAGGCAGTTGAGTAGGTTAGGCCAGATAATCAGATGTTTCTCTTCGCCCCTTTCTATCTTTGGTGTTCAAAAGATTGCAAACAAATGTACCTCGATACCGAGTGACAAACAAGCCTCAGGACCCTGAGGGTTTCGAAAGAAAGTTTGGCGCTTCCCTGACCCGAGTCCAGTCCAAGTTGGATCAAATGGGGGTGGGTGGTTCATCTCATCAATCCGTCAGCCACGCGCCACGAAGACATAGCATCCCGTGTCCGGGCCGGGTCACAGGCTCGACAGGTACCGGAGGCATCAGTTTATTGTGACCACTGGCCCATGATTTGCTGCGAGTACAGAAGTCGATAGTGCGTGCATATAGATTCATGCCCTGACCTGACCTGATACCTGATCAAACTTGACACTGATGGTAATACATTAGGTTAGGTAGTAAGCAGCATAGCGCTCGCCGTCAGTTTGGATCGTAATCCCATTCGACGGATGGATGCGTTGCCACCCATGTATGCATGTTTGTCTCCACGACGCAGCACGACGTTGGAGAGGCAGGCAGGACGACGATCCATCAGGCGGGCAACCTGCCAGTGTAACGACTCACGAGTTGCGCGCTGCATCTGAACATTTTGATTCAGACTGCACACACTCAAGCATTAGTTAGTATCCATACTGTATAACGCCGAAAGCCAAAAGCCAAAAGACGCAAAAATAGGCCATTATCCAGACTTCAACTGTCACCCACAGTTTCCAGTGCTGATGGATTGCAAGTCACTGGTGTTTACTGTGTACAGGGTCAATCGTGGTCTGTATTGTGGTGTCTGTCGCTCCTACCTTATTCCCGGGGTGTTGGCAACTTTGCATGCATATGACGAGGAAACTACGTGTTGGTGTCTCTGGCTGGGGAGGCAGGAGATCTGCACACCACCCAAAAGCTGACAGGGTCAGGGTCAGGGTCAGCGCCTTCAGGGTCGTCTCTGAGTCCACCGGAATTTTTGTGACTCTTTTTTCTGTACCCTTGGAATTTTCCCTCTCGTCTCAAGGAATAATAGTACGATAATGGCCTTGCCATGCCCATTGGTCTGTCTAAGCTAGCCAACCTAAACGAAAGCCTCCTTCTTGGCAAACATATCGGTCGAAATAGCGGATGGCGCGTGGAATCCTGCGTAGAACTCCGCCTCTTCTCCCCTGCCACTTTCTTTTTTTCTTCTTATTTTTTTCTTCCCTTCTCCGTGCAGCAATATCCACAGAGTCGGGCTGTCGGGCTGCGGGCTGCGAGCTGCGGGCTTTGAACCGTCTTTGGCACCTCCCTTGGCTCTCAATCTTACTTTTCACTGGAGGACAAAGATATGGAGACGGCGAGTCTGCTTCTGCTTCTGCTCGCAGCGACGCCCTGCTTTCGGTTATCTTGCCAGCAGCTAATGCAATGCAATCACACTGCAACTGAACCGTAGGTAGCCTCTCGCGGTCAGGCGGGTAGCCGATCTTGCTGTCTGACAAGACACTGTCCACTCCTCTCCTGATTCCATGCCCATGACTGGACCCTTCAACCATGGCTCCTGCCGAGTATGCGGGGAGTCGCGAGTCAGGCTCGTGATTATTTACTCTGCTGTCAATGGCAACCAGGCAGTCTGCCAAGTTGCCACTCCCCTGCGACCCCGTACCCAGATGGGGTTTTCTCGACTTCCCCATCCTGTGAGACGGCAGCCCATGGTCAAAGGGATGGGAAAGGCGTCATCCTGCAGGTCTTTGCAACCAGGCCGTACTGTGTCCATGTATGTATGCGCAAGGCTTGTGATCTGCCAACCGCAACCCACTGCCCTCACACGGCTGTATCCAAAGATGCGACGCCGATCCGGGTGATGATCGATGCTGAATAGGGTATGCTCTTGGTGCTGACAAGACTCGGCTTTTGCTTGGAGTAGGCGCACAACAGCCACAACTTGGCCCGATGCGGCGTCGATCAAAGGCAACTTTATCGGTGCGCACAGCCCGACCCTATCGATGTCAAGCATATCTATTTTTTCCTGAAACTCGGGGACAAATCTTCTCCAGCATGTATGTCAAGAGACGACATGACAGAAAATGTTCCAACCGTCTGCCCATCCAGTCCTTCTTGGTGTGGCGATACTTCCTCGGGGCCAGCGCACACGTACAGCATCAACGAGTCTTTTTGTCTTGCTTCTACTCCGCTTTGCGCGCATCGTCACGCATCAAGTCGTCGTTGTCGTCGCAGTCTCGAGGAAAAATGCGCTCGCCAAGACGGTGTCGGGCATATCCAATCAGGCCAAACCACAGCTAGCGGCAGGACGACGGGGTCCCGTCGCGTGTCTCAGATGTCGACGACCAATATGATCAAGCGGTCCCCCTCCGCCAAGCGCCTGCCTCTTCAACATCGTCGGTACCCATGACGTCGTCCGGCAGCAGAAGGGGGGGGACCCTGGACAGTTTAGCATCTTCCATCGGCGGGCAGATCAGCCGCTAAGAGAAAAAACAACGAGCGCGGGTAGGAGCGAGATGACAGCGCGGATCCAATTTAGGACTTCACTAAAGGAAGCCAGGATTACTCTGCCTGACTTCCACCCTGTCCTTGTCTTTCCAGAAATATTCCGGGACTTTCTTGCTTATTCAATATTCATCATCCGGCAACATCTATCTTTGGGTCCTCAACACGCCCAACTTTCAAGATGGATGCTGAATGTGTTGAAATCCTGGCCATCATGTTGATTGTCTTGAGAGCTGTGATGAAGAGTCTTTGAGATATCTCACCAGAGACATTCGAGACCGCCTGCTATTATCATGCTCTGTTTCAATATCGCAAATGGTTCGAGCAGATACTATACGTGGCCAACTCTGTCTGGATATCGACCCCTACAGATCATATACAGAGACGTATAATTCACGGCAGAATATGTACGAGCTTGATCGTAGTTGGCACTTTAGTTCCAAGGCCTATCATTATTGCTTGAAACATCTGGTATGCTACGGAAGGCTGTCCGTGGCATAATTCCATCATCTATTTCCGGATACTTGAGTCACATCATGATGCTATTGATATGGAAATCGCCAAGAACTGCGAATCATAGGAGATTAATATCAGGAACCAGATGAGTAATGAAAGGCTGGCTGGCGAGGCTGGGTGCCAGCCTACCTAACAATCCATGACAGTCATCAGCAGATAGATCCTCACCATACTTCAGACGCACGGACAGAACCAATTGGGGCCTCGCCGTGGTCAGTCTTGTACAGTTCCGCTGTAGGTAGTGACTGAATCCAAAGGGAACTGCCACATGGGCCCCGCTGATGGCCGTCATTTGACGATAGCACAACGGGCCTCCTGATCTGTAATGTATTACATACCCCGGGGCAAGTGAGGTGGACGGCAGTGGAGTACTCAACTGTCATTTCACCTCGTTCACATACCCATCTGCCGCCGCCATGTTGTAATTTGAGGTATACCACGGATACCACTATTTTCGAACTGCACATCAAACCACGCCTTGACATGTTCAGTAGACGATGTAACCACAGATATGCGAAAATCCAAGGCAACGTCGAGAAAGTCTGAAGTTTGAAGTGTGGTCCCCCTTTTGATCTACAACAAGACAGAAAAAGCTTGGACGAAGATGGAATGTTACCCGCGCGGGATCGACATCAGGGGGAGAGGAGGGACCCCCCGTTGCTACCCAATCTGCACAATCTGATCGGTGACGACAACCCGCGGGATTGTCAATCATGAAGAATCAAAACGGGAGTGGCGAAACGGGGAAAGAGGACCCTGCCGCTTTCTTTTTGACGTCAATCTTCGAGAATGCGTGTTTGCGGGAACACCCGCACGACGATAGACGCGATGGGGGCATGAGCACGAGTACACCGCAGTTTACTGTGCGGGCTATTCTTACGGAGCAATCTACTGACATCATTATCGCTCTCTTGATAACGATGCTCAGAATGTCATATACCGTCCAAGATCCAGAAACTGATGATCGACGCTCTGTTGCAAGAGGATGAGATACAAGCAACATGATTTTTCCTCGACTCGAAGCAAGCTTGATGGAAACAAACCTCGAGATGCTTGTATAAAATGCCCACTCGATGATACCTTGCTTTTCAATATACACTCCTTTTTAAAACTACCCAAGGAGTGTCGTTTTCAGTCTTGGCTATATATTCTTCGATGAACCAGGAACTGACGAGGTACAGCTACAGAATCCAAACATCACTTGAGTCCGTGGATATGGTACCCACGGCTTACACCATAATTAGCTCGAGGACTACAATCGAAAGGCTACGTACGTTAGGGATACTGTTTTCTCAATATGGGCAGCCAATAATTCTGTATGGCCTCTTTGGATGACTCACCTGGCGAAGAAATACATCCACCCGTCCACCTATAAACACAGCTGTAAATTGTACCTGGCTACGGGTATAGGACCTCATAATCGAGATGATTTATCTGATCACGAGGAGCACACCATTTTTTCTTTCCCACGTTGCCCACTGGACATACCTTGAACAGAAGCCACGCAGACATGCCGTCCCGGTCCATGGTATCTTGACCTCCCACAGCGCTGGCATCGCAAAGACAACTTGATATGTAACATATCCTCCTGAGCGGATCATGCCGCCAAGTAAAAGACAAGAGTCAGGATGGACTTGGAAGAAAGTATCCCGCTAGCTGTCGACCGTTCTAGAAGCTCATTAGAACTCGGGAAATTTCCGACCCCACTCGGTCATATATACGCGACAACCGGAAGAAAGACAACGTCACGCAGGTCAAGATAGGGGCCAGTCCCGAGGGAAATTCGAAGCAACACGAGCACTCGTGCACTCTCCTCGCGGTTTAGCCTCCGACGAGGACAGGATTTAGAGCCAATGAAAAGCATGTTTCGATAGTTGATATTAACGGCTAGACGCCTATGAATTAATGCTTCGTCGTTACTCAAACTCTTGTACTCCGTGGTGTATTATTAAACACGGTCGAGCAAAGGGGTATATGTCTAGGAACACCAACACCAGTCTCTCGCCCGAAACGAAAAAAGGGTGGGAAAAGCAAAAAGGGAAACAGAATAGCGCTTAAACCAGTATGCTGCGATGGTATCATGTATTACACGTCGCCAAACATCACATTACTCTCTGGCAACTCTCGTATAATCGTGAATAGAAACGCCCAGGTTTCTCATCGTGTGTGATTTCGTTTATCGCCCTTCCGGATAGTGTCCCGGAGGGTTCTGTGGCTGGCCGTAAAAAACAGGCATCTCGTAGTCGTCGTTGAAGTGCTCGGCAGGTCTGGAGCTGTTCCCCTATTTTCTCCAGCCTGAGGAGCGCGTAGACGCGTTGCGGCCGAGGTTGGCGCGCCCGGTGAAGCGGCTGTGGCGCTCCTTGTGCGCCCACCAGTAGGCGGCCATGCCAATGGTGCCGATGAGCCAGAGGATCAGGTTGGCCAGGTCGACCCAGACGGCGTTCTTCATGGACTGGATGTCGCTGTCGCCCTCGGGGTCCTCGTGGATGTACATCTTGCCAAAGATGCCAAAGACGGCGCACCACAGGACGAACATGATGAAGCTCCAGGCCGGGACGGCGGCGAAGCGCACGATGAACGGGATCAGGTAGAGCAGCGCGGTCAGCGAGGAGAGGGCGCCGACAACGACGGCGTAGACCTGAAGGCGGCTGATGAGCATCTCTCTCTACACTGTCACATGTTGGGACGAGGCGGGGCGCGAGATCAAACATACCCATTTCCCATCGGCGTAGACATGGGCCTTGCGTGCCCTATCGAGATATTTGCCATAGAGACCGATGACGACCAGTCCCATCACAAATTGGAAAAAGTGCAGCACCGAGAAGAGCACGTAGCTCAGAGCAAAACCAAAGAGCCCCATGGTGAATCGATTTGGAGGGGGGCGGTGTGTGGGCTGTTTAGTTGAGAAAGCGCGTCAGGAATATTTTGATCACGGTTGGAAACAGCTTTGCTCAGGCCGGGCAGACTCTGGACGATATGCTGGTGTTGGCAAGGATATCGCCTGGGCAGTGGTCGAAGCACTGAAAGCTGGGAGTGCCTGGAATGTTGATGTTGTCGTTGAAGAGACAAGGACAGCTGCTCTGGCTCGACGGGTGAAGATCCCAAGGAATGAACGAGCGAGCTCATTGAGAAAATCAATGACCACGGAATAGAGTTTAGCGCTTCATTTCCAAGATCTGGGCGGCAGTTTGGGGAGCTATGACGCAATGAGACTCGAAAGAGTGAAAGCTTGAGCCAGTGATTCGGTCCCTGTCACCTGCGATCCCCTCCCGCTACCCCTGACTTGGAAGCCCGCTATGCCCGCTAGAACCGCCGAAATGGGGGCCCGGCGTCAACTCGACTCTGGTCTGGAAGCTTTTCCTCATCTTTAGCTCTCTAGACAGGGGATCCGAAAGCCGTTGCCGTCCTATCACGAAACAACGTTTGGAAGTCTCTGCTCGATTCGGGATGCAGAAGCTTATTCAATGGGATGCTCACCACAGAGTTTGCGTATGTAATCAACGGATCTGCAATGCCACAAGGCCTCCCATCTCATGTTAACAAGTCGGGCCTGCCTGTCATCCAATCATTCTCATCGTGTCAACCCGTTTCCGACTCACCATCAGATGACAGCTGTGCCGATTGTGTTGTCTACCTTCTCCACAGACGAGAGACAAAGCAGTCGCCAGTCGTTGGTGATGGCATGTTCTGCACAGCCAATCAAGTAAAAAATCGTGGATGCCAACGACATTAATTAGACACGACAGCGAGTCTTGTCTGATCCGAGTCCCGACGAAGCTCACTCAAAAGGCGTGGCCGACCGGCAATCGGCAGAACCAATGTACGAAGTATACTTCGGTCAAAAGTATAAAATGCAAATGTGGTATCATTAATATTCCAGGCTAGTCGCCATTCTTGGATCTTCTTCCAATTCGACTCGCCTTTACACAGATCAACCATTCCAGTCGCTATGATACAAGTTCTTTCCAGACCCCGAGTATCCCCAACGGATAGTCTTGTGTTACTAGTTTTTTATGATAATCGATGTTCCGGCACCTGTTGGAGCTCGTAGTCGGTTAAATGGGTTGTAGTGACATAGCAAAATCGCAGATGTTTCCTGCTTTTTATCTCGGAAGTGCGAATCCGGTTTCGTTTCTTGGGTTTTTACTTGCTTGGAGCAGTTTTTGTTTTTGTATCTGTCCCCAAGTCAAGCGGCGCAAGGAGTTAGGGTGCAAGTTCGAGAGCCACCAATGGTTCAGTGTGCTCTTTCTGCTTGGGTTCCCATGCTCAAGCAGCAGCAGTGGCTGTGGGTGCCGTCAGCGATTGTCGTGACTTCTTTGCCTTGGCCTTGGCCGCGGCAGCCTTCTTGGCTGGGTCGTCTTGTTCCGACTTTTGCGAGAAGTCCTTCCACTTTCTCCAGCCGTCAAAGTCAATCAGAGCTTGCATGCAACCCCATTCCATGACCTTTCTCTCGAGCCAGACAAAGTTGACGGGCTGTTTCGTGTTAGCAGGGGATGCCCATGGCTGACATGGTTGGGGACTCGAAACTCACCTTGGTCAAGAAGTCGTTACAGCCAGCTGCCAAGGCTTCGTGTCTGTCGCTTTGGAGAGAGCTGGCTGTCAATGCCACAATAATGACCGGGCTCTTGAACATCTCCGTGTTCGGGAGCTTATCCTTCTCGTCGGGCTCGCCTTGGACGCCGTCCGGCGCCTTGCTGGCAGACGAAGAGAAAACACCGATGGAGTTGACCTTTTCGATTCTTCTGATCTCACGAGTGGCGTCTAGACCGTTCATGATTGGCAGCTGAATATCCATCAGCACCAAGTGAAAACCACCGGTTCTCCACTTGGTAACGGCATCTCGGCCGTTCATGGCTGTCTGCCATCTTACCTTCAGTCGCTTGACGAAAGCTTCCAGCAGTTTCAGGTTGATGATGTTGTCTTCGACGATGAGCACATTGATCGGGGGCACGCTGCCGTTGAGCATTCCTGGTGGGAGCGAAGGTGTTTCCACGGTTCTCTTCTTCTTGGGCCGGGCTGCAGGTCTAGGCGATGCCACTCGGGGAGGCGGAGTGGCTACACGTTCCGGGACCGGGGGAGTGGGCAGCGGAGGAGCCGTAGGGGGTGGGTGACCGTGAACATGAGCCGGGTGGTTTGCCTGATCTGTTGATGCGCCTGAATGAGTCCTTGATCGTTGTGGTCTAGAAGAATATACATGCGTACCGATAGTCGGTGGGATGGGCGGCGGCGGCGCATGCTGCGTGTGTTGCACGTGGGCCCCGGCAGTCGAAACCGGGGAGGCCGTGTGTAGTCTTTGCATCTTTGGCCGCGAAACCGCATTCAAACGCCTGTTCGTAGCACCCGGGGAAGGCAGAGGCGGCAGCTGGCCATTATTTACAATAGCCATTGACGGAGGGAAGTGAACGGTGGCTGGCGGCATTGCTGCTGGGTTGGGGTGGTGAGGCGCCTGAGGGACAAACGGAGGGAAGTAGTCTGTCCCGGATTCGTGGGGACGATTGGTGTCGTCGGCATAGTATCTCGGGATTGGCGAGGCTTTGGGGGTCCGACGGGGTGGGATATCGATCAGGAGAGCGTCGTCGACTCCTTGTCCCCCAGGAAAGTATGCATCCAAGGTCCTGCCCATGGGCTCATCCGGCTGAAGCTGGCGGGCACTCTGGTCTTTCGGCACAATCCGTAGCGTCAGGTCTGGGGAGTCAAACTGCCGGCCCAGCGAGTTGGCATATTTCCGTAGAATCATGTCGCGAACATCGTCGACCATGTCGTCTTCGTTGATGGTAATCATCGTGGCGGACGCGCCCGGGCGCTTGACCCATATCTTCCTGGTAACCATCTTGGGACTGATGGGAGAAAGCTGGTCTACTTCAGGTTCGTGAGCATGTGGTGGATCCAACAGAGTTCGAATCAGCGCCTGCTGTCGAATTGGCAGAATGCTCTGTTGTCGTGTCACGTCTGGGCGGCTCGAGCTGGCAGACGGCTGCAGGTAGGCCGATGCGACACCAGGTGTGGTTGGTGCTGTCAAGTCGACGTTGGCAGCGTCTGCGAGGTCAGTGACGAATGCAGTGTGCTGCAGATCACGAGCAGATGATGAATTTGTCGTCGAGGTTGGGACTGTTTCTGCAGAGCTGGCGTTGAAGGGAGTGGACTCGTCGGTGCCTGGCGGCGCAGCTGCGAGAGATGTGTGATGTGAACCTAGGGCTCTTGATACAGAGGCATCCAGAACAGGAGTAGCAGATTGCTCGACGATGCTGGGGATGGTTGTGGTGGTGTTGATCGGTGGTGCTGGCGACGAATTAACGTTTGCTAGGTCATTGTGCTGCTGATCGACACCCAGCAGGGAGCCAGAGCTGGCGGTTTTCCTGTGGTTGGATGCATCCTCGGAGCTACTAGCAGGTAGTGTCTCAGCACCTGGACTTGGGCCTGCGACCGCTGCAAGACTGTTATCGTTAGTGCCGTCAATCTCGGCAGCGGAAATCATCTGGCTGGGCTCGTCGGTCGAGACCAACGCTGTTGTGGGCGCTGGCAAGGGCAAGGACGAGGACGAGTATTCGGATGCCTCTGTTTTTGTTGTTGTTGGTGTTGATGGTGATGCGACAGCTGCGGTGAGTTTCTGATCGACATTTACAGTGGAAGATTCTGCCGTCGAAGGCCTGCTCCTGTGTGCATCCACAGTTGTAGCCGTTGGTTCCGGAGACGCTGGGTGCCCCCCGGAATGGTGGCGGCGGTGGCCGTTGCTGTGCTGTGAGTGTGCACTCCAGGACTGGGACTCGTCCTCGCCCAAGTGGGCAGCAGAGTCCTTAAAGTCGCCGGCATCGTGTGAAGTGTGTACAGACGAAGCAGAACATTTATTTGTACGTGACGAGTGCGGCCTCCAGGACTTGAAACTGTTCTTGCTCGATGGCACTGAGGGCGCGGCACTCGCGCGCCTCAGCAAGACTGGGGCTGCGCTTTGCAGCTTCGCCTTGATCCGAGCCTTGAGGTCGCCCATTGGGGAACGTGAAAACGGCAAAGTCGAGACATGGGCTTCCAATTTTGACATTCAGGCGGGCTCTGACTGCTGGGGCAGACGCCGCGAGACGGGCAAAAGAAGGGAGGTTTCTTTCGAAAGAACCTCCTTCAGAGCCGGTCAGGAGCAGCAGAAGCAGCAGCAACAATGTGACATGCACAGATAGCAATCATTCGGAGAGCTGATACTGTAGATATAAGTGAATGGGTACCGCTAATAAACAGCTCATCCGTGATACAGCTGTCATGTGTGGACTGGAACCGACGCGGCTTGAACGGGACGGACTGCAGGAAAAGGATGCAGACTGGATGCACGTCCTGGCTTTTGGCGACTTCGAGAAGGGGAGACAAGAGGAACAAAAACCTGGCAAGGCTTCCTGTTGGACCGTTTCTGTCTAATATTTGATGCGCTGGGAATGCTTGGGTAGTATTTTTTCTTGTCAACAACAGCGGCAGCAGCAGCTGTACAGTAGCAGCAAGACAAACAAGTGGTAGGTACAATCGAATCAAATCAATCAATCACTCAGCCATTTGTTTCTCCTCTGTAGTAGTTCGTAGGCGCCCCCGTAATCTTTTCTCCGGTGGTTAAATTACTGGCTCGACGTTGCGCTTGCTATGGCAGAAAACGTGCAGCACGGGCGAAAACAAGGATGGACAGGGCATCGTCGCGATCGTGATCGTCGGGCGACGCGTTGGAACTTGGGAGCAGAAGCCCAGGAAGCCCAGGGGTTAAAGGAAACGAATGGCGTTTCCTTCCGGCGACTCCACTCGGAGTCGGGGCACACCACCGCTCTTATCCTTGCCTTGGATGGATATGAAGAGAAATATCGGCCGGAGATTTCTAGGTAGGGGTTCTTTCGCTTCGAGGCAGTCACCTATTACCTGATTTCGCTTGCTTCCGGTTTTCTTATGCCCATCTTGTCCTCTTCATGATTCTAGCGAACGCAATCAACGCCATTCTTTGATTTTCCTGTCGTCCAAAAGCGGTGAGCTTGGGGGATCTCCTTGGGGGATCTCAGGCGCGAAGCGTCGGGCCATTTTGATTTTCTCCCAAGGCGAGAACTATTTAGCTTACGACGTTTTTGAGAGTCGCTTCTGATATAGCGCCATATATGGATAATGGCAGACCGGATCTGGGTCCGTCGGCATCGGCAAGGTTCCTACCTAGTTAGCAGTTACTGAATATGGAGATTGGGTTGCAAAACAGATGCTTCTAGCACCCAAAGCACCAGTCTGGTCCAGACGGACGCGATCCTCGCTCATGGCTTCAAGTCGTGATGGAACGACGGACGGCGATCGGAAATGGTATGTGCGCATGACTTTCTGGCCTCTTATGCGAGCGGTCTAGGTCAAGTCATATGAGAGTGACTGACAGGCGTGGTGATTTGAATCAAAAAGTACCATGCGTACCTCGTACAGAGGTGCAAGGTCGCCTGGTGCTTTGGCACCTGTCCACTAGCAAGAATCTCTTGGAGCCTCCAACGTTGGAGCATTGGAGCCGCACCAGACGCTAGGTCATCCCTAAGCTAGCACAGGTAGACGGGTACAAGGTACAAATCGACACTGGTTGACTCAATTCCGTGCCCGACCAAAGAAAGAAAACGGCCCCACAGAGGTTAATCCGGCCCTCCGAATCTTCGGCCGATTTTCTTTGCAGGCAGAGCTTGCAACACAAACCTCCACTCCGCTGGGAAAGCTTTTTAAACGTGAGCTGCTCTGTCGGTTTCCGCAAACATTCTCTCACCATGCCGCCCAGGTGTTCGTGTTCGGCGATCTCATCGTCCCCTTCCACACTATGGCAGGCTAGCATAAACGCTGCCAGGGCTCCGGCCCAGCAACAAATCACTGCCGCCTTCTCGACCACCGCCAGTCGCGAGTACAACTCCAAGGAGCGTAGGAAATTCTGGGCGTGGCAAACACAGGCCGGCACCAGATACAGGCGCCCCAGGAACGATGGACGCACCAACTATCTGTCCGCCACCAAGGCACCATTCCCCATGAACCCGCAATTCGTCAGCAAGCCCATCTTGACTGATGGCGCTCGCGAATTAATATGGTCAAAAGTCATCGAGAAGGGCGAGACCATCAAGGCCGTCTCCGCAGAGCTCGGTGTTGACATCAACAGAGTCGCTGCCGTGGTGAGGTTAAAAGAGGTCGAAAAGGACATGATTGCCAAGGTACGTCCCAAGGTTGCGCGCCTTCCAGCTTCCTTGCCCCGGGACCTACCTGCCCCTTATATGATGACTGCTTCAAAAAAATTCGATTAGTCTTGAAGACACATACATGGTTACAAACTTGTTGCGAGCCTCTCTGATATCACATTGCACTCCTCCACTATCTCAGCCGCCAATTTGACGCGACAGACTTACTGACGAGTGACAATCAATAGGGAAAAGAGCTGGCGATCCCTTACCAGAACGCCATCATGGGCATGGTCCCCACCAAGTTCTACAGAAAAGACGAGCAAAACAGGCCGCTGGAGGCCATCAACGAGCTGCACGTCCACACCCACACGATGAAGCAGCTGTACTGGCCGACTTCCGAGTCGAGGCAATTCACTCGTGAGGACGCCGCCAAGGCTTTCCACCGCAACATGCTCTCGGCGGACGCGCGCGTGCCGCACCCGGAGCTGGTCCAGATGGAGCGCGATCTGCTCGAGAACAAGAGCCCGGCCGAGGCCAAGGCGCAGTTCCTCCAGTCCACGGTAGAGTCGGAGCGCAAGGCCGCCGAGCAGCGCGCCAAGAAGGCCCAGGAGGAGGAGCGGGCGCTGCAGCGCATCAACACGAAGCGCTTCGAGTTCCGCTTCAAGGAGATCAACGCCGAAGACGTCGGCAGCGACGGCCGGAAGATCACCGCCGTCGGTGCCAGATACGGCAGGCCCTCGTACGACCGTGTCAAGGGTGCCGTCAAGATCCCCACCAGCGTTCCTTGATCATTTCTGCGCGTATGCCTTTTTGTATTATATAATCATAAAACCACGACGCCTTGCTACAGGTGACTGCGCGTGGCTGATCACCTGGATGCTGGATCACCGAGGTGTGGCCGCATGGACTTGTACATCATCTCCATCAGGAGCAAAACGACTGTAAGAATAACACGTGCCTGGCAGGTGGACAGACAGGGTGAAGGGAAACAACTGCTTTGGCGCGTTCCCGGCACAAGATAACAAATCTATTGACGAACAGAGCAACCGCTCAAGTACGAATATACCAATATCTGACATCTGCACTCTATACTCTTTGTCAACGCATGCTATCTACCCAACGTGAACGTTATATTTGCGCCTCGGCTGCAATCCTCTTCGCGTCGGCGTCAGACTCTCGCTGAGCGGCAGCGACCAGGTCCGCGTGTTTTCGCCAGTCCAGAGGCGAGCCCTCTTGACTCGAAGCATCGACGATGAAGGTTTTCCGCAACTGCTTGATCTCCTCGTCGGTGAGGAAGTTGAGTTCCACAACGCACTTCTCGACGGAACCCCAGATGCTGCGAATCTTTTTGAGAGTTTCGATCATATTCTCCTTCCTGTTGAGATCAGCATTGCTCTAACTGCCTTTATCTCTTCTACTTCACATGCCCACTAGGAAGGAATCTCACCTTGACCCGATCATCCGCCTGGCCCCCAGAGGATTGCCAGCCAGTGCGGGCTCCTTCATCAGGTGCCGCAGGAACTCTGGGTGGCGAGACTTGAGGCCGAGGTCCGTGAGGCTGTACTCGTGGGCGACGACGTCGTCGTCGACGCCGCAGAGCGACAGGACGAGGGCGCAGATGACGCCGGTGCGGTCCTTGCCGGCGGAGCAGTGCAGGAGCACGGGCGCCGGCAGCGTGCTGCCGTCGGTGCTGGGCGCGGCGAGGTGCTTCACTGTAGGATTTCGAAAAGGATGGGTGGTCAGCATTCAACTTCGAGATACCTTGCTCCTGGCATATACATCCTCCGAGACATCCCAATCGAGACTGCCTAGAGATGTGATTCTTGCCACATGGATTCGGGTTGGGGGAATTCAGGATTGCCGTGGAGATGTGCTTACAGATGGTTCTATAAGGTTGTGCTTCGTTCTGGGGCGAGGACACGGCGTTCAGGATGTCTTGGTACGCCTGGACAAACCCCTAGTCGGTGACAAGACAAACAGCGTCAGCCTTTTCTTCGACACATGGCAGAGTAGAAAGAACCATTGGGGGCGAGAAGACAATCTCATCGAGAGGTCTGTAGTGGTAGCTGAGAGACGTAGCCCCAATCCATTCGGCCCGTATCGCCACGAGTCTGCCAACATGAATGAGACCTGTAGCACGTTTCCTAGGTAACAGCCCCCAATTGAACACAAGAGAAGCATTCCCTCGTGGGGGACGGCACAGTCAGTTCAACCCCACAGGTTGGGCTCACCTCGGAGGTCTTATCCGCATAGTTCTTGAAACGGACGGCAATGGCCTCGGGGGAGTAGTCATCGTCGAGGAAGACGGGGGCAAAGATGCGCGTCGCCCCCGGCCACTCCTTTGGCTGGCGGCCGTGGCCATTCCGGGCGTCCCTGTCAATCTCTTGTCTGGACCGCAGGTCGTACACGTCGGTGACCCTGAGCGCCTGCAGCTTGGCGACTCCTGCCTCGGTCACCTTGGACGGCTCTGATGAGCGGAATACTGAGAAGGACTAGGTGTAAGCGGAAGGGTTTGAAATCCGAGGAACCAAATCATCGTTACTTACCGATTCCCTCACGTACGACCTTGCCCGGCTGGTCCGCGATCGGATAACCGCCAATGTCACGAAAGTTGGGGATCCCCTCAACGAAGATGAAGGGTGGTGAGGGGAGGCCGGGATCAGCCGAGGTGGATATCGCAGGCGCTGCCATTTTTAGAGAGGCGAGAGAGAGTTCGATTTTTATCTCTGTGGAGTTCAATGTGTATATTAATAAAATGTAGATCTTCTCTCGTGAGTGCGTTCCAGATCTAAGTTTAGCTTATTGCCGAAAAGTTCAAAGAGAATGACTGCATTTGAGCACGAGTATAAATACGGTGGCGGCCTGCAAGTTGCAAAGAACCGCGTGAGATTTGGTGCGACCCCGTCAATCTGTGGATTGGCTTTCCCACATATTCCGGGGTGGGTTGGTCGGTTCGTCCCATTCTCATCGGACCCAGGGTCCTTTGGAAAACGGGCGGAGAGAGAATTGGGGGCCGGGTCCGCTCTCACACACAACCATAAGGTAGCAGATCTGTGATCTCAGCTGGGGCGTCACAACTGCGGCTGGACTCCAACTTTGAAGGTCGTGGTATTATTTTGCATGTGAGAAAACAAATGATGAGACAACCGTGTTTGTTTTCTTTCCGGACTGTAGGCAGATGCTCAAACTGATCATAGGTCAACGGGCGGGATCGGCTGTGTTAGCTCTGTATCCATATCAGAGATAAGGTATACATACATACTCATACAGTGGAGGCATCTCGCAATGAAACGGCAAGATTGACTCGACGTACTCAATCTGCCAGCCATTCTGGTACACCAACAGCAAATGCAGGATCTGCGTATCCGTCGATCTAAGGAAGCCGCAGCAGGAAGGGTAGATTGTATAACATGAGATGGCACCACATTGCAGAGGTCAGATTGGATGAAATGGGACGGAGAAGAGAAAAAGAGCGGCGTGTGTAACGTTGGGGGCCGTCTGTCCGTATTCGATCAATTGTACGTCTGTTTGTGTGATTCTGCGCCAGCCACCCGCAGCCTCGGTGGCAGAATGGGAAGTAGGTAGTCTTGACTCTTGATTTTTTCTGTTTTGCATTCATCTCAATGAGGAGAATCTCATCAGTCAGTGGCTTCTGACCCCGCAGATAGCCTCGAGTTGATTTGATTTCTGTTTCTGTCATCCAAGGTCTCTCTTTCCTCCCCTACCACCACCGTACCTGCCTGCCTGCCTGCCTTACATACCCTCCCTACCTTCGCACCTGCATTACCTACCTACTTGACATACATCAATTGGTCGAGGAGGGGTTTCTCAGTCAGCTGCGTGAAAAATAGCAACGCCCACTCTAATTCTGTCCTTCGTTCTGCCTTTGTCCCTCTTATTATTCTCCTCACGGGTCCGACTGTTTTTTTTTTTTTTGTCCCTATTTCCTTTTCTGCAGAACCGGGCCTTGGGAGCTGGCTTGCTCCGGCAATTGGGGGCAGTCCATCGCTCGTGTCGTGATCTTGGCACGGCCACCACAATCTATCGACTTCCAGTCCACAGCCAAGGCTTTCTCCTTCTCGAGTTGCAGTACAGGGAGGAAAAAAGAAAGAAAGAGCCTCTCGCGTGCCCTCCTCCTCTTTGCATTCTCCAGGCCAGCCTCTCAGTTGAATCAAGACTTTCACAAGCTTTCAAGGCAGTACAAGCCTTTTTCTCGGCTACCACCACCAATCTGGCGCCTGCTTACCTACATCGTTCGCGCATTCTTGACCCATAGTTGCCTGCCCCCGGGTTGCCTCGTTTTCTTTACTCCTAGCGTGCGAGCTGCATGCTACTCCCTCTCACTCGAATATGAAGAACGGCCAGGGGCGTATCTGCTGCCCTCGGCGTCGAGTCCGAGCCACTTGCTCTGCCTTGCGGCAGGCAATCTGAATGTCAAAGCTTTCCTTCCTTCTCTGTAGTTCATCGACCCAGCTCTCGCAGGTCCTCGAGCATTCTCACGCCCCTGGCCTGGTCTCATGTTCCCAGGCCGCGGACCAGAGTGGATCCAAAAGGCTTCATAACACAGCCGTGCTCTGAGCAGAGTCGCCTGCTTTCATGTCTGCCCTTCCTGTTCGGATAGTGTTCCAGCAAGGCTCATTCCTGTCTGTCCCATCGACGTTCAGTGTGTGTCGTCCAGAGCTAGGCTTTTCTCAACATCGCCGCGGCACTTTCCCAATACTTTGCAGCGCCCACTCGCCCGCTTGCAGCAGCAGAGCCCGGTCTCAACCTCCTTTTTACACATGTATCATGCAATACCTGTGTCCAAGTACGCCATACCACTTTTCGGTCTGGGACAAGGTAGTGACGCGTGACGATAATGAAAAACTGGTGTATCAAGTCTATAAGAACATGGGGAGTCGCCTCCGCCTCTAGTCTAACCTTAGCCCGAATCCTTTTAGAAACCTCTTGTCCCGTTGTCTAATCGCACAGCCCATCAACACTGAGTCTCTTCAGCTCTCGCCTCGAATTCCAAACACGGAACATGGGGTCGGTTCCGTGGCATCTAGCCTCCCTCTCAGACAGCCGAGCTTATCTAAGCATGTCTCTTCCACAGGCCTTTCATCCTAGGATAACACTTAGGTCAGCCAAACACCCCCAAGCGAACAGACAGGGTACGACGTACTTGTGACATGGAAACTCGCCACTTCGTTAGGCGTAGAAAGTTTCGGGTCTGTGCGGACGGATGTGAAAGCAAAGGGGACAGGAAGAGTCGTATCTCCAAGAATTGTTGGAGCCAGGGCAGTTCGGCTGGAATTATGTAAGCGGGTGTTATCACATGAAGTGTTTCCTCTCTTCTCAGGTCGTTGACTTACACAAACCCAACGAAGGTCACTGCCCTTCAAGGCTCCCTTCTTCTTCTGCTTCGAGGACGAGGAAGACGGTGATGCATATTCACTGTCATTGACGTACACATAGCGGCTGCTGCTGCTGCTGCTGCTGCTGGACTTGTGCTGGTGAGCCATCTTGAGAATTGGAAGAGATTGGATGTTGTGTGCAAAGGAGTCGGTTTCAGGTAAGTTGATTTGAATAATTGGAGGATTGCTAACAATGTAGTTGCGATGTCTCTGTGAAAAATTTCCATCTGGCTCACGGGAATCTGGAAGGTTTATAACTGACTCCTAGGCCCCGTGGCTGAGGTCTCTGAGGCCATTCAGAGAAAGCCTTGGTGGATATGACACTGCCGCCATGAGGCAAAACGACGCCGACTGGACGAGAAACCTCGGGTCCCGTGTAACTGAATTGTTCCTTTTCTTGGAAATCCTGACACCGAAAGACGACGGACCCTTTTCCTCGCTACCAACTTTCCAAAACCCAAGATGGTTTGTATTACCTACAGCCCCCATTTTGTTGCAGAATCCTCCTGAGAAGGCTCGGTGAGTTGCTTTTGGCACCAAAGGCACCATAAAAAGCATGTGTATAAGGTGAACAAACTCGTAATAGCACCTTGGTTCTTTCGAAGGGGGCCGTTCTTGTCCCACAATCCTTTATTCTGTGTTGGTCTTTTGCCCTTCCTAACAGACAACTTTCGGGACTTGAATGCAGCATGGCAAGGTAACATCAGGACCTGCATTTCATTAATCCTAGTATTTCTGTTTTGAGGCCGTTGAGGCCGTTGCCTCGTGGCTAGCGTACCATTCGTGTCCCGCCGCCATGGTACGCAAAAAGCCACGAGGAGTCGGTAGATGTCGATCCCTGGCCTGGCCTGGCTCTTGTATCTTGGTTTATACTCGTCCGCTAGTCGAGTCCGCCGCCTTACGGACCCATCTGGTACGCCTGGACTGCCACTGTTGGTCAAAGGGGACTTCAAAGGCATTCTCGAAGGGGCTGAAGTCCAGAACAAAGCGATGAAGCCTGCGCAAAGCCCCATACGGCCCTTAGTGCTCTCTGATTCGGCTGGCTTTTTTTCCTCTCTCCTGCCAATCGCGAGTCCAAGAGCCTTTTTCCACCTTTTGGAAGTCCACAGATGAGTCAACAGACCAGTGTATAGTTGTACATTGGTGAGTTTCCCGGCCATGGAGCTTGTGGTCAAAGTCGAATCCGGACTCCGCCGGGCATCTTCTTTCTCGTCATCATCTTTTGCCTCCTTCGTCTTTGTTCGTGGCCCTCTCCTTTCGTTCCTTCCGGCCATTCGTTATGCCCAGGCCTCTTTCTTCGGTGCTTGTCAGCACATCGGTTCCGAAGACCATCAAGCGGTTGAGCACCTCCAAGGGTAGCAATGACCCTTGACCGAGCAAGTCTACGGTTTTCGGTGACCAAATAAGCTTGACTTGGTGGTCGAGGGGGGTCTGTGCCGCGGGCCAACCCCCAAACTGCCACTGACTGCTTCTCTCATTTCCTCGCCCGACATGATCGTTTCTTTCGTCTTGATTCTTCTGTTTGGGGTAGAGTAATGAAAGAAGTGACATGAAGCATCATTCTTCATGAATCGATGACGGGTAAGGGGTGAATGCAATGGCAGAAAAGAGAGGTCAAAGCTGTTCGAGGTCGGGACCCGGCAGCATGTGACAGGACAACCCCTCTCTGGCACTGCGATTATAGATCGATGAGAGGGCCAATATGATAGGAGAAGCAAGCACCCGCCATGTCATCAAAAAGTCCTACCTACTTAGGTGGGGAGTACGTCGGAGAAAAGTGCAAGTGTCACTTCTCCAACCAAAGAGACATGACAGTAACGCGAGTGCAAGGAGATCCGACTTTATATCTTGTCGTCGCAAGCGCGAGTCGCGGCTCTTTCGTCTATTTTGCATCCTGCCTTGCGCCTGATCCAGCTGGATCGCTGGGCACCGCGCGGCTCTGCGCGCGGCTGTCAGGCTCCCTTTCGATCCCAAAGTCCCCCGTCACGCCGAGACGATTCACTGTCGCCCAATGAAGCCCGTTCGGCGAGAGCGCGCGCGGCTAGGTGGAAACGATATCCGCCGCCAGAGCTGAGTATAGCAGCTGTACTAAAGGGCTGAACCTATTCAAGGCGTTCCAATCACGGCTTGAGATGGACCTGTCCCCGTGGAGCCTCGTCGAGCAATATGCCCTCGGAAAGCTTTCATTGGGCGACGTCTCTTCAGCGCATATATCAGCCCGCGGCATTAGCAGATGACAAGACCTGCGCGATGAAAAGGTCGGGAGCTCTTATAGTGACGGCGATATCGCTGGACGGCTCACCCGTTCTTCGATGTGCGTTGGGGACAGACGGTGACGGGAAAAGTTGTCGTAGATCCAAATCATCAAGGTGCATCGAGAACAATGACAGAAGAAGATGAGGAGAAAAGGGGGAATCGGTGGAGGGAGCAGGAGGCGTCCTCAGATGATGGGAAATCCGGGCCCGAGGCAAGTGGTCGCTGTGCGTTGGTGAGGCGCAGTCTTGATATCCAACAATGCTGGGCTATAATAAGTCGCCAACCAGGCAGACGACTATGTGAGGTGAGTGTGGGGTTTTCCACAGGATCATGATAATAGAGAGAGAACAGTTTTTAATTATGGAAATTATGTAAATATTGAGCTGTCATGAAATAGTTGCCCGAATAGGTTCAAGCAGTCATATCTGTGCCACACCTTTGGCTGTCGTGCCCACCAACGGCCGCGACCACCAATTATCATCATACCTGCTGTGCACGTCAAGGTCGATCAGACTGTCTCATGCCCGTGCTTCTTATCGGTAGGCTGCGAGGCACCGTGATGAGGCCAGGAGACCCCCAATTGTGCATAATCGATCCTGCCAAAGACGGAACGATATTGTTGAACTATACACAAGGAGGATTCTTTTCTCTCCCAGACCTTGGATGGCTCAACTGACCAATGGCAATATTCATGTGCTGCACACTGCTTGCGGAGACTGGTATACACAGGTTGGGTATCAAGGAAGACAGAGGCCCATGCGAGGGGTTTCTCACACATTGGCGGCCCATTGCCGTCTTGATTCGTCGAGCTGCTCAGAACATCTCTGTGGAGCCATAATAACCCGAAGTACTCAAATGAGCGGTTGAGTGGCATCAAACCAAGAGTTCTCCGTCTCTTGGAAGGTCGAGATGCTGGTTAGATAGGGTATAGGTAGGTGAATGTCGAGACTTGGCACTGGGAGAACTGTAGCAGAGATGACAGTTGTTTTCCAGATATTGGCATCCGCATATTCCCACACCCGCTTTAGTATAGCTTTTCGGTTGCCATTTGAAATTCACTGTATTCATGTGAGTACTATATCTTCCGTGTGCGCCCACAAGGGGCCGCCCTAGCTGTAGAAGTGATCCGCTTTCCCAACATCATCTAACTCCGACGTTGGACACGAGTGGGTATATCCCAAGCAGCTGCCTCTGACCCTGGAAAGATCATATCCCTTTTCGCTTTTGGGGCACCGAGTTATCCCCGTCGATACCGATGACGGTCATGGTTCCCCAAGCATGATGCTCTGCCGTTTCATGCAATGATAGCCTCTCTGGGCTCACTGATATTTCCTTTTTGTTGACCATGTAGTGATGTCTTTTTGCAACGCAATTCTTTCGTGCCATCATCTCTCAGTCCTCAGTGACCTCGGCAAAGGGGTTCTGGATCTCCTCGCTGCCGTCGACCGGGCTGATGACGACCAGCAGCGTTCCTCGCGCGACCACCAGACCCAGCGGCCTCGTGCTCTCGTTGCCCTCGTCATCTAAAACAAATATGCATTAGCACCACCTAAACCAAAGACATATACTTCCCTCCATGTGGAACGTACCTCGGACGACCTCCTGCACCTCGTCCAGCACCAGGTTCATGAGGGCGTCGTAGCCCTTGAGGGTGCCGGTGCACTCGCGGCCGCCGTTGAACTTGACCGTGATGCGCTTGTCCATGTACTTGCCGAGGTCGAGGATATTCTCCTTCTTGGGCCTCTCGCCGCGCTCGCCGCCGCCCTGCTTGTGGTCGCCGCCGTGGCCATGGTGGTCCTTGTCGCCGTGGTGGTGGTGACCTCCGCCGCGACCTCCTCCGCGACCTCGGCCTCCTCCCCGGTGGCCGCGCTCGCCGCCGCGCCCGCCGCGCTGGTGCCCTCTGTCGGCCATGGCTGATTGGCGCGCTCAAATAATTCCTTTGCGTGTGTGTGTGATGCGTGCAGGCCCGTGGGCTTTTGTACGGTTTTTGCGCGGGTCGATTTTTGGCGTGACAATGGGGTTTGGGCGTTGATGATGCACGGCGGGTCGTTTGGCTGTCCCCAGCTAAAGATCGAGCTCAGGTCGGGGGCGGAATTGGTTGCGCGCTGAGGCTTTCGGAACGGATTGATGCGGGCCGACTGACGACCTATGGGAAAGCGCCAGGCACAGCTGGAGCTCTATGGCGGCGGAAGCTGCAGCAGCAGTAACCCCAGAAATGACCCCAGCTTACAGGTGATCCTTTGCATTTGTGATGAAGACGAATGCAAACATAACCTCGAATAATTCAATACTAAAATATTCCCGACGAGCTTTAAATATCATACAGAAGAATGACCCGATGATATTGTATATTGAGGTGCATTTTAGTTTTCTGTACAATGTACGGTAGTTTTGCATGTGCAAGGTGCTCTTGTCTGTAGTATGTGGTTTGGGTCCCCACCATTGCAGTGCATATAAGCTACAGTGCCCAGATTAGCTCCCGAGCAGTACCTAACCTGGTTCCTTGGTGGCGGTTTGGCGGGGGGTTCTTTGGCCACCCTACCAACCGTTTGAAGCCGGGAGCTGGCGGTTTAGTATTATACTTGCTAGTATTCCAATCCAGGTCCGTATGGCGTATACTGCTGGCAGTCAATGTTGAGCGAATTGTCATATCTTGATGTGAAAAAAGGGGTCGGTGAATCGATGGAATGCGTCTTTTCTCGTCATGTTTACGTATATAGCTCGAATCAAAGTCATGACACATGAACTAGACAGAAATAAAGTTCCGCCCAACCTGCCATTGCAGAAAACGGACGGAGAAAAGCTGCTACCCGACGCACATGAAGATTATAATGCACAAGAGTTTCTTCTCTGTCCCCTTATGATTCGAACACTTTTGTTACACGGTTTGCTTTTTTCACCATTTCTCCCATTATCCGCCGCCGCCGTGTGGCGTACTTCATCTCATCCCACCGGCCGACAACAATCATCATTTGCCCCTTTCGAAGAGAATTACCATTGTAGTGTGAGGAGAAGTCCAAAGCAGAGAGAGGGGTTTCTGGAGACCCGTGGGTAAAGATCGCCAGCAAGCCTGTCCCAATGAAGCTTGAACCGTATAAAGGCTGCAGTGGTGCTGCACATCGCGGACGTTCTAGAATGTGGGTAGCGTTCTTTATCTTTGTCCACCCCTGGCTCTCGAGGGTAAGGTAATGGGTATGGGGGGGCAGGCAGCTCCTCGTGGGATGGGACTCCGGGACTGGCTTGCGGCAGTCGCTAAATGTTACATACACAACGATGCTCGACTTCCCCCAGCAAAGAGGCAAAAGAAGATATGGTGACATTTGTGGTGGTGGTGGCTGGTCGCGTGGCGGTTGATCCAGGATTCCGATCTAGTGAATCAATGCATGTAGGTACGGAGTAATAAGACCTGGCCTGTATAGGCAAGTCAAGGCGATATACTATCCCTTCAGATGACAGACAGCCAGCCAGCCTCTCGAGCCGCTTGGAGTCAACCATACCCTTACATACAGACTATCTGTAAGATCTGCGGGCAAGGATCCGCACTGCATACTTACCATTGAAAACCAATCTGCAAGTGTATGTGATTTACTCGGGCAGGTATGTATCCCAATTTTTCTTTTCTTTTTGTGGCTGTATTCTTTGCCGCTCATATATAATTTCTCTATACTGCATGTCTTGCTTATTTCCGTTGCGCAAACCCGAGAGGCTGCAGATGACAGTCAATTAGCATTCATGAATGGTAGCCTTGTCCCAGCACGTCGACATCTGGCATCCCTGGCTACCGTATGAAAAAAGAAAGCACTTTCTTCTCCAGCAGTAATAAGTCGAGACCGGAGCAGCCTCCATCGGAGTCGACTCCGAAGCTGCCGCCGAGAAAATAGTGTGTAGCTGCTGTGCTGGGTGCTGTATATGCAAGGCGTCGCTGATCATTGGAGTATATCATATATCGGGGGCCACGTGAAAACAGTTCTCTTGCAGCCTTTCTCCGACGCAGGCCTCCCTCCATTTGGGCATCTATCATGTAAGGGGCATGTATGTTCTTGCAGTGGGCATTTGATTATCATCCTGTAGAAGAGTAGGGAACCTAGACGGGTGAGCTGCGCGACCCAGCTAGTCGGATTGCAACCAGCAGTGGGCATTGGAATTATACCAAAGGTAGGTAAGAAAGGTGAAAGCTGTGTACTTCGTGGGTAGGTAGTGTAGGTGGTGTATATATTCCTTGTAGAAGCTTTGGGGTAGATAGCTACTGTAATACCTAGGTAGGTAAGGTACCTAGCTAACACGCCGCTTACCTTACCTAGATAGCGGTACTCCCTTGTAAAGCACGTAGGCCATGCGGGGGTCTCCAGGGGTTCGATGTTTGGATTTGGCTGTAGTATACTCATCCATGTATGGTAGGTAGGTAAGCAGAATAGGTACCTTCCTTGGCTATTCCTTCCGCTCCAAACCTGAGCTCCACCTCCACGCGGAGTGGAAAACGGAAAGACGAATGACATTCGAGAACAATGAGCATCGAACGATCGAGTCGACTAAGTAAGCGGCCGACTGAATCAATCAATGACTGACCCCCATCCTCGGACTCGGCTATCGGCGCGCTCGAGAGCTGTGGTAGTAGTCTTGTCTTGTCGACAACTGCTTCCTAGTAGCATGTATCCCCGTTGTCTGTCCATGAGACCTTGCTTGACACGATACTGGGGTCATGCAACGCCGCGCCGATCAGGACCCCGAGGACCCCCCTCGAGCCTCCGCGGCTGGCAGCCACAGGTGCTACCTACATACCTGGCGACATGCAGCTCTTTCCAAAGGGCCCCCAATTGCAGAAGTCTTCAATTGCCAAGATGGTAGAGATGTCGATCTTTCCTTAGCTGATCGATCGCTCAACGAGAGATGTGACTCTCCAGACAAACAAATGGACTGATTGCGGCGATTTTGATAGCAACCACTTGCAAACTATCACATCTAGCTGCTTACCAGGTACCAGGAGACTGGAAAGAAACGACAACACCAGAGAAGGACATGTCGATAGTGATTGTTTTCTACGGTCCTATCCTCATCCATCTTCTATACCTCTCTCTCTCTCTCTCTCTCCTCGGTTCCTGACCGACTAATGACGAGCTGGCAGGCTGACCAGGGACGTCAAAGTAGCAGCAGCAGGGGAACCCGTCAACCGACCGTGGAGCATGGATGGTCACTCTTCACATACATACCTACATACAACACGACCCTGCCTTTGCACCTCATCGCAGCCAATCCCGTCTATGCTTCTCTCTGATGGGATTTCCTTCCCGCCATGGCTCGTGCTCTCGTCTCGTCTCGTGCTCTCTCTGCTGCTGCTACTCTAGTAGATGCACAGTTCTCAACATGAAAAAAGCTCCTCCGCGAGTTAACCGACCTGAACTACAAGATCTACCTACCTACCTAGCTAGCCAGCCAAGCCAAACTGGCCTGGTCGTCCATGATCCATCCCGCAGTAATATCTCCGTGGTATCCTGTATCTCGACCCCTTCCAGCTCGGATCCGTCCATCACTCGACGGGCTCTAAATCTATGACTTGGACTCTCGCTCCATCCAGGGCGATCGCCAAAGCCTGGACTCTCTCGACATTTTATTCCCAGGCCCCGCCACTTTGACCGTTGGTTTAGCGAACAGGGATCGGCTCTTGATACGCGGCATCAACTCTCACACTTGTTCCCTTGATGAAGGATATTTTTTTATTTTTTTTATTTTTTGCACCGTCCTGCCGGTTCTATAAGCAGCCGATCACCGCCTCTTCTCTTGCCCAGCCAGAGAGTTGGACGGCATGTTGTCAACTAAAAACTTCTGCCTTTCCCCTCTTATCGCCGTTGACCCTGTTCCCGGGACTTTTTTCTCCACCCACACACGCATAATACTACTACTACGACTACTACAACATACCTACTCCGTACCTACTACTGTACGTACATACGTACATACATACCATACGCCCGCCCACATCTCGGGTCGGTCTTCTTGTGCGGACTATTCGCGGCGGATGCAAGGCGGGAGGCATCCATCCATCACGCTGTGTCCCGGCCGACCTATTTTTTCATTCACATATTCTTTTTCTGTGTGATTCACCCGCGCGCTCCCTCTCAACAACATACGTACGCCCTCCCAGTCAGTCAGTCAGTCAGTTACCGGTGAATCCACTCGACGCTACGACATGGCTGCATCCTTTAGTTGCCGTAGTTGAGGAAGGTACCTTGGCTGTTTTTGCGTGCTTGTCTACCTACATTAGCTACTTACCTACACTACGCACTACACTACCTACTCCCGCGCATCCAAGTCAAGTACCACACAATCTCCATTGATCATCACCAAGCAGTACACACTATTTCCTCTCTCCTCCTACCTACTAACTAGGTGAATGGCACCTAGGTTGGAGGTGACTAAACACTTCCTCTGCCTTGATTGGCCTGGCACCTCGTCCAAAAACTGCGCTCGCGCTTCTTCGGCTTCTTTGCACTGGGACTAGCTTCCCCCAGACCAGACCAGAGATCAAGGACCAAGGAAGGACCAGGAGGCTTTCCCAATTCTCGGCAGCCTCTGCCTTGCACACACAAACTCAATCACCCAATTCTTTTCAGCTACCGACTGGTGACTTTTTTTTTATTTTCCCGCCGCCATCAACTCTCCTGCAAATCTCAGGGTCCTCTGCTGTTTTATTTCCGGCTCCCACCCATATTTGCGCACAACTTCCTTTTGATAGTGCACATTGCCCATTGCACATTTCCCATCCCACCTCGTTTGTGGCAACCCCCGTCGAAAAGCTTCCACACTGAAGGCGATAAACCCCCATTCTGGCACCAACCCCCGTATGTCAATCCGTCCGAGTACTTCGGGTTTACGACTGGGCCGGGTCATTGGGGCACCTCGCGGGGGCCGCCGTTTGCGCCGGAGGTTCGGCAAGCCTCAAAAAATAAAGGTGGCAAACCCATCCAGGATCCGTCTTCAATAACATATATAGAAATCGATCAACAGGGAATCCGTGCTCTTCTTCCCTGGTAGAATTTCCAGTCGGACGGATTCTTGATCGCAATTGCACGGTCAATAATAGACCAGGGCAACCAACCAACCATCATAGACAATGGCGCACATTTCCGACTCAGAACACCACAAGCGGAAACGACACGACGACGACAATGGCGGCAAGCCTCATGCTGAACGCATCCCTCAGCCCCCACCGCCACAGTCAGGTATGTTGAATACTATTTCACCAGGTATCGCCGTCCCTTGCAGCACTCTCCTGGAAACCATCGCCGACAAGCATGTGTATTCCATTCTTGTCTTCTCACCCAAAGCCAAAAACTATTACTGCTGTAGCCATGAACTTATTCTCTCACTCTGCCGTTTCCACTTTGTGCCCAATGTCCTGATTCCGTACCTGGCCTTGGCATATTTCCGGATGTCGCTTGAGCGCTCTCCTATACTTGCTTCAACTCGCCTCTTTCCGGATCTCGGTATCCAAATACAGCATTTGCTGACATGAGGTGCAGGCAACTCGGTCCCGATCAACTACCTTGCTCGGGCCAATGCCGGAAAGCTCAAGCTGATACACGGCGACACGGAGACATTCACCGATGTGCTCACTCTCATCAATGAATACGAAGGTATTTTGTTCTCACACTCAGGTGCTCTCCGGTTCCACATCCACTGACTCTTTGGACTCGCGAAAAGGAGTCTTGAGCCGCCATGAAAGCTTTGCATCCAACCTGGGCGCAAAGCTCATGGGCCCGCGCTTGCTGAAAGCCATGGAGGGCATGTTTGATGGTCCAATCATCACCAATCCTGCCCAAACTCCAATGAGCCTCGATCCAATCACCTGGGTCGACATCGTAGAGTTCTCAAAAGCACGGCCCACCGAGTTCAATCTTGTCGCCAATGCTACCGGAAATCGTTGCTGCCAATTCTTTCTCAAGGGCGTCCAAGTTGAGATCTCGGAAGACGACTGGCGAGTCATTGTTTCTGGTATACTGGACAGAAATCGTCTCATCCCGCCGCAGCCCCTGGAAGAGGATGAAACGGCAGAGCTTGCGACCCTAGAAATCCTCGAACAGCGCTTGAAGGTCATGATTAAGAAGGCAGACGAGGTGGCTGGCAAGGCCCGTCAACTCAACTATCATCTAAGCGGGCGTAAAGCAGCCATAGGAAGCCGCAGGCCGTCTCAGCATGGCACTGCTACCACTGGTTTCCAGGCAGTCAACCAATCTGGGCCGCACTCTGGCCCCAACCACCATGGCTACGATCTGCATGTAGATCTACTCCAGCAATTCATTACGAACAATCCCGCGAACCGCTTGTCGTCCATCGGCTCTGTTCCGCCGACGCCGGGGACCATCCCGACCGCCACGTCCACGCCCAGAACATCAATCCAGCAACAAGTGCTGACTTCTCTGAGCAACCGCCCATCTCCTGGTGCTTACCCTCTCGAGACGGGTACCAAGGACCCGGACGATGAGCATAGAGCTCTCGTTACAGCTCGGGTAGATAAGCTGGCTAGAGGCGACGAGATTCTACCCCCGTGCGACAGGTGCAGGAGACTTAAGACGCCGTGTATCAAGCATTTGACGGCTTGCCAAGGGTGCACTAAGAAGCATGCCAGATGCGGCTGGAAAGGCTTGACCGATGAGGAAGTCACACGACTGAAACACGAATCGGTCGACGGCGGCAACGGTGGTGGAGGCGCAGGCGACGATACCGGGGATGAGAATCGCGACCGCCGATACGGCAGTCACTCGGCACCCAGCTCTCAGCAAGACCCGAACGAACCCAGGCGACTCTCGGACCGGAGCGACGACCCCGGCCTCGGCAGAGTCGCGTCGCAGCGCATCGCCATAGGCCGTAGCGCCGACGACATCTGGAGAATGGGTACGAGCTCGAGTAGTCGGCGGGACTCGATGGACATTGACGTCGACCCCAGGGACACGCATGGCCTCCGACCGATTGGTAGTATCGAGCAGCACGCGCCACCCCGGGACCCAGTCCTACTCGGTCGTGGGCCTTCCATCACTACAGCGCACTCGGTTCGAGAGAGCAGCATCACTTCTCCACGCGGCGGTCCACGGGGCGTGCCTTGAGTAGAATGCGCCTTGTGTCAGCTGACCCGACGATCACTATCGCAAATTGGATTTTTTTTTCGGCTGGAAAAGCAAATTGGCAATTGCAGAATCTAAAGCCGATCCTATCAGCTAGCGTACGAACACCAAGACCACAGAGCATTGTATTGATCCCCCCAGGGAAATCAAACCAAGCATGGAAACTTCAACAAGAGCCATACTCCACCAACACCGGCCAACTTGTATATCAGTATAGCAGCGCCGGAAAAAGAGAACCAGGATCACCACGAAGCAGGACAGGGTCCATTCTATCGAATGACAGCCACTCCTATACTACAGCACTAACACCCTTTATTTTGTCCCATTTTATTTTTCTCATTCCATGTTCAGAGCGAACCGGACAACTTTTCGCCCGTGGCGATTTGGGGTTCTAAGTAAGGCGTTTGTTTGGAAATGGATATCAAGTCGAGACGCGCGCGGAGGAGAAAAGAAAGAGAGAGACGAGGGACCCGCATCCGATACCCCATACAGACCGTTTTTTGTTTCCCGTGTTTGTCATTTGCCGGGCAAATAAGTTTTTCCATCAGGGGATGAATTAGATAGTACTTGTGGCCCATACCAAGAGACAAAAAAAATACATTCATCAGTCAAAGAATCTATGTGGTCAGCCAGGGAACAGGCAAGTTCTCGGGTGTTCACAAAGACCCATTATCACATTCGAATGATACATCACAAAATTACAACATTGTGTGAAAGGATGTTGTTTATTCTACCTCGGTTCTGTGAACTCGCCTATCTGCGCTGAATCCAAAAGACATTTGGATTTTGAGATTTGTGCTCACACATCTCTTGTCGATCCAGCTTGTTTCGATACCAAACTCCGTCTTTGCGAAGATGGGTCTTTTTCTGGCCAAGTCTAGGTAGATAGGTATCTTCACCCGTGTCTTGCATCCAGAACGTTCCTCTGATCCACTCTTCAATGCCATCTCGATCCACGTCCTTGCGCTTTGACATAAGCTCGTTCGTCCTCTTGGTCAAGAGCCGACTGATCATCATGTTCTTCTGTGTATTATAGGATGAGCATTGATCGAGGTCACTCCCACGCTGACTCTGAATCAGTACTATCGACTAGGCCCGGGCTTGAGAGCGCCGGGAGAATGCCAAAGCACATTGTCATGCCAAGGCACGTTGCCGTCTTAGAAAGCGGTGCGGTTGTTCGTGGCAGGCTTTGGCTGGCCGGCTTTCTGAAGTTCTTGAAAGGCGTTGTTGACCTGCTTCTTCACCTCCTTGTAAGTGACTACGAAGGAAGTCTGGTGATCACGGCTCGTGAGGTAAACCTTCTCGTCGATCCCGGCGTCCAGTTTGTTCAAGCACGAAAGCATGTGGCCCATGTTTAGGACAGGGTTGTTGTTGGCATCGACCTGGTGGAAGACGTAGTCGCGGAACAGCTTCAAGGTGTAGCGCTCGCCATTCTCAGCCCACGTAGGATCGTTGTCGAATTCTGGGCGCTCGTTGATGGTGCCGAGCTTCATCACCAGGCGAGCAACCCTGCCATTCTCGAGTTCCTTGTGGAGCTCGGATAGGATTTCGTCGTAAGCGTGGAACGCCGCATCGAAAGAGTCGAAGAGATGGTGCGCGATGGACTGTGACAAGTAGCCAATGTGCTTCTGGTCTCGTGCCTCAATACTGGGAGGCGAAATCAGCCAGAACACAAGTTCCTTGAGTTCGTCTGTGTAGGTGCTCTGCTGCAGCGACTGCCACGAGACCTGTACGTTGTGGACTTGGTTTTGATTGAGACAGAGGCTCATGACGAGCTTGCCTAGATCTACCAGGTCCTCATGTTGAAGCTCTGCCAAGGGGCGGGGGTTGTCATATTCCAGAACGTCCAAGATCATGCAGGCACTGAGCCGAATGCGGTTCTTTTCCGTGAGGATGATCTTGGTCGGATGGATGCAGCGTGCGGCCAGGTCGGCATCGTGAATTGTCCTGAGCGCATTGCAAATCTGGCAAATGTAGCTCCAAATCACGGTTTCCGGGATGGCGAGTTTGAACCGGGCAGCTGTCAAGTGATGCTCGGCCAAAGTCTTCGAGCAGGGGTGGTAATTGTGGATGAAGATGAGGGAGGTGTCGCCAAAGTCCCTCGAGGTAAATACCTCAACTGGCGTGACAATGCTTCCATTGCTGATGCGCTTCCACTTGCTAAGCGGAGTGTTTGTTGATTCCTTGCCGCTGACACGGACACCCTGAAGCCTTCGCAGACAATAGACATGCCCATTCTTCTTGGAAGTAGCCTTGTATACCCAACACACGGTACTACCAAAGAGACTGGACTGGCCGCTCTTGAGCCCCTCTAGCGGGACAAGAGAATGGTATGGCTGGACATCAGGCAGCTGCGAGCTATGCATGACTTGTCGGGTTGCGGCAGACTTCTTTTGAAGGTCCTCTCTCATCTCAGGGGGTATAAAGAAATCATGAGCTTGGCGCTGGTAAGCCTGCAGATCTGACCTGGCGGGACCGACTGGGGCGTAGAGGTGGTACTGCAAAGGCTGAACGGGCGCCGTGTATACTCCGGGCGTCGGATAGTAGGAAGCTCCAGCTGCCGCCATGGGATTGTGATCTTCCG
The DNA here is from genome assembly GCA_022432395.1 of Pestalotiopsis sp. NC0098. NCBI lineage: Eukaryota > Fungi > Ascomycota > Sordariomycetes > Amphisphaeriales > Sporocadaceae > Pestalotiopsis > Pestalotiopsis sp. NC0098. Next base: position 1,584,572 of record JAJKLJ010000008.1, read on the forward strand.
CATATGGGTTATATGGCGTGGCAGAGAGCGCCTGGTTCATACCAGCCATGGTATATGGATCGTAGATGCTGGCGCTAGACTCATTGTTCATACCGTTGGTAGCGGTAGTTGTGTTGAGATCGTAGTTTTGCGTCTGCGGCGTGAATTCCCGAGCGGCGGCCGGGTTCATGAAGCCTACATCACCGTCCTGAGAAATGCCTTGGGGGGTAGCTAATGTGTGGGTAAGCATGAGGAAATTCGTCTTGGAAGTGTAGCATGGAGCAACCTACCACTCGCCGCTCCCTTCGGAGTAAAAGGTGTCGCATTCGCGGTTTGAGAAGAGAAAGTGGATTTCTTGGTGCCTAGCTGAGCAGGAGTGAAAGAAGGTGAGTCCACATTGAGTTGCTTCTTGGCACTGTCGTACAGGTCAGCGAATGGACAACTCCCTCCAAGTCTCGAAGATTGTGGGTTAAGTTTTGTAGATGTAGAATACATTATAGGGACAGTGGTGGCGGTGCTTGCGCGAGACTGGTCCGTCTCGGCCGAAAGATTCAATGTGGGAGAAGACACCAGGACCGTGGGCGGAACGTGAGATGCCACTGCTTCAGACGCTGGGGACTCGGCAGATGGCAGAAGATCAAATGCCGGTGAGGTCACAGTAACCGCTGGCGGAGAGCGAGTGACCGTTGTTTCAGATGTTGGAGCTTCATGGGATAGCGGATGGTCCAATGCGAACGGATCGCGAGTGATCTCTGCTTCAGGTGCTGGGATCTCGACAGATACCACTGTAGGGAGCTCTTTCTTTGCTGGGACTGGAGATCTCTGTGGAATGTTCCAAACCGCTGCAATCGGCAGGCCGGCATCATCAATGTCGGGAGTGACTGATTTCAACAAGCTCCTGTCGGTCTGTTTGCGCTTCGGTAGGGTTGCAAACTGCGCGGCTGCAGATAGCGACGGAAAGTCCATGGGATCCTCCAGGGCGTAGGCGTCAGCTTCTTCCTCATCCCCACCGGACTCTGCTTTGTCGTCCTCCTTAACGGTCGACATGGCGGCAGGAGGGTTGGGAGATGGGTCTTGAGTATCGGCAGCCTGGCTAGGTGACAATCCTTCAGCAGAGGCTGCTCCAGCCTCTGGAGCAGACGCGTCGCTCGGGTCCATCGCGGCGTTGAGAGCTTGCGAGGCAGGCGAGGTGACAGTGACTCAACACCAGATTCCAAAGTTTCCAAAGACCGCGGAAGACGAGGAAGCGAGGCTGTCGGGCGTTGAAAGGCGTTTCTAACACCACCCAGTTGGATGCATGAGTTTGCTTATGCGTCTTCTGATGATGTAGAGAGATTATGATGTTTTCGTGGTTCGCATAAGACCTGCAGAATTTTGGGCGGACCTAAGATGTTTGCTCTTGGACTAAACATCAAATCCCACACAAGCCCTTTGCCTGATTGTTTCGAGCTTGATGCGCAGAAGCTGAGGGCACCTTCCCTGGCCTCGCATGACCCCTTCCGTAATAGCTCCGCATTATTTGTTGATCGAGCCGGCCAGTCGTAACATCCCATGTTGAAGCAATGACGCCGATGATGACAGCACGCGAAGCAGCGCCGAGCAGTGCAGGGCAGCGCCGAACAGAGCAGCCGCCCAGAGGTATAGGTATCCACGATCCACAGAGACACTTGTCTAGGTATGAGATAATCAGGCACTTACGAATCTACCGAGTTGTTGGACGAGCCCTTGTCTCGATCGTGGTTGAAGGCACAACCTTGGTCCTCGTAGCGGCAATGGCCGTATATAAGCACATTTCGACACAATGTGTCCTTGGTGTCTGTGGCATTGCGTAAGCATGCTGAACAACAATTGTCTAGGACAAAGCAGCGGCATGATTATTCTGTGCCTTCGTCTTCGTACAATTCTGCAGAGCGGACCAGTCTGCGCGGGTCGCATTGTGTGCGTGGGTAGTAGTATGCTGCTCACCTCGCGTCTTGGGCCGCGGGGAAGCCATCTGCCTCCCTCGGTCGCCTTGCGTGTACCGGGAGGTTGCCATTGCTTCTGTCGAGAAGAGATCGGAGGTCGTCGGGCTGGCATCCAGTCGTCGCCGTCGCCGGGCTGTGACGTAGAGCGGGCAAGGCAACGCAGGGGTGGGCGCCGATAGATATAGGATAGGGCTGAGGAGCGGCGCGTCGTTGTCGCCGATGCTGCTGCTGCTGATATAGCTGCTGGCTCCTGTTCAATCTGCAACCCCTTCGAGGGACGGACGCGGATCAGCAATTGCGTCGTGTCAATGAGAAGAAAAAGCGACCTGAGCAAATGAAGAAGCGACCGACGCCCAGCCAGCCAGCCAGCCACTGCACAAAATTGCACAAGCAAAGAAATGGCGTGGTCGTGAGCGTCAGAGTGCCAGTGCGCGAGCGCGTGCGAATTGGTGTAGCATTGGAGGGGCTCCTGGGTTTGGGCTGTCGGCGGCGCACCGTCGGTGGATGACAAAGGGCTTTGGACTTGAACTTGGACTTTTGGGGCGAGCAAGTGGTGGTAGTAACAGCAGTAGCAGCGGTAGTAGTAGGTAAAGCAGGTAGGTATCGGAAACCGATTCCAGACAGAGCAGAATCAACGCAATAGAACACCTACTCGACGGCCTATTCTGCTCCCATCTTAACGCTATCGGGGCGGCTGGCACCTCGCCCCTACTGGAGACGAGCTTTCGAGATGCAGCTGTTGCGTGCTCGGTGCGAGGCGGAATATAAACAGGGCGCGGGCCAGAAGAAAATAATACTAGGTTAAAAGACGACGGGTGAGGTTGGCGATAACGTGCGGATGGATAGGATATGCGTTAAAGGTGGGATGGAGCGCCCCGATACATTGGTTTTACATACCTTGTACGCCTGTGCAAGGCTCCGGGTCTTACGCAGCTAGCCTCCACGAATGGCTGCCAACCACTGGCAAAGGTATTTGTACTTGGCCGCAATACTGGGCTATTGTGACCACGCACAGCTGCAGTCCAAAGCTGAGCCTCGACATGGATCAGTGAGCCTCTACTGTGCCTACGCCGTGCGCTGCACCTCCAGGTACCTGGAGTGAATGACATTGAATTGTTGCGTGCGCTGGAGGATAAGAAGATCCGCTAAGCCGCTTGGGGTAGTTACTTTATGTGTTCATGCTGGTCCTCGTAGAAGCAGCATGCCACTCGCAAGGCAGGCTCAGAACTTTTGGATAGTCGTCTCAAGTGTTCGGTCGAATATGTGTTGAATCTTTCTTACTGTCCAATGTATTCACCCATCTCATCAAGATCCTGTATGCACGAAAGGAACATGGCATAACCAAAAGAAAGTAGGCGACTAGCTCCCGCATTCCAGGCTGAACGGAGATCTACCAGAGAAGCAAATCAAATCTCAGGCACTAGCTCTAAAGAGGTAACCATCTTCGTCATTCGCTGATGCCACGCAGCTCCCCAGAATCCTTCTATTGTTCCCGTTGATACCTAGGATACTCGCTTCTGCTTAGCATCTTTGCGATTTCGCTTCTCGGCTGTCCATTCTCTGTATACTACACTCACTGTTTATTCTGGATCGCCTGTTGCTTGGCGGATTCACCAGCCAGTGTACTTTGTGCAGCCAACGCCTGAATCGTGCGAGCCCTCCGATTCCTAGGATCTTACTCTCCGGAATAGGTACATCGCAAGCCGCAACCCTCCATTCGCCGAAGCCCGAGCTACCAGGCTGTCCCCTTTGGCGAACACTTGATGGATTTGTAATTCTCTTTGATCGAACCACTGGAGGACGACGGATCATTTTACCATGTCGGACGACGCCGGCATCGATATAGGCCAGCTCTCAGCTGAGCAACAAGCTGCCCTGGAGCAATATACCGCCGTAACAGCACAGGAGGTCAAGGATGCGGTACCGCTCCTCCAAAGATCACAATGGAACGTACAGGTAAATAACGCCGGAACACTCTGTTCAAGCTGGCCAATACTGACGAAACAACCACAATAGATAGCGATTGCCAAGTTTTTTGACGGAGAGGGCCCCGATCCGTTAGCCGAGGCCATCGCCGCCCAGGATTCAATACCGCCACCGATCGCAGCACGGCATGAGAACCTACAGGAGTCCCTCTTCGCCGAGGCCTCACCATTCGGTCTCCCAGCAGCTCGACGAAACCGACCGAATCCGGCCCCCCGAGTTGTGCCTCCGCCCGTAACAACGCATAACCCTCCGTTGCTGCTCTCGATCATCTTTGGACCCTTCCACCTGGGTTACCGGGCTCTCTCCACCATATTCCGGACCCTTGTCTATATCCTCTCATTCCTCCCAGCGCCGATTCGGCCTCGATCCATTACGACAAGCGTAACTTCGGGATGGAAGGGCACGGCGGGCCGGCGCATGCTGCTGCCTCGGGACACAGCTGCTCGATTTCGGCGTGAGTTCGAGGAGGAATACGGACCCGAGACAGGCCTGCCATTCGCCGAGTCTGGGTTCGCTCAAGCGCTCGATGCTGCCAAGCGAGATCTGAAGTTCTTGCTTATTGTACTCATGTCTCCCGAGCATGACGATACTGAGTCCTTTACGCGCGAGACACTCCTGGCGCCAGACGTGCGCACTTTCCTCGCCGACCCTGCGAACGACGTTGTGCTTTGGGGCGGCAACGTCCTCGACTCCGAGGCCTATCAGGTGTCTCAGGAGTACAACGCGACCAAATTCCCCTTTTCATGCCTTGTTTGCCTGACACCCAAGGAGGGCAGCACGCGCATGAGTATCGTCAAGCGCCTCGTCGGCCCCGTCTCGAGCTCTACGTACCTGGCCGAGATTCAATCCGCGATCAACAAGTACTCGCCGGATCTAGCAGCTGCGCGTGCCGAGCGCACTGCGAATGAGGCCGCCCGTAATGTCCGCGCCGAGCAGGACAGTGCATACGAGCGCAGCTTAGCTCTCGACCGCGAGAGAGCGCGCCAGAAGAAGGAGGCCGAGGCCGCGGTGAAGGACGCAGAGAAGCGAGCCCTCGAGGAAGTTGCAGCTGCAGAGCGGCGAGCTCAGCAGAAGGAGCAGTGGCGGAGGTGGCGATTCACCAGAATTGCTCCAGAGCCGGACACCAGCGTCAAGGAGGTGGTGCGCCTGGCACTCAAGATGCCAGAAGAGTCGGGCGCTGGCCGTATAGTGCGGCGATTCGCAGCTTCCACAACAGTGGAGGAGCTGTACGCGTTCGTGGAGTGCTACGACCTGCTCCAGGGCTCGGAAGAGATAGACGAGGACCGGGAGGAGCCAGAGGGATACAAGCACGAATACACGTTTAGGATCGCCGGACTCATGCCTAGAGTCGTGTACGAACCAGACAATACCGCTACGCTGGGAGAAAAGATTGGACGAAGTGGAAACCTAATCGTGGAGAGTATTGTGCACGAGGACGAAGAGGAGGACGACGCAGAAGAGATGTAACAGCGGCATCACACGTGTCACTGAACACCATAGACTCCAAGCGATATGTTTGTTTAGCCAAGTCTCATGCCTGCGCGGCATCTGCGTGATGCTAATATACAATAATTCCACAGCAGGAATACTACGTAATATGCACAGGAGCGAGCATGGTGCCCACTAAGAATACTCTGCACATGATACGCTACAATCACATGATGGCTGGCGATGCGCAGGCTGCACGATGATTTTTCGACGACACCGGATCTATCCATGATCTTTCTTGAGCTGTATTGAATAATGAGCGAATGAACGACCAGAATTAGACAGGAAAACAGTTTGGGCGCCTTTACCTTCGTGACAACCGCGCAGAACTCCAAAAATGTTCCCTTCTGCGCAATGCTTGCTCTCTGCATTTCAGCCTTCTAAAGCCTTTACTCAGTCTGTCAATGTGCCCGTGGCCACCCGAATCCCCATTCTTTTTCGACCTTGTCGGCCCGTACAGTGCTGTGTCCAAGGTTGCAAGGGCCAGACGCTTCCTCTCGCCCAGGATTGACGAATCGTATGCTGATATTAGTCTCCAGCTAGCTTTAATTAACCTTGTCTGAACTTCTGGTGAATAGCACGGATCTGTTCCTCGACGTTCGTGTTTTGCATTTGCGCTGTATGTTGCTGGCTGCGATTTTCCGGGACCCCGTCGTAGCTGTTGAGGGCAGCGCGCTTCCTCCGCGCCTGCTCTTCTTCCGTGATGGGCTGGCCCGTCACTCCGTCGAACAAGTCGCTACGCTGACTGGCAAACCTCTTGAGGTTGTTGGCGGCATCCGCCTGTACCAGGTTCGAGGTGGCGTACCTCGATTCGTGCCTGGCCCTCTGCTCTTTCCAGCGAGGGTCCAGCATCTCGATGCGCATGTGATCCTCGAGCTCATTGAGCGGTATCTGCTGATTGCAGTTGGGGCACAGGGCCATCTGCGTGTTTTGCTTGCTCGCGGCACGTGCTGCGGCTCGGGGCACATAGTTCTCTCTGATCTTCATGGTGGCAGCACCTCCCTTGGCGTCAGCCTGTGCTTGATGGAGACGAGCGCGCGCTTCTTCCCTCTCTCGTATCCTAGCGGACTCTTCATCTTCTTGGTACCCATTCGACCTTGAAGGAGGTGCCATTTGGTTGTATCCAGGCTGCGGCATCTGTTGGGGATACGCTTGTACTCCTGGCACGGGCTGCACGGGGAATGCAGCCGGGTGATGAGGAATGTTGAAGCTCGGCTGGGCGGGCATGGCTGTGGCATTGTAGGTGCTGTCTTCTTCCGAAGGGAAACCTTCCTCGATGCGGAAGTTGGCGCCGACGGACACCTTGGCCTTTTGTTCCAGCGAGGCGTACTGAAGATCGTTTAGAGACGTCGGAGGGGGCAAGTTCGCTTGATCGTCGGCGTCCGTGAAGACGACGGTCTCGACAACGACGAAGTCGTGCCAGTCGATCTGCGCGTACATTTGCCGCTCCTGCTCGGCATCCTCCTCCTTCTTTTGCTTCTCGTCTTCTTGATACTCGAGCCACTCTGCTCGTTGCCGCGCCCGCGTCAGGATGCGGAATTTGTCGTCAATGTTGCGCTGCAGCTCTGCAACACGCTCCTGTTGTTGGCGTCCTCCTTCTCCGTCGACACCGCTAGCCCGTAGAAGCATCGAGTATTGGTCGACTAGATGCTGGAAGAAGTTGTGTAGACTGTGATTCGGTCGCAAAAAGTCGAATTGGTAGTTGCCCGTCTCCCGCTGCGAAAGCGTCGTCATGAATTGCCGTCCATTCTTGGCAACGAACAAGGCCGTCAGCCGTACGACTTCGAGATCCTGCGCACTGATGTTGGGCATGCGCGCGGAGAACTTGAAGTCCGGAGGTTGAGGGGGGCCGACGGGCTTTTCTTCGACGGGGGCAGCAGCCTCGCCTGCACGACCGGCGGAGACGACATTGCCACGACCTTCCTTGACTTCGCTCAATCGCCACAGGTAGTACGGATTGTAGGGATCGGCGGGGTTCAGGAAGCTGAATTTTGGGTTGCTCTTCTCCTTCTCGCGGATACGGTCCTCGAAGACGATACCATTTCGTGCAACGAAGCCGGCAGTCTTCTCAAGGATAGCTGAATGTCCAATTAGCAAAAGCGCGAAAGGTGATAGCGGTTGGCTTGTACGTACTTCGAAACTCCTTGGGCGGCAGCACAACACCCTGGGGCGGTTTGATGTCTTCAAGAGCTGCTTCACCATTAGTCGGGGCGGCCATCTTGACGTTGGTTTAGTCAACCCTCCTTCAAGTGGTGATGCGACCAACAAGCAAAATAATAGCTGAGCGCAAGGTTGCTTTCGAATCGCGACAGGCGGTTGACGAAAACGGAGCAGATGGACTGTGCTCAGTTTGTCCACTGACAGGCTGAATGCTTGGCACCAGGCGCAGAGGTAGAGAGCCGCAGCGCTAGGTAGGTAGCTTGAGCTCTGGTAAATTTTCCGGCGCAGTCAATACGTGAACAAGGTAGGTACGGTAGGCACACACCTAAAAGCTGTCTAGGTGCCTGTACAGTCTGGCGGCTTATCGATAATCCGCTATACTATAGGCGACAATTTGAAAGATGGCACCTCAGCTGAGACAGCCCTGGAGATATATGTAAGGAACATCAGTAGTTCAACATACAAATTAATCATACAAGGTTTCCGTCCCTTTCTTGATGATAGCATGTGTTCTTTATCTATGTCACCATGCGAAGACATTTGTTTGCTTGCAGCATTCCAACAGGAGGACTCATGGCTGTAGGCTCCATGCTGGTTGGCTGGTAGCGCTAAGACGAGTGTCCGAAACGACTGTAAGACCTCGAGAAGCAATATCCTTCTGTTCATCATAAGGTCTCATTTTCATCTGAGACATTCCATTATCGCAAAGCTTGAGAAGTTGACACGCAACAGGATAATCGTTGGACGAGAACCACAGTAGATGTAGGTAGACGAGGTGTAAAAATTGAAATTGTTGCTAGGCGTCCACTTCAGCTTGTAAAATCAGCAATAGGAGCACGAACCACACACGCTAGGGATCTCGTATACTCATGTCTGGCCTAGGCCCTACAGTGCTACCGAATAAAGTATTCGAGGCACCCGGAGCAAGCTCCAATGTCACAAGGGTCCTCGAACTTATTCATGGGACCTTTTAAGCTTGAGCTTCCATAAGCACTTCATGTTCGTACCTCTCCATCTTACGAGGGGGTCAATCAACATGTAGGGCTCAGTGACCTTTTTGAAGACTTGAGAACTGCTACGTGGAGTAACAAAAGTCGACTCTGTCTTCCGTGTAAGATGAAACTCCCGTATTGCACAAGATAATTTATGGCTTCGGCAAGCCAGACGAATCAATTTTTAGAATTCAACCTGGCGCCAATCCCAGGTCGGACGCGTCTTGCAGCCAGCCATTGATCAGAACCAGGTACTCCGTAGCTTGGGTTTGCTGGGCTGGACCCCCTCTGGGCCACCCCTGTTTCTTTTTGGAAAGCGCCCGCAATTTTCGGTCTCTGCATTTCGGATGAGGCCACATGTTGAAAGCTTACAGCCAACGCTAGCTCCAATTGAAGGCTGGACGGATTTCATGGTCGTGGCCCCTGAACAGCTGCTAGCTACCATCACCAATTCATTCATTCGACCAGATCGACCTATTGGTTCTTCCTTCCACCTCCCTATCGCCAACCCGCGAACACCCCCCTCAAGGACTTCTCTGTCCTGTTTGTTCCTCGAAGCATTAACTTCTTCTTCTGCCCGGGGTTCTTCTCATATGACTTCCTTGTAATAATCCAGTATTCTTCTCGACCTTCCTTTGCCTCTTTACCCTTTTTCTCACCCCCCACCCCAAAATCGCATCCGGGGTAGCACGCAGCTCCTGTCCAGCTTGCGGCCCCCGAGCCCTCGAGACTAAAAGCAGGAGAAGAGGCCACCAGTCAATTCCATTGGCATTTCCACAACTCCTACTTTCTCAGCTGCAAAACACTGTTTTGCTCCCAACACGTCAATCATGGCGAAAGCCGCCGCCGCCCCAGCAAAGCCCAAGGGCGCTGTGCTGGCCAACAACCAGCCCGTGGTCAAGAAGAGCGACAACTATGCTTCTGACGGAGTCACCGACAACGATGTCTTCCTCCTACCCTTCTCCGACTACCAGGTCATGTTTCTCGTAACTGTCGTGGGTGCCATTGTGCGACTCTTCCGCATCTACCAGCCCACCAGTGTCGTCTTTGACGAGGTCCAGTAAGTGCTTCTCAGCTACAGCCTTGTGAACATCCCAGCGCCTGCCTACAACCAGATGGCTGACTTTCCTTTGCCAACAGCTTTGGTGGCTTTGCCTCCAAGTACATCAAGGGCCGATTCTTCATGGACGTTCACCCCCCTCTCGCCAAGATGCTCATCGCCCTCGTTGGCTGGCTCGCCGGTTTCAATGGAGATTTCGATTTCAAGGATATTGGCAAGGACTACCTCGAGCCCAAGGTTCCCTACGTAGCCATGAGACTGTTCCCGGCCGTCTGCGGTATTCTTCTTGTTCCTACCATGTTCTTGACCCTCAAGGCTGCGGGTTGCCGAACTGCGACTGCCGCCCTCGGCGCCTCCCTCATCATCTTCGAGAACGGCCTACTCACCCAAGCTCGCCTGATCCTCCTCGATTCGCCTCTCGTCCTCGCGACCGCCTTCACTGCCCTTGCTTTCACCTCGTTCACCAACCAACACGAACAGGGTCCTACAAAGGCTTTCCAAGCTGGATGGTGGTTCTGGTTGCTTATGACGGGTTTGGGTCTGGGTATCACCTTCAGCATCAAGTGGGTTGGTCTCTTCACCATTGCCTGGGTTGGATCTTTGACCTTGGTCCAACTCTGGGTTCTCCTTGGTGACACCAAGACGGTGACTATGCGTCTCCTTGCCAAGCACTTCTTGGCCCGTGTGTTCTGCCTGATCATCATCCCCGCGACCTTCTACATGGCCATGTTCGCTATCCACTTCCTGTGCCTTAGCAACCCCGGTGACGGAGATGGCTTCATGAGTTCCGAATTCCAGGCCACCCTGAACAACAAGGGTATGCAGGACGTTCCGGTCGATGTCGCATTCGGCAGCAGACTCAGCCTCAGACATGTCAACACACAGGGCGGATACCTCCACTCCCACCCGCTCATGTACCCTGGCGGCAGTCAGCAGCAGCAGATCACTCTTTACCCCCACAAGGATGACAACAACATTTGGCTTGTCGAGAACCAGACTCAGCCGCTTGACATCAACGGCGAGCCTATCAACGGCACAGCTGCTTGGGACAACGTCAAGAACATGACCGAGAACTACGTCAAGGATGGTGACGTGATCCGTCTCTACCACATTGCCACGCACAGACGTCTTCACTCCCACGATGTTCGCCCACCTGTGTCTGAAGCAGAATGGCAGAACGAGGTTTCGGCCTACGGTTACGAAGGCTTCCCGGGTGACGCCAACGACTTGTTCCGCATCGAGATCGTCAAGAAGCAATCCATTGGCGAGCTTGCCAAGGACCGTGTCCGAACAATCCAGACCAAGTTCCGTTTGGTCCACATCATGACAGGCTGTGTGCTCTTCTCGCACAAGGTTAAGCTGCCCGACTGGGCCTCTGAGCAGCAGGAAGTCACCTGCGCCAAGGGCGGTACTTTGCCCAACAGTCTCTGGTATGTTGAGTATAACGAGCACCCTTCGCTTGGACCCGACGCAGAGAAGGCCAACTACGTCCGTCCTGGCTTCCTTGGCAAGTTCTGGGAGCTCCAGAAGGTCATGTGGCGAACCAACGCTGGCTTGGTCGAGTCTCACGCTTGGGACTCGCGCCCCGAGTCGTGGCCCATCCTGCGCCGTGGTATCAACTTCTGGGGTAAGAACAACCGTCAAATCTACTTGATCGGCAACCCTGTGGTCTGGTATACGTCTACGGCTGCCATCATCACCTACATTCTCGTCAAGGGTATCGCCGTCCTCCGCTGGCAGCGCAACTTTAGAGACTACGATGACACCACTTTCAAGCGTTTCGACTACGAAATGGGTACATCGGTTCTTGGATGGGCTCTTCACTATTTCCCCTTCTACCTCATGCAGCGCCAGCTCTTCCTGCACCACTACTTCCCGGCACTGTACTTTGCCGTCATAGCTTTCTGCCAGCTTTATGACTTTGTCACCGCACGATTCCCCCTGCCTGGTATTCGAAGCAACCCAATTATCAACAAGACGGGTGCTGTTGCCATCCTGGCCGTCTCTGCTGTCGCATTCTCGCTTCTCGCGCCCTTGGCTTACGGCAATGCTTGGACCAAGAGCGAGTGCAGCAGAGTCAAGCTGTACGACACATGGGACTGGGACTGCAATACCTTCCTCGACAGTGTAAGTGTCCCCTCTCATAGTATGCCGTCTAGAGGCAGAGGATGAATTGGTTGCTTTTGTCAAGCAGGCCGTCCACTTCCGCACATCGGCTGTGCTTTGATCAGTGGATATAGACTAATGTTTCCGCTTATCTAGTATGAGGCCTATGACAAGATCACTGCCAGTGCTGCCGCGGCTGCACAGACGTCTGCGCCAGTTGTAGAAAACCAGGCAGCACCTCCAGTTCAACAGCAAGGCCAACAACCGATTGGGGATTCCCCAAACGGGGAGCAGGGCGCCGCGGGAATCTCCGGGGCGCCCCAGTTCGAGCCGCAGGGACAGAAGGTGATCGCCAGGGAGGAACACGTCGAGTACAGAGACGCGGAGGGCAACTTGCTCAACGACGAGCAGATCGCCGAACTTTCCGGGAAAGTAGAGTTCAAAACCAGATACGAAACAAGGACTCGCGTCGTCGACAGCGAGGGGAACGAAGTCCCCAACGCCGAGGTGCCGGTCGCCCCGCCTCACCCTGATGTCGAGGGCCCTGACAGCAGCACCAAGAAGTCTTCCGAGGCACCTGCCGAGGAGGCCGAGCCCCAGGCGGTCCAGTCCAAGGATGGCGAGAAGGAGAAGGAAGCCGAGAAGCCCAAGCCTGCAAGCGAGGGCAACGACGCTACTGCTCAGTAAAGGAAGACGAGAAAACGTGTTTAGAAGCCATCATAGGCTTCTGCGATCCGCCATCTATTACTAGTGACAGCGAGCGCGGCGTCCGTGTACAACCACCATCTCTACATTAAAAACTGTAATGAGGATCATGGGGAAAAGGGGCTAGGGCAAAAGCGGATTCAAAGAACTAGACGGAATGGCAACGGATATGCCTCTCACAGTTCCACGTAGCTATACGCTATTTTCCTTGATCTAAAAAAGATTTCAACCATGTCCAAATGCTTATTTCGAGGCAATGTGAACCAAGTCATGACCCAGCAGAATCCATTTCCATCAGGTAAATTCCTCAAGCTTGAGGAGCACTGGGGCCGACTTTTCTTGAAACGGCTTGAATCTCAGCACCTATCCGCAAAAGTCCTGTACACTTTCAAATCATGTTCTCCTGGAAACCTGCAGTGGTGACAGCGGATAGTCCTGCCATGCTCACTATTCGTATCAGCTTCTGTAAGCCTTTCGCATGTATGATCATCAATCGAGCAGAGTTGAAAGTTGTAAAGAATCAAGCCAATGAGTGATGTGCTTGCGTATCGCGATAGCTTGGAGATGACAAAGGCATACATAGTGTCCTGCTATCACCTGAGAGCACACTTCAATTCATGACACTGGTGACCGTGGAGAACAGGAGGAGTCGTGGCTGCATTGCCACATCTTTGCTCGTTCGGTGCAATATATATATCTATTTCTTCTTACTCTCTCGTCTATCAACCCCAGACTGTCTGTAATAATTAACACGGCCTGGCTTGTAGACATGAAACAAGGGCCAAGTAGTCGTCAACCATAATAGTCGTGCTTTCCGCTCGATTACAATGCCAATATATGCATATCGTACTGATGGGCTCAGGACCACAGAGACTTACCGAGATCCAACAGACCATGTATCCACAGCGACGAGCGGCGATGGAGGAGAGCATGATATTTCAGACGGCCGAGTTTTTTGTTGGATCACTTGGACATACTGCTGATACCCTCGGCGGACGACGTCGTCAGCCGTCTACAGTTCAGTTCACATCAGGTCCGTTTACGAACCAGCTGCCCAGAACCCTGGATATCGATCGGGCAGAGACGAGGAGGGACAGGACTCGGGAGGAATCCCCCGTTTCGTTACTAGATTCCATCGACACGGCCACTCGACCCGAGACCATGAATGGGACGCACATATACCTCTTTCTCTCTCGGGCCTGGTGCTGCTATAAAGGATATTATGTATCGACAGACGGCCATAAAGGTGAAGATGCTGACCTCCAAAAGTCCACTGTCGTACGGCCTCGGAGTGCGTCATTGGGGATTTTGGAAGCAGGTATACATGCAAACGCAGCCCATCAATGTCTATGGGAGAAATCGTCCTCTTCTTTTGGCCGCGTCTCCCTAAGCCGGATCACCGCCTTCCCCGGGCCGGTCGACGAAGAACGTCTGACGGCGGAGCAGAGAGAAACGAACGATGCCGAGTGTCAACGGCTTTTAAGTTGCACTCACTTCTGAACAGTTCGTTTAGCGACAATATCATAGAAGCATCAACTTTCTCCGCAAGTCTGCCCGATAGCAGCTCAGTCGCATACTTGACGATCGTAGGATCAGTCCCGCCCAGAGAACAATCGAGGACCATGAAAGGACACACGCAAATCACTGAATAGATGCGGATGATCGCGTCGCGCACAAGGTCGTTGCATGTCCATGGCGCATGCATGGCCGGTCACACCCATCAGTAAACTTGCTTCCATATGTGGCCAGACTAGATGAGTGTCGAAGGCATCACGATGAGTTCATTGGGTTCGGTGGATCCCCATCATCCATCGCAGATGTCACCATTTTCGAGCCGGCTTCAAAAATGTCGCACGCACACACCTCATTTTACCCTTTTTGCAACATGCCAGCCATCCTGTGCATGCTTGGCAGATGGGCCTCATGCAGCAGCGCAGAAACAAGAATAATCTGCAACAGAGGAAAAGACTTTTTTCTCTTCCCTTTTCCTTTCCCAGTGAACTCTGCAGTACTTCTGTTACACCGCACACGCATTACGCAAAAAAGGCCAAGAGGTGATCTACCGGGTGGACAGCCAGCGCAACCTTTCCGCCGAGACTGTCCTCTTATATAAGTGTACCGCAAGCTCTGTCACAGTCGCAAGACTGTGCTTGGCCACGGGGAGGATCGTCGAAACAATCCGCCAAATGTCAAACTTGGCGAACTTGGCAGTCCTTTTGAAGAAGAACAAAACAATTTGCTCTGTGCGAGAGGCGCATGCCAAGGTGGCCGGGCCGACATTGTGTTCGAGCATTTGCGGCTTGGCACCAGAGAAATCTCATCTTTGCCGCGGCGAGTTCCTTGGCAAGTACGGCAGTCAGGGCGATCATTGACACGGCTCCGTGGGTTCTCACCTGATGAACGTCACCCGTGAGGATGGTGGAAAATCACGACAACGCCCAACAATAAGAGCTCGAAACCAGAGAAGGACGAGAAGAAGGACGTCTTCGACTTGTATGTATCTTCACCTTACCCACAGCTTTTGGCAAAGCTCATCCCTTGTATCCCTGCCATCGGCGAGTATATTCGCCCGTTGGTATCTCGAAGCTTAATAGAATCAGGCCCAGGCTTGGCAGCGGGAGGAACCCAGCCCTGGGAGAGGCCTGGGAGGCAAGACGGGATCGCCTTGACGCCGGACCTTCTCGGAAGCTTCACTCAAAAATGCTTCCCGACGAGAGTTAAAGAAAGCCACCTCCACATCAAGACGATGGCCGTGGGGGCCCATGGGGAAAAGGAAGCACCTCCAGAGGTAGTCGTCATGAGCCATGGGCCGCCCGTTGATACCAAATGTTTGCATGTCTCGTTGATGCCAACATGCTCAATCGTTCTGTGTCGCCTAGAGTCTTGTTCGCGAGCACGATAGCATCACGATGCAAAACCCCTCGGCAGAACAAGCCAGCGAGCCAGTTGGGATGTTTTCGAGGATTGCTTCTTAATCTGAGACACCATTTCGTGATGAGGATTGTGCTTGGAGAGTGCGAGGTAATGCCCAGACTTTGCGACCCAAGGTTTCACAGTCTGCAAAGACGCGGGAAGCATGAAGGAGCTTCAATCTCTCAGATGAAGCAGCACTAGACTTCCCAAGGACAGCACGAGATGCAGCAAGCACCTGTCTCGTACTTTGTGACTGACAAGAGCTCAGCCAAACCCGTGAAAGCAACACTTGCCGATCTTGTACTCGCCAAGAGCATCAAAAGGCCGACTGCTTCGCCAAGTCGTTACGCCCAGCAGTATTGTTCCACTGATGGGCCTTTATGAGCGCTGTGACTCGAGCAAGCAATTTGGAATATGTCTTTCGTCGTCGTCTTGGCCATCCGGTGTTTGGCGGAGGAGACGACGCCTGGGCACTTCTGTTTCTCCGGAGCCAAGACGGGCGCCTGCGGCTTGGCAAGATTCCTAGTAGGACATCTAATGCAGGAGTACTTTGTAGCAGAGCGTTAAAGGTTCGTCAGACAGCGCGTCTTGGCGGTCAAGTTTGAGAGGAACTGCACGATTCGCTCGTCACTTGCGGCAGAGGGGGCTGCAGGGACGAAGCGAACCCAGTCTCGACGAACCATCCAGTTCCGTGGGGGTGGTTTGTGTGGGAGAAGCCGTGTAACGCTGAACTCCAAGAGGACCGGCCGGTGATTGGACAGGTCACAGTTTTCCCGGCATGCCGATTGGAGTGAGCCGACCTCGATTCGACAGCCACAAGCACCCGGAAGTGACATTCCTGGGGGGCAGCATTGCATGACATATCGAGCTGGGCCTGGACCTGATCGTGAATGAATACTGCATGAATGGGCATTGTGCAAGAGGTTGTTCAGCCCGCGCCGGTCCATCGTTATCACGAACCATCGTCGTCATTTCCACCACCTGGAGCGAGTTGGCAGACCGGGGGAGCTTTTAGGCGCATCCTTCCCCATTCTCTCTACCACCACCTCTCTGCGCGCCATCGCCAAGCAGTCCTGCGGTACTGAGCGGATCGAGATTACGTTAGCCTGCCTTTGCTGCCGTGTAATGTAGCGTATGATTCCCCTCTCGATAGTAGTAGATCAGCTTTTCCGCAAGGCAAGATGTTGGATAGACCGAGATTTGATACTCCTTGGCAGTTGCTGTGTACTGCTTGGCTGCGCAACCTTGAATCCATCTCGAGGGCACTGCGCGTAGATCTCTTACCGTCTTGGTGTGACGCTGCTTGGTTTTGGCTGATTCGTCTCTGAAACAGCTGGATGATAGTAGTTCCATTATTGAACCGTATCCTTCTTTTCTTTCCTGCAGGATACATACGTTACCTCAGACTCGGTCTTTGCTCGTTTGGATTCTTCCTAGTCAGTGACGCTGGTGGCATGCACATTTGTTTGTCGACAGCCGAGACGGCCCCCCAACGGTTCGTGAGACCGTCGATTGGTCTCCTGCGCCCCCAGGCGACTGATGATGGTATGTCTCGGAATTGCATGCCCAGCTGAGGAAAACCTGGGGGAGCTTATGAGAGAGTGTGACACATTTGCGCGGGGGGAAATCCTTTTGGAGGGGCTAATACCAATGACCTTGTTCGATCAATTGATGCAACCTGGTGTGTCAAAAGTCGGGATGTACCTTTCTGCTGTACCTAAGAAGACCAGACTGGACAACAGCGGCATACTTTAGTTGGCAGCGACGTTTTGACCGCTTGGTTGGCAACCGGCACTTTCCTTGTGTGTTGCTGCCCTACAACAGTCACATTACCGTCGAATCCACGATGATCTTGTCTCCATGGTCTTCTCTTCTCATGTTCATCACACGCGCGACGTCGAGCATCCTTCTACTCGTGCGCCTCTTGATAGGATCAGATTCGAGCAAGTCATTGAATAATGTAAGAGGACCGAAACGGCCGCTGTTCATTTGACCGCACTAAGCCCGCCCATCGGCAGAGCTAATGAAAGTGTATCGGCCACCACCCAAGGCCGCCTAAGGCCAATTGAGTAGGCCCACCCTGGGGACATGCTCTTGCACCTTTCAGGCCTCGCGTCTCCGGCGCCGAAAATCCATCCATAACTGCTACCACCTGTCACAGTCGAGGGAATTCTGGGACTTGACCTTGTGCCCAGCCTCGCAATGGTAGGCCAGCGCATCGATTGGGTGAAGCACTTGCAAGTTTCCTCGTACAATGGATACGATTCCTTGGGCATGATGTAATGGTCTGGTGACATGCGAGGGAAAAAAAGAACAACAACAACAACTCATCCCGCGGCTGACTTGTTTAGTAACCCGCTGGGACTGCTCGAGCCCAAGCAAACCCAGCGAACCGGAACGTTGTATCGTCCAACTGCCGCTGGCAACTCGAACTGGATCGTCCAGCACCAGCTCACAACCTCTCTTAACATCTAGTCGCTATCAGGAAATTGGCCGAAAGGCCGAAAGAAACAGAAAACCCCCACCCTGCCTGCCAGCATATGACGCAGGGCGGTTGCATCTTTCTGGAGTTCCTCGACTCCAGACTATACTTGGACAGGTTAGGTCGTCATGCTGTCAATTCGTCTCCAGGTATTCAGTACTCATGCCCGAAAAATTCATTACGCCGCTGAAATTGTCAGTCGGTTTTCAAAGGCGACGAGCCATTGGACTGGTGACTATTCCGTTATTGTCAGGATTACTACGACTGCGTGTCGCCAAGGTCAGCAGGGGGCCTTGCCGAGCAGATACGAAAATACGAAATAATTGCATGCCACGCCTTGGAGAGAAACAACTATTCGACAGCTCATCATTTCAAGGTAGGAGGTAGTAGCAGTAGCAGCAGGAGTATACATAGCCCCGGATTACATGAAAAGAACGGTTCGTGAATCGCGTCCGTGGGGAAGTTGGGGCCCGTCTCACTATCGCGACATATTCGCCAAGGGCACTTGTCCCATAGTTTGACTATGTGCCAATGCTTGGTATTGCCAGTAATTTTCGCATTGGCACTGCTTGGAAGGTTGATAGATATTTTACATCCGCCAGTAAGCCGCACCTAAAGTGAGATCTTCGGACGAAGGGACGTGCAACCACCGGCGGTGCCCTGAAATACATCTATACCAAGATATAGGATTTGCTGGCTGCTTGGCTAAAGATAAATAAGCATCATAGTACAGAGTACGTGGCTTGCGATGGGCGTCTATTGTCTCGTAGTCCAGCCCTGAACGCCTACTACTGCCGTGTGAGACCATGAGTACATAAATAGAGATGGAGATCCGCGCACTGCTTGGTTCAATCAACGGACCGTTCATTGGTCGCCATATGGACGGGCAATAGTAGGTTCTTGGATGCTCTTTGACACTTGGCAAACGCAAGTCGCAATCAACGTGGATAATTCCCACACTCTGGGGCAGACGAAGAAGTACGGCAGACGAGGTCGAGGACGAGGGCAGCGTCGGTATTCAATATGGAGATATGGAGACTGATCATAGCCTAGGCGCTGCATTCAAATTTCCCCCAATGCTGCATCGGTAGCGGAATTCGTGTAACTCATACAAGACCTAGTATTCAAACCAGAGGCGCCCCAATCCCTGCTGGTGTGAGCGCGGTCTCGCGGTCAAAGACTCGAGACTGCAACGTTATACACTTGCAAGACAAGCCCGGGCATGTCATGTTCCCCAACGCATTGCAACACGGACGTATAACGAGAATGCGCGTGCTTGCCATTACAGATGAAAAGTCCCGATGTTTCAAACGCACGTTTTCCTCGTGTTTCGAACAATATGGGAGACCGACAATCGACCTCCTGGAGTCCTCAAGTCCTCACGGAGTGCCTCGCAAATAGATACCAAGAAAAGTCCGCCTGGGAACGAGTGGCGGGCTTTAGTTCAATTAAAAGTTACCGCATTCGGCAAGGGGACTTGGCCTGTCGTAGGGTTCTGGCCGACTATCGCAAAAAGTTCAGTTGCAGCATACCTTGCCCACCTACCTACCTACATCGAAACTGCAAGAGACGATGCCGTGTAGAAAGGTGTATCTAAGCTTTAGATTTGTCGCATCTTTTACATACACGACCTCGGGATAGATATGGTGATTATGAAAAGAGCCAGTCGCAAGGCGCGTGACTGAGAAACAATAAATCAACATCAACAGCCGCTCTGCAAAGTACTTATGAGAGGTTGACGCCAGTGAAGAAGGAAGCTGGGAACACATGTGCCGTCCACGATACTCCCAGTCGCAGATGCCAATGCCATGCGAGACTGGCCCAGATCGATTTTAATATGAACATTACTTGTTCCATCTAACCCACCCTCAACCGAACTCAACTTTTACCCACACCGAGGCACCGGCCACTGGGGACCCCAATCTCGAAAGCCTCAGTCATTGGTTACACAGATACATAAGCGATTCAAGCTCCACTGCACAAGTATTCGATACCTTTTTTCCCTTCTTCGTCGCCCCGGTCTGGCTGTCAGTCTGGGTCTCCAGCGAGGACCCGCCGTTTTCCAGTCGGCTTCTTTCAAGCAAATCAATCCCACGGAATTCTGGTTGTCACCCAGCACTCCCATTATTATTTCATTACCAATACCCACTCGTGCCCCAGAGAAAACACATCCTAGCTTCTGCGGTGGAAGGAGTCGAAGAAATCGAGAAACCCTACCCACCTACCAGTATTGTACTTTGTACAGTTGTAAAGCCCAGGTTACCGTACGTTTCCATGCGTGACCCAGTCAGAAGAAGCCCAGGACCCCTTTTGGACCCTTGCCTGCCGCGCTGGCGATTTGCTGGTGGACGGAATTGCTGTTATTGATGTTATTCTCTCGTTCTCGTCACAGCTGGACCAGCAGAATCACTACTATTCCCGTCCGGGCGAGAGTGTGAACACGGATGCTGATATTGCCGCCGTGGTCTACTCCACGTCTCGCCTAAGGCAGTACTACATGTATTATTATACGTGCAGATGTATGTACGTACAATACATGCCTGCCACCACTCGCGGGACGCATCTGATCTCTGGCTTTTGATCCATTCCCGCCTTGTGTATGTACGTACGGAATACTCTTGATGCATGGGAACGCTACATTACCTACCTACATACTATTACTACTGTACATACATTACCCACCCCTCAAAAGTCCAACCAACCCGTTTCGTCGTTGTCTTCCCAGACCCAGGTCCGTCCTAAGAAAACGCATGTAACTAGGTGGTCCTGCAGCAGACTGGGGACGCAACAGAACAAGATCAACACAAGTTTGACGAGCCTGTTCATATTTACTCGCTAATACCAGAAGAGATATGCCTCATCTGTTCTTATAATCACTCTGGTGGCCCCCCTTCCCCCCCTTGCGCAGCCCGGTCTCGTTTCCCTTTTTCTCTTTCTTTCGTCGTCTTGGCGTGAAGATCGTAAGGCTGCTGCTGCTACTATTACCTGTCTCTTTTTTGGTTTCTCTGGGCGCTGTCCATCTCAACCCGGGCCAAAGGCGGCATTGCATCCCCATCCCACCCATACATTACATACAACCATCGACGCTGCACCGAACATTCGAAGAAGGAGCCAAGAAAGGGGCTTACTGGGCGCATCATCACTTCTGCTCCTACATCACTTACACACACAAACCCTGTCCTACAATAACCTCTACCAGCCGCTTTCCTCCACCTTATTCACAAGCTGCTCTACTCTTTCACCTTGCTCTTGGGAAACAGAAAAAAGCGGCGTGCTACTGTTGTACAGTCCTCACGTGCCCCTCCGTCTTTCGGTCATCTCGCCCTTGTCTTGTCAGCTCACCAGTCAAAAGTCGGCCACTCGCACCCGCACTGGCCGGGCCTGGGTTTCTTCGTCACTGCTGTTACATACATGCGGTACCATCCATACCTACCTTACCCTAATAACTCACTACCAGAGGTTTCTCTACTGGTGCCAAACCCAAACGCATAAAATAGCCGCCCACGCAGAAAAGGTCACCGAAAGGGCCGATTTGCTCGCATGAAATAATTGACCTACTTGGAAGAGGAGGAAGAGATACATTCGACCTGTCTTGTTGGGCACGATACCAACAACTCTTTTTTCCCTCTCACTCTCTTCCATTTTCAGTCTCCTGCTTCCCCGGATCGGTCCCTCACCTCTGGTGGCTGCCGTTCTCACGCACGCGCACACAAACTCCCACATCCCAGAACCTACCTGTACCAACAGGAGACCAAGAAACCCAGACGGGGACAGGGTCAGCTGTTTGGGGGGCATAGCGCCTACTGGTTTGCAGGTTTTCGGGCGCCAGAATTCCACCACCCACATATAGCAGAGGCACGCTGACCAGCATTTCGGCACCGCCGCCGCATCATACATTCCAGCAGCAGCAGGGCTTGTCTCTCGCTCTCACTCTCGTCTGATTCCAGACTGGAAAACCCCCCCTCCTGCCGACCAGGGCTACCTAACCACTACTAGGCCGGGGGACTTTACACGGTAATAATGGCCGCCCCTCAGACAGCAACAGCACCTGCCGCAGCAATGCAGCAGCCACTGCCCTCCAGTCCTGCTGTCGGCGCCTCTACAAATGGCGGCACTGGTACATCATCGGCGATGCTGCCCATGTCCATGCCCGCACCCTCGCAGCCACGCCCAGTTCCCTCTGGGCGCTCGCATTTAGTAATACAGACCTCGGATTCCTCGCCTCGAGCCCCATCAGAAACAGGTACTATACTCTCTCGGCCTTGTTCCGCCAGCCCACCTTACATTTTTAGCAGTAGTAGTTTATTAATACCGCGCAGAAGAATCGACCTCGCCCTCTCCCTCACAATCCCAGTTTACTTACACCCCAACACCACCCGCCTCTGGCTCGTCGCCCGCGACTACAAATACAAGCTCCCGCGAACAAAGCCAGACGCAGTCCCTGTCCTCTTCGCCCCGCCGCTATCCTACAGACCTTACCACTCCCATCCCTGAAGAATGCGACGAGACCGAAAGCGAATGCCCCAATGAGCCCGTCACGCCTGTGAGCGGCCGACCATCGCGCGAATTTCCTGCACTTGAGCCTCTTGACCAGTCACGAAACTATACCAGCTCCCTCGCCTCTTCCACCGAGGTTGCCGCTGCTGTGCACCCAGCCATCACCGACTTCTCGAAACCGCCCCTCCTTGTGCACACAGCAGCTACCCCTCCAGTGTCGCCGCCGCCCCGAGAGCGTGGTGCAGCAGCCACTACTAGCTCCCTCTCGCCCCAGAAGGACAAGAGTACTACCACTGAAAGGCCGCCCACTGGACGACGCCCCTCCACGCGAGGTTCCACCACCAGCCCACCGAGCATTATACAGCGACGCGGTTCGAGCTTTAGCATCAAAATGGCCAACTTCTTCCGTCGCACCAACTCCAGCGTCACAGAGGCCGCGACCGTTGAGTTCAAGGACCCCAACTACAACGCCTCTGAAGGCAACACCAATGGCAATGGCTCGACCCCGATTCGGATAACGCCCAACGGCAGCCAGCAGCGCTTCTCTTGGAGGAGATCATCGGCCACGCCTCGCTCCAACACTCCTCCGTCGCCCGGTTCTCCCTTGGAAATGGCATCGCACTCTAAAGAAATGCCCCTGATGTCCTTGCCATCGGAAGGTGACTTTCTCAAGAACAACAAAAAGAACCGCATCAGCACTGGTCTTTTCCACCGTAAGCCTCAGGTCAACTTTGCTGGTGCCAACGGCGGAAAGCCTCTGCGGCGGGTCAAGAGTGTTGAGCGCAAGAGTAATCATGCCGGACAGCACGGAGAGGGGACCCTCGTCGGTCAACCTTTTGTCATTGTGCCGGAACTTGGTACGGGTATGAAGGCTCGCCGCCTGAGTTTGAGCTTGCCAGACGACTTCACCGTGGATGTTGCCGAGCTGCAAAAGGAGTTTGAGCACCAGCACAAACTCTTTGGCAGACACGGCAAGCACCTCGGAAAGGGTGCCACGTCCAAGGTCAGACTCATGGTACGCAAGGGAACCGCAAACGAGCTCTATGCAGTCAAGGAATTCCGCAACAAGAAGTCGGACGAGAAGACGAGTGATTACGAGAAGAAGATTAAGTCGGAGTACAGCATCGCAAAGAGCTTGCACCACCCAAACATTGTCGAGACTATCCGTCTCTGCACTGATCACGGTCGCTGGAACCACATCATGGAGTACTGCTCCGAGGGCGATTTGTTCAGCCTCGTCTCCAAGAAGTATCTCCAGACAGACGAAAGATTTGGAGATCGTCTATGCATCTTCAAGCAGTTGCTTCAGGGTGTCAACTATCTCCACTGCAACGGCATTGCTCACAGAGACATCAAGCTGGAGAACTTGCTCATTACCAAGGACAGCAAGGTCAAAATCACTGATTTCGGTGTCTCGGAAGTCTTTTCTGGCATTCACCCCGGTCTGAGGGAAGCAGGTGGTCAGTGTGGTCAAAAGATGGACGGAAAAATTCGTCTCTGCAAGCCCGGCATCTGCGGCAGCGAGCCCTACATTGCCCCCGAGGTGCTCAGCAAGGAGAGCGACTATGATCCACGTGCTCTCGACGTGTGGAGCTCGGCCATTGTCATGATCTACCTCATGTTCAGCGCCAACCTGTGGGAAAAGGCCAGCACCGATCCTAGCACCAAGGGCGTGGCAAACTATATCGCACTCGTCCAGGGCTGGGATAGATACAATGCCAAGAAGGCAAAGAACCCGGATCTTTCGCCAGATATTCTTCCTCGCAACGCCGCACTCGAGTACGGATGCAGCCAGTCGAAGCCGCTGAGACGGCTTCTGCTAAATATGCTCAACCCGGACCCAGCGAAACGCCTCACCATCACCGAGATCGTCAACAGCCGATGGATGAAGAATGTTGAATGCTGCCAGTTGGAAAGCTACGAAGACCCAGTCATGTTGATTGACGCGACCAAGAAGAACAGCACAAAGACGAGTGCCGGCAAGATTTACTGCCACAATCATCTACCATCACAAGGCCTGGGAGGTGGTCTGCCGCCCATGCCTGGCAAGGTCGGCTATTAGAAATAGGTGGAATGCTACGGTGCTGATTTCCTTTTCTTTAGAACAAGTTGGCGCAACTGTTACATAATGTCGGCGCCGCGGGCGTCGCGGGCAGCAAGCCAGGCGATGTATCAGCCGAGGCTTGATAGTCGGGGTGTTGCGCACCGACAAGAGGGGGTCAAGCTGTATATAATCATTACCCTCCCGACAATTTCCTTTGTTCCTCCAGATGCACTCGGCGAGCATCGCGACATACACGATGAATATGCCCCTTCATTGTGCTCCCTTACATCGGCGAGATTATCACATCATCGAGGATAGCGAGCGGGCTCACGAATGGTAGACGAAACGAACGAAGCAAAGAGCGAGCTACTTTGTGGTTGATACCCCATCATAATACAATGGTGGATACTCGGGCCTGAAGAACAGGTCATGAGTCGATGTGCTGAGAAAGCTTGCGTTGCCCAATAGAGAAGCTAGCAAGTCATCAACACTCTTCGACCACTAGTAATACACATAATTATCCTAGAAACCCACCGTTTTGAAACTCGATCTGCCATTGTCTAGAGGAATGATATAAATACCCTACTCGGGCCGTAAAAGGCGACCCCGTGTCCTGACCGCTCCGCACCTAGCTGGACTAGGTGTTGTAGTCAGTATTAGCCTGCCCAGTCATGACCGTTATTTGTGTCTGTGAAAACCACCAATGCACTCCACGTTCAGTAATCGACGGGATTATGCTAGTAGCATCTACCAGTAAAGCAAGCGAACACGGCAGTCCTGATGGTCGGTCCCGTTTGATTCGTTACACGACCATCAGACAGTCCAGGTCAACGTCGCCGCTGCTTGGCGCAAAGTGTGACGAACGAGTCGTTACACTCGACATGTATACTGCTTGCGCTATATAAAGTCAAGCCTCGAATAGGTAGGACAATCTCCACCCTGTGAAATGAGACTTGATTATCTTGACAATGTATACTCATTTTCGATTGGGAATTTCGTCAATATTTCATACCCAAGGTAAGAAATGATTCCCGAGATACCTCTCAGCGTGCAATACAGACTTCGACCGGTATTCTTTCAGCTGAGGCATTTGCGTCGAGCTGGCCTGCAAGCTTTTTCCTTGGTCTAATGCAGGTCAGAATGTTAATGTGTATCTTTTCCCCTCCTTCCAACGCCGGCCAGTCGTTGTGGAGGGACATCTGGGACAAAGGCAGAAGAAGAAAAACAAGCATTTGCCCAGCGCACAACGGGCCTCGCGATAGGCGCGGCAACACCAAGCTAATCAATCGCCTAGGACGATGAGGCGAGCCGGTTCTCGGGTTTGTTCGTCTCCTATGGTCCAAGTATATCGCCAACCTCTTGTCTCGGCGGGTCGGGCTAGCTTCTCAGTGCATACATTACCTACACTACTCTCGTGTGTACCCGGTCGCTACAAGTGGCAGGCAGGCAAGTAATTAGGCAAAACGACTCGCACCGCTAGGGTTCTCTAGTTTCTGTGTAAACATGATTGTTTCTCTTGTTGCCCGTTCCCATGATCTCTCCCATCGCAGGGACCGGAAAGTTCCTGGGGATGGAGAAAAGGTCCCCTAAACCACCAAATGGAATATGCCGCCAACGGCCATAATAAGGCTGCTCACCGTCTTTTCCGAGGGCTGCTGGAAAGACTGAACATTTGCACTCGCCTGCCACTTTTCTTTCCCCCTAACGAATGATACCCTACTTGGTTACATTGGGGGGCCTTTCGGCACGCAACCCAAAATGCAACCGTAAATGGGTTCCTCCTTTCATGCCTGCCTATGCAGAGGTGTGTTTCTTCGGCCTTTTTCTGACTGGCCCGGTCCGCTATTTCTCTTTGTTGTCACGACGTGCACTTGCAGCCCGCCCACCCCGGGAAATGGTTACTTTTGATGGAAACAAATCCGAGCGCGACTGTGGAAATGCCGAGAAAGAAAAAAAAGACTCAAAACAAATAGACACCAGAACGAAAACACATGTTTCTCTAGGGGACGCCGATGGCTGATGAGAAAGAAGATCACGGCACTTGGCTGAACCCTGAAGATCACAGAGGATGACCCGACCGGGCTTGGCTCCCCCGGGTTTCATGAAACTTACCGCTACTATTCGGCGGCTGCTCCTCCATGCACACACATGTCGAAAGCCCACCCCCACCACATACCTGATCCCGTCACATACAACTTGGAATCTGCGACCTCGCATTCTCCTTGTCCGCATTGAACTCCAGATAGCTGATTTGACAATGTCTCACTGGAAAGGGGGCCATTCTCCTTTCTAGACGGGACGGGCATTGCACGGTGGCGCGCCGAAACCGAACCCCGGTCCGAGTCTGGGGGTGAGGGAGAGAGCCCAAGCCCGTTGATTCGTGCTCGCAGAATATCAATCATTCCGGGTGCTTATTACCAGTAATATCAGGGGAAAGAAAAAGTCACACCGCGGGAAAAAGGTGATTTTTCATGTGTGTGTATGTATGTAGGTGCTCGAGAAATCCCGGCTCTGGTCCGTATTCGTGAAACCGAAATGCATCTGCTCACGAGGGCTCATTGTTCCCCGGTCTTCGGAAGGCGTGGGGGGAAAGGGAAGCCATCAACGTTGTGTGAGGCGAATCATGCGCGAGGAAGTGTGGTGATGTTGATGATTGTTTCGCTGGCTATACCGAAATGATCTCGATCGAGCTTCGAGAAAGAGGCTTCTTGTCTCACATCTCCTCTTTCTCTTCCTTCGAGGATGCCCGAAAAAAAGGGTAACTCATGTCTACACGTGCGGCGCTACGGGCAGTTGGTGTGTAAGTTGATCATATTGATTCGGCAAGGTCAGGTCAGATCAGCTTGGAGCGGATTTAGAAGGGCATGCTCGCCATTCCATTTGTCTACTCCGGGGCAAGGCTGGATTGGTTCACATGCGATACTGCTCCGCGGTGGTCCTGGCGAAGAAGAAAAAGAAAAGAACAAAAAACGATCCCCGGTCATCTGGTGTCCCCCATGTCCCGGTTCCGACGTGTCCGACGCTGGCATTTATGCATAAGCAGTGATCCGTCCAGCCCTTTTCTCTCTCCTGAAGAGCAGATGAGTGACCTTGTTGGCAGCACGTCAGGTATGTCAGCGTGCGGTACACTGCAGAAGGTCGAAAATCCGGGGAGGCGAGACCATGGACTCTTCTCTTCGTGATACGTTCCGGCGGATCGACCCGAGCATAAATGAATCAAAGACTCGTGCTTGGCGGAAATAGCAGGAAATAGCAAGGTATGATCAGATGCTGGGAGACAAGTCGGGCAGGCCCAATGAAGAACATGGCCCTCCCCTATTCACCGTCGATGACTACCTACATCGAGTGTATTCCTCAAACTCGAGGACTAAACGTATGTAGGTGTACACCGTACTAGCTGTTGAATTCCGTCCACACCAGCGGCCTCGCAGATCTTCACTCGCGGCTCCCTGCATATACACAACGCCCAGCAAGGTTTTCTTGGCTTACATGGGGAAAGAGAAAAGGAAACCCGAGGATTGGGTCACGCGACACGGGGGCGGAAAACGGAGCCAAGTTGCGGCCCAAAGGGCAGCAGGGGAATCCTTCTGTCGCCGAGCCGGACCTGCGTCCATACCGGCTGTAATGCTGTATGTAAGTAAACTGCAAGGCGTGAAGGGTTTCACTACAGGGACGCTGTGCTGTGGCCGCCTCGTCTGGCTTCTTTTTGTTTCGTGGCCTGTCGTCCTCTCGTTCTGACATGTGCGTGTGTCCAAGTATTTGACTGGCTGGGTTTCTTCTCATGTACGGATCTGCGATTTCGGACGTGCTGTGCATGTGCCTCGCTTTTTGGCTCGGTCACGATGTGTTCTGGTGCGCATAGTTGTGTCTCAAGAGCATGACACTTGTAAAGTCACACGTCTGTCAAAGTAGAGGATACTTTCTTTCGACTTTGTTAGACAATAGATTTGGCATCCAATCAATAATTGGGTTCGGACGTGGGGAACAGACCAATAATGTCTTGCGAGAATGTATAACGAGTGTATTATTGCGTCTCTAGGAATAAAAGTTGACAAGTAGGATATGAACCTAGTGGACAACACGAAGCTATGAGCTATATTGATAGTTGATGAGTTATACGATCATTCAAATGCAATATCGTCGTCTGCACTTTTCGAGTCATCCACAGTTTGAGATTTAACCGACGAGAAACATCTCCTACGTATTTAATGCACAATACAATTTCTTATGAAAGCACGATATCTGTGTATTCACGTGCTGATATTTCAGCTAACGAATCCGGCGATACCACATAAGCCAGGTGAGGCATATTACTTTGGTACGCAAGGCAAATGCTAAGCTGTTAACAAAAATAACGCTTGATAATTGATGTCAACCAGCTCTTCTAAAGAGATGCTTCCTCCGGCACTTCGACATGCTCGCCCAACTGCTCTCCGTTGACAACCAAGGGCACGATGGGAGCCATAACGAAGAACGCTCTCGCCGTCTCCGTAGGGTGCGGATTTCTCCAGGCGTGGTTCGTGCCCCTCTGGACGACGACGTCTCCTGGCTTGAGCCGTCTAGCCTCCCCAGAGTCCAGCACGAGCTCTAGATCCCCGGAAATGTGCACGCCGTAGTCGATGGTCACGGTCCGGTGCAGAAAGGTCGTCTGCCCCGGGGGAAAATCCACCAGGCGCGCGACGGTGGCGCCCTCGCGGCCGATGCCTTCGGCCGGCGGCAGCGACTGCATGGCCTCGATGTCCGCGCCACCGTTCATCTGGGCTGGGCTTGTCGTGGAGACAAAGGCGTCGTGGACGGTGACGTTGAAGACGTCGATGGGTGTCATCTTGCTGTCCAAGACGGCGCTGAACACCGACTTGCCCTCGCGGTTGTAGTCTGTGATGAAGCGACGAGGCTCGCGCAGCTCCGACGATGCGGTGTTGTCGTTTGCACTGCTTGCCATGGTGATTTCGGCGATAACTAATTATTAGGTGCAAAATACAAATAGAGACTCAAGTAGCTAACAGGAACATAATACACCTAGGTAGGAAATGGAAGATATAGATACATCAGTGATCATCCTACGCATGTGCCTTTCGTATGAGCTCTTCATCCTATGCACTTTTCGTAGTATCTTAAACACCTAAAAGGTGTATCAGTAATAATCCTACGTATGTGCCCTTCGTATGGGCCTCCTACTTGTGCACTCTTCATAATACCCAGAACAGTTGAACTCAAGCTGTATTGAGATCACGGATTACTCTTATGCTCCACAGTGGCCCTTTTGTCTGGGATAAAAACCCAGGAAAGAGCCGAATAGCAGCAACGGATCTGACCAAGGAATTTGGAGCTCTGGGAGTCAAGAATGATGTAAGCTGATGGCTTTGCTGGTGGAGCTCATGACCTGTGATACCAAACATATACAACAGTCATGTGCTGTATATTGGAACATGCTAAACAGATGAACGGGTACGTCCCTTTTGGAGCGAACAGTTTTCTATGATGCTTTCGATACAGCCATCATGAAGGACCTCATTCTCTGTCAGTATCTTTGACGACATGTGCGTCACGTCACGTATGCGCTTTTGATGCGGCAGGTTAGTTTCCGTTATTACTTCCATAAAATTCGCTTCGAATAAAATTTCATTTGCTAAATGTAAAGCCATTATTTATATGCACATTACCCTCTGATATAGTATTACAGACCCAAGATCTCCGAAATCTTGTACACACTCGCAGTAACATTGTTGGTCGTGCTCGGGGGCAGCACACCTCCGCCGGCGACAATCAGGTAGTCGTCGTCCTCGCACAAAACGCGCAGGCTGCGGGTGTAGGCGGCGGGCTGGTCAAAGTCGTCGTACAGCTCCCAGGCGTCCGGGTCGCCGAGGGCGCGGTTGATGAACAGCGGCTGCCGGCCCGAGCTCACGACGATGCTGCCGTTCTCGCCGCCCACCGACGACCACACGGCGTACGGGCTGCTCACGGGGATGTAGCCCGACGCGTTGACGTAGTTGTCGGGCGCGTCGATGAATTTCCGCGGGTCCGAGGCGATGCGGTAGTAGATTGGGAAGGAGTAGTCGGTCGTGATGGATGTGCCGCCGTATTCGTAGACCTGTGTTATGATCGTATTAGAAACCATGAGAGACAGATAAAAGTGTTCATCAGAACAGAGTGGTTGGCTTTTGCTTACATAAAAGTAATCGCCGTTGGGCAGCTTGGTAATAACGGGCATGCCAGGACGGTCCGTGTAGTTGGAGTGCGTTACGTCGTCAATGACATCGGACCAGTTGACCAAGTCGGTCGTCTCCTGGTGCACGAGCTTCTGACCATAGTTGGGATCCCGCTGGTCCGAGTAGTAGACGATCAAGGTGTCTTCATGGACCCTGAACAAGACACAGTCAGTAAATCTCACATAGGGTGTAGAGGCAACACTTTTACGCACAGAATAAAGGGCTCCCAGACTGGGGTCTCGCCGTTGTTGGGCAGCGCAACACCTCCGTGAGCAATGTGCGACACAAACTCCCACTGTACGAGTAGCAATATGTCAGTGAATCCTTTCGTTTCAGGCTGTTTTGGAAGACCACATATACGAGTACTTACGGTAACGCCCTGGTCCCTCGAGGCATAGAGTTCAATGTTCGTCTCGCTCAGATTCGTAGGGATGGCACTTCCAGACAACAGCACGGTCCCGGCAGGGTAATCGCCGAACGCCTGCGGCAGTTGGTAGAGGAACGGCTGATACCGCAGACCAAAGCCATAGACTTGATCTTGTACGCGGGAGATCTCAGTCCAGCTCTGTCCATAGTCTGTGGACTCGTAAATCGGGAACCAGACCGGCGGCGGCTCGGGCGAGTAGTTCTCCCATGTAGCTAGGAGCTTACCGCCAGAAAGCTCGACAGTGCGCGCATAAAGAGTACGTGGGTCCGTATAGTTGTCTGGCGGCTGGAAGAGAAGCACTTGGTCCACGGTGGTCGGCTCGGCGTCTTGCCTTTCAACGTTGGTGGCGACCGCGGCCGCGTCTACGAGACGGCTCACCGCCGACAGGGCGAGGACAGCTGTGCGCAACATCGTATGAGATGTTTGTGTCGACTAGATGGATCACCGACGGAAGGCAAGTGATTGCTTCTGTAGTATCTAGAGATGACAGCACTCTTCAAATATCCACGAGCGCCAAGAACTTGCAAATCGTATTGTTATATACCCCAACCCAGATGCCTCGTTTCGGCCACAGATTTCCCATGGTCGATGTTTGCCAAGGGCATGTGATTGGGCAATCGCTCTTCCAAGTCACATGTTCTGTATGTCTTTTCACTCACTGACTTCAAGTTTCTCCGGCTTGGTGGAGAGGCAAATGGGGGAATTGGGGGAGCGCTTTTGGAGTCCGGGCGATCGCGTCACCCACAGACACGGTGGTCAGCTTAAACGAGGCATAGGCGGTCGCCTTCCAAGCGCTTGGAAGCGAGACGGAAATGGCTCAGATTCGCGGAAATTGATGCATCTGGTGGTGCCATGAGTGACGATTCGGTACTTGGCATCTCGCTGCGTCGTATTTACCCCAGTCCCATGGATCGGTTCCCCCAGAGATTGTTGGCCATGCCGTCTTGATGCCCTCTGGGGATGCGGGGAATCCCTGCCGGCGACTATACGAAAATAACGCCTTGGCGATTGGAGTTCTTTGCTGGTGACTATGCGCTCCAATCAGATTAATGATCACGTCGGCGGGCCGTGCAACCGGCAGATGATGTCGTTCTCTTACCAGACGTAATAAGAAACGGCCATGATGTGTAGTGAAATCGTCATTTCATGTCGCTGAACGTCTGAGGTGTCATGTTTATGCTTCCAAGCAGTGTTTAACAAGCCCAGAGGCGAACAAGCGTAGATCTGACACCGCCATATGAAGTCGCATAGATCAGCTTGTTGGTTTACGAGGCCATTGCAATTAGGTTCAAAGTAGAGGGTTCGGCTCGATCAGGCCTCAGTATTATAGCTTGTCTGCCTTCGCTTCTCAGCATCGCCATTCCGACCACCGCTGACACACGAATTACATTCCATCGCCAAATCTCGTGCTGGTCGATCAACACCAGCAAGAGCTTTTCGACATAATTCCGGAACGACACTCCCAGGTTCGACTATAGAAATCAATCATATAAGCGGTCTTGCCCGTTACGGAGCTGAGATCCGAGCTGCCCATCCGAGAGCTTGTTAGATACAGGCAGCGCTATTTAAATGATATCAAAATCAAGCTTCAAATGTAATTTGCTCGATAAATCTGCTTGAATTGGCCACCACTGGCACTTAGGCTTGAATGAAGCAACGGATGAAGTGCTGTAGGGTGAAGGTCAAGCTAGGGTTAAGTTGACCTTGTTCAACCTCACCCTACACCTAGTCATCGAAAGATACCCTGCGGTAGAGTATATTAATCTATGCGTGCCCGTATACCAGTTGGATATGACATATATGGCAACAATGATTTCAAATGGTGTCTTGTTTTTATTGGCTCGTTCGGAAGGGATATTTGATAGGAAATGAAATTGCGTGCGGCATCCAACGTTGGGATGGGATACCAAGGCTAGGCTTTTCCCTGCGGTCGCTAGCCAACAAAGCTCGGATGCAGCTGTGTACATACCCGCACCAGGCTTTAGCAAGCAAGTACTCGAGCGTTGTGTACGATGAGTTCCGCGTCCAAGAGTCTTTGCACGTTGACTCCATCAAGAAGATCCAATCATACCTATATGAATTAAATTTGATAGATACCCATCTAGGTACTTTGCTATATCCCGCACTCCTAGTCTTCATGATATTCATCCCTAGAGAACACACAAGTATCCTTAGGCATGAAACATGGTCATTCGTCTTCGAATTCATTGACAAGCAAGCTAGAAAAGAGTACAGACTTGCCTCGAGGTATACAAGAATAGAAACCATAAAGCTTCCACCGCGCACTGTCGAACTAATTGGAAAATACGTTTCTGCTCAGACCATAGATCCTTATTTACAGGGAAGATTGACCATCGGTATCCATGTTCATCTTGAACTTCACTTTCCTCAAACTTCGCCTCAGTACGTTTGATCTGGCCGTCTCGTACCTGCTGATGTCTCTTTTGCTAAATGTCGTGCTTAAAGTCCGACCAGCCAGAGAAATGTGCCTGCTACCGAATTGTAGCACTGCGGTGCTGACAGCTGCTACGGATTGACCCCTTAATGCCAATTTTACCGATTCCGGTTCCTTGTCAGAGTCGCGTAACTTCAGATCGTCTTGCCACACGTGTTCCGACTCACTGGACTGGCCAGGAATCTGCTGATTCTCATCGCTGTCGGCGATCATCTCCGGCCATCTGAGGCATGCCATGAGAGAGATAGCATCGTGACCACAACCAGTATGGAAAGTGCCTTCAACGTCTCTTTTAGCTTGATAGACTCCGGCGCGATGAATGCGATTAAGCATGAAGTCATTAGACACATCGAGTAGATTCGAACAATTAGCTTGCCATGCACCGAATGCAGCGACAACCTCTGGTTGCAGAGCAAGAAAATCGCCATTCCGACCAACACGATTACAAAGAAAAGCTGCCTTCTCGCACAACATGCTGAACTCTCTACAGCTCATCTTGTGCAGCCTGTTGACACCACAGACATGGGATTTGAAATCTGTGTCTGCACTTTGTTCTGCTGTTGACAGACCCAGCGCAGTCTTATGTGTGCCTAGTATCTCGTTGTAACTCCGGCCCTTGCTTTCCAAGAGGTTGTTGCATCCCATATCGAGAGACAACATTCTGGCAATCTGGAGCAGGGGCCAAGATTCTGCCCATTTTTTAGTAGAAAAGCCCTCAATAACTTTGAAGCATTTGAGGTGATGCACTGCGGAGAAGTTCAAGATGGAAGTGCCGTCGGGTAGAAACAAGCTGCGATCCAAATCCGGAGACGCGTCGAGCAGCTGTTGCAGAAGCAATTGCACGCCTCTGATTGCAGCAATTTGTACTGGCGTATATCCAGTGCTTGACTCGAGATGCGGATCAGCGCCTTCGAGCAAAAGTATGCTCACAATGTCTGACTTTTGTGTCTTGCATGCGGAATACGAGCGCTTGTCGGCACATAGCAAAGCTGCTATGTGGAGAGGGGTCTCGCCCTTGTCATTCTTCAGGTGAACGTTTCCTCCGTTTCTGATGATACCATCTACTTCGGCGGCCTTTTGGCGCCTTACTGCCCGGTGCAGGAGTGATTCTGTGCCTCCAAGTCCCAGAAAGTCATTGCCAATGAAAAGCCGGCCAAGCAAATCCTGAGGGCAATTGCCCAAGCCGATGGCAGTGAGAATGGGTGGTGTACCATCTGATGTTGCAATATCGGCTTTTGCTCCTTGACTCAAAAGATACTCGGCTATGGTATAATGCCTATATCCCAATGCCAAGTGAAGCGGCGACCAGCCATCTGCAGTCGTCCAGTTTATTTGTGCTCCAAGCTGCACAAGCCAAAGAACCGATTCCAGATCGGCTTTTGCACATCCACACAGAGCTTGAAGGGGCGTTGAGCCAGATTTGTCCCTCAGATTTGGATCTGCATGTTGTAACATTGCTTGTAACGCAGGTGTGATTTTGCCAGATTGACAAACGCAGTGTAGGGCAGAGCGTCCATCCTTGGAGATGCTGGTGAAACCCGCCCCAGAGCTGATCAATAGTTCCACAACAGCCGGGCAATAAAGAATTGCTAATTGAGCAGGAGTCTGACCAGAATGTGTTTGCGCATTCACATCTGCTTTGTGTCGGAGAAGTATCTCAACGGAAACCGCATGGCATTCTATCAGAGCTAGATGCAATGGCGTTATGCGCTGGTTATCTACGCCGTCCACCATGCGCTGAATACCATCCGATTCGTTAGATGACTCAAGCATGAAGGAAAGAACAGCGGATGAGCCGTGAGAAGCAGCCTCATGTATAGGAGTTCTTCCCTCACGGTCCTTCTGGTCTAATCTGTGTCCTGCTTGGACAAGAAGCCTGGCGCAAGGGGTTTCATTGAGCCTCGCTGCCAGGTGAAGTGGTGTAAGGTGCTTCTTGCTCATGTTCTCGAAGTCGGCTGGAATAGTCGTTCGAATTATTTCTTCGACAAGAACTGTACTGCCCCACAATAGTGCCACATGCAATGACGACAGCCCTGATCCCACGATGTTCTTGTTCGTGTTTGGTGAAACTCTCAACAGTAATGTTGATGCAGACACTCTATCCGCCGTATGTAGCCCTAAGGGCAGAGCGATTGGACCGGCAGCATCGAAGTGACGATACCAGTAGTTGCAAGCATACTCAAGGAGTTGATAGTCTTTTTTCAGGATACCAATATCGACCCAAGATTGTATCCCGGATCGCCAGCGAGCCGAATGAAATATCTCGAAACTTAGATACGTATTCAGTACTGTCAGGGTATGTCGATGTGGAGCTTCGAAAATCTTCGACTCGTGCCGATCCAGATATTCTCGCAATGAGTCATGCACCAGGCGAACAACCTTCGACTCGGTGTCGAGGACAAGAAGGCCCAATGTTGAGTTAATGATAGTTTCCGGTGAAACCATGCCAGTCGCATCCAGACAGTGATCTCCGGGTCGGACAGCCAGAGCTTCGACCAACTCACGCAGCTGCAAAGGCCGAAATGCACATTTCACCCATTGGATAGCCAGTAATGCAAGCCTGCTTCGAGGGTGAGCTTTGACTCGATCAAAGTAGAGAGAGTATTGTTGATCGATCTCTCCAGGGAGATCTTCTAATCGCTCGAGCATGTCGCGTGGAGAGGAGGCAGACCTGAGCTGTTGAACCGAGAGACTAGCCAACAAGAACATGCCGTTGGATCTGTCGATAATTTGATCGATGATCTTTTGTCGAAAATCTAGTGGAGGCGAGGCGATTCCATCCACGACCATGTCATCAATTATTTCTTCGATGCTATGATTGAGAAATAGCGTCAAGTCGGATCTGCGGGCTGATATCGCCATTTCAGAATGTGGCAATGTGCGGAGATTCAAATTAGATCTTGACATGATCAAGACTTTCAAACCTGGGCTTTGAATCAAGTCCTCGATAGCGCTCAGCAATTGTACCTGAGGTTTGCCAGGAAGCTCATCAAAGCCATCGAAGCAGAGGATTAGAGGCTCATCTGGCGAAGCAATGTCCTTTACAAACTGCAAGCACTCACTTGAGGATGGCCGGCTTCCCCGTTTCTTATGTGCTTGGCGTAGAGCTTCCAGCCGATCGAAATGACGTTTGAATTTGTCTGTATCTCGCAAGCTCTGGACCGCGGAGCGAAGAACAGCCTGGAGCATCGCTTCGATGGAATGTAGGGTGGTGTCTTGATGCGACACATATACAGCGACCACAATTGCTTCTCGGTCTAGGAATGATTGCTTCAAGTATTAAACGACAGCGCTGAACATGATTGTTTTACCACATCCTGGAATGCCATGCATCCAGAGACATGATGCAGCTTGTTGATCCACCCAGCCGCGAAACTCGGTTGATTCCATTGCCCAGAGTGCGGTGTCTTCATGGCGAACTTTGATAACATCTTGGTGCTTCGGCTCTAAGCGTATCTGCGTGATGAAGTCGAGGAACGAATCCGAGTATCTGGGCTTGGCTTTTTCATCCAGGAGTGTTGAAGCCAGTGATGAGTATTGAACGGCATCTCGAATGACGCGGATATGCTCTTCCCATTCCTTCAAATCCTGCTGCATACCCTCAATTGGTCTAATTATCTCGACAACTCTCTGCAAGTCATCCTGAACGCCCTTCAGCGCCTTTGTTGTCTCCTCTGACGACTTGAAGAACATGTCTCACCCATCGAGGCTCAGTGCAACGTGGAAGATGGCTGTATAGCGGTTGAGCTCCTGGAGAATCTCGCGACTTCGATCTTTGAACTTCCAAGCCCATTGAAGCTTTTTGGATACACCCTCGGCACCCGCGCTGACTTGCGCCGCCAAATCGGCAACGTAGGTTTCGCATTGCCTATGGCTCTGACCATTGGCGACGATTGGAACGGAGGTTGCTTTTGTGCCTTGGAAGACCCGAGGAAGCCCTGCACTGCAGCCACCATGGCTTCGAGATTCTCAAGCTCATCCTTGATCGCCACCACATCTTTGGGGGCATTTTTGAAGTCCGAAATAAACTTGATGATTGTTCTGGATGCTTTGATCGTGACGTCGCATGCGCCAACCAGACCTGTCACGATACCGATAATTTCTGCCATTGAGCTGATGAACCGCCGCTGTAAAGTTGTGCGGGCCACGACGAGACCCGTTTCGGAAAGAAGCGCTCCTCCTCTGGTATAGAAAGAACAAAAATCAGAAGGCAGAATGCGACGACAGGACGCTTTCAGGAGTTTTGTGTTTTGTATGCATCGTTCCAGCCTGCAGGTGTGAGGGAGACGTTATAATTGATTGCGCTCAGGCAGGCAGGCGCAGCTTGCTGCCAACAGATGACGCCTCACTGAGTGCTACCAGTCGGGCTGTCGTACATTGACTTTTGCGAGAATACATGCGTTTGCTGCGCCCCAAATTGTACGATACGCTGTTCAGCACTGCCGCAGCCAGGCGACCAGCACAAGCCGTTTTGCTGGAAGCGTCAAATGAAGTCCAATAAAATAACCTCAAATAAGCCACCTTTCTCAGATGTACCAGGCGAAGGAACCGCCGTACCCTTTCAAGACATTACTCACTTGCTGAGAGCACTCCGGTGCCTGCCCGCCCCACCGGCTGACGAACACTTTGGCACTCTCCTCTGCCTTGCCGCGACCCATTTCGCCCTGATCAGAAGCCAACGACCATGCTCATAATATTGCATTCCGGTAGAAACTTTGTAGCAAGATCGTAATCATGCATCGGAAAAAAAGCGGCAAGAAGTAGAACCATTCTAAATGAGCTAGGAAACTGACGATATTGTCTTCTAGTGAAAAAACTGCAAACTATCAATCCTAAAGTAGTGGAAAATAAAAACAGATACCATCACCTCCATGTGGTCGCATTCAAATCCATCAAATTGAGTACACCTGTCAAAAGTAGGAAACGAGAAAGAAAAAACGAAGAAAACCAAGTGGCCAAGTTCTCTCTATTTTTGCATCAGGCTTGTTCTTGCAGCAAGCTCAAAACGTTGTGACCATTTGACCTTACAGCAGCATAGTGCATATCCTATCTCATCGACGTCCAAAACGAGCGCTCGCGGTGAGCATTGTTGTCACTCTGCAGAAGTGCTTGTTAGCTTTCAATTTATGTCATAGTTTATAGCGGCCTACCTAGGTAGGTATCATAGTATGTATGCCGGTGATTGATATCCATTGATTTTCGATTTTGGCGTCTCGAGGCGGCGACTCAGGTCACCGACTACTGATTCACCTCGATCATCGGAGGGAGGTACTCGCGTAAGAGACCCAACATAGCCTCGTTGGGGCTTTCGACGGCATGCTGATAAGCATCCTTTATGGCCTCTAAATGATTTTCTCTGTCGAAGCTGGCTTCAAGCAGGTATTCCAAAACCATCGCAGACCGTGAATCATAGGCGCTCCTCAAGGCGTTTTGGTCATGTACGGGATCGTAAATGACTGCGTGCACGTCCAGGAGCTCTCTCACCACGGTCAGGTGTCCACGTTCTGCAGCAATCGACAGAGCAGTCTTGCCGCCGCTTGAAAGGTCTGTCCGAGAGTACGCAGCGTCAACATTGACTTCTGCGGTCCGGCTCAATAGCAGACGTACGACTTCTTTGTGCCCATGGTAACTAGCCATCTGTATTGGACTGAACTTAGAGTCAACCGCTGCATGCGCATATCGCAATTCTTTTCCGAGCACGCTCACGGGAGCACCGCCATCGAGGAGGGATTTGACGCTCTCAAGAGAACCCTCTCTACATGCCAGGATCAAAGGGTGTAGGTGGTCTGGTGGATCGCTCACAACATCGGTACCAGCCGAGACCAACATGGAGATGATACTGGCATTTCCAGACTCTACTGCAAGATTGAGTAGCGGATTCGGGAGTCTTGAGTCCCGAGATTTCAACTTTTGTATGAATACAAAGCTGGCATCGGCACCATGTCTCAGCAGGAGCTCAACGGTCGCTGTGTGATCTCCTAGAACCGCAGCCCGTAGCGCTGTTCCATGACAACCATTGACGAGATTGGGATCCGCCCCAGCCTCGAGAAGCCTTTGCGTAATTTCCAAGTGATCAAAACGCGCAGCTGCTTG
The DNA here is from genome assembly GCA_022432395.1 of Pestalotiopsis sp. NC0098. NCBI lineage: Eukaryota > Fungi > Ascomycota > Sordariomycetes > Amphisphaeriales > Sporocadaceae > Pestalotiopsis > Pestalotiopsis sp. NC0098. Next base: position 1,624,132 of record JAJKLJ010000008.1, read on the forward strand.
CAGAGCGGTGCCGTAATAGGCGCCCACAGCATTGACGTCCACATGTCGCTCCAGAAATAGTTCGACGCAAGCGCGGTCGTCAAGAACGATGGCACCCTGGAGGAAACAACGAAGATCTAGCTGTTCAATTTTCACCCAAGGCAATTCCCGGAGAAGTATCTGGACAGCAGAGCCGGGCCCGTCGATAAATGCGTCGGCAAGTGTCTCGATCTGAACGAAACAGCCATCTCCATCAAAGAATTCTAGGCAGCCACGAAGTAGATTATCGATTGACTCTCCGTCAAAGTCAAGCGTCGCTCCAGCTTGAAGTAGTCGCCGCAAGACAGATCCTGCCGATAGTTCATTCTGATCTACAGCCAATACAGCGCTTACTTCTACAACTACCGAGCGTTTGAGAATCGGTATCGAAGCTGCAGGTGTAAGTGCCTTCCCTACACCCACGTCTCTCAAAGCCTGACCCTGAGACATAGGCAAGAAAGTACTTGTGCCAGTGGCTATCGATATCTCTTGAGGAGGTGGAGGCGGCAAAGGCCTGAACGCTTTCCTGAAGCCTGGGTCTTCAAAAGGCCGAGCCTCAGAAGTCGGCGAGAAGTTGCTTTTGTCAATGGCTACTGCGTTGACATCTGCGCCTGCGTCGATCAGCCAACTCACGACTTTCTCGGAACAGCACCCTGACGCCACAACTATTGGAAGTCTCGCGCAGCTACCGCGAGCATTGGCATCTGCACCGTGATCAAGCAGGATCTTGACCAGGTTTTCACGATCTGCCCTTGACCCGTTGGCGCTGGTCCAATAGGAATGAATACTGAATATCTTGTAGTGATTTTGATGGAGTTGCTCTAGGCCAGCCAGGGCCACTTGAAGTGCATCCACTCTCTCGTTCGGCGAAGAACCAAGTTCCTCCCGATCTTGGTAGCAATCAATGCCGCCAATCATACCATCATGAATATGCTTGTCGTTACTGTTGAACCTGTCATCGCTACCAGTCATGGGACGATTCTGTAGCTTCTGGCGGCCGTGGGGAGTTAACCAATACCTGAATGGCTTGCCTGGAATAATATAGTCAAATATGATTGATTCCGATTGAGGTGAGTTGACATCCGCTCCGGCCTTGATAAGCGTTATCACCACTTCCTCATGGCCATGGTACGCAGCGAGCGCTAATGCGAATGTAATGTCTTTTGTGTGCTTCTCGCGCGCGTCTCCATCCCGAAGTTTTAGAAGTGCCTTCAAAGAATCGAGCTTCCCATTTCCCGCAGCGGCAACCAACGATGGTAAAAGCTGAGTCTTGAGGCTATTTTTGGGAAGACGATGAGCCAACAAGATGACCATATCTCTGTGTCCGTACCAGGCACTAGCAGGTAAACCATCACCGGCCAATCCGATGGCAGTAACTTCATCGACTGCTTCTAGAATTGTTAATGCGACTGATGTGTGACCGCGAGTACAAGCGGACCCGAAAGCAGCCCAGGCGGGTTCTATCTCGAGTTTTCCAAGATGTTGAAGCAACAGAGATACCACTTGGACATGACCGCAGCTGGAAGCGTCGACCAGGACGGATTCAATATCCTGCTTGGATTGATTGCGTTGAAGCAGTAAGCTGACAAGGTCAGTCTTACCGTGCTTTACAGCCTTTGGCAGCCATGAGCGGATATCGTTCTTGAGTTGACTCTGCTCAAGCAAGATATTGACGATGTGAACGTCACCCAATCTCGCAAGTTGATCGCGCACCGTTTCCAGCGTTACCCCATTCCCAGTTTCTGACAAGTTCCTTGCCACGAGTAAAATCTGATCCTGGACAGGCGGCAAGTCGACGCACGCTATTTCCACAATCTTGGCGAATTCAGAACATGTCCAATCGTTCAGATCCATTTCCTTGATGGCAAACTACACAATTTCAGTATGCTTGTTCGTGACTGCATCCATGAGGACCTCGAGAATGAGGTGCAGGTTCTCTCGACGATGATGAAACTCACGCCAGGTGTCATGTGCGGCGCGAGCGGGCGATTGAATATGGGAGAAAAGGAGACGAGAAACCTCGAGGTGCCCATGTTTCGCTGCTGCTTTGAGAGAAGCCCGTATGTCGTGGTCCTGGACGTGCATTACCCACTTAGATCCGAGCAAGATGGCGACGGCTGATGTTTGGCCCATCGCTGCGCTGATTTCAGGAGGGTGCAACCTCTTCCTGTCTGTATCCCCTTGAAACGAGGAGAGTCCATCAGTTTTGCCACCAGTTGTCCAAGTCATTCGGTGCGAGCTGGGAGATCGAGTTTTCAAGTTTTGTCGACTTGCCGAATAGTCTTTGAGCAGTTCTGATAGCGTTTTTGAAAAGCCGGGCCCTGATGAGCAGTAGCCGCCTCCGCTGCGACTGTATACAGTCGGCCTATAGAGTCGGAAGCCTCTGTCCAGCATTAATTTCATGATGTGCGATTGTCCACCTTCGGCCGCACGACAAAACGCATCTGACAGCATTTTTGAATTTCTTTCTTGGATTGGAGCCTCAGCATCCAGAAGTGTCCCTACGACATCAGAATGGCCATGGAAAGCGGCAGCTTCCAAGGCTGTACCCTGATTGCCGCCGGTTTGGTCAGCTTTGGCGTTGTTTCGTAGAAGAAGCTTGACGATCCGAGTGTGGCCCTTCATTGATGCTGCCTGCAGCGCCGTTCCGTATCGGCCACAGCTATTGACATTTGCCCCGAACGCGATGAGCTTGCGTATGATAAGCTCGCGGTTCGTCAAGGCGGCGCATCTCAAGGGTGAGCCAAGCTGGCATTCGCCTTCAATATCAAGCTTCATATCTATCAGAAGGTCAATGACTGCCTCGTGACCATACATGGCTGCAATGGCGATCGGACCGTATGGGAGAAGATCGAGAGGGACTGGCTTGTTTTTGAGAAATGCTGTTAAAGTTCCTGCTTGTCCGCCTTGGATTGCTTTCAAGGTCTTCAACTTGACTTTTTCTGGTTGATGCAATGTGCGCCGCGAATCCGTTGAAACCCTTTCAAGCCAATTGATAACGTCCATGAATCCAGATTGAGCGGCCCATTCCCAAGCAGATTGGAAATCGAGTTCATTTTCAATATCAAATTCGTGTTTCAGAACTGCCATTGCGGTTGCCTCCCTCTGCCCACGGAAACATGCCTCGAGAGCATTGCGGAAAATCCCCGGGGTGTGGATCGAAGCTCCGTATTTTAGTAGTACTTGAGCAATGGAAGTATATCCGTAGAAACAAGCCGCTTGTAAAGGGGATCCAAATTTGCCGCCTTTGGGCTTTGGATCTGCCCCACGAGATAGGAGTGATTGTGCTGTGGACAAGTTTCCGAAAGCACAAGCGAGGTAAAGACTGGTATGACCGCTTCCGTTTTTCTGGTTCCAATCAACAGTCCCAGTGCCGAGAGCAATGCAATTGAGCAGGCAATCTAGCCCAAAAGCACTGGCTACGAACAGAGGGGAGCCTTGAGGGTTAGCGAGTGCGCTTGTGATAGGCTTCATCTGGTGCTCATCTGAAAGGTTTTTGGCGATGTCTGCGATGTGATGCAACCACTCCATGAATGAAAGGCTTTCGTCGCCGGGCTCGTCGTAAACGAATGATATGATCTCGTCTCGAAGGGAGTCGCAACCACCTGTAGCAGTAGCTGTAGAGCAATGATGCGCCCAGTACACCGCGGCATATGAATATAATCCTCCCAAAGCCACAGCCTCTGGTGCCATGTCATGAGATGGACCCCGTGTGCAGACTCTCAGGCAGGTTGTGGCGAGGATGTGTTGCGCCGACAATGGTGAAAAGACTTCTTGTGCCTTTAAAAACTCTTGGGCAGAATTGTGTGAGAATCGAAATGTATTGCCCTTGCAGTCGACTGAAACGAAGCTCGAACATATGGCCAAGAGTTCTTCTTTAGTCCGGGAAACATTGACGACCGTCGTTTGTGAGAAAACCGCGACGAGAAAAACATCAGGATGCATTGCTTCCTTCATGTACAGAAGCCATGAGATTGCTCGGATAGCAATGTCACTTTCGCTATTCTTCCTGATCAGGATTCTGTCGAGGAGTTGAGTATATATGGCATCTAATGATGCTAGGGTCCCACTCTGAAGTGCCGATGCGATGTCCTGCTCGCGATTGTGATGGCAGAGGGACTCGATTTGGACATTTACCCATTGGAACATTTCCCCGGCTCCGATCAGGAGCTTCTCCTCTAGAAGATCTAGCAGCTCAGGAGACGGGTCGTTCTTCAATAAACGCCGATCTTGGACCACACGCTGGATTTCTCGCGTCACGTAGCTTCTCATGTCCTGCATCGTCTCATCGCTGTTGATCTCAATTTTCTTGATGTGAGGTTTCCCTTGCTGTTGCGCTGACGAAACCGGTAGATTTGTCGTATTCCGTTTCAAAAGGGAGAACACGTGGCTGTTGTTGCGGCTCGTCAGAAATACTTTGACCACACTCGCTGAGCCGACCACAATATCTTCGAGAGCGTTGATCAGGCCAGGTCTATCAGCTTCCTTGACTTCATCTAAAGCATCAACTACGATTGTCACAGGGTCGCGCGTAGTGACTTCGAGAATGAGATCAACGCAATTTCTGACCGTCAACTTCACCAAATCCATCCCATCAACCTTTGACTGAGCCGATCTTCGCTCAAAGTCTGACAGTATGAAATCGCGCACCATGGGATCGCCGATGTCGGTGACAGTGAGCTGCCGTAGTAGACTCCGCATCACGTTGTCAGCCCGGCCCCGTTCTGATTCAAATTCGCAGTCGGCGCAGTAGAAGTATGCAAGGGGGGCTGCTTGGGGATTGGAGGCGCGCTCGTTGAGGAAGAAATCGATGACTGCTGAACAGATATTGGATTTCCCTGATCCTTGAATGCCATGGAGAAGTAGTATAGCAGATGAGCTCGAGTTACGCCAGGTCTTGTATTCAAAGTGACCCAGTAACCAAGACGCAGAGGTCGGCATCCTCGATTCTGATATCGCCTCATGGTGTCGTGTGAATGGGGAAGAGGAAAGCCATCGGAGAAGTTCCAAGTGCTTGGCCTCATCCAGCTTCTGTTGATAGATGGACGCCTGGTCTACCAACCTTGTTGCAGAGACTTCCAGATAGTGCAACTTCTCGGTGTCCGACAGGCCTGCAATCTTGAGTAGCTCCGCTTCTTTCTCGACGATGTTTTCCATGAGACTCTTGTCTGGCGGCCGAAGAACGTTCTTCACTGTCCGAGCTGTTCAAGTTAGTCCAGTGAACATCAGTGTGTGACATGTATTTCTTACCAAGGCTGTTGGAGCCAAAATATTTCACGGCGATAGCCAGAAATTTCAACACGTCCGCGTAGAGACGTGTGAGGCCCTCGTTTATTTGCGTTTTGACAAGAGAAGGCCGGTCATGATGGATTCTTTCAAAGTCTCTGTACCGACAAATCAATCTCGATATGATCTCAAGGTCCGCCACCAAGGCCCCTTCAATCTCTGTGTCACTGATGGCAGCCTGGAGAATGAAGCGCACAGCAGCCCATGGCAGCGCAGCAGTCGCGGGGTCATATTGAACTGCGACGTCCCCGACAGCGACGAAGGCATTGACCCATTTGGCGATCTTCTCGACTACATCGCGGATGATGATGACTTCGCCGCTTGGAAGTTTGAATTTCCACTGCTTGTGGATGCAGATCTCTCGCTTTTGATCAGCCGTCTGGAGGACTGCGCGCAGGATGTCATTTCTGCTTGTTCTAGCACCGCTGATGCTGGCACGAAGCTTTTCATCCAAGGAGTCGTATGCTTTCTTCCAACATCCGTCGGCGCTGCCCGGCTGGACATTGATAGAAGGCACCATTGGGCCTAGACGCAGAGCCGACAACTTCGTACAAATCACTGAGGAGACCGAGAGAAAGGGAAATAGGAATGAAGAAGGAAAGCTTGGAGTGGATCAAGTGCAGGGAAAATAATACAGCAACATTGAGATGCGGCCACAACGCCTGCAGGCTCAGCCTCGAGGAAGTCGCAGCTGTGCGACGTGACAATGAGGCAAGAGGTACTGTGCATAAGGCTCTCCTCCCAGAAGGAATCTGCCTCCATTCCAGCGTTTGATCCACTGCGAATGGCGACCATCATTGTGAAAAAAAGATATGGTACCATTTTGGGTATAATCCTGTATTTTCTCGGTTTATTCCGTATGAATTGATGAACGTCGCGGCGATGCTATAGTGACAGCCATGGGAGAGTGCCTGATTGAGTCCACGTTTTCTCTTCCCTAGGCGACGTAGGCATGTTTTGATTCGATTGATTTCTCTTTCATGCCTGCTCAAAGCCATGTTTGTGTGGTATCATCATGTGAAAGCAAAGGTCTCTACCCAAGAGCCAAGTCCATATAGTGATCAATGTCGTCTCTGCAATTTGATACGACAGGTGGTGGATTGTATCCCGGTGAGGTCGAAGTCGGAATGTTATGCTTTTGGAACTCTCGTATACTTTTCTTTGCTCCAGTGCATATTAAACAGTAGTGCAGCTTGCAAAAGGGTCAAGGAACCAGAAGTATAAAACCAGAATATACTCCGGTGTACGAAGTATATTCTGTCTGATCCAACCGTATTCTACGCGCCCCCTCGGCAAATTGCCGGTCAGCGGAGACCTGCCGAATTGCTGTCGAGATAAGGTAAGCCCCTGCGCATGACAAGCTACAAGCCTGAACACGCTGGACCAGTGGAAAAATAGCGCGCACTCTCCCTGTGCGTTGCGGTACCCGCGCCGCGTCCCCGCTATGGAGCACCTCACAAGCTCACCAACACCTACACAACCTGTTTACCGTTGTATACATCACCAGTCTGCGTTTCGCCCTGCTCACAGATTGCATATCAGCGGTGTCAATTTGTTTGCATACAAACGTTCACTTCTGCGGATATCGTTTTGGTGGCAGCTGGAGGCATGGGTGATGAGGACCTACAGAGGCCCGATGGATCCCGGCGAAGAGCCCCAAAGGCGTGAGCATAACCTGGACTACAGCACAAACCTGCCTCGAAATATCTGCTGACGACTACATCAAACAAAGATGTAAGAGATGCAGAGATCAAAAGATTAGATGCGATGGTACTCAGCCTTGTAACGCGTGCACAAAGAAGGATTTGCACTGCGAATTCGGACATCAACCAGACAAGGTCACCGTATCACGAAGGTTCGACGATACTCCGTTGGGCTCATCAATCTTTCAACTGACACCGTACCAGATATATACTCGAGTTGCAGAGGAAAGTTGCGTCTCTCCAACAGAACCAACAGCGACAACAGACTACAGGTGAGTGCTTGGACCTTGGAGATTGGATCTGCCCAGTTCGAGGTCGAGGAAGCCCCGATTAAACCTTCTCCTTCGGGTATCCAGATTACTGAAGGCTTATAATCCTCCAATCAGCAGAATCTCCTCAAACAGGCTCTGCCAACGGATCAAGGCTTGAAAGCGGCATAGCGACGCCAAATCCTACCGCTACCATGAATGAACCACAGCCAAGATCCAGGGGAGAAGCACAGCTTCCGCTGGTGAATCCTTTGGCCTTTCACATGACTGACTGGGTTCCGGGGCCAGATGGAAAGCCATGTGAGTTGTAAGATCAGGCTCTTGGTACATGCGTTGATGCTCATGAGATTCCAGTGTTCATGGGGACGTCTTCCAATTGGGCGTTTGGAAGGCGAGTTCTCAACATGGCACATACACGGCGTACAGGACGACCGCTGCCGAATGAAGGCCTTTTGTTTGACGAGGCTGTTTACGACCTCAAATGGAATGGGAATCGACTATGCCCATCTGACCAGGTTTTCGAGATTTCTGATCTCCCCACCCAGGACCACGCCATATTCCTCATCAACTCTGTCAAATTTCATTGTGGCCGACTATTCTATCTCTTTGATGAGGACATATTCATGCAAAAGTTTGCTTTATTCCACGAGGACCCCCACGGCTTCGCCCAGCAAGACACTCTCTGGTACGTCCACTATCTTCTGATTCTCGCCTTTGGTCGGGTCTTTCTTGCCCGAACCAAAAAGTCACAACAGCCTGTGGGCATAGAAATGTTCGTACAGGCTATGAAGTTGATGCCGGATTTTACTTGCTACAATGCGGATCCCATCGAAGAGATCCAAGTGCTATGCTGCCTTGCATTGTGGCTACAAGTGAGTGATTGGACCGCCATCAGTCTGTAATGATGGCTCAGACAAACGCTGACATGATACTACTCTCAAGTGTCTGAACTGCCGTCCGTCGGCTCATCGAGTTGTAGGTGCCCGGTTCTGGTATCACAGCGCTTGCTAACACCTTCAGATTGGCCAAGCGCTACGAACGGCACTCTCCCGTGGAATGCATACCGAGATGCGGAGTCCAATTTTAGACGAACAATACGTGGAAAGATGCCGTACTGTATGGTGGACCATATACGTTCTCGAACGGCAGATCACATCTCTGCTCGGCGTGCCGCCTGGGATTGCCGAGGAGAGCATCAGCACGCCGTTCCCAGCACTCCCGGGACAGCCACAAAAGTTGATCGCCATGCGCATACAGGTTCAGCTCTCTCAGATTCTGGCCAAGATTGATCAAAGTACGGTCGCGCCCCTCGATACGTCTCCCGACAGTTACTGATTCCCAAGTAGCCGTGTACGGGCGCGATGGAAAGCTTGACGGAAGATACATTGGCGCAACCCAGCTAGTATTGCGTGACATTGCCGAGGTGACACAGAGACTCGAGTCCTGTCTGGACCTGCATGCAAACGAAGCCATGTCTGGTATATCGAGAGTCTCTGCACATTTGCATCTACAACTCCATCAGGTGAGTCTGACCATTATCAACCACTGGGCCAAACTCACAATGTTTAGTGCATCGTACTGACGACACGTCCACTTCTCTACATTTTTCTCCAATCGAGACTCGGCCAATCCGAGATCGCACCGATGCAGTGGATTCAATCGGAAAGCGTCGGATCGCTCATCCAGATTTGCATTGATTCCGCGCAGCAAATGCTGAGAGTCCTCTCACTGCTTCAAGACCAGGGACTTTTAGGTTCGATTTCTGACCAGGCACTATCTGACACGCTCTCACCAAATTCTACAGAAAGCTTTCTCACTTTTGATTTGGACGCCACGTTCATCTCCGTTCTTGCCATTCTCATGGCGGCGGCGGTCGATTCTTCTCTGTTGGCCGATCATTCGCCGTGGTCGCAATGCGCCTATACAATTCTGGAAGGGATGGCATCTAACGGAAACAAGATTGCGGAATTGAATCTCAAGGAGCTCAAACTACTCGAGTCGGAGCTCGATCAAATTCTAGCGCAAGACGACCAGCTGGTGCAAGCAAGTAATTTGCCAGTGGGCAATCTACCCCCGAACGACGGTCCGCTCGGCTTGGCTGTTGCCAGTGCTTCTAGCGATGCGATACCTTCAAATTTGGGCTTGAGCTTCTCGGACTGGCATTACGAGCTCAGTGCCGATCAGTTGATCAACATCGCAGACTCGCTCGACATGGACAAGCTCGGTTGGCCATTCGGGGACATGGAAGGATGAGCACGCAAATACTTGAATTTGTTGACTTTCTTGAATTATTGACCATATTCATAATATCCAACTATGTAACACGAAATGTGAACAAGACGTCTCAAGTTCTCCTCCAAAGGCTTGTGAGCGGACCTGTCTTCCCGTAGATAGGGTCGTGCACTGGAGTAGGAACCAGCTCGCAGATCTTGCGTTTCTCTAAAGTCACTTCCTCAGAGTCGCGGGCATATTCCATATCATAGGGCTCTTCTCTCGAGTTTCTCTCGTTCTAGAACGACAGAGCTTAGCTTAAATTCGGTCTTGGCTTTGGATGGTAGGTGAACCCATCTTCAAGGGATAGAACTTACCAAGGAATAGAAACCTATAATCTCATAGTCTTCGGAAACATTTGTCACGCAGTGTGTTACGCCCGACTGCGCGAGAGGGTCAGTCCTAGCTCCACATACAGTCACAGCGAGTCCACTCACAGGGAATGCGAAAACATCACCCTCATTGACCGTGAACTCGACTCCCACCGGCTTCCCGTCCTCATCGATCTCAGTATCCAGGGGCGACTTGCCGAGCATATACGTGCCGCGACCGCGGAGCACCGTATACGCCTCATGCGTGACCGAGTGGTAGTGCGGGACCGCGGCCAGATCGACCTCCGCGATCTTCCAGTGGCCGCCCTTGGGCCACTCGCTCGTCTCCATGGCATCGAGCGCGCCGTCGACGGTCCTGTTCACCAGTGCGCCTCGGTACACGACGACGGGCAGCGTCGAGTTGGGCGAGCGAGGGGTCGCGGGGACCGGGATGGTCTCGGGCTGGACTTGGATGACGGACATGATATGCAGTAGGATGATTTGGTTGTGATGGAGTATAGAAAAGTCTCTGTATACAGTGATTACAGTCTTTGGCCTGAAAGACAAAGATATACAGCTCATGACACCGCGAGGCTTCATCATGCCGGAAACGTGCCGGGCTCGGTATGACGTCCCGACTTTGATGCCGGCTCCGGCAACGCTAACCGATGTGAGGAGGCGCCGGTCTTCTCGCGCCGGCGATTGAGCGATCTACAACAAGAGCTGTTTGAGGCCAGTTGCTGCCAAGTTTGGAGATGTTCTTTGATAAGACCCCCCAACTCCGGCATCTCTGGCCGACATAAATCTCCACTCAATTGACCAGAACAAGAAACGCGGCGAAATCTTTCACTTCACTATCATTCTCCAACTCAATATGATGAAATTTCCACTGTCTATCATGATGAGGGCCAAAATATTGCCAGTGTGGTACTGATTGACATCAATTATTGATTCAGAATGCTTTGAAGTGATCCTCAAGAGTGATCCATCGTGTAGCAAGTCATGATTACGGAGGATGATGATGTCTGCATCTAAAGATCACCATGGAAAGAACCGCGAGCAATCTTTTTGTATATGGAACTACCAAAGCTGAACATATGTCAAACCCCTTCTCCACGCAGGCATTCTGTAATAATCATCCAATTGAGCAATCTCCTCCGCACCGAGCGTCCGCCTGCCGGTAACACAATCTGCTGTTTTGGGGTTTCGAAAAGGCGTGCGGAAGATCACCTTGTACCCGGCCGTGAATGCCAGAATAAGCCAGAACCCGACAGTGTACTCGAAGAAGTTGGCGACAGAGAATTCGGTACTAGCCTAGCACGGAACGAATGACTGTCAGAGGATAACTACCTGTGGGAATAGCAGGGGGTTCCTTACCGGAGGTTTGACACCACAGAAGATGCAGCATACAAGAAGTAAGGTGGATATGACTATCAGCCATGATGGCGCGAGAGGCCACAATGTCGACTTCCATGCATATATTTCGGTGAATAGTGTATCTTTCTGCGCCTTTAGAGTGCAGTTGAATCGCCAATTCGTGAAGGAGATGATCATCCAATTAGTGAAGAAAGAAGCGCTCGTAATAGAAAGCAACCAGTTCAGAACTTGTGCACCACCAGCTATCGCGATACTTAGCAAACACGACCCGGCAGTTGTATCAGTCGGACTTACATGTGACCTGCACGTAGGCTAGTATGACAGCGACGGTGGTAGTGATCAGCAAAGCCAAACGTGGCCTGCCCTGCTCGTCGACCTTGGCCATTCGTTCAGAAATCAGTCTCTGATGCGCCATGGTCCGCAGAATTCTCGACGAGAGGTAGACAGCTTCCGCGCCTATGCCGACCACGCCGCACATCATGCCCGCATTGAGCAGCGACGCAATCCCAGGGATTCCGGCATCCTGCACCGCAATGACAAACGGTGAGGCCGAGACTCCGCTGCCGCTCAACAGTCGGTCATCGTTGGACGGGACTAGTATCGTGATAAAGACCACGGAGATCATGTATATGATGTTGACCCGGAACGGCACGAGCTTGGTCGCGTGCGCCATTGAGAAACGCGGACTCTGTGTCTCTCCGGCCATGATCCCGATGAAGACTTGGTCGCCGACGGCCCAGGTGGCGAGTAGGGCGCAGCTAGCAAATCCCTGAGATTTATCAGATTTGACGAGGGAACAATTTCATATTTGAACTGGCCAAACTCACCGAAAAGCCATTCAGAAAAGGCGAAAGCTCTGTCCAGGTCTCTCCGTGATGGACATGTCCTTCCGGACCAGCACCCAGGACCAATGCAAGAGATAGGAGAATGATGATGAGGAACAGGAAAATCTTGATGATTGATGTCACATATTCGAACCATGCGAAGCCTCGGTTTGGGAGCACGAAGATAATGATGAGTACACCGAGGAATATAGAGACTATAGGAATGTGAGATAGAACACCACCAATAAGAGAAGAAAAACTTACATGACGCGGCCGCAGGGAAGCTATCAGGTACCCAATACCGTAGCAGAATGTCAAAGAACTGTGCTTCCGAGGCCACAATGGCAGTCCACGCTATGCTTGTAAGTATTTTGTCGCTGTAACCATTTAGTAAATCTCACCTAGCCACTCCGCAAAGCCTGCTCCGAACGCCAGAGCCGGGTCGACCCAGCGATCCACGTAGTCGATATAGCTACCAGATACTGGAAACGCAATCGTCATCTCGGATAGAGACTGCAGCACCGCCCAGACACAGCTGCAAACCATCAGATATGCAATGACCATGTTCGCCGGCCCTCCCTGCGCCAGTGCTTTCCCCGTGGCGATGAAGACGCCGCTTCCGATGTTGGACCCGAGAGATATGACCTAGTGACGTGTCAGTCCTTGTACCTGTTGCAGTGAGTACGCAATACTTGCATGGACTTTGCGGGGAGAGAACGAGCGATGGAATTGTCCATTTCGAGTATCGTCGACTGACAAGTGGGCTTCGGCTTCGGCGACGCTTCGGATCGGCTCGAGACCACCATAGTCGTCCTTTTTGGCCTCCTTCTCATTGTTGCTCGGGGGAATCATAGACATTGTGTAATTATTTTGCATTGTACGTAGTGGACTGGTGTAAAAGACGAGTCATCAATATTATTCACAGCAGTATTTTATATGCACTATTCATGGACCAGGAACCTCGAGGCACAGTCTTGCGACAAACTTCATGAAGGTGTCCTACAAGATAACCAGCCCATGGAGAAAGATATCAATCCTATCTGTACTCCTCGTTTGTAAACGACCATAATCGGACGCTAACGGCATCTTTGGCCGATGTGTAGAGGGCCTATGATAAGCAATCCACGCTAGATCTACCTCGAATGCACCAATCAGTAGCTGATGACCTTCCCCATACCCACTCGGCATAAGTGGCCGACGTGAGGGGATAGTGTGAGGGGATGCTATACTCTGTACAATGTCGTGGCTATGGGTGTGTCTTATCAACTTACATCACATGCAAGTCAGTCGGTGCGTTTGTCGGGTGCTCGTGCATAGATGGCCGACGCATTCGAGGATATAAGTTGCAAGACATGCGAAGAAATCAATGTTTGATAGTACAAGAATTATAGTAATACATTATCATTCATTGAAATCAACCTTGGACTAGAACATGCATCCCACAAGTTCTGCCCCCGAAATTCTCGACGCCATCATCATCGGAGCCGGATTCGGTGGCTGCTATCTCCTCCACAGCCTCCATAAGCAAGGGCTCCGCGCCAGAATCTTTGAAGAAAGCAACGGTCTCGGCGGCGTCTGGCAGAGCAACTGCTATCCGGGCGCCCGCGTCGACTGCTGCACGCCTTTTTACGAGTTCTCCGACCCCGAGCTATGGGGAGAATGGGACTGGAGCGAGGCCTACCCGAGCCAAAAGGAGATTCTCAAGTACTTTGAATTCGTCGATAGCAAATGGCATCTCTCCAAGGACGTCACCTTTGGCGCCAGGGTCACGAATGCCACATTCGTCCCTGATGAGAATCGATGGGTCGTCAAGACGAACACCGGACACACCGCAGCTGCACAATTTCTGTTGCCCGCTGTGGGATTTGCGTCCAAGACATATACGCCGCGGCTAGATGGCCTCGACACCTTTAAAGGTTTTGCTTGCCACACCGCAAAGTGGCCCAAGGAAGACGTCGATCTCAAGGGCAAGCGTGTCGGCGTCATAGGTACCGGCGCGAGCGGTGTTCAAGTCATCCAGGAGCTTGGTCCCATTGCGGAAAGCCTAGTCGTCTTCCAGCGATCTCCCAACTGTGCACTTCCCATGCGACAAAAGACGTGGAGCGCAGAGCATTTCGACAAGTCCAGCTACCCAGAGGCCTTCCGACAGATGAGGTTATCCTTTGCTGGGACCAATGCCGAGCCGGTAGCCCGCCGCGCCATGGACGACTCCCACGAGCAGCGCCAATCACTGTATGAACAGCTGTGGCTCGCAGGCGGATTCGCTCCATGTCACGGCAACTACTCTGACTTCTCCACCGACATTCATGCTAATCACATCTTTTACAACTTCTGGCGCGACAAGGTCCGCCAGCGTCTTCGCACCACGGACGAGGAACTCATCGAGAACCTCGCCCCGACGTTCCCACCGTACCCGTTTGGCACGAAGAGGCCGTCCCTCGAGCAGAACTTTTACGAAGTCTTCAACCAGGAGAATGTATCTCTGGTCCCCTTGCTCAAGAACCCCATCAAAAGCATCGTACCGGAAGGCGTGTCTCTGGCAGATGGCACAACCATTGAGCTTGATGCACTGGTCCTGGCGACTGGGTTCGACGCCATCACAGGGAGCTATGCGAGGTTCGAGATTGAAGGACTCGAGGGGCAGAAGCTGGCAGACGTCTGGAAACAGGGAACGAGGACGTCCATGGGCATAGCGACGTCGGGATTTCCAAACATGTTCTTCTTGTACGGGCCGCAAAGCCCAACTGCGTCAGCCGCGGGCCCCGTGACCTCTGAGATTCAGGGCGACTGGATTATTCAGACCATGCTGCATATGAAAGCGTCCGGTCTGAAGAGGATTGAAGCGACGTCCGAGGCCGAAGTCGCATGGGCCAAGCACGCGACGGAAGAGTGCTATAAGACTCTACTGCCGCTCAATGAGACAACTTGGTACATGGGAGGAAACATACCTGGGAAGAGGAGGGAGGCTCTGCATTATGTAGGCGGCCTTCCTAGATATTCGGAAGCTCTGAGCTCGTGTGTTGAAAGTGGGTGGTCGAGCTTCGCGATGAATTGAGACTTGCTCATGTAAGCTGCATTTAATACTGTAAGATAAACTTCCATGCTGAAACCACAATCATCTTGATGTCTCGAATCTTTCTACCATAATCGTGAATTTTCCATCGATCCAATTCAACTCCGCGCTCAAACAATCTCGCAGCCCAACAACTTTCTGATCGCGTCCCGGCCGTTCTGCCTGAGGTCCCGCGAGCCGATTCCAGCCCAGATGCCCACCGGCTGAGGCGGACTATCGATTTGGTCCCAAGTAGCGCCATTCCACTGAAACCAAGCATCTTTCTCCTGATCGAATATGTATAGATTGCGGTTCTCGGGGTGTAGTTGCGCGAACATCGTCGTCGCCCACGCAGTCCCCCCAGGCAGCACGTCCTCTCTTATGACGGTTACTGCGTAGCAAGCCTCGCTCCACGCGACCTGGTAGTAGTTGCGCTGTAGCAGGCGGGAGATATACGGCCGGCGCGGCGGAGTCTTGCCGAGGGCGAGCGCCGCCTTTTCGAGAGCACCGTTGCTTATCTTGAGTTGGTCGTCATCGAGACGGACCAGCTGACTTTCGACTGCCTGGCTCTTGTGTCCGGGAAAACTCCAGTGAATGACCTCGTGTCCGAAGGCTTCGGCACACCGTCCCCACTCGAGATCGGCTCCGTCTGCTCCTCCCGACAGGCAGACGTTGGTTTTGTTCTTGAGAATCTCCATGGGAGCGTCAACGCTTGTCTCATTAGCTGGAAACGACCAGATCATTCCGCCTTGAGTTGGGATGGACCGATATGGCTTCTACTTATAGCCCAGATTTAGTCTCGTCAGTGTTGGCCTAAGTTGGCCTAAGGATATGAGCGACTAGCGGCCGTGTCGCAGCCGGTCATAGCCACCACTGACTCATACGGCCAATGCTGCCGGTACTTTGTTCATCATCCCAATCTAGGATACGCAAGACGCTCCCAATCAACAATTTTCGGCTTCACGATTCATCGTATGGAGACCTTGTTGAAGTGTGCATAGTGCAAAGTCTATTTGCCGCCGAGTCGTGGGACACCATTACTACCAAATTGGGAAACTCGCCAAAAATCTACAACACATATCTGAAGTGTGAGCCATAGTCCTCCCCGGCGCGAGTGTTTTTCTCGTTCTTGTCCACGGGACCGAACTCGCGGTCCAGCTTGGCATTCTCCCAGGAGAGCAGACACCTCTGCGCAAAGGCGAGGATGGCGCAGAAGAACATGAAGGCAGCGCACACGCTCATGCCCTCGGTGTACCGAGGTGCTTGAGTCGTCGGGAAGATATTGGTGCCGAGGAAGGGTCCGCACTGCCCGATGGTGTTCATGAGCACGATGGACCATCCCCTGCGCGAGTCGCTTCCCTGGTTGTCTGCAGTCAAAGAATTGTCAGTTTCAGCGAAACGCATTCAGAGGAACTTTACACAAGAGATGAGTAGAGGAGAGGCTTACTCAGTGTTACTCCTAGTACGTTGGGGACAGCCGAGAAAACACCAGCCGAAGCTAGAAAAGTGGCAAAATAGCGAACGCCAACCGTGTCAACACAAGCTAGGATGATGAACCCAATACCACCAACGATAGATGAGACGACAATGACGAGGCACCTCTGCCGAGTCTTGTCAGCGATCCATGTCGTGATCAAAGCGAACAGAAACGCCGCGAACGAGGGCGGCGCCGACAAGCCCTGAGCGTTGATGGACGTATAGCCCATGTCCTCGATAATGGTCGGCAGAAAGACGGGCAAGCTCGAGTAGCTGACGTTGCCGCAAAAGTACATGAGCGCGCACAGCCAGGCCTTGGCGTCGAGGAGCACGGGGATGATCTCCCCGACCTTGATGCCGCCGACGCGCGTGTTGGAGTCGGTGCCGACCTGGCGCACCGCCCGAGACCGCACGATGGTCTTCTCCTCGGCGTTGAGGAACCGCGCCTTCTCGGGCGAGTCCGGCACGAAGAAGAAGGCGACGGCCGCCATGGCCACGGTCGGGAGGCCCTCGACGAGGAAGAGGAGCCGCCAGTTGGCGAGCTTGGCGTGGCCGCTGGTGATGCCGTAGGCCAGGGCGCCGGAAAAGGTGGACGCCAGCGGGGCAGCGGAGACAAAGATGCCCAGGCGGAAGCCAATCTCGTGGCGGAGGTAGAAGAAGGACAACAGGTAGATGATTCCAGGGCCGTAGAATGCTTCAAAAGCACCGAGCAGGAATCGCAGCGCCATCATACCGCCCCAGTTCTGAACAGCGGCCTGGACCGTGGCGAGGAGACCCCATCCGAAGACGACGGCGGCACAGACGTAGTGAGGAGGAAAAATCTTCCAAAACAGGATACCAAAATCAAATACAATGTAGGTGATGTAAAAGATGTTGATGAGCCATTGATACTTGTTGCCCACGAGATCCAGGGCCTCGATCATGCCAGCAATCTTGGCGTTTCCAATGTTGCCACGATCGAGAAAGGCCAGCATGTAGAGGACGAAAAACAATGGCATCAAGTTCCAGTCGAGTTTGCGAAGAACCTTTGCTTCCTGTTCCGGGGTGTAGTCTACCTCGAGAGGCAGACCATCGGCGGAGACGTCTGAAGGCGCGGCCTTGCCTGCCTCGGCGTCTGTGGCGGTCGCCATCTGTTTGGTCGTGTCCATTGTTCTGCAGTGCGGTCGACCTGAACAACCGGGGGAGATACGTTGCAGTTGGGATTCCACGACTGGCGCGCCAGAGGGCAAGTATGAGGATGTGAATATATATGAAGAAGAACTGGCAGTGGAGAGGAAAAGCTGGAAATCTATTCGGACCGGCCCGAAGCAGGCTACTCACCACCATGAGCTGCCTGAGCCTCCAGCGCGAGTCCAGGGGAAACATGCCAAGCTCCCGAAGAGTGATACTACTGCCGCGTCAAGAATGGAGGTATGTTTTCGTGCATTGGACGTTCATTTGATGGCCTCTTTTGCACCCTGGCGAGTTGCAGTGATTCGCCGCAGGGGTATGATAAGAGGTCTACTTTTTTTCTCCGGTCTTAATTGCTCGATACCGAGGCAATTGGTGGCAAATCATGAATGCTGTCAGAAAGGAATGATCTTGTGACTCGCTCAAGTCAGAACGAGCATGACTTTTAGAAGTCCATGTCATTGATCAAACATTGAGGATTGTTCAATTATTCCGCGGTAACCTTGCCCACCTCAGAGAGTGTTGTATGTACAGAGTACAGTCTCTGCGAAGTCTGCTTCCACTTCGCAAGCCGGGCGCAGACATCCGAACAAGAGAATAATATGATTGTAAATGCCAAGAAGTCTACAGCTCCGGCGGCGAATCTGGTGTTACATACAAGCATCCAACTGCAAATCACCATTTCGGAAGGGAGGGGAACGAAACGGGATACCCCCGTCAGCGATTAGACTATAAGCAGTATGGCTAAGTGGTGCTTGGTGTCCACTGCCGGCCAGACTTGAATTTAAAAGGTTCTGAGTCAAGGTGTTATTCTGCCAGGGTGCAGCGGAACAGCGAAAATGTTTTGTTCATACCCGTTTCCGTTCGTCGCGTCGTACATGCCAACGCTCCGACATGACGCTTATTTTCATGTCGTACACGAGTGAGATCGCAGTCGACTGTGGGAGTGTAATTCTTTGGAAAGATCGGCTCGTGAGGCTTTCCAGCAAATCATTCCGCATCCATTGGCCATTGTACACCGTTGTTTCGTATCCCAGATCTCTTCTTCCTGCCTTGCCCTGACCAGAAGACACTACGGAATATGACCCGCGGCCCGCGACCGCTGGTGACCCTCTAGCGAACGCACAGATGCATTAGCAGCAAAACTGGCTATAGCGAGTTCTGGTATCCCGCGAGTGAGGTCAGGGTATTGCTATAGAAATGTGGAATTTTAGTGGTAATAAGCAGGCAATAAACACGCGGAGCACCTATAGAATGGAGCTAAGCCCGCTGTATTTCAGGGATGCCTTGAAATTTCTTAGCGTGTCGCGGACACTATCCATTCGAGATATCCATTCTGTCTGCACCACCGCCTGGTCTACCACGTTTTCGGAGAATACTGCCGGCTTTAGCGAACGGCAGATGCTCCGCAGCGCGCACAGAAGTTTGCTTTACCATGCGGAATACGGGTGACACCAGAAATGAGAATGGGATACCGACTGAAAGCATGATATTGTCCTTCCTCTATCATCATTGCATTGTGTTTGACTTCCGGTGAGATGTCGTTCTGCTTCTCCACGCTACTGGTATAATTAGATAGAACTCCTGTCCTCTACGAACATGTGGTACGTGCAATCCAAGGGTCTCTTTCTTGTTCTTGCTCCTCATCAGTAGGAATGGAGACCATCATGCACCGAAATACCACAGCACGAATCTTACATGTCGTGAAAAGTCCCTGACATGATGAATAAGTGGTGCTCTTTACCTTCCATGCAAGATCAATGAAACATGCGATATCCCTCGCCCACGTGGTCGTTGGTGCCAAAGCAATGTGCAACAAAGGAGCCCGCGTTGGCGCGAATAGGGTATCGCTAATGTCGGTTATCTGCAGATCTAAAGCATGCCGTGCTCATCAGCCCAGCAGGGCTTTTTCGGTAAACAGTTTCGAACCTTTTGAATCCACCGCCGAAGGGGCTGGGACTTTCAGTGCTCACCAATCAAGGATCGTTAGATATGCTTGCTTCCTGTACACACCGAGTAGTACTTCATTCGAGGACTGGCTTGACGAAATTGGGTCGATGATATGAAAGCTAAGATCAAGTACATACTCATTGCTGTTCTGACTGGCATCATGCAAACTCTTCTATGCAATTCAATATTCAGTGCTGCGCTCTGGAAATCTTTCACTCGAGTTCGTTCGACAACGTAAAGCTTTGCCTGGAAAATCACTCGTCCGTATTCACCTTCCAGAACGTATTTCCGCATTAACAAGTACGACTTGGAACTCTCAGAGTGACACCAGTAGCCGCCGGTTTCTTCGGGGGTCATACAATGTCCTCATGGTCTGATCCATGGACTTGGAGTCCTGCACGTTGCCCTTTCCCGAGACTTCTCGCACACCAAAGTGCGAGCGGAGAACGTGCTTGATCCAAAAGTCTCCCGTGGCACGAGAATCCTTTTCGGTTTTTTTCTGAAGTTGCACCGGCCGCTGGGTGTTTCTTGAGAGCTGTTTCATACTTTCCGACCTAGTCATAAACATCACCGGCAATGGACTTCAAGGGTGAAGCAGATCATCAAATAAACATCAAACCTTCCTCATTGCATGCTCTCGCGTCAAACCTTTCATCAATATCCTGCAATGTGACCATGTCTCAAGATCAGGCTGATGGAGTGGAAGCGATTCTCCCGCGCGGCAGCAGACAACACGATTTATGGGGTTGGCTGATTTGTTTCCTCGTCATATCGAATCTGTCGGTCGGAGGGCGGCTATGGGGAACATGGAAATCAGTGTCAACGCGGTCCAGGGTGATAGCTGAAGATGTGTTCATCGGATTAAGTGGTGTAAGTGTCTGGATCTGCGCTGACTTGCTACTCTGGCCTGACACCATCCAGATCCTTCTTAATGTCATCATTGGCAATCTGATGGCTGCTACGAATTACGGGCTCGGCTTGCACACAGAAAAGGTGATCGAACTGGACAGCAATGCTCCGTCGAATCTCTCGAACACGTTCAAGGTGCGTCTCACGCTTCCGTATTTGCCAATACCAAATTCATTCAATCCGTGGTAGCGGCTAACTCCACCACGGTCGGCTAGCACGTCTGGATCACCATGGTTCTGATGAGCAGCTTCTTCGTCTGCATCAAAATGACCTTGCTACTCTTCTATAAACGACTATTCTTGTGCTCCTCAACCCCGCTGCGGATATTCTGGTGGGTCAACATTGGATACATTGTCCTGTGGTTCTTTGGATCGACCAGCTTCTACATCTTCCAATGCAAGCCGGTACAATGGTACTTTCTACAGTACTTTTCCAGATTCAAGAAGCCTGTCCCTGGAGGTGTGACTGGCCAATGCAACGCGACAACGACTCTCAATGTTGCGATGCCCATGATCTTCAGCCTCGTATCCGACATAGCCCTTCTGGTCCTTCCCCTCTGGGCCATATCCAAGCTGCGACTGGAAAGGCGAAAGAGACTGGGATTAATGGCGGTATTCGGTATCGGCCTTATTGCCTGTCTGTTGGAGCTGGCGCGAATATTGGCACTGATTATTGATACGGATGACAAGACGGATCCAAGTTGTGAGGATTTCTTTACTCTTTTGAATGCCTCGAGCTATTTCTTCCCTCTCGCATGTCTGGCTTTCAACAGACTAACATCTCTCGAACAGGGGGCGTCGCAGTATTCTTGATCCTGACCGCCGCCGAGGAGACTACAGCCGTCGTGTGCGCATGCCTCCCCATCACGGGGCCACTACTGTACCGACACTTTATAATCTGGCGCGGCAAGAATAGCAAGATTCGGTCTTCTGGCAACGACGGGAGCCTGAGCCTACAGGCGCACAGCGGTGGCAAATCTGGCAGCCGGAACTGGCGGACAAGAAAGAGTTTCAAGCGCGTCATCAGCATCAACCACATCCCGACCTCAATCGGTGGCCTCACGAGACTCGATGATGGCACCCCCGATGGTGATCAGATGCACCTGACGAGCATTCAAGCCAAAGCCCCGGCGTCGGCCCCAGAGAGTATCGACAGCAGATTCGATGGGTTGGCAAATGGCGGCAGGGAGGATGTTGAGACCGGGAATATGGCCGCAAGAGATCCTGTCAATGAGATTGAGGGTATCAAGTGCTCTACCCCCTCGTCCAATGCCATCCGCGTGCAAACCGAGGTCGACGTGGACGTAGTGGATAAAGGCACTCGTGGCAACATCTGTCAGTGTTCAGCAAAGGTATGATGATGAACGCGGGAATAACATTCCCTGATAAGCATCATTATTTCTCTGTCAATCTGGTTCGAGAGGCCGGTATGCATACACCGTAGTCAATCAAGCCGCCTATTGATGGAAGCTGAGCCAGAATGAGGTATTAAACACCATCATAATTGATGTCTCACCAATCAAGATGTGTATGGAGGTGGACTCTGTCAATGGAGAGAACGGCGTCGATAACAGCTCACCGCGTTGGTTGCAACGGTATACCCTTGCATATAATATTTCCGTTATACGTCACTGCTGCGCCGCACAGGTGCACGCAGATCTACATGGCTCCAGGTTAGGCGAATGTAACTCCATCTGGAATTCTGTGGCCCTTGGATCATGATGGCGGCATAGTATAACCATTCAGGTCTCGAAGGATTCATCTTGTCTGCGGGGTAGATTCCAGAGTCAAGCAAGGGTGCACCACGACGCTCGAGCGCACTCAAGTCTTGCGGTCATGATCTGATTTTCGGGATGAGTGAAAACTCGTTTCTCTAAATAAAATAATAATGTACACAGTTCCTTTCATTCGAACGTTTGATACCTGCTTTACTCATACATAGTACCGCCAATTGCTTCTTACTCGAAAGTCAGCATGGAGAGTGATCCAAACATGGAATCGGAAGAGCTCATTGGGGTCAGTGAAACTTGTTTGCCAAATCAAAAGTCTCTTCACGCAGCGATACAAGTCAGCTAACACGAATCGCTACAACAGACATACACAGATGATGCCACCTGGACAGAATCTGACAATGGCAAGCAGCATTTACAGGTTGAGACTGAACCCCAGTGGCAGGCTGTCCCAGAAGACGAGCCATCAGTGGAAAAGGTGGACAAAGTTCCTCGGGTACGGGACTATGGCGACTTCGCTCGAGGAAATACTGTTCCAGATCCTGTTTCACAAGAAGACGCAGAGGGTAGAGTCTGGCAAAACTACAGACCTGACAAATATTTCCTCCCGAACGACGCCATCGAACAGGACCGACTGGACTTTACCCACCGATTCTTCTGTCTTCAGCTGCAACTGCTGCAGGATCCGGCGGTGAGGAGCAAGAGCCCGGATGATGCGCTGATTCTGTAGGTGTTGTTCATGCTTTGTCGCCCGGTCGGCCCGTCCGGACCATTCAGTGCTGTCTGCAGCAACTACTAATTTGACCCTCTTGTATGTAGCGCACCCATTACTCATGACCCGCCACGGGTACTAGACATTGGAACCGGTACAGGTGAGCGGATATCAACTTGCAACTGCCTCTTCATGACCACGAACCTGACTTCGACCCCACAGGCATATGGGCCATCGAGTTCGCCCGCTGCCACCCAGACTCCGAAGTCATTGGCTCAGACCTGAGTCTCATTCAACCCGACGTCTCCGCCAGCGTGCCCAACGTGTCCTTCATCCGTGAAGATATTGAAGAGACGTGGGTGCACGACGCGCCATTTGACTTTGTCCATGCGCGCCTCATGTTCACCTGCTACTTTAGTCACCGCAATGTCATCGCGCAGGTCTTCAACAACCTCAATCCTGGGGGTTGGATAGAGTATCAGGACATGGGCTTCAATCTAGACTCGGATGACGACTCGCACCGCGGAACGGCGCTGCATAAATGGAGCTATCTAGCGCAGGCGGGCGCCGCCGCCAAGGGTCGCGATTTCGAGGTCTCGCGCAAATTCAAGGACTACTTTGCCGAGGCCGGCTTCCTCGACATTGTCGAGGTCAAGTACAAGGGCATCGGGAGCGGCTGGCCTACTAAGGAGCCCGAGCGGAGTTTGGGGCGGTACATGTCCGTGTCGAGTCTCGAGGTGGTCAAGGCCGTCTCCGGCAAGCTGCTTGGCGAGGGACTCGGGCTCCCGCAGGATATTGTACAGCCCATTGTCGCGCAGGCACAGAAGGACGTTGTGGATCCGAATGTCCATTTCTACTGGCCCGGGTGAGTACTTCACGTGTCTGACTAGGTTTTCGTTGCCGATGTTCTGACTATCGAGTTAGGTACGTCGTTTACGGGCGAAAGCCCTTCTCGTATGAAACTACAACAGTCCCCGAGTAGAGTAAAAAGGCCAGGGCAACGTAGCGATAACTGAAGACCAAGTTCGGATGAGATATTACGGCCCGAAAACGTATCGATCCTAAAGATGGAGCCTGTGGAATCTCGCCACAGCTTTCAGGTTCTTGTTGGGGATGATATCTTGGCAGTACCCGGCAGTTTGGATATATCTACGTCGTATGGAGGACCCCAGAACGAACACGCTTAAATAAGCATAAGCTCTGACGATCGTACAAATTCTGTTCAGTGTGGCCTCGGCAAGGGAGAACGCATGGCGCAGTATCGAGCAAACATTCCGTGTTCGGACCTCTTTGACGCCATTCTACCTAGGTATGCATGATGCCGTCAACATCGGATTCTTCCCTCACCTAGGTCAATAAGTGCCTTCATTCAATTCCTACTACAATGTTTCTTCCTGGTGTATTTCATTTAGTCACGGAGTTACTCAGCGGCGCCTCGGACTTGGGTATTGATGCTAGGTGGAATATGCTTCGCGATGACTCCGCCAGTCTTGCCATACTCTTCGGCTGGATGCAAACAAAGCGAATCTGGTATGAGGGTTCCTGATCAGTGCAGGCTGACAATAACGGCAGCTTCCATTTCCAATTCAGTAAAGTTTGCATCGCACCTTTGACAAATCGGTACCTGCCCCTGCTCCATCGAGGGAATTGATATTGCCCTTGCATCGATGGCCTACCATAACATGAGTGAAGTCCCGCGGCCATCCAGTAGATGGATTTCGCTACAATGCACCGTCAACTATTCGTTCTCATCTGGGAGCGAACGGTGTCAAAGATTAAAGGCTGAGTGACAAGGAAACCGCCATAATGCTCACTACCACAACGCGACGCCTTATTGGAGTCGCACTATCCGCGTCGCTCAACGTGCAACTGGTTCGAGCCGACGATACGCCATGCTACTTTCCCAACCGAGATCGAGCCTACGACTTCTTGCCCTGCGGGGACGCTGCTGCGACTGCATGTTGCGGTCCCGCGCAGATCTGTCTAGACAACAAATATTGTATGAGCATCGGCCAGCCGTTTACCTTGGCCAGGGGAGCTTGCACAGACCAAGGTTGGACCAGCTCGGCGTGTCCAAGTCAATGTCAAGACGGTATGCTCGTGTCAGTATGATAGATATCCATATGCTAACACCCTTCTTTCCGAGTCAGTCTTTCCCAACTCGGCGGTCGCTATAATACTGCAGAAATATGAGAATAGGATATCGACTTACTGCTGTAACTCACTCGCGGTCATCGAGGGAAGCGATGTTCCGCTATGTTATGAAAACACGTCAACATTTCAATTACCAGATGCGCAGGTCATACCCAGCAGAATTGCTTTGCAAAATTTTACCTCGTTAACAGAGTCCTCAACGTTCGCCAGTACGACTGTGACAGAAGCTACTTCAAGCGCAACCGATACCACTGCAAGTACGACCAATGTTTCTAGCGGTGCCACGGATACATCATTCCCGGGGATCAGCGACATCAGCGCATGTCAAACGGAAAACCACAATGTTCCGATCGGGGTGGGTGTCGGCGTCCCTCTTGCCGCCACAGCTGTCGCTGCGGTGGCATGGGCTCTGTGGGAAAAGCGAAAGAGAATGGCTCTCATGCAAAAGTCAGCCCCGGCGCCGGCAGAACTATCGGATCAGCATCCACATCATAAGCCTTGGGGTGCCGATATTACACTTCAATCACCCCACTCGAGATATCAAAGCGGAACACCGAGTGAACTGGGGTCGGGGATTTGATGTTCGGACTGTATTCAATTGTGTGCGAGACTTTCGGTATTGGTTGTGGTACTACTGGGGATGCTTGGTGCGGAATTTCGGGTGAGGGAGATGAATGCCAATATAGGTCGTAGAAGATAATGCATCGAATTCCGAGCCAGCATGAATGAAGCCCTTACGCAGCAAAAGTGAGGGAGTTTTCCTGGTACAGTAACAAGGAAATACCGATAATAACGACGATGTTTGCTATATACCTACCCACTGTTGGTTCGTGGCTGAATTTATGAATCACTTAGGTAATCGATTTTCGGTCTATGCGGCCAGAAAACAACATGTTACCTGCATGTGACCAGTCTGCTGATCAGCTTAATATCATTCCCACATACATAGACCTGGCTTTCTATTTTCTTATCGATCTACGTCTCAATTATGGCCGCCCAATCATTCATCAACACATCACAGACCGCAAAAGTTGCCCGCATTCTCGGCCAGTTGGAATCGGAGGGGCAAAACTTCCTGAATGCCGATAGCGAAGAGGCACGGCTGAGACTTATAGACTGTGCGAGGGAGCTCGTAACTGCAGCTTCAAGTCCAGTTGAGACTCTCTTGTGGAACATTTGGGCCTTGGTATGATACTTCTGAAGTCATCTGGTAAATTAAAAGCAACCAAATTGACAGAAGCGAGCGTTTAGCCCACCAGAACCGCTGCTTTGCGAGTTGCTGTGGATCTGAAACTCTTTGAAACCGCCGTACAAGACAATGGACGGCCAAAGACGGACGATGATTTCGCGGCCGCAGTAGGAGCTTCTCCGACACTGGTCAAGCGAATTGCTCGTGCCTGCGCATCAATGGGTATGCTCGACGAACTAGGACCCGATCTCTATGCTCCCAACCACTTGACTATACTCCTATCGAAGCCCGAGTATGTCGGTGGTATCATTCATTGGTACGTGAACACTTTTACTCGCGACAACGCAAGACGACTGACTCGATCTATTTATAAAGCTTCGATATCACCCAGCTCTCCTTTTCTCATATGCCCGAGTACCTCCGAAACACCAAATTCCAGAATCCTGAAAATGCTCTTGACGGTCCATTCCAATACGCAAACAAGTGCGGTTCAGCCTTTGAGTGGCTCACCGACCGTCCGGACAACTTCCAGGCCTTCCATGGATACATACATGCTCTCCGCAAACACCTTCCGAGCTGGATTGACATGTATCTCGTGCGAGACCACCTGGTAGAGGGCTTGAGAGGCGGCCCAGAAGGCGACGCATCGGCCTTGGTGGATCTTGGAGGCGGTACCGGACAGATTCTGCAGGACTTCCAAGCCGCGGTTCCCGAGTACACCGGGCGACTGGTCCTGCAGGAGATCCCCAACGTCATCAATGCGGCCAATTCGCTGGGTGTCGGAAAAGAGTTGGGCAACGGCTCGCGGATCGAGCTGCAGGAACACGACTTCTTCACGACACAGCCGATCAAGGGAGCTCGCGCCTATTTCATGCGATCCGTGTTGCATGATTGGCCTGATGAGCAATGCCGGACCATTCTCGGACATGTCAAGGACGCCATGGAGCCTGGCTACTCGAAGATTCTGATCAACGATTGTGTATGTCTTCTGCTCTGTTGAATCCACCTGCGATACTTGTGGATGGAGTGCTGACATTAATATGACAGATCGTTGCAGATGAAGGTGCCGCCTGGCAGCATGTTGCACTTGACATGTTCATGATGGCGCAGCTTTCTGCCCGAGAGCGCACCGAGCGGGAGTGGCGCGAGCTTATCGAAAGCTGTGGTTTAAAGATTGTCGGTATCTATAACAAGGACCAGGGGAACGAAGGCTTGATCGAAGTTGTTCTGTGTGATTCGCAGTAATAGATAACACATACCCGCCTACCTAAGGTAGGTAATGAAAGAGAACGGGAGGATATGCCCTGGAACGGCAACAGGCAACCTTGTACATTGGAGTGAGGTAGCAATTGAGTACAGCTTGCGTCAAGCAGCTAGCGACCAACTGCATTTAAATATACCTACCAACCGACACACTTCGATACCCATAACATGAGTCTCCAAACAGCATGATAGATAACACATCAAAGCTCCGAATCTCCACCGTGTGGCCAACCAACAGAATTCCTGCAGCAAGTTACGCAGCGCCCCCATGCCACTACAGTCGAGGTGTCGTGCGTTTAATTGTCGGGCCTCACTGACTTGATGATCAAATATGCATGTCGCAATCTCTTGAAAACTGTGTCTTGCACCCCGTTGATAGTAATACCAAGTTGACCCTCTCAACCAATTGCATGGGTCTGCAAGAATGGATCACATCTGGGATATCGTCAGTGCTGCATTCCTTCCTGCTCTGTACTACAGTATAGCCACCCTTGCGTCTGTTGTAAGTTCTCATGAAGCCAATTGCATTGTAGGAACAAGACTGAGTGAAACAATATTGACCAGCGTGCACTCTACATCGCATACCAGCTTATCCTCAACCCTATCCGGCGGTATCCAGGACCTATCGTTGCTAGGTTCACTGATGCTTATGACGGGTTTCACGCTTTCAGAGGCAATCTTCACCTAGCCGCATGCCGAAACCACCAACAGTATGGTATGACACAGCTATAATGAAACGACGTTTGCTCTTCCAATGCTAATGTTGTTTCTACAGGCCCCGTTGTGAGGCATGGCCCGAACAAACTCGTCTTTAGCTCGGTCGCAGCTATTCGAGGTACGAATTTGGCCATTCCCTTCAGATGGGATGGGTCAGGGACTGGGTTTTCTAACGTACATGCGATCAAGACATCTATAGAAATGCGCAAACCACCAAACCAAAAGCATACATCGCGCTCGGCCCGGGACAGAATATATCGACAACGTTTTCTGCCATCGATCCCCACGTACACAGAACAAGACGCCAGCTGGTCGGCCAAGCAGTTTCCGACCGCTTCATGCGCGTGTTTGAGCCGACCATGATCGACCAGATCGACATATTTATTGAAGGAATTCGCCGTGCTGCCCGTGACTCTACGGCGATCAACATGAGCGTTGTAGTCAGACATCTCGGGCTCGATATTGCCGGGCTTCTTGGCTTCGGCTACAATCTCGGAATGCAAACCAGTGAAGAGAACCGCTTCATGCTCCCAATGCTTGACGCTGGAGCAACATGGAGCTCAGTATTTCTACATTGGCCTGGTTCCCGACGATTGCGGATGGGTCTAGTCGCACACAGGATCTTTCGGAGTTTGAGAGGAAAGTACGTGTCGCTCGTGCATAAGATGATTTCATCTCGGCCAAGCATGGGAACTGACGCGAAGAGGGACCTGTATTCTATTCTGGCACCCGCGCTTGGCGACGGGTCTGAAGGTCTCCGTCAATCTGAGCTCTGGGCCGAGGCAAACATGTTTCTACCTGCAGGTATGTGATTCCTTTTCAACAAGTGGTCGATAGTGTGATGAGCAAATAGTAATGACTGAATTGTCAGCTGGCGATACGACCAAGACGGCACTCGCTGCCCTTCTCTTCTACTTGTCACGAAATCTCCAGCCTTCGCATGTCTCCACCCGCGGCCGGTATCCTCTGGCGGGAACAACTTTCAGACAGCCCGGAACCATTCATCGTGGACGGGCATCCGATCCCAAGGGGTACTGTGGTCGGAGTCAACATCTACAGCGTCCATCACAACCCAGACTACTTTGATGACCCCTTCAGCTTCTGCCCCGCGCGCTGGCTTGAGGATGGCGCCAGTGTGGAGAAGAAGAGGGTTATGCGCGATGCGTTCATGCCATTTTCAGTTGGTCCCCGGGGCTGTGCCGGCAAGGCTATGGCTTATCTGGAGATCTCGCTGGTCGTGGCCAAGTTACTATGGTGCTTTGACTTTGTGCAAGCCCCCGGGCTCTGGGGTGACGTGGGAGCCGGAGGGCCTCATGTAGGTGACGGGAGGACACGGCCAGGGGAATTCCAGCTGTATGATCATTTCTCAGCCAGTCATAACAGGCCTTATTTAACGTTTCGTTGTCGAGAAGATGGCGAGCAATGATTTTCTAATCAAAGATGTTAATATAGTATTTTGATACGTACATTCGGTCATCAGGCTGGTCCAAGCAAGGCTGAATGCTACACACAAAGAAGTAAGCGACATCGAATTGGCCTCGCTGCTGTTTCAGCCACAAGGCGCTAAAGGGGATGATACTTGAACAGGCAGGATGCTTGTGCAAATGGGTTGCGTGGACGGTTGCAATGCATCCTTCTACTCGATTCAGCCGCACTGATCGACCCAGCCGCACCAAGAGGAGAGCTACGCAGTTGAAGAAGTACCGCTCTATACTTGGCATGATGATGCTTTCTTAAATAGAATCGAGACTTGAATGTGGATCCAGTTTGTTTTTCCTCTACTTCCTCTGCCATAGTCTTCCATAACACACACGGCATGTTTTGCGGTAACACTGTTTTCAAATCCTCAAGTCAGGCTATCAAATGAATTCAAATGGTACATACACGATTTTGCCCCTCCATTGGGGCAGTCGCGATATCATACTCGCGGATTGGATCGCACTTTTTACACTCGGCCTCGCACCTCTGGTTGCGCATATCATTTCGGGAGCCCCTCGCCCGTCCTGCTTATATCACCGCCAACCCAAGTGGCATGATCATCTCTGTACCTATAATCCGGCATCGATATGTTGGCGGTATGCTGCCATCGCCGATCGGCGCATTCGGAGTCCGGCCTGGAGTACTCAGGACATTGCAGCCAGTAATGCAATATTCTGGACAGCCCAGGGTTGGGATGGAAGCGAAGCGATGATCTATCGAAGTCTCCCGTACGCGATCCGCCTTCCAGAAAAAGCCACGGTGGACGTTTTCTCAATGGAGATGCTCAGAACAATCATTGTGCTGCTGCAAGGAGTACAGGCGCTGGCTTGTATCATTGGGAATTTCAGCTCGACCGGAGATTATACAACCATGGACACCGTCAGCGGTCTGTTTATTCCGGTTGCTATTTGCGGCCTACTTCGCCTCTGCGCTGCTTTCTGGTTAACAGACGACTTTGCCTACGTGGCAGGTGGCGGCGACAAAACAATGCTGGCACCTCCTATATCAAATCAATACCACAACAGACGCTCAATGGACAGCCTGCAAATTGAATGCGAAGAAACACTCTGTGCAAACAATCCTGCTCAGGCCATGTCTCGTATGTGGTGTAGCAGAGCTTTCCGAGCCTTTTATCTGGTTCCCATCCTAGGATGCTGGTGCCTTGCCTTCCTGTTCATCACACCTTGGGTGGGAACATATGGCTGGAAAGGGATATGGACAACTACATCTTGGCTACTAGGAGTGTACTACGTAAGCCTTTGTACTCCAATGGCGCTCATCATGGCATATTATTTTGCGCGCGGTCCCATCACGACTACTATCATTCCTTGCATCTCGACATGGTGGTACAAGGCTTATTCGATGATGATTGCTTTGTTCACGGTCATACTGATGACTGTTGCTGCCATAGAAACGCACAAGACCGTGTGTGGCAAGTACTCCAGTCTGGCCAGCGAATATGGAGACCCGTGCGCGACAGGTAATCTTCGCACATTCAAGTTGGGCGTTGGAGCGAGTGATGGCTTTGGTATTGCGGAAAAATTGCAGGGAGATGGCCAATTTGTAGTGGTGAACTATACGGGCCAATGTCTTGGCATACCAGTGTTAGGCGACGAGTGGCAAAACGCGACGATGCTGTAAAGACTATATCACCTTGAGATCATTATTAAAGTCTTGACTACTTTCTTTAACCGATTGCGAATCTCGTGATTGCCGAGCTCATCGAATCGCAAATTTTACGTGCAGCCGACGGGTTGAAAGCAAAGAGCTCGAGCACGTAGCATAATAACTTGGCCAGACAACATCGACGGCAGCGCGCTTTGGAGAGTCCGTACTTGCAACTCCTTCACCTGATTTTGTTCATTTCATCTGAGCCCCACGCAAATAAGCCAAACCGCGCTCCGTTCCTCTGTCGCCGCGCCTTATTCCAGGCCTTCATGTTACCATTGGGCGGCTTCACGTATATGCCATTCGGGCCTCTCGCCATTCCTGGGGGCAGTGATGAGAGTGTATGACTCTTTTTGCTCGATTTCTGTGGGTGAACGTAGTCAGCACGTGCGCTGCCGTTTACAATTAGGAGTGAGTCAGTGACCTACCTCGCGACTCCACGGGAAGCACATGTTTGTATGAACTTGGATGTGAAACAATCCGATTCTTGTTCAACAAAGAAATCAAGTTCAAACTGGCAAACAATCGCGTCTTCTACGGATGATTAATATGACCGCTACGTAGTTGCAATCGCCAGGCAGAAAAGCGTCGTGCCGATTTCCGCGCACAGCCTTCGAGACACTGCGCCACGACGATGCCAAGGGCTCAGCAGTCAGCGCGACAATACACGCTAAATCCTTCTGCCCTACCAGCAGATCATGTTTGTCGTGTACAGCACTCGGCTATGACTGCAGCTATGCATGCTCTTTCATTGGACAAGCTATTAACATTCCGTCGGCTGACAGACTTTGGAATGGAGTGCAATGTACTCCCCAGCGCATCTGTCTGTCAGGCGACAGCATTTTACGGGCAGTTGTTTTCAACAAGCTGGACTGGCTGGGGAAATATTGACCTTGTCAGTGCTGATATGCCACACCAGACCTCAAGTTGTGATTGATCCCCCACCGTTCAGTAGAGATTTGATGCGACCCTCGCTCATTTGACACCAATCCCGGTAGGATCTTGTCACTCGCATGACGATACTAATCCCTTGAATTGCCCAATGCTCGAATCGAAAGGCAAAGTCATCAGGGTAACTGATGATGCCACAGCGCAGTAATTCTGAGTACTCCGATGGGTCGATCAGCGGGCCTGATATCGACACAGTCGCCTCGGGGTGCTTCCTCATGGTCCAGGAGATATCCATCAATGCGCTCTGCGACTGATCGACCAGCGTGGCGTACATCTCGAGGTTGCTGATTTCTTTCTTCACCAGTCTGTCGGCTCGTCGGTACCGCCTCTCTAGGTCTACCGCCAATGGATAGATGAGTTCCAGGCCTTCCAACTGCTTCTTCCAGGCTTGGAAGGTCCGGCGCCTTCTCGAGTAGGACTCACTGGTTCCTTGCCAGCAATGCGGAAGGGAATCTTTCATCTCTGCCATCCTTTCAAGCAGACTTTGCCAGCTCTTTTGCGTGAAGGAGAAGAGTTGCTGGGAATTACCGAACTCGGGAATCTTCATCTTGTTGACGCCTCTGCGCTTCTGTTTCTTTGTTGAGGACCCGGGAAGACTCTCTGGAATATCCAAAAGCAAAGACTCGAAGCTGTTATTTTCTTGTGCGAACAATCCCTTCTTGATCGGACGCAATTCCAGGACTTCTCGTGTGCTTGAAGAGGGAAGACGTGGCTCCACAATGATGGGCTTTGGTAATGCCATTGGTAATTGGAATTGCGTGAGCGTTTGTGGCGTCTCGCTATCTTGGTCCGTTGAATGATGATTTTGGTAGATTCCAGCTCCCTGGTATACCTGTGTATTACAGGTACCCGCCCAGTCGGCATGAAGCCGTCTGGATCATCATCCAGTACAGATTCCAGCTCCTTGGGATACCAGTGCATTACAGGTACCCGCCCAGTCGGCATGAAGTCCTCTAGATCAAAATCTAGTAAAGATTGCAGCTCCTTGAGAAACCAGTTCATTACAGGTACCCGCCCAGTCGGCATGAAGTCGTCTAGATCATCATCTAGTACAGATGATGATCTGTTCCATGTCCATACGGAATGTTTCCGTGCAGAGCGCGTAGCGCGCAGACGCTGTCTATTTTGATGCGCGTGCTGTTTGACCCCGGCATACTGCGCCGGCCTCACGCCCTTCGCGGAGTCTTGAGCAATGGAATTCCCGATTCGTGACAAAGATTTTGAAGGAAAGGGGCTTTCGGCGTCTGATGCAAGGACTGGAGAAAATTGCTCATCGATGGGAAATAAAGGCTCGCGGAAGCCTTTATCTTTTCGTCCCGTCGGTAACTTTCGTGGCGGACAAGACTTCCAGCTCTTCTTCCGTCCAGCACCGTGCCTCCAATCTCTTGATTGGGAGTTTTCAAATGGAAGGGCGCAAAGTTGTGAGTTGTGCAGAGTAATGAGCTCATGACTTTGTCTGTTGGTGTTGTGGTGGAGTGGTTCTCTGTCATCAAAATCGTCTTGAAGAGTATGCTGGACGTAAACAGGATCTTGGTGACCGCACATATCATCGGAGGATTCTGACCTATCAGTTTGGCGAAAAGGTACGATCTCATATTCGGCGCCAGGAGAAGTCAAAGTGTCGCGATGATCGGAGTCATTCCTCGTGGTCCCAAATTTGTCGTCGTCGGCATTTGGAGCGCCAAAAGCGGATGTAGCAACTTCAGTCCTCTCTTCCAGAGATTCAACCAACGGGGCCCTGCTCGAGACGGCGTGTGCTCGCTCTGCGAACGATTTCTGAAGGAGATCATCAGACGATTTGAGCCAGGCGCGTATATCATTCGTTCCTTTTGATCGCAAGATTTTGCGCTCCTCGGCAAGTTTCCGGGCTTGCTTTGGGTGTTCTGAGAGGGATACATCCAAGCGATGAAGGACACAATGGAAAGAGTCCGTCAAAGCAAACTCTTCTCTTAGGATGGCATATATTTGATAGGACATGCCTCGAAAAGGGAGTCTCCAACAATGCTGCAGGCCCGTTTTATCAAATGCACCAAGGACCTCAAGACCAGTAGCTTTGGAATTGCGTTTCCCAATGTGAATTTGAGAATCAGGCCCGCCAGACGGGTTCAGCAAGTCTTTGAGCAGAGTCGCTGCCTCTCGTTGGCGATTGTTTTGGACTGCATCGATTACATCGAACACTTGATCTCTTTTTTTGGTGGAGTCCTTGTCTGTTCAGTGGTTAGCAATGTTGAAACGCTGTGGAATGAAGGCTATACACACTACTGCCTGACTTGGAAGCCTTCAGAACGGCCATGATGTGTCGCGAAGCTACTGATATACTGGCTGCCAAACAGTAATACGCGGTAGGCGATCAGGAGGATTGTTTGTACAAGATATGCACAACGAAGAAGGCTCAAATATTAGCTGAAATCATAGAATATATGTCAGATGAAGAACTCTACAGCCGTATATATGGATGGGCCATGACGGAATGCTTCTAGCCAAACTTGTAGCAACACAAACAAGTCGGGCTGTGCGGCAGGAGCTATGCTAATGTGCTACAGGTCTGCCTCCGAGGCGCTGCTGTATTTCGGATCCCCACACGTTCTCGCACAAGGCACTCGCAAGCGTTGTGCGCCCGGTTTGTGTGCAAAATAAACTTGGTTGTCTGAGGCCATTATACCTGATTGGATACACCCTCACAGCCCCTGCTAGGGAGGCTTCCTGCTGGGGTCTCTGATAGGTCACTGCTTTGGATCGTGAAGTTTATTTTACTCTAGTGGGTACGTCTGTCTAGTAGCTCGCAGTATCATTTTGTACTTTGAGGTTGTCGGGCTTGTCGGGCCTGTCGGACGTGTAGTGCCTGTTGCTCAACGTTTGAAGAAACTGCCGTCTTCGCCAAAGATCAAGCCACACTACGCATTTCGCTTACTTCTCATCTCAAACATCGACAAGGCATATTTGTAAAGCAGTATACTGTGGCTGCCGAATGACATTGAACGTGCTCGGCCAGTTCTACTATGTTTGTTTGTAGATATCCCTCTGAGCGGCTCTGCTATTCTTGAAGACGACTCAGCTAGACTTCAGATACAGGGAAATAAAACGGTTTTGCAAACGATGCTCGGTATAACATTCAATCTAAATACGAGGCTATAGATCAATGTGTTGCTTGCCAGTCTGGCCGCATTGGATGACATCCCGAGAAGCTCAAGATGCCCCCAACTTGAACCACGATCAGGCGAAGCCCAAGCCTCAAACACGCAAACCTGGCAGCTCAACCTCTGTATATAATTTCCTCCTTGGTCTTTTTATTGGCTCCAACTTCATGATTTGATCTTCTGCATCTGATCACTTGAGTAAAGGATGGAACTTGATCTTCTTCGCCCAGTCCACTCACTGCGCGAGCAGGAGATCGGAAAAGCTAGGAAAACAAATTTCGCTCCTTTGTGACTACAAGATGCTGGCGTTGAAATCATAATTCAATGAAGAAGAAAATCCTGACCCATGCCGTGGTCGTTACCACATTGTTCCGTTGCTGAGGGATCTGCCGGGCTGCCGTTGACCGTATATCGTTTGGATCATCATATACATAAATTGTTGGTTCGATTGTTGGGTTTCGAGCTTGTTCTTCGATGCGAAAGGTGGTGACTAGGGACGGGCAAACCATGAGTGACATGACCATGATTCCACTGTAGTCAACCTTCTCCAGACGAAATGGCATGAGATTTAAATTTGGCAACGGCCCCTCAGCCACACTCATGCCACCCTGGAGACGTGTTGGACAGAGACCCACGATCATGGTGTATCTGAAATCAGCGGCATTGTCCGGCGTACTTGGAACCGCCACGCCAACGCCGCTGGTTGTGGTTTGCCTTTGCCAAGTCTCCGGTAAATCAAAACTTTGTCGTAGGTCGACCTTTGTGAGGCTTGCAAACCCCTAGATGCTGGCTCATGTGCGTAGCTGTCGAGAAACAATGACCCTTGTCGCATTGGAAGGAACATTTCTCGGGAAGCTTGCAAGACGAGAAATGACGACAGAAGTTGTCGCGACGGGACGTGGTGTATGTACAGGCACACTGATATCGTGTGCCTTCCTCGGACGGGGAGCAGTGTATGTTGGATTTGTAATGCCTCTTGAGGTCCTTAGCCGATGTGAAAATGCTATTCTCACAGCCCATAGTGCAAGGAAACTGTGGCTTGTCACAAGCATGATCAGGTGTAACATGATAGCCAAGGGACCAATGTGAGTGAAAGACGCCACCAGGAATGTCCTGGGAACTGTCTCCAACATTTGACTCGGAGAGCAATCTTGGGTCGATGGACTCTGAAGGCTGGGGGTTTTGATGCAAGCAAATATCTGCTTGGATCTCCGCTCCACAGCAGATTCTGCAGAGGCCATTGGGGTCGAAAAGAGTGGATTTGCATTGATCGCAGAAGGAACGCGGATGTGCCCAACGCTCGCACTCGAGCGCGTCATGTATTAATTGATGATCATAGTGTTGTCGCCTGTGAATGTCGCTGACGCCAGGAAGACTGGCGCAGCTAGATTGAAAAGAAGAAAAAGAAGAGAAAAGAAAGTTGGGAGAGAAAAAGTAGAAGGCAGAGACCTGAATGCTCAAGCATATGAGTTCTTTATACTTGAATACCTGGCTACTCGCAGGCTGTCTTTAGTCTGTGGTCAGCCCGGCTCTGCGTGTGTTTGAGGCCATTCGCGTCACCCTTGTCCAGGGTGCCAGGGACTTCAGTGAGCATATCTAATACGAAACATGGCTTATGCATTGGTAGTGCTGGTAAAGAAAGCGGCTGAGCTGCGCATGCGACCAATCAACGACTGTGATCTTGCCGAGTCAAGTACCGAAGGATACATCTAGGTACTACGGTCCCCTAGAAATACATGCGCCTCTTATCGATGGCAGGAGACGACACATGAAAGAATTCAGGCTGCAAATCTTAGTGGCATACGTAAATGAGTGGCTAGTCGGCAGATTGGCGAGCCTGGAAAAGCTTGCGCAGTATGCTGCGGTGATGGGGACCAGAAAGAATCAGGGCCATAGCAATTCTAAATTACTCATAGGAGACCAATTACAGAAATCTCTGAGGGCTTAAGTATAAAGTTTCGTGCTTGTATTAGCAAATCCCGTTGCGACGACCAAGACGGGACGAGAACGCACTGCTGTACACGACTCTGTCAGTGTTCAGCGGAGTTGGACACAACATCGGAGTTGTGAGTAACCATAGCGCCAGTAGTATAGAATCGGCAATTGCGGACGAGAGAACAGATGGTGGTACTGGGGGCTGTATCGTATTTGAGACACAGTAGGTAACGACATGCATTAGGCTCGAGCTAAGTTCAGCTGCGTTCTTCCAGCCCAAGATGCAGGTGAGATTGGCGGATGCAAACAAAAGAGTCTGCCTTGCCGCATACAACGATTCTACTGCCGTCTGGCTCAGGTCAATAACGAATGGAAGGGTGCGGATAGTCATCAGATGCAGAGCCTCGCGACTTGTCGGCACACCTAGCCCGCATAGCCCCAGCACTGCCAACTACATTGGCTTCTTTGCGCAACATCCATTCACTTTGCAGCTCTGGTATCCTCGCCATTGCCAATCTTGTCAAGATATTCCTGATACGAGTCAATACCCCGAGGCATACCCGTCCAAGCCAAGTCCTGCTCCTCCATGGCCTTCTTCCGGGCCTCTGCGAGCTTGACCCACGAGTCTCTAGCTATCATCCTCTCGTGCCAGGCCTTGACATTCGGGAACTCCTTGAATCTGTCCCCGACTTGCATCGGCACGCACTGGTGGAAGATGTCATTCCACGGGACGAATGAGAGATCTGCGTACGTCATTTTGTCCCCGACTAACCACTGCTTGCCGTCGAGGACCCCGTCAAGAACGCTCAATTGTCGCTTGCATTCATCATTAAAGCGGTTCTGGACCGAGGTGATCTTCTCAGGGTGAAGAAAGTTGAACCTGCATTCACGTTAGACTTATCCAGAGAGCATCCGCGAGAGATTTACCAGCCAGCTTGATGGAAGAAAGGTCCCTGCAAGCTCATCTGAAAGTGCAGCCATTGATTGAGAGCATGTCTCTCCTGCAGATGATCCGCCGGATACGTGAGGGTTTCGCTGTGATCGTATTGCTCGATGATGTATGTCACAATGGCACCGGACTCCCAGAGAAGCACTCCAGTGTTTGGATCTTGGGCGGCTTCTCGCCGGTCAGCAGTCGCAAGGAAGGTCGACTCGCATCAGCTTGTTTTCTTACCAGGAACAGACCCATTCGGATTGAGTTTTATGAACGGCGGTCGTTTGATGTCATCAAAACGGAATGAGATGATCTCGTAGGGGACATGAAGCTCTTCGAGAACGAGGACTACCTTCCAAGGGTTGGGGATTGTGGGCGTCAGCCATACACGGATGGGCTTGAGAACACTATTCTCCATGGTGTAAGAGATGTGAGGAGGACGAGACTCAGGTGAATCATGAAGCCTAGGCTCTCCGCTCTCGATAACACTAGAACATGCTTCAAATCTTAGAGAGCAATTCATAAGGAATCCATGCAAAAATCGAGTGTTGGTGCAACGAAGCTGTACGTGCAGCCAACAAACACTCTTATGCCGAAAATCCCTGCTGATCTATGACTTAGGCGGGTGTGCGGTGCTCGTACGTTGTTGTGTTTCCTGGCAGACACAAAAAAAAGCCATAGGAACCTTCATCGTACATCAAAATGCTACCGCAACAAGGAGAAAACACAATTTCGACACATGTCAAGGTGCGAAAAATGTAAAAAGAAATGCCACTGGATCTCAGTTTACTGAGATGCATTGGGAATTGAGCCCAATGCGGGGGTCGAACCCGCAGCCTTGAGATTAAGAGTCTCACGCTCTACCGATTGAGCTAACCGGGCCTAGAGCTTGTTGTTGATGCGAAATGTCTTATCAAACCATATGTTGCTAGTTTCAAATAGCTCCAAGTCAGTTCACCGCGTGGTGCAGGGCAATCCCAATGGCATTCAATCGTGAGATTGATCTGCTGGTACCTGATGATTGATAATTTCCTGTTTGTTAGATGAGGCATAACGAAAGTAATTCTGTAAATCTGATCAGTTGAAGGGATCAGAATGGATATCAGCTGTCATGGGCCAACTCTTCTAGGCCGGAGTATAAATCTGGGTAGTATATCATCTTTTTTCTCCCCCTTGATACAAATCAGGGCAAGAATTGTTTTTCGATGCGGTATGACTATTAGAAACATCATTCAAATAGTTATAAAGAACATGTATGTAATGAAAGCGTCGCCAATTCTTATAAGAGCACAGGTGCGCAAGGCGCGAATGACCTGGAGGGAACATGATAGCAAGAGACGATTGCTCGACTCAGCTAATCGCCATGTTGACGTTATCCAAGACCTGTATGAAATAATTTGCCCGCAATTGAACAGGCGAAAGAACTGGGACAAACTGACACATATCTTTGGAATCAATGTAATTAAAATTTGGAGCTCTCGGCCTCGCTCTGACATGAGAGCTGCTGGCGCACGGGAATAGCTCGCTTTGCGTGGCGGACACATTAGCGCCAGAAGAGCTAACGTCCATTGCCGTCGCGCCCGCTGTCAGCTACAAACTAACGCCTGCAAAGCCACCCTCTCCTGCCTCTGTGCATCACATGGAAATGTAATATGATCCTTTTCATTGGTTTCCCAAGAATCTGAAGATGATCGCCAGAGCATAAAGAGGAGAAGTTCCACAGACACGTCCTCGGTGGGCTACATGCATTTGCGATACTTAATACATACGTCACGACTGAGCAAATCTTTCAGTGCCTCGACCTCTCAGAGCGGTTGATACCTAGGTACTGGTCTGTCAATTGAAGCAAACCCGTTCGACCCGCTGCAACCGGACTTTCTAGGCAGTAGATTTATTTCCAGGCTCGGAGCTACGCTTGTTCAACTCCATCTGTGATTGGATTGACCGACCGTTGAGACTGCCACACGTTTGATAGTTTTCCCTACTGCAGGCAAGAACCAATGCAAATCAGCCCATGCGAAAGAAGTTGCCATCCATTGGACCATCGTTCCTACCTGCCGTTGCCCGCCGGAGCAAACTGTCAGTGCCCCTGGCAGTAGCTGCTGTGCCGAATACATGGATTGAGTCAATTGGGCCAGGCGCCAGGGCACCAGAAGACCTCCCGGAGCAAAACCTCCCACTTTTTCTGTATGCGAATATGGGATTTCAACATCTCGATCACAAATGTCCGCATCATCAGAGATTCACAATCCCTGAGGCGAGTCAAAAGAAACGCCCGTCCAAAATTGATTGAACCTATCAATGCCCCCCCGCTCTGCATGCACTACCTGCTGTCGTTGAGAAACTCGAGTTTGCATGGAACTGACGGCCCTGGTCTGTAGCAAATTGCGGGGCAACCTCGTGAAGTTGCATGTCCTGTGATGGTATTCTGACATCATGAGTACGTGGGTATAGTCGTGAATTGGAAGAGAACTTTTGATATGTTTTGACGATGATTGGGCCTTGGGCTTAACGTTTGACAATGTTTAAAGAGGGTGCCGTTTCACCGCTGGATTTTCTCCTTCGATCGTGCCTACCTTGGTTTTCTATATCAAAGTTTCCCGGGTGAAACACGTTGTCTAGTGGAAAAAGCTACCAGTTTTCCGTCCTCACAACATCTAAATATTCTCAAAATCAATGGCATCGAATGTCATTTCAGCTGCCGTAGACAAACTACAGAACACCATGGCAGGCGAAAAGGGAGCCAAGACGGCTGATATCGAACGCGATGCCGTCACCCCTAGCCAGGACACTCGCATCACCACCGAGTACGGAGTCAAGCAGGGTAACACGGACGACTGGCTCAAGGCTACCAATGGCGAGACCAGCGGCCCATCGCTGATCGAGGACCACTTTGCACGCGAGAAGATCTCCAGGTTTGACCACGAGCGCATTCCCGAGCGTGTCGTTCACGCCAGAGGTGCCGGTGCTTTTGGAACTTTTCGCTTGAAAGAGAGCGCCGAAGACGTTACACTTGCGCCCGTCCTCAACGACACATCTCGGGAAACTCCCGTCTTCATCCGGTTCTCGACTGTCCAGGGCAGCCGAGGAAGTGCGGACACTGTTCGTGATGTTCGCGGATTCGCTGTCAAGTTCTACACCCAAGAGGGTAACTGGGACATTGTCGGCAACAACATTCCCGTACGTTGTGAACCTCCATATGCTCCCCAATGACCAGACAGAAACTTACAGTCTACAGGTCTTCTTCATCCAAGATGCCATCAAGTTCCCCGACTTTGTCCATGCAGTAAAGCCGGAGCCCCACAACGAGGTTCCTCAAGGCCAGTCAGCACACAATAACTTCTGGGATTTCGTGAATCTTCACACGGAGTCTACTCACATGTACATGTGGGCCATGTCCGACCGGGCGATCCCTCGCTCCTACCGTATGATGCAGGGCTTCGGTGTAAACACTTTCACTCTGGTGAACAAGCAAGGTGAACGACACTTTTGCAAATTCCACTTCACCCCTCACCTAGGTGTACACTCATTCGTGTGGGATGAGGCTCTGAAGATTGCCGGACAAGACCCAGACTTCCACCGCAAGGATCTTGCCGAAGCCATTGATAACGGTGCATTCCCAAAGTGGGATTTTGGTATCCAGGTCATCCCCGAGTCCAAGGAGCATGACTTTGACTTCGATATCCTGGATGCCACCAAGGTCTGGCCTGAGGATCTCATTCCCGTTCGCAACATTGGTGAGCTCGAGCTCAACAGAAATGTCGACGAGTACTTCCCTCAGACGGAACAGGTCGCCTTCTGCACAGCCCACATGGTACCCGGTATTGGTCATTCCGATGATCCTCTGCTGCAAGGTCG
The DNA here is from genome assembly GCA_022432395.1 of Pestalotiopsis sp. NC0098. NCBI lineage: Eukaryota > Fungi > Ascomycota > Sordariomycetes > Amphisphaeriales > Sporocadaceae > Pestalotiopsis > Pestalotiopsis sp. NC0098. The sequence goes on from JAJKLJ010000008.1 coordinate 1,666,474, forward strand.
TAGCTTCAGCTACTTTGATACACAAATCTCCCGCCTCGGCATCAACTGGCAAGAACTGCCAATCAACCGACCAGTCTGTCCGTACATGAACTTCAATCGTGACGGACAGAGCAGACACCGCATCAGCAAGGGTTCTGTCAACTACTGGCCCAACCGCTTCGAGGTCAATCCTCCTGCCAAACCTCAGGAGGGCGCCTACCCTGAGTATCCCCAAAAGGTTTCCGGTATCAAGCAGAGGACACAGGGAAAGAAGTTCAGAGAGCATTTCAACCAGGCTCAGCTGTTCCTCAACAGTCTTTCGCCTCCCGAGAGAGCTCACCTTACCGCTGCTTTTGGGTTCGAACTTGACCACTGCGATGACCCAATCGTCTATGAGCGCATGTCCATGCGTCTGGCCGATATCGACCTTGACTTGGCTCAGGAGGTTGCCACCATGGTCGGTGGACCTGTACCTGACAAGGCATCGAGACCCAACCATGGCAACAAGTCTTCAAAGCTATCTCAGACTGAATTTCCGGCAAAGGTCCCAACCATTGCTAGCCGAAGAGTTGCCATTCTGATTGCAGATGGCTATGATTCGACCGCTTTGATTGGAATCAAGGCTGCCTTGACGGGATCTAGTGCGTTGCCTTTCATCATCGGCCCACGACGTGCAGAGATCTTCCCTGCCGGTGCCGAGAAGAAACCCGGCAACGGTATCAAGGCCGACCATCACTTTGAGGGTATGCGGTCGACCATGTTCGACGCCGTGTTTGTGCCCGGGGGTGCCGATTCCATCAAGACTCTTTCCTCCAGCGGCCGCAGTCTACACTGGCTTCGTGAGGCCTTTGGTCATCTCAAGGCTATCGCCGGTAGTGGCGAGGCTGTACAGCTCTTCAAACTAGCTTTCGGTCTACCTAATGTCTCCATTTCTCAAGACCACCAGGCTGTTGAGTCGTACGGTGTCGTCACTATTGCCAATGTGACGCCAGAGCATTTCACCGAGACCGTCAAGATTGCCAAGGAGGGAACGCAGTTCCTGGAGAAGTTCTGGTACCAGATTTCTAACCACCGCAACTGGGACCGCGAGCTGGACGGCTTGAGCGCACAGGTTGCGTACTAAGAACTGGGCACCTGGATTGTGCTCACTGGTTTCTGTTCTAGGTTTTATTACTGAGATATCACTTTAGTGTTTCCACAATTGAATGATGATATTAAGCTTACAAGATCGAGATACTTCGCGCCTGTATAGACGCCTTATTTGATTCACATCAAGAGCACGAAAGTCTGTTCACGAACTTGTACCGACGACTTGTGGTATTGCCCCATAGTCCACCGAGCACCTAGTAGCCGTTCCGTACGGGCTATCTCCCGATAAGCTATGGCGGTCTCCGTAAAGCTTCACATGATTACTGTATATTTGACGTGACGGTATCTGCTGCCTGTCTATCATTTCTGCTGAGGTAATTTGACCGCAGAGCACGTCATGGCATATGGGGCCTCGCTTAGCCAGCGTACGAGTGGTATCACAGTTTTTGACGAGTCTTTCCCGTTCCGACGAACCGAAATATACTGGGGCGAGGTCACTATAGAACGTGTAGTCGTCGTCTTCCACCGTCTGATTCATGTCACGGTATCATTGACTGGAGTAATTCGAGAGCACCTCTCTCTCTGTACCTGCCTCGAATCGAGAAGGCGCCATCAAAGTGGCAATAGTGGCAAGGCGAACTCGTCCAACTACGGCCAGTAATTTTCTGCGCTTGTCGCGTGCTGTTCGGGAGCCTGGCCCTTGATGGATCTGGATAGAAGTGGTGACACTGCGACCGTGACTGGCGAATTGCAACTCTCTGGACATGGTGCAAGTGGTTTGCATACTTGCGTAAAATGAACTCGGCGCTTTGTCATTCACCACTTATGGGACGGATACTGGAATGCCAAGACCGCGAGGCCAACGCCGAGACTATATGATCTTCCATTCACGTGGGCTTGTCCCGAAAAAGTCGCCATATAGAGACCCGATGTATCTAAGGGACGCGTGGCCACCGTTCCGCAGAGGTCTAGCTCGGCCGCGTCAGCCTCAAGGGTTCGACAATGGTAACATGCTACACTGTTGGTCGTTGGGTCTGCTCTCTATATAATTCGCCTTTATCAAGGGCGGGTGCTTCGCGTATCGCGAGGATGACCGAATCGGGAAGTTGGCCAGGAACCCGACGTGGGGTACCAGACCAGATCCGTGGCTCCGACATATAGAGTGCTTGTTTCGCCTTCCCCTGCATAGGCATGGACATGTTGACCAATGATGAGAAGAACTAAGATTACAACTGCCGCGGTCTAGGGAATTTCCAAGAGTCTTTGGATTATACGCGTCGGAACTTTTCTCAAGCTCACTGGAAGTGAACAAGACACTTGAACCCAACTGACAAAATAACCATAATATGAACTCGGTAGTTGATCACTATTTTTGGACTTGGCAGAGCTTGGAAGCCCCAAAGAGGAAATACTCGGGGCTTTTAGTCCACATGCATGGGTAGGACCCTGGATCCCTGATCGCATCTCATTGGCCGTCACATGTTAGTTGGCGTACTATAGATAGCGGAAGACCAGTACCAGAGAGGAATGTGTCTTTTGACTCTCATCTCAGCATTTTTGCTTTTTTGCCTTCTCGCCTCATCGGTGGCATGCAATGGTACGTTCGAGTCCCTTGATCGCGGAACCGATCTATAGCGGTGCGACTCTGGAAAGAAAAAAACAACATCTCGGCCGCAGGACCCCCTGGCCGAGCTTGGCCATCGGAGAGCGATGGCGGAAATTCCGAGCAACAGCGACCAAGAGTATATGAGTCGGCGGCGGCGACCGCGACGGATGGTCTCGAGCTGGAAGAAGCGACTCAACCCGTTTTGAAACATTTCCATCTCGCGGCTCATCACCATGAGGGCAGGACGAGGACTCTCCGCGGTTGCGGCCCTTTCGGGTCTCTCCGTCAGCCTTGCGCAGAATTCCACCTCAACGGCTTCTGTCGCTCCTCCTCTGCTGGCCGATGGCTACAGTAAGCTCACGAAGAAGCACCGAGTATCCTTGCATGACTGACACCCGCCTCCAGTTGACCTCGGACCCGCCACCGATGCCTTCACAAAGGCCAAGGCATTCGTCGACAGCCTGACCAACGAGGAAAAGGCCAAGATCATTGTCGGCTCCAGCTTCACCGGCAACGTCTCGTGGACCCCTCTGGCGAGCAAGGATGGAGTGCCCGGCATCAACATGGCCCTCTTCGTGTCGGGTTTTCCCATGCCCAACGCCGCGACCATGACATGGAACCGCGACCTGTTCCAGCAGCAGTTCAAGGCCACGGGTGAGGAGTTCTACGACATGGGCTACAACCTCATCCAGGCGTTTGTCGCCAGTCCCCTCGGCCGCGACCCCTACGGCGGAAGAGCCAACGAGGGCTTCTCGCCCGACCCCTACCTGACCGGTATCCTCTTCGGCAAGGGAGTCGAGGGAATGAGCTCTGCCGGCGTCATCCCCGTCGGCCGCCACTACCTCCTCAACGAGCAGGAGACCAACAGAATGGGCGGTGGCTACTCGTCCAACGCAGACGACAAGACCATCCAGGAGGTCTACCTCTGGCCCTTTGCCGATGCCGTCAAGGCTGGTCTGATGGCCGTCATGTGCGGCATGAACAAGGTCAACGGCACCCTGGCCTGTGAGAACGCAGATATTCTGAACGGATACCTCAAGACGGACGCCGGCTTCCCCGGTCTCGTGCTGCCCGACGTCGGGTCCCAGTCGACCTCGTACGGCTCGGCCAACTCGGGTCTCGACCTGGGCTCCAGCAGCCTGTGGAGCCAGAGCACCATCCTCAGCGGTATCGAGAGCGGCGAGCTGTCGCAGGGCCGCCTCGACGACATGGCCATCCGCAACGTCATTGGATACTACTACGCCGGCCTCGACGCCGACGTCCAGCCCTCTCAGCCCTCGGCCACGGACTTCCGCGATGTCCGCGGCAACCACTCGGATATCATTCGCAAGGTTGCCAACGAGGCCATCATCCTCTTGAAGAACGACAACACCGAGGGTCGCGGTCTGCCCCTGAACAAGCCTCGCACCATCTCCCTCTACGGTTCCCGTAAGTTCTCACCAGTGTTCATAATGCAGAAATACCATGTGGTGCGCATGAGCTAATTCTCATCTTCCATCAGATGCTGGCCCTTGCATGGCCGGACCCAACCAGCAATTCAGCGTTGCCGGAACGCCCGCCGATACCTACGCTGGCCACCTTGCGACTGGTGGTGGCTCCGGACAGGCGTCCTTCCCGTACCTCCTGACACCCTTTGAAGTCCTCAACGTGCGCGCCTCTCAAGAGGGTTCCATGCTCTGGTGGATCCTGAACAACACTTACACCGCTCCCGAGTTCTCTGGTAAGTCATCAATAAAGCTTTACCTGTGACGTGTATTCCCAGAACCCCTGCTGACTCAAGTCGTACGTAGGATTCCCCGGAGGTGGTGGCGGCGGTGGCAATGGCTCATTCCCTGGCGGCGGCGATGGCGGCGGCGGCTTCCCAGGAGGCGGCGATGGCGGTAACGGCACAATCCCCGGCAACGGAGGAAACGGCACGCGACCTGGTGGCGGCGGCGGTGGCGGCGGCGGTGGTTTCCCTGGAGGCGGTGGCGGTGGTTTCGGATTCGGAGGCACCGGCTCGACGCCCTCCTTTGTCTCGTACTCTGCCAACTCGGAGGTCTGCATCGTCTTCATCAACTCGGCCTCGGGCGAGGGCGCGGACCGCACGGAGCTCGCCAACGTGGAGCAGGACACCATGGTCAGCACCGTCGCGGACAACTGCAACAACACGGTCGTGGTGGGCAACTTTGCCGGCCCCCGCGTGCTGGACGCCTGGGCCGAGCACCCCAACATCTCGGCCATCCTGTACTCGGGCCTGCTGGGGCAGAACAGCGGCCAGGCCATCTCCGACGTGCTGCACGGCGACGTCAACCCGAGCGGCAAGCTGACGCACACCATCGCCAAGCTGGCCGAGGACTACCCGACGCCGACGTGCATGACGACCGAGTGCGACTTTGACGAGGGCGTCTTCATCGACTACCGCTACTTCCAGTCCAACGAGGACCTGGTGCGCTACCCCTTCGGCCACGGCCTCAGCTACACGACCTTTGGGTACGGCGACGTCGCCGTCTCGGTCACGGACCAGGCCGCCCTCGACTCGCGGTACTCGACCGGCACGCCGACCCTGGGCGGCTACAGCGACATGTACGACGAGGTGCTGACGGTGACCACGACCGTGTCCAACACGGGCGGCGTCGACGGCGCCGAGGTCGCGCAGCTGTACATCACCTTCCCCGACGAGGCGGCGCAGCCCGAGCGCGTCCTCCGCGGCTTCGAAAAGGTCAGCCTGGCCGCCGGCGAGTCCGCCGACGTGACCATCAGCGTCCGCCGCCGCGACGTCAGCTACTGGGACACGGTCGCGCAGAAGTGGGCCATCGCCACGGGCGACTACACCCTCGCCGTCGGCTCGTCGAGCGTCGACATCCGGGGCTCGACGACCTTGACCATTTAGAATGGGTCCTTTTCGTTTCTGTCCTGTATTACATCAATGCTTTCCTACTATTCTTTTTCCAAGATAAGTATTTATATCAAAAGAAGATACCTCGAATATACCTTTTTGCTTTCAGTAATATACTTGCCCTTGAGTGCATCATGTCCAGCACACCTTGATTTCTGGTTTCGGACGGACAGGTTCCATTGGTGATCATCAGAAAATATCGGCATCGATTGAAACCAATAATCTCAATGCCGTGGTTTGCAAACAAGATGCCTCTTTTATTGATCCGAAAAGCAATCCACTCATTGCCGGATCATCAGCCAGAACGCGTCTTGGATCGGGAAGAAGCAGTCAAACGAGTGACTACGAGACGCGACGCGCATCGCGACACGTCGATGAGTAGGACGGCTTTCCTAGGTAGGGTTGAGCTCAGTGTACCGTGGTCTCTGCGTGTTTGGGACCCCAAGAACTCTGTTCAAGATGTGCCGCATCTTAATCTGCCAAGCATTCGCCAGACGTTGCCCAAGAACCTGAGTTGATAAAGCCAGGTACGTCACTTGACCGGGTTGATTCAAGTGCGCACCTCAAAAAGCAACGAGTGCCGCATCCGAGAATACCGAACCGCCGGCTCTTCCTGCATCAGACGCATACTGCGATGGCCGCAAAGAGATGACAGCTTTAAGCTGCCAGTCGCGAGTGCTGTTTGAATTGAGATGACAATCTTGGTGCGCAAGCCGTACTTCAATCGATGGTCTGGGCCGTAATTGAACTTCCTCTTCAACAACCGTTCAACAGCGGTATACCCAAAGCATGATCTCGGCTGTATCGTTGCTGACGAGTCAGTAGAGGAACTTGGAAAGGTAATCTGGATTGAACTTCATCATAATTCTTCTTCTTGTCTTCCCCCAATGATGCCAGATGTGCTTGTGTATACTCGCGGTTAATGGCACAGACAGGCGCAAAGGACGCATTGATGCAGATGTAAGACCGTTGATGTGGAACGACGGGTGGGTATGAAAGTTCACCACCACAGACTTTTCGGTTTGTTCCTGCATGAACCTGCGAGTTTATCAGCTCTTCCATGCGTAGACCTTCCGCACTAACCCCTGAAGAATTTCTCAACCGCCAAGCGCCACCTCATTTGCCATTCCGGCAGAGTTCCAACCTTACATCATCTCACAAAGTACCGTACCCTCTCATAGTAGAGAGAGACGAGATAGAATCGGATGTTCCCTGTTTGTGGTGGTATTGATCATCTGTTGTTATGTCAGTGGAAAGAAACCGTGCCAGACATTGAGTTCTGCGCCTCCCTCCCGTCATAGGTCGACCAGCAAAACATCGAATAAAATGATGTCGCGCCCCCATCACCCTCCGGGTGTGTTATTTTTGTGACCGACCTTGTTTCCATTTTTCTTCTACCATTCTCGCGAGGGAGGCTCATTTCCTTGTCATTACCTTCTTCCAAATCATGCATTTCCAGTCGCTCATTTACACCTCGTGCCTTGCCACAGCAATTGCTGTGCACCAACATCAACATGTACATCAGCATCCGGCACGAGAGGTTCTTCAGGAAACACATACCATAACGATATCTCTGGCCTTAGGCACCGCGCCAGCAGCAGGAGCCCCGGCGACCAGCATTTACCCTTCCGTTCCTTCTCAAGCGAGTGACACTGGCGCCTTGTCACCAATTTCATCAGATTCCAAATGTTCTTACTGGTTGGAGGACATTCACCACCAGGGCGTGGCACCGTTCAACAACAATGCAACCAATTACAGGGTCTTCCGCAACGTGAAGGACTATGGCGCCACGGGAGACGGGAGTACCGACGATACCAAAGCCATCAACCTGGCAATCAGCGACGGCAACCGTTGTGCGCCTGGCGTATGTGCCTCGTCCACGACAACGCCAGCTCTGGTGTACTTTCCACCAGGAACGTACCTCGTCTCTGGGGCCATTGTCGGCTATTACTATACTCAGATTGTGGGAAACCCAAACTGTCTGCCAGTCATCAAGGCGAGCCCGGATTTCAAGGGCGCATGGATCTTTGATGGGAACAAATACGGTGCTGATGGTCTCGGCTGGGGTTCCACGAATGTCTTCTGGCGTCAGATTCGAAACTTTGTCGTCGACATGACGGATATTCCCGCTTCGAAAGCGGTCTCTGGGGTTCACTGGGCAGTGTCGCAGGCGACTTCCCTCCAAAACATTGTCTTCCAAATGTCTGCTGCACGCGGTACACAACACGCGGGCGTGTTCATCGAGGAGGGATCTGGCGGGTTTGCTACCGATCTTGTATTCCACGGAGGTCTGTACGGAATCAACGTTGGAAACCAGCAGTACACCATGAGGAACCTGACGTTTTACAACTCCGTCACCGCCATCAGACAGATCTGGGATTGGGGCTGGACGTACTCGGGCATCAGCATCAACAACTGTCAGATTGGTTTGAACCTCACCGATCTCAAGTCCGATGGATCGCAAGATGTCGGCTCCGTGGTCTTGTACGACAGCGAGATCAATGACACGCCAGTCGGAGTCTGGACTGCTCGCACCCGAGGTTCGACACCTGCATCGGGGGGTAGTCTAATCCTGGAGAATGTAGATATCAACAACGTCGACGTCGCAGTCCAGGGTTCGCGCAAAGAGACTATTCTCGCAGGGTCAACTCGTCAGGCCACCATCACTGCCTGGGGGCAGGGGCATGCATACAGGGGAGGCAAAGGGCCAACCAACTTCCAGGCCAAAATTCGTGGAAACGATAGGCCACGCGCCATGAACCGGAAGGGAAAATATTACGTTCGCACAAAGCCTCAGTATACAAACTACCCAGCCTCCAAGATTGTGAGCATCCGGGATGCTGGAGCCGTTGGTGATGGCAAGACTGATGACACCAAGGCCATTAATGCCGCCTTGCTGGCCGCGGCTGCAGCTCGAAAAGTCGTCTTCTTCGATTCTGGGTACTACAAAGTTACTGGAACCATTTTTATTCCAGTCGGGTCAAAGATCACAGGAGAGTCGTACCCTGTCATCATGTCGAGCGGCAAGTACTTTGCAGACATTGATAACCCCAAGCCAGTTGTGCAGGTGGGCAGGCCGGGTCAGGTCGGCAAGGTCGAGTGGACTGACGCCATTGTCAGCACGCAAGGTGCACAGGCCGGAGCCATCCTGATCCAGTGGAACGTTGCCTCCAGGGGAGCACCATCTGGCATGTGGGATGTCCATACACGCATTGGCGGGTTTGCAGGCTCCAACCTGCAAGTGGCAGACTGCCCAAAGACACCCAAATCCCTGGTAACGGCAAGCAAGCTGAACGAGCAGTGCATCGCGGCGTTCCAAAGTGTTCATGTGACCGAAAAGGCCACTGGTGTGTACATGGAGAATTGTTGGTTCTGGGTCGCTGATCACGACGTGGATGACCCGGAGTTGACTCAGATCACTGTCTACGCTGGACGTGGCCTACTCATCGAGAGCAAGCTGGGTAATGTATGGCTGATTGGAACGGGTGTCGAGCATCATGTTCTGTACGAGTATCAGCTTGCCAATACCAGGAACATCATGATGGGACAGGTGCAAACTGAGACGGCCTACTACCAGCCAAACCCCGACGCAAGGATTCCGTTTCCGGCCATCAAGTCGTTGAATGATCCGGTCATCAGCCAAGGTCACGACGGCTGGGGACTGCGCGTTGTGAATAGTATCGATATCTTTGTTTATGGAGCCGGGTAAGTGCTGTGGAAAGAGATGACGAGCAGCCTTGGCTAACTTGATGGTAGGCTATATTCTTTCTTCGACAACTACAACGTGTCATGCGCTCAGCAGGGCGTAAAGAACAAGTGCCAGACTCGGATCGCGAGCATCGAGGATAGCTCCGTGTCAGTGTACAATCTGAACACGATTGGATCAACATCCATGGTGACTGTCGACGGGCGTGACATTGCGAGCTGGGCGGACAACAAGAACAATTTTGTGTCAACGATAGCTTGGCTGACAACCTGAAGGTTCTGAGAATGGTCGGATAAAGAATAGAAAGTAAAAATGTGAAGAAATCAATCGTGTTCAAGACTCGACTTGTTGATGCTCGTGAAAGATTTCGAAGATCGTGATCCGGGGTTTCCACTCCAACTCTGCTTGGGGCGCCATCAGCCAAAGGGCTAAACAGTTGTAATGCAAGCTAGGACGTTCACTGCAAGCCTCTGATGCCATACTCGTTGTCTGAAGAGGTTGATGAGGCTGGTCTCGAATGCCAATTTTCTGGAAGCGTCGGATGCCGTGTTGCCAGAGAAATCCAAGCCTCTCAAGTATCGCCAATGCTGCTAGTGATGCTTCTTGCTGTGCCGGACAGTGTGCTGCCCGGGTGGCCAGGCCCACATTCAAGGCCCGACCGCTGCGGCGAATATGGCGCTCTCGAGGCTCGCTCACGCCTCAATGCAGCGTATAGGCAGATCTCTGAGGTCCAGAAAGATCAGAAAGCACGGGTCCGAGTCCGGGAGCAATTGGCCGCGCATGAACGGATCGACAGACGACGATGCTCAGATCCGTCCCCGCCAAGCGGCCAAGGAGGCCAAGGAGGCCAAGCCATGCCCAGCCGTTCCAAGACGCTGCAACCCGGGGCGATCATAAGATCGGCCCCTGAGGATTCCGGGTTCTCGCTACGTTCCGAGAATCATGGCCAAGTCGGTGACCTTCTTGTCGAGGAACGCAAAGGAGATTCCAAAAGAACCGGCAGGCTTTCAGATGTTTTCGTTGGTAAACAATGATTAATGAGCTGGTGTCTGCCTGTTGGAGTTGGTGATGAACGGATGTTTCGCTATCAATTGTCAAGCCCGCTAAAAACCTCTTCTCCACAGCGCATTCTCTTTTTGCCCTGCCCCAGACTGTGAGAGCGACGGGCGACCTTTTAGGCCTGTCGAGCACTATAGCAACACCAAATGCACCTAGATCAACATCATAGGTAGCCTGTGTTACAGCGGGTAGACACCAGAAACTGGACGTGATCGGCGCTAGGTTCTAGCGCTAGGTTTCGTTTCAGCGTTGTACCCCGTCTGGAACCAGTGTGGGGCTGGGTCCTAGCGGGTATACGATACTCCCAGTTACAGCAAACCAGATTCCATCATCCCCATCTCTTCATCGTCTCCATCGCGAACAGAGCCTCAATAGTCGACCACTTCTCGGCAAGAATCTCAGAAGATGCCAAGCTTCCTGCCAAGCTCATGGCCAAGACCAACTAAGCAGATCTGCCACAAGGCTGGCAACAGCACGCCCGTGGCTGAGTCCTGCGTTCTGTGATGCGATTCGCCTGTGCGGACTGCTCTTGGCTGTTTTGCAAATCGTCTCGAGCTACCCTGAGTCTGATCCAAACACCAGCGGGAGGAGGGAAACACGATATCGGGCCTCAAAACAACAGCAGTTGAGACAAAGTACAGCAGGAATGTTCAGACGATGCTATCATGGAGCGGTTCTCTGGCAAAAGTTTGCGGTTTTTGCGGCGGTCACTTTGTGTATAAGAATGACCGTCTAATCCCTCTTCAGATCCTTCTATTCTTCTCTCATCATCAACAACAGCTTCAGCATCTTCAACAGTCATTACGACTTCTCATTTCTTCCTTCTCTTCTTAATCTTTGCTCATCTTTGAGAACAGCCCTGGTGGCCTTTTTACAACTACTCTCTTTACTACAAGCTATTCTCTAATACCTTCTTTATTTACCCATTTTAAAAACTTCAAAATGCGTTACTCGATCATCTTCGCTGCTGCCGGCCTCGTTGCCTCTGTCTCCGCCCACGGTGTCGTCACCAAGGTGGTTGGCGCCAACGGCGTGGAGATGCCCGGCCTGTCCGTCGCCGACGGCACTCCCCGTGACTGCTCCAGCAACGGCTGCGGTTCTCAGGCCGATACCTCCATCATCCGGGACAAGGACATCTCCGCCGGCGGCAGCCCTCTGGGCAAGACCCAGGGCAACGGCCCCGTCGACGCCGCCACCATGATCAACAACTTCATGGGCGGCGCTTCCGCTCCCAGCAACAACGGCACCGGCGTCGGTGTCGAGGACGACATCCCCGCCGACGTCGGCGCCAAGAAGAACAAGGTCAACAGCGCCAAGTTCCGCAGCCGCCAGCTGCTCGGCGGCCTCCTCGGCGGCGGCGGTGCCGGCGGCAGCAATGCCAAGGGCACAAAGTCCACCCAGCCCGCCGAGACCATGGTCAAGGCTACCGCCGGCCAGGGTGCTACCAGCGGCCTGCCCACCGCTTCAGACGACGGCACCGTCGAGCTGCAGTACCGCCAGATCAACCAGGACGGCGCCGGCCCCCTCGAGGCCATGGTCGACGGCACTTCCGGCGGCACCGACATGGCCGCCTTCCAAGAGGCCGAAGTGATGCAGAATGTACCCGGCCTCGTCGCCGGCCTGTCGACGGCCACCAACACCGACTTTGCCGTCAAGGTCGCCATGCCCCAGGGCATGACCTGCGACGCCACCGTCGGCGACGCCCAGAATGTCTGCGTCGTCCGCGTCCGCAACAACACCCCGGCCGGCCCCTTTGGCGGCTCGGCCGCGTTCACCCAGACCGCCGCTGCCCGCAAGCGCGCCATTGCCTACCGCCTCAAGAAGCGTGCTGAGGAGGCTGCCGAGGCCGCTGCCCGCAATTAAATGTACACGTCTGGCTCGGGAAACGGAATAATTGGAATAGAATCTGGTTCGGATTTGGCGCTTTGAGGAGGACTTTTGGCATCTCTGGGAAGATGGCCTTGGGAAGATGTCTTTTTTAGATGCTTGAATGCTTGATGATCATATACATACTTATGAAAGGATTAAGACACTTGGTATAGTTTCAGGCTCATTAGATAGTCGGAATAATCCAAGTCTAGCCTTTGTACATTCTTTACAATGTTATTTTCGAAATGATTGAACAATACCAAGAGGATGGCTCTCCTTCCGTCCGCAATATGCAGTGCTAATGCTTTAACTCCATGCATAAAACTCATTTGAATGCCACCTGACTTTTTCTGTTCCCAACCCGCCACGCATTCTCAGAGAAGGTATATTGTTCTTGGCCTCATCTTCCATACTGCTCCTGATTTTATACCGGTCATGTAGAGGTTTCAAAGCCTGATCGATCACAGAAGTCACGTTCCACACCACGACCCGCGGCATGTCCCACTCCTGAGCCTCCTTGAGCGCGCACAGGAAGAGACCCGCCACGTTTTCAGCCTGGTCAGTCGAGGTATCTTGCGCCAGGTGGATCCTTTGGATCGTGAGCTGGTGGCTCCGGAGATCGTGGTACCAGTACATCCAGGCGTCGCCTGAAACGCACGTGGCTCCAAGGACGTGGTTTCTCCCGGGGCACGTCTTGCTGCTGATGAAAGAGGCTCTATCGTGCAGCAAACTGACCATTTCATGCGTTGGTAGGACCACCAAATGTGTACTATTGTCGCCATCGTCGAGCTGCGAGAGGCTTTGCTTGAGCTGCTGAACATCGCGCCGGCACAGGTCCGCAATCTCGTCGGGTTTCAGCGTCCTGGTCTCGGGCATATCCAATCCCACGGTAGGATGCGTATCCGGAGTCAATATCGTAGCCTGCGAGACAGGGAAAGTTTTCCAGCCCTTGTCAACGTAAAACTGCAAGTCCCGTCAGAAAGTGGCATATGGGACTCGCAGGTCTCACAGACTTACATCACCAACAATAGTATACAACATACTAGCATAACAGCGGCCGGGCGCATCCAGCCACTCGGCAACATGTCGCAGCAGCGCAGCAGCGAGGCCGTACCCTCGAAAGCGATCGTCGGTGACGACGGCGGCTATACAATACCCGGGCTCGACACGCACGCCGTAATCCCCGCCATTCTCGTCTGCCCCCGTGCCGTTCCTGACGAGTAGATCCCGCCGGATCGTCTTGCACGTGGCGTACACCAGCAGCGGATCCGCCGCCGACGCGAGACACCAGAACCGCCACCCGCCATCACGTAACAGCGGCCGGCCGCCGAGGTGCTCCTCACGCTCGCGGTGCTCGGGCCCGGACAGCGGGGCGCCGAAAGCGGCGGCGGCCAGGTCGTAGCACACCGCGCGCTGGGCCGGGTCGGTCACCTCGCCGAAGGTGGAGTCCAGGCGGCCCTTGGGCCCGTCTATGGTTACTGGCAAGGTGTGTGCCATGTTCGGCATCCCCCCTGTACTAGATAGTTGTTCGCCAATCCGGGGGCAGGGCGTTATCGTGGTGTGTATGGAGCGAAGAGCGGAGATTCCACGTGTGGGTCGATCGGGTCGCCCCGACTCCCAAAGTCTACAGTAGCACTCGGTGCAACGTTCCGCGGATCTGTATAAGCACAACTCATATACTACTGGGCATGTATAAAAGTATATCGTATGTTACTGGGAGTAATCTCGCCACGGTCTTTCGAACTGACTTTAATGATCATTTGCCTACTTTTGACATTTGAATAATTGGTGAAAGGCGCTTGCAGTCGAGAACTTTACCAATATTAGCAAGTAGCTGAACAAGGAATAATGATCACAGGCATTAAGATCAGCAGTGACGCCTATCCGTGACATCGTCTCTAGTAAACCGTAGCCGAGCTGTAAACTCTTGTCTTTGCACCATTTCAGTTCTTGAAAGAGTTAATTTGACAGAGGTCTTCAAATTTGCAGCCTCTGTACTTAGGACTGTATTATATGGAATGTCAGGTATAATTCTATAGTGTAGGCGAACAACTCCTGGGTGATATCCTGCCAGTAACAATATTTGGAACTGTTGTAGACTATCAATCTTTCCTGGCATACTTCATAATCTCCCTCTCAATGATAGACAGACTGTCCAGGTCTTGGTTCTCCTGCATCAACCGTATCGCCCGCGTCTTGTATCTCTTGTCGGCAAAGATCTTATCCGCAGCAGCCGAGATGACCTCAGGCTCCGGCTTCTGTGTCTTGAGGTTGACAGCGAACCCGGCCCACTCGGCGCGCGCCGTCACCTCGACCTTGTCCTCGGTAATACCGGCGACGACCATAGGAACGGCATTGATGACGCCGTGCATCATACCGCCGTAGCCACCATTGCTGACAAAGACGTCGGCGTATTCGAGAGCCGCGTCGTACGGCAAAAAGTCCACCGTCCGCACGTTGGCGGGAAGCTCGAGGTCCGAAGGCAACGAGGCATCTTTGACACCCAGAATAGCAATGACAAGGACGTCGTCTCGGCTGGCAAACGCATTGATGGTCGGAATGATGAGCTCGTTGTAGTCGGTAGCGATGGTTCCCTGGGCCACAGGAACGACCTTTTTCCGCTTGGGATCGTCGGCAGCAAGCGCGGCGTTTTCCTGGATGTCTGACCACCACGATGGGTACTTGAAGTTCGGGTCGATACCTCTCTTGGGCAGGGCTCCTGCGAAACGGATGCTCGGCTTGAGGTCGGAGCGGGGATACTCCAGGCTCGGGCTACACATTTGGAAGGTGGTGTCGTACGAGTCGATCCACGAGTCGAACATGAAGCTCTCTGGCAGCCTTGCGCACCCTAGTTCCTTGAGAATCTGGTGGTACTCGTTCTCCACTGGCTTGAAGGGTCCCTGGAAGTATATCATGTCGTTCATGAGCTTGTTCCTGGCCTTGCCGGACTCTGTCGAATCTGGGACGAGGCCAGGTCCGAATGGTGCAATATCCTCGCTCATGGTGAGGAGGGGAACGACGTTGATGTCAATGATTTTCGGGAACTCGCTGTAGCCCTTAGGAAGGGGTGCGCCTAGGGTGAATGGGATGAGACCCATGCACATGGTCTCGGCGACAATCACGACGTCGCGATCTGGGTCCCGCTCGCGCACCATCTCCAGCAGGGATCGCATGGTCTCACTGCGCGGTCCAATAGCGGGCAGAAAGACGGTCCTCATGTCGTATATGAGCTTTGGAAGCCCCGGCGGGTGGGCATCTCGCCCCTCGA
This sequence comes from Pestalotiopsis sp. NC0098, assembly GCA_022432395.1. Lineage (NCBI taxonomy): Eukaryota > Fungi > Ascomycota > Sordariomycetes > Amphisphaeriales > Sporocadaceae > Pestalotiopsis > Pestalotiopsis sp. NC0098. The sequence goes on from JAJKLJ010000008.1 coordinate 1,681,928, forward strand.
GACTGCCCGGCGGGAAGAATGGTGTGGTCTCCCAGTACTCGGCTCCAATCTTGTCCACGCTTGATTTGATATCGGGCGCCGTCATGAAGATGACCTCGAATCCTCGTTTGACCATTTCGCGAGCAATATGTAGAGCTGGCGCAGAGTGGCCCATGACCGGGCCGGCCGACATGACCAGCAGCGGCTTCTTCTTGTCCTTTGCCATCATGGGCAGGTTAGTCTCTCGCCCATTTGAATCGATAGTCATATTGCCGAATAACGTGGAAAGGTAGGATTTGATAGAATTGTTTGGGGATGAGTAAAACTCATTGTTCGACAGGAGCTACGAGGGCGGCTGGTCCATCATAAATACAACAAGTCACCGCCCCTAAGAGGTGAGAAAGAACGATCGACCTAGTGTCAGCCCATGATGCACTTGTATGGATCCGCGGCCGGTTGAGGTACTTGCCCACCTAGTAGTACAGTGTGCTAATGACAGTCGATCTGCTACCTGATAATAGTGTAAAGCAGCCTGTTAATAATCCTGGGACGGCTTACATACGACTAAAATCGCAAAGGAGTGGCATGATTGGGACCATAACGGTCTTGTCAAGGTTGTCTCGAAAACTTCAGCGTGACGTGGCATCATAGAACAATAACGGCCAAATCCTTCACAATATGATCGTTTTTCTGTCTGCTGGTGATCGGCACTCTGCATGATACACAGAACGTTACAACTGCACGACCTGCAGCCCGAAGACGAGGCGTCTCCATCGGCGTTTGGACAGCGGAATATCAAAGGCCAACGAGAATATTTCGATATAATAGACCCGCACTGCAGGCAGGCAAGCAAGGCGTCAAGCTGCCGCTGCCACAAAGTTCCCAACGGGTGGGCGAAACCCTGGGCCTTGTCCCTTGGTGATCGTCTGAGCGGTCGGCGCCAGCATGTTAGTCCCAGATGCTAGTGCTCATCGGCGCGCTGGTATAGAACCCGGCTGCCCGGATAAGAGCCAAAGAGCTCTGAGCGCTAATAACGTGGCAACACGACCCTGGCAAACGTGTCAGCACTTGGAGGCACCCTTCAGCAAATGATGGGTAGGATCAATTATGACAATGACCTATGAATAGCGGATTGGCTGTTATGGTCAATGTTACTGTCGGAAATGAGATATCGAATTTGATATACTGAATTGGGGTTCTTGTCGAGAGAAAGCTGAAAAGATAAGATGCAGGTAAGATTCCTTGCCCTGCCAAGCCCCCCCCCCCCGAGCCGCCTATTGAGTCGCCCCCAGTTACCTGGTAGGGCGGGGAGCTAGCGGCCGCCCTGTAGCCACGTAGCGGCCGCACGTTTGACACCTTTTGGCTCAACTCGCGATTGGATCAATAGAACAAACATGCTTACAACTCTTTTCCAGGTTTCTGTCAGCTCTATTCTCTTGGCAACCTGCTATTATAGTCCTAGAACCGGAATACTTCTATTTGCAGCTCCTGAAAAGCAGTTCGTCATCTCGGTCTGCCCTTGAACGTGGCCGCCAACAGCCCCCACTCGGCACGGCATCTCTCTGGGATGCTCACAGTCAATGGGTTGCGCGCAAAGCGGAAAAATGACGAATTGGAAAGCCAGGGTCAGGACTGCATCTAGATGTATAGAGCCAAATCCGGCGAGGTCTCTAGAGAAGGAACTTGACCAATCCTGTTCAAGACTATACTGCCATAGCCTACCTACCTCTTCTCACGTAAGCACTTTGTCGAAAGTGAATCTATGCCGAAAACTGAATCTAAACGAGACCGAGTAGACATGATTGGCGCTGGATTTGATTGGTTCTACTGAGATTATCATAGTTGCCTGCATCATACAAGGTCATCATGAGGTAGCGCCACCGCCCGAATCAATGAGGCCAGCCTCTCGCTTCCGTCCACTATTCGAAGTACACGTAGCATTGTTTTCCAACAACTCTAGGCCTCTCGGAACATGATCACAGACTCTCCATGATCTCCCGATCATCAGTGACTATTGCTCACTTTCCTCAGAAAGTGATCGATCATTGGAAAATGGCACCGCCAAAACACCCACTCCGGCGCCATCGCCTGCTGAGCCAATGATGCATCGGAACCTCTGCTATGCCCCAGAAATCAACATCATTAAAAGCGAAGCATCCATACACATCATCTAGAGATGCGGCCTAGCTCGCTCATAGAGCGGGAGAAATAAAGAAAAGCGTCTATGGACCACAGTCCATGGAGCGCGTCCTTGATGCAATGTAGTACAGGCTTGTAATGACTTTCTTTGACGTCAAGCCGGAAGTTAAGGAGACTTTTTCTTATGATGCATTTGCTGATTTCCAATGCCATCCTCCACTTGTGGTTCGGAACTATTGCCACAACATGGTAAATCGGCATTTCAATACATTGATTTCGTGATTCTATTAACGGCATGGCATCGCCCTTGGGTACTTATCCGTATGCTGTTTAGTCAAGTATCTAGGAGTGCGACGGATAGAAGTAAGCTACCAAGGATACTTTCTTCAAGAATCCATGGTAGAACCGCGGTGTGGTCAATCAACGGATTACAAGCCATAAATCCATATGCACCTCTGTCAGGACTGGGGCACAAGTAGAAGTAGAAAGAGGAAGACATCAACATGGGGCCGGGTATCGAGAACGACCTTACCTACAGAAGTCCGGCTCGGTATAGATCCGTTGCTGATATCTTTTGCATTTATGATCCATTCCTTTCAGGAAACACAAACAAAGGTCCATAGATACGTAGGTACATAAGTAAAGACTCCGTTTGCCGTGCAGTCCTACGCACTGCGGCGTTTGCAAACCCGTTTCAGCCTGACAAAGCCGCCGCCGCAAGGAAGGCAGATACATTAATGTGCAAGGTGTCGACAAGTTCTCAACAGCCACTAGGCCTTCTGGCTTAGTGGTTAGGTGCGACAGACCCGTTAATTGATGCAGACTCGACCCTCGGAGGACTGGAAGACTCTACCACTCGACCCTCGGGATAATCTGTTCTCACCTATTTTTTTTGTTTTGTTTCTCCGTCCTTGTAGACCCAGAGAATCGGCTCTGTAATTAAAAACTCCAATTCTCAAACTGTGACCATTCTATTCAAGTTGAATCACTTTTTGTTCCTGGATAATCCAGGAAGTGTGCAACATAACAACACGTCTTCACGGGGCAGGAAATAGATCACTTGGTCTCGATTTGGTACATCAATTGTTGTTCCTCCACTATCAAGCCATGCTCTACCAAATATTATCATTGCCGCTACCTGATTATCTGGTCATGCTCTATCATGTATCCACTATGGGTCTGGAGAATATTCTCCAGTCGAAAACACTTGAAGACATCATCCGCATCATGCGCCGAGATGTAGCAGACATCCTCGGAGCAGTACATCTTCGATCCCTCGGCCAAGTTGGGATGGTCTCTCTGGTAACGGTGCTTACTTGGGTCGTCGGGCATGGCCCGACACTCAAACGTGTCCACCGCCTGGCAATGAAACAAATCCCAATTCTCCTCCATAGCCTTTACAATAGCGAAACGCACGTCTGGACGGTAGTCGTGATATGCAACACCTTCGACCTTGATGAGATGTCGCGCGCATCCTCGGAGCAGTACATCTTGCATCCCTCGGCCGTGTTCAGATGCTCTTGCTGGTAACGGTGCTTGCTAGGATCGCCCGGCATAGCGTGACACTCGAATAGGTCCACACACCTCACTCATCACAGCTCCCAGGAGTTACCATCCAATCTTGCGTGTATCTGTGGTGGGTTGACCGTTGTGAGTCCAAGCCAACGCGGTGGTGAACTTGCTGGATATCCAAATTGGGGTACCGGGGACAAGGGACCACTTTCTCGAAGGTAATAGGGGCGGAGGCGGCGGTTGTGAGTCGTGCGTGCCGAGACTGGTTGCGGGTTGGGATTGATGCCGATTTCCTTGGCTCCGAGAGCAGCCAGATTCAGAGAGATGGAGCGAAAGTTGATCTGACCATTCACGCCGGGAACGACAACAGCGGCAACACGAAGATCGTTGAAGATACCGTTATTGGCTGATAGACCACCAAGGGCGGTGTGCTCTGGGTGCTAAAGCTGCTGCTCGCCCAATCCGACGAAGACTGCCACATAGGGATTGTAATTTCATCCGGAAGGTGTGAAGTGGGAGCGGATCGAATGTACGGGCTAGAGCTTGCTGCGCGGCGTCTCGGGATACAGATGACACCAAAGCCTTTCTGACGGGCATTCTCGTGCTTGCGGGCCCGCTTACGGACCTCGAAGTCGGCGTTAGTAGCCGTCACTGGAGTGGTCGAAGCTCTGATCAACAGAATATCGAGCTAATCTGCAGAACCAGCTTCCGCCTCCGGGTACCAGTGTCCGGTGCGACGAGGGCTGTCCAGCTGCTGTCGGACAGCTCTGACCACGTACTCGTCGTCATCGCTGTTCTTCTTGCGCTTTCTTCCCTTCTTCTTGTCCTCACTGTCGTCCTCGCCGTCATCGTCGTTGTCGTCGCGACGATCACGAGCGAGAGGTGCAGGTAGACGTGCGAGGGTCCTATAGCGAGCCGCTTCTGGAGTCTTGCAATCTCTCCGCCGTCAGGGTTAAAAGGGATCTGGTCGTGTCGTCGACCTCCCCTTGACTCTCGAACGGGAGCATCTTGAGAAGGCCGAGAACCTCTTTGTGGCTCAATGATCGCATATCAGACGCCCCCAACACACTCTATAGGTTGGTTTTATGAGTCCACTGCAATGGAGATGCTGGTCAGCCTCGGATCACACCAAAAGCAACAGATGTCACATATAGGAGACTTACGGATATGGGACGAGCATGAGTGTTTACGGACGACATTGTGGTGAAACAAGCCTGCCTTGAACTGGTCGCGCGACGTTGTTGTCAAAGCCGTACCTGCAGAGAAGAGGGTCAGCTTGGTATGGACTAAGCGCGACGCCGAGCGTCCGGGCTTGCGACGTACCATTGGCGGCGACGTGAAGATGAGAACTGCTGCTTCGATGCGCAGAACCTCAGATACGATGTTTGTTGTTGTTTATTGAAAAGCCTGCAGGTCTCTTCGATGACACGTGATGAAAATTGAGGTATGATGAGAAACACTCGAGAGCATGGGACGGAGGGTGTGGTGCGCGTGATGAGGAAGATGGGAAGAGCTCAAGCTTGGGAGTTTGTCTACACAAAGATTTACGCACAAAGCTGCGGACGGAGCTCAAGCTGTTGGTGGGGGTGAGGTTGAGCTGCAAGGTGGGGCCAAGAGCTGTGAGCGCGAGCCGCGACTCTGGGGTGGTCTTCACAGATCACTGCCTCTTGGCTTAGTATTTAGATGCAACAGATCATTAGTTGGGCGCCGACTCGTCCCTCAGAGAACTGGAGTACTCCGGCTCTCCAGCCGCGACCCTTCTCTGAAATCGTGTTGTCTTTTCTGCATGTGCAGCTACCGTCGAAAGACATCAGATAGTGTGCAACACGGTGACAAAGCTTCACGATATAAATTCACTTGGTTGGTGTCTTGACCTGGTTTCTTTCTTTATGCTTCTGCCTGAGTATTTAATCGTTCTTTAGTCTTTACCAAGAATCATCTAGGCTGTCAGACTTATGTTCATCCATGTTCGTGCACAGTGTACCCATGCGGTACATTCTCCTAAAAATCCTTTCATATACAACAAGTCCATTTGTCTAAGCATTCCTTCTTTCCTGAAATCCAACCTTCAAGAGCAGGAGCACGTTGTCCTTTGTGCAGCTCTCCATATCCAGGTTGTAGGGCAATGAGCAGCATTTCCAACTGTCTCATCATTCCTTTCTTCGTAGTATACAGTCCGTAGAAGCATTCATCGCAGCTCTCCGTATTCGTGTCTCTGGCCTCCATAACTGTCTTTCGGGTGACACGGTATCAAATGCCTGTACACACACTTTACTCGTCCCAGTTACCGGGCGTCACCATCCAGTCCTCAGGGAACCTGTCTTTGGCATACATTGATGAATCCTCACTGACACGGTAGCGTACTTGCTGGAGGTCCATGTCACTAAAGCGTCGGCATGGCACGATCTGGTCGAAAGTGGTCGGAGCTGAGGCAGCGGTGAACAGACGCGCACGTCCAGGAACTGGTGTCGGGTTGGTGTTGCTTCCAGTCTCCTTGGCTCTGAGAGACGCAAGAGTCAGGGACGTCACGCGAAAGTTTACACGGCCAGCCAGGCTTGGAATAGCGACAACGGCGACTCTGAGGTCATTGAAGATGCCATCATTTGCCGATAAACCGCCAGGAGCCGTGCGTTCCAGGTGCCGAATTGTGGCTTGCTCCAGCCTACAAAGACAGTAGCTCCCGGCTGGAAGGAATATCCCTGAAGGCGTGTCGAAGGTACGGAGCGAGGGTTGTAGGGTACGGACGATGATATACGTCGCCTGTGTGTGCGAATAACACCGGTGGGACCGGTACCGTTCTCACGGGCCCGCTCAAGGCGCTCCAGGTCGGCATTGGTAGTCCAAGCCGGATGCTGTGACGCCCCAAGCACCAGGAGATCGGCCAGCTCCGGGTTGCGACAATCCTTGTGGTTCTCGGGGAACCAGTGGCGCTCGTATACGAGAGAGGGACCTGTAGCGAACAACTTTTGCAATCTTGTAATCTCTCCCTGAGCGGGGTTCCGGAAAAAGTTGGCTGCATCCTTGACCTCTTGAGGTCGCCTGAATGGCAGTGAGCTGAGAGTTGGCTGCTTGACTGCTCCCAGATAGGAAGGATTAACAATCCTCGAAGCAAAAACCTCCAGAGTGTCGACTTCCTTTTCGCTCAATCGCTGCATATTGGGCGCGCCCAAGACATCCTAAGGGTTGGTTCTACGGGTCCACTGCAAAAGGTATATTGGTTAGTATGGGAAGTCGGAACCATTGAAATGCCAATGCCAAAGACAGAATGCAGCACAGATGTTAGACGTACATATGCAGGCTGAGGAGCGTTCGAGGACGACATCGTGACGGACAAGTCTTGTGCGAGTCGCGTGACGTTACTTGACGTTGCTCCGAGAGCTTTGTCTGAAGGTGAACGGGTCGGTCTGCCGTTGATTGAGCGCGACGGTGAAGAGCGCGGCAATGAAGAGCGCGATGGTGAATAGCGCGACGGTGAAAAGCGCGACGCTGAAGAGCGCGACAGTGAAGAGCGCGATGGTGAAGAGCGCGATGGTGAAGGACGCGACGGTGAAGCGCGTGATGATGAAGATCGGATCAAACAATGTACCAGTGACGCTGACAAGAAGAGACGGATGGCTGCTTGATGCGCGCACCCTGAAAGGCAGTATTTGTTGTGTTGTATTTATAAAGAAAGCGTCAAGGTCTCCTCGTTGGAATGACTTTTGGAGGTGTGGTGCGTGACGATGTTGGAGAAGGAGAAGAAGAAGAAGAGTGGAAGCTTGAGAGTTGGCGACAGAAAGATTCATCAAGCTGCGGACAGAGCTTAAGCTTAAGCTGTCCGTAGGGCAGAGGTGGGGCTAAGAGCTCGGGGCGCGGGCCGTGCCGCTGGGGTGGGCCAGTGCCTGATGCGGGGGTGGGCCAGTGTCAGTTTCAGGGTCTCTATCCGCCAAAATAGTTCATTTTAGAATTACTGAACAGACCCATGATCACATCGCCAACCAGAGAAAAATTGCATTCCATAGGCGGATTCCGCAATGCTAATGAGTGTAGCGTGCATGTAGGTGTCAGCTAATTTTATCTCAGTATGGCTTGTTGCATATGGCCCCCAAACTGCAGGATGCACAGATGGGGCTCAGCCACCAATCATCACCGCAAATGACCCCCCGTATTGCTCGATTCGGGGCAGATCTTTCCATTTGCGGCGTTTGACTTTGCTTTGCGGGACTTTCCTGCAAGCTATTCGACCCAAAAGCTTGCTGGCTCGGAAACACATCATATCTCACTGCAGCTTCCCAAGTACCCACAGTGCACACACAGCCTCGTTTGCTGCCTGCTGATCTCAGTCTCACCAAAATGTCTTGTACCACAGAATACGAGCAGCACATGATGTCGATTACTCTCATCTTTGATGGAGTATAGGCTTGAACATCCTGCTTCTTCAACAACCTACCAAACCGCCGCGCTCCCTGATTGGAGTCATTCGGGGAAATATCGCGAAAAATGTCATCGGAGGATCAGTTACCATTAGACTACACCGATAAGGGCACCGGATTGGTCGCCCCCGCCATCGTCTTAGCCTTTGCGGCTACTGTTGTCACTCTGGCCCGGTTCTGGGCGAGGAAACTGACCCGTCAACCGTTTGGTCTGGACGAGTGGTTGTGTTTGGCCGCGCTCATTGCTCAGCATGTCTTCCTGGCAGCTTGCGGTGTCAGTGTATTCCAAGGGCGGATGGGACGTGATATCAGAGTCGCGGCGGCCGAGGACCCAGAGTCTCTCGTCGTTCTTTCAAAGGTCTGGATCTCTAGACTCAAGGTGAAGTGTTCGTCAATGCTGACATCAAACAGTCCATCATCGTGACCAATGTCGCCTGGACGCTCAGTTCTCCTCTGATCAAGCTATCCGTCCTGGCTTTTTACTGGCGTCTCTTCCCCACCCGTACCGTGAGGTTGGGCTGCAAGTTGCTAACTGTCTTGTGTATTGCCTGGCTCATAACAGTCATCATCATCAATTCCATTGGATGTTGGGACAACGTCATAGGACCGAAAACCCACTGCTTATCAGGCAGTCTGGTGTCCATGGATATCGTGGTGATTCCATCGACCGCCAATTGTGTCATTGACTTTTTGACACTCATTCTGCCAATTCAAGAGATCTACAGACTGAAGATTTCAACCAAGCAGAAGTTAAAAATCGGTGGTGTTTTCCTTCTTGGCGGGATGTGAGTCGTATCACCACCAAAAGATTATGCTTGTAGCTTTGTAGCTAACTACGGAATTACTAGGGCATGCGCAGCGAGTGTGGTCCGTACAGTCGCCCTTGGTAACTACTACAAGGAGGATGTAAGCAATTTTACTCGTACGGCACATCCTTCGTACATATAGTAGCATCAAAGACGCATGCTAATTACCAAAGCAGAACAATTCGTGGTAGCCGGCTTCGCGGCCCTAGTGGAGATCTACGTAGCAATAATTGGCGCGTGTCTACCAATACTTCGCCCCGTTTGCCAACGGCTGCGCCATTTTGGTAAACGAGGGAAGGATTACCCGGCACCTAAGGACGCGGAAAGTGATGGTAGAGTTGGCAAAAGTACGCTGGACAAGAAGAACCAAAGGGTTGCTGGCCAATCAATGGAAACTCTCGACGATCCCTTCGACGACGATGGCTTCACATTAGGAGCATATCCTGGACATCATCGCGTCTACATCCGAAGCGACGAGAGAAACGACATGCCTTGAGACTTGATAGGTAGTCAGCCCTTATTTATACAAAGCTTGAGGGCCTGAGGCCAAGATTTGTGCTGCGCAGTCTCTTGAGTCTCACAGCGTATTTGATTGTGGTTACTGAGCTGTATATGAGATGCCCCCTAGTGATTCTCGTTCTCAGCGTTAGCGCCGAGGTCTAGTCCGACGAGTCCGCCGACGAGTACGAGGCGCTATCATCATCCCTCTTGGTTTGCTTGTTCTCGCCCTCTAGATTGTATCTCTCGGACAGCTGCAGAGTCTCGGGGCCATCATAGGGACCTCGAAACATGAACAGCTTGTTCGCTTCCTCGGACTTGCTCCAGAACCTGGCAGTCATGGTGCAGCGTTTTTTCATGCTCATGCTGACAGCTGGATATAGCTTCCCTCGCACGTCTGCGGGTATGCGGCCTGAAGTAACATGATTGATTAGCTGCAAAACTAAATCAACAGCCATGGTTGTGTTTGAGGAAAAGAAAGAAAAAAAGGAAGAAGAAAAGATTCGGGCCAAGAATACTCACCAATGACTTTTCCATTCAAAGTAAAGAAAGCAGTCTCCTTCTCAAAATTGACACCGCAGCCAACAACGCCGCCTTTGTCATACGCCGGTCCAAAAGGGTTACCGGTTGGCCGGCTCTCGTACGAGTTGCCATCATCGCTATGATAGCCCCAGGATCCTTCTTCCCAGCCGAGCATGTCGGAAAACATGACTTCCTCCCTGCAAAATCCAACGGCACAGATGCTAGGAATTACCAGGTCAGCTTTACTCCGCCTTCGCCATCAAACATGGGCATGCTTACCAATCTTCATCGCTCTGATTCACTATTGTAACCTCGAAGTAGTAAGTCTCACCGTTTATGGGCACCATTGGATGATCAGCCCTTGCAAGAGAGTAATCTGCGAAGTCGAGCAAGTGAAACTCAGCTGTGGCATTTATGGTCATTATCGTCTGCACACGGAGCGGGGACATTTTTCATAAACTCACGATGAACTTGGATAGACAAGCTATCCGGCTGGAGGGCAAGATACGCGGCCTTGTCTTTTGGGTGCCATTGTGTGGGAGGTTTTAGTCGGAGTGCCTGATCTCGCTTTGAGCGGCCGGTATTCTTCGCCCTCTCGGCAATTAGCGACGAAATGTTTTCACGATTGTAGCGCTGGGCCGTGTAGTCTGCTGTCCACCCATCCTGGTCGACGTGCCCATCCACAAATGAAGGGTGCGCAAGCAGCTGCCGCACGAAGTCGACTTTATCTGCAGCAATGGCGGCGCTGAGGGAATATTGGACCGAATTGACGATTTCCAGCTCTTTGCGGCGATTCAATTGGTTGAGTATGAGCTCAAAGATGCTCGAGCTAGACTCTAAGGCTGCCCAGTACAGAGCATCTCGCCCACGGATGTCCTGAATGAGTAGATCCACTTTGGCTTCTATGAGCTCAGACACAATCAGCCCGTAGTCCCAGCGTATAGCGATGACCAGCGCTGTTTGACCCCATATATTGTGCGCGTTGATCTTCGGCTTAAGCGCGAGAATGTCCTGGATAATCGCATTGCCTTCGAGAGCCGCGACGATCAAGGGCGAATCTCCAAAGAGATCTTGTGCATCAACGTCAATGCCGGGTTGCTGCAAAATATACGGGAGCAGGTCGATGCTGTGGTTTATAATGGCGTGCGATAGCACTCCTCGGCCGTACCTGTCCCGGTAATCCAGTGTCGCGCCGTTTCTAACGAGGACCTCGACTATGTTCTGGCGGCCTTTGCGAACAGCCAATTGCACTGGCGACTCCCTTCCAGGTGGGAACAAGTCCAGGTCGGCCTTTAGTTCCAGGAGCTTTTCGACAGAGCGAATCTCGCCGCTATCCACGGCAGCAATCAATGCGGTGCCGTGTTTTCCCTTGCTCACAACGTTCACGTCAACGCCTCGATCGAAGAGCAGCTCCGCGATTTCGAGAGACTGGTGTGATAGAGCCAGCTCCAGGGCGGAGCCTTTGGGTCCATCAGCATAGTTGATGTTTTCATCCTTGTCTAGAAGAAGCATCACGCTGGACTTATTGTTCTTCGCGGTCGCTGCACATAGCGCACTTCCCCAGCTCCCACCTCGAAGGTTCGCATCTGCTCCAGCATCGATGAGAAGCTCAACGCATTCGTACTTTTCGGACGCTGCAGTTTGAAGAGCGGTGTATGTGGAAGATATACTGGCAGCGTTGACATTGGCACCCTTCTGGAGGAGCGAGTTTGCCGCCGACCACCCGCCCTTGACAGCGGCCATGAGCGGCGTGCCGAGTCGTTTGCAGTCCGCCTCCAGGTCAACATCTTGTTCCAGTATGTACTGCAGGATCTCATCGCCATCGCTTTTTGCTGCTGCCAGATGGAGTGGCGTTTCACCATTTTCATCTGTTGCACGAATATCTACTCCTCTCGAATGCAATAGTCTGAAGGTCTCAATTCTGCCACCAACTGCAGTTTCATGGAGAAGGTTGGACCCTTTTTTGTCTCTCATATGGATATCAACGTGAGCGTCAACATAAGCTTGTATCGTATCATGACCTGAAAAGGACGTGGCGGCTAGGAAGCACGAGGGTTGACCATATTTTTGGAAAATCGTTGGGTCGGCTCCAGCTTGCAGCAGCATTTTGGTGATAAGGGAATCATCGTAACATGCATGGAGTGCTGTCCATCCGTCTATGTCCTGAATATCGAGACAGGGCTTGGGCGTCCAGTCAAGCAGGGCCTCTACCGCATCTCTGCGACCTTGAAACATGTTCAGCGAAGCCCTAGTCGAATTGAAGTGATGAAACAACGCCCGTTCCAAACTTTTGGTTGGGGAAAGAAGAGGAACCTTGAAAACTTGAGATATATGCATTGATGAACTTACCTCTGAATGCAGCAAGCCAGAGTGGCGTGGCACCCTCCTCCTCTATAGCGTCGATATCGGCTCCCGCATTCAAAAGTAGCTGGATAGAGACTTTCCCACTCCTGGTAGCTTGATGAAGCGGAGTCTCCTCCCGATTATTTCGAGAATTGCAGTCGGCACCACGGCCGATGAGCAATTCCATAATGGAAGGATGGTTGTATTCTGCAGCCATGTGCAGTGCCGTCTCTCCGTTGTCATCTCTCGCATTGACGTCCCAGTTGTGGTCCAGGAGCAACTTGACCAAATCCGAATTGTTTCTGCTCGTGGCCGCGATCAAGGCCTGCTTTTTCCCTTGAAGTTGTATGGGCTCAAGCGGCGCGATGTTTTTAATGAAGATATCTGAAATTGCATAATGACCTTCTCTCACAGCGATCACGAAGGGTGTATCTTGACAGTTGTCTTCCATCAATATCAAGTTGTCATCTTGTGCTGGGTGCTTTTTGAAGTGGTCTATGAGCTCATTGACCACATACTTATGACCCTGATAGGCGGAAATATGTAGCGCGGTTTCCTCAGATGAATTGACGCTGCTGATACTGGCGCCGTTGCGTAGAAGAATCTGTACTGTTATGAGCCGACCAGACCGGGCAGCAAGATGAAGAGGCGTCCACCCTGAGTTATTTTGGGCGTTGATTTCGAATATGCTCTTCAAATTAGAGTCAGAATGGATCAAGCAGTCTACAATGTCAGGATATTGCTCTTGCGTGGCGAGGTGTAGTGCATTGTTTCCATTAGTGTCTTTTATGACTGTCGTGATATTCGTCTTGAGCAATTCCTCCACAACCTGATGGAAGCCCCCGCTTGCTGCTTTGAAAAGCGCAGTGGCACGGCTTTTCTCCGAGTTGAAGCGTGGGTATTGAAGCAGCTCTCGAGTGACTTCCAGGTGCCCATTCGACGCTGCAAGCTCCAAAGGAGTAGACACATCCGCTGAATCGTCAAACATGTTGGATTGACTGGCCTGACTTTCCTCGTCAGCCGGGACCTCTAACGAAGGCTGAACTTCAAGTTTGAGGGGTCGTATTTCTTCATTCAGAAGCTCTTTGGACCTGTCAAGAAGCTCTCGTAGGATGTCCAAGTACCCATTCTTCGCTGCTATGTGGATAGCAGACATGCCATTTGATGTCTCACTATGGATATCCGCCCCTGCAGCGAAGAGTAGCCCGCATGTGGAAGAATGGCCGTGTTTGATAGCCTGGCATAGGGCAGTTTCTCCTTCGTAATCGCGATCATTTATGCGAGCCCCACGAGACAACAGGAATTTGACTATGTCATCAAATCCCCCAGCGGCGGCCAACATAAGCGAATTTCTTTTCTCATCTCTGAGTGTGGCATGTATATCAGACCCTGCATCAATCAACTTGCGAAGGAGGCCAAGCTGTCCAGTCATGGCAGCTACGTGAAGACCCATGATGTCATTTCCTGCTGCTGTGGTGTGCTCCGCGCCATTGGCCATCAGGTATGAGGCAATGTCCTCGTTACCGCTCAACGCAGCGAGAAGAAACGGCGTTCTGTTGGTCTTGTCCTCCACAGTGGACATTGATGGGTTCGCCTGGATCAAATGCTTCAAGATATTCAAGAAGCCAAATTCGGCTGCCAGACTCGGCGCTTCGTTCGATTCTGCTCCATGAGCAAGAAGAAGACAGACAATATCCTCATGACCAAATCCGACCGCGAGATCAAGACCATCGGACAGCGCTGTCTTAGAGCTCAGCGGAGATTCGCCCTGGAGAACGCCCTCAACGATGTCGAACAGTCCAAACCTACAGCCGATATTCAACAAGCTGTCTAGCCTCTTGAACTTTTCAGTATCTTCATCGGCAAACTTTTGAAAGAGTGCAGCCCAAGCCTGAATCTCGCGGGATTTGTTGAAGAGACTGAGTATCTGGTCTTTGATCGTATTGTCTCTCCGAACTCTCTTATAGTGTTCCGGCCAATTCAAGACGGCGTACTCCAGAAGGTCATGTTCGAGGCCAAACTTGGTGTTCAGATCAAAGTATAAGCGCGCTGGTTCTTTCTCTTCCACGCCTGTGGGACTTTCCTGAAGATGAACCCCGAGATTATCGATGTTAGACGTCTGTTCTAAATTCGTGGCGATGTCCAAACGTTGGTTGACTCTGCTACTCGAGGGGGAGCTTAAGCGTCCTGCTTCCCGGTTCTCGCTCTCCGGAACCGGGGAAACGCTCCTGCTACTTTGGGAGCTTGAATATGCACTTCGGGGCGGCGAGCAGGTAGGAATATCCGCAAGTATCATTTCCAGATAGCCCAGACATGTACGGAGCATCACGCTGTTGGCATCCTGGTCTGTGAGGCGCCACTTTTCGTCCAGCACTGGGACAATAGTCTTGTGGACTGGGAGAGCTTGTAACCCAACTGTCCTGACTACAGTGTCTTTGACCTGCCGGATGTCACTCATAATATCGAGAGGCAGATGAGATCTGAGATTTTCGATTGAGGACGATCCAGAATTTGCGAGGCCGATAACGACGGCAAGTTCATTCATGGACAAAGGTCGGACCGAGTGCAAAACCCATTGAAGGAGTGGCTTCAAGGGGAGTGGGCACTCGCGCTCGCAACGATCAACTACTGCGGCGTAGACTTCATCTCGAGAAGTTGGCAGCCTCTTGACAGTCTGGAGGGCAGCGCTACGCGTTGACGGGATCTTTTCCGAGTCCAAAAGTGTTATGGAGGTACTTGCTTGCATGTATGTCAACGATGGCCGGCTCAACTTGTTGATGATTTCCTCTTCGCAGCCTCTCCAATGGGGTTGGTTTCTAGCCAGCGCCTCGACTTGTGACTTGACGTAACCTGCGATCGACTGAGCACTCCAAGGTGCATTCGAAAGATCGATTTCGCGGCATATGTCCGGGTCGCTACCCCAGGCGCCTTTCGAGGGCTCCTTATTCAGCACAACAACTTTGAATATGCCGCGAGAAAGACGCCTGTACTCTTTGATCAAGTCCACGAGATGATCTAGGCTGAAACCGGCGCAATCTTGTGCTGCATGGATGACACAGATGATGGGGTTCGGACTAGCTCCTTTTAGAAGAGAAAGAAAGAGGCCGCGAAAGATCTCGTAGCTGAAGTTTCGCTCGTTCTCGATCCAATCGCCAATGGCTGACACGCGACGAAATAGCGATAATTGACTGAGCAGCAGCTGGCGGATCAGTGATACGTAAAAGGTAGTGATGGGCTGAGTCCTCAGATCTTGCTTGTTGAAGGAGTAGCTGATCACAGTGCAGTCTTCCACGCTCTTGTCGAGGGTCTCAATCAAATGCGATGCAATGGCTGCGCTGCCAATGCCCTGTGGCGTCCAGAACTGGAGAAGATTTGGGGCATCGGGGTCAATACGTCGCCAATCACGAAAAGCATCGTCTTTAGTGATCAGCTCGATCGAACTGGTGAAGGGCCGGGTAAGCTCTAGCTGGTAGTTGTTGGAGTCGACATTGCGTAGTAGCTGCATGAAACGATGAAATTGCTCCGAGAGAGCTATGCCTGATGATCAGCATTGGCCGTGGCGTAGAACAAGTTATGCATGTTTTCCTGCTCACGTTGTATTTCCTGCTTCACGACTTTGCTTATGCGATCGAAGATCTTCTCCGACGTTGGTTCACCTGGAGAAAAACTCCAGAGAGTGGCCTCATCCGCCGAGGCACGTATGGTGGACCGTCCCCGAGCTGGATGAGTTGATCTTGTACGCTGGGTTTGTTAGCAGCTGGCGAACAGCAGAAGTGGGTGCCTGACCATATTACTGCCCGTTTCTCGAGGTTCGATGTCAACAATCAAATGATGTCTTCGGATAGCTCCAAACGACCAGTAGAGACGCTCAAGCGCTTCCGGAAGCTCATTCAGCAAGCTGGTAACGGAATAAGAACCAAGATCTGAAACAGTCAACAGGCGGCAGATCTCCAGCTGCCACATATTCATGTGTTCAGCTGCATCAGGCGTGCTGCATAGAATCTATAGAGAGGATTATCAGAGATCATCTCGATATGTATGTCGACAGGATCAATTACCAGAAGGGCGGTATCGCTCGCGTAGCGCCCATAATTTCTGTCAAGCGAGGCAAGAACCAAGGCCTGTGAACAATCGTATTAACCCACGGAAGTCTCGGGCCTCTCATATGCGCGATCTGATCGTACCTGCTTGACGAGAGAACCGCCCAATCCATGACAAAGAAAAACATTGGGCAGGTGCTCCTCTGGGCCGACTGGATAGTTCTACAATTCCTTCTGTCAGTACAATTCTGAAAGTATGGTATTAGGAATTCATAAACTTGAAAAATGTACCTCGGATTCTCGTGCTTCCTGGATGGTCGAAAGGAGGGCGTGAGCTCGATTTAGAAAGCGCACATTAGATGTTTCGTCGAGGAAAGGGAAATCCGTGATCAGAGCATCCGGGAATCGTGCCGCCCAGAACTTGTGTACTGATCGTCGCGAAGAATCAGTGTCTCTGATGTCGTGAGCAAGGATCAGGCTGGACATGTGTCAGTAGCGATGCTCCTTTGTTTGTTAAGTCGACGCCAAAGATGAGGCGCAATAGAGTTATCAACACTCACTGGAAGCGTTTCAGACTAGACGGCGCCTCCATGGCGGCGCAGCTGGTGATGCGATTCTTCAACAAGTTCTTGAGTATTTCATAATACGTCCAGATACCGAGGAATACAGTATTTCGCCGCGGGGCTTTATCGAGACATCTTCAACAAGCAATATTCTTCGTGAGACAAGGCAATTGTGCCGCGGTGCAGATACATTCAGGCTGCGACGCTCTAGGGTCGCCAGTGGACGCGTCGCACGGTCGCTGAGATAGTGAGCATGCATACCCGAGACGTGAATTGCTGTACCCGAGGGGGTAGGTTCAAAACAGATGGTAGCAGTGATATGTAAGCTGGAGTGGACTGCTGCATGCATGATGCAACCCTGAGAATTGCTCTTCAGCTTTTATCTCTAGGGTGCGCCTTACGTTAGTATCGTCAATGTGGGACGATTTGCTTGAATGTCAATGTGAAATGATCCGGCAGGATCATGGATCCTTCGTCGCTTGTCCGCTAGTGCTTACCCTTCACTAAATTTATGACCAAGTCCACAATATCTACTGTACATCTTTCATCGTCACACCTCGACGGGACGAGGCCGCGGCGCCTCTTGACGAGAATTCAATGCGAGACATCAAGCTGTAAGGTACGGAGTATCATCTAACTACCTAGGTAGTGAAGGGTATACCGCCAATACCGTCATTTGATCAACATGGGGATCACTGATTTCATCGATGAACCGACTGCACTTCTGGAGGCAGGTGGATCGTCATTGGCGGGGCGAGAATTACAAGATAATGCCCAAAACACAAAGCAAAGTTTACCAAAGTCTACGTTATTTCCATGGTCATGACAGACAGACCAGGCTCTGATGCGCGCGAAATAGGGACCTACGGTACACGATATGTTGCCCCATTCTTCAGCGCTCAAAGGGGACACTCCGACGCGGTGCCTACCCCTGGAGCGTAAGCAAGCTGGCGAGTACGATCTCGGCATTTTGGCCCACATCCATGTCTCCCATGTTCTGAAGATCCACGCCCTCCGCTTTGGGATCAAGACTGGCAATGCGCAAGTCGCCCAGATCTGTATCTCCGTCCAGCTGGACCGGGTCGACCACCTCGGGTCTCTCGCGACCCAGCAGGCGCCGGACTCGGTCTCCAAAGTCCACGCCCGTCTCGACGTCGATGGTGAACCGGAAAGGTACATCATCTCGCCGCCTCAGAAGAACCGCTGCGCGAAGGAAGCTGGGAATGCCACTATTCTTTACACCATCTTCCTCGATATTCCATATGACGCCGTTGTCCTGTGGCCATGGTGTTAATGCGACCGTGTCATGATAGACAAGATTAGCAAGTGGCGGCTCTTGCAATGCCCGGGTGTCCTGCCTACCTGTCCCCAGTCTGCGAATAACCGCTGCGTACCTACAAGCGTCGTCGCATGGTCGACCTCCTGAGTATGCGACATGTCCCAGACGTACCCAGCGCTACCGCCAATACCAGCAAATGATCCATTGAGGCTGGTGTTGACTGAATGTTTAACATCGCGCTTATCAGTCGTTTTGTTGATGCAGAACTTGCCGGCTGGGGCAATCTTGACCACTTCGGGTCTATTTCTGAGGTTGCCACTGGCATCTTCAAATTTGAGTATGATCTTGGCCATCTTGAATCGCCGCGACCGCTTCATGCTCAGAAAATTGAATTCAAAGACCAGCAGCGTAGCGGCATCACCGTCAGGCGTGAAGTCGCCGTGGGTAACGCTGGACAGGCACGCCCGGACTGCCAGGACATCACCGCGGTCGATCAGCACGCGGCGAGCTTGGTCGCCTTCGGCATTTTTGGTTCGAAACCCCGAATTCGTGTCTCCTTCTTCGAAAAGAAGAATCTCAACTTGTTTGTCCATGCTCGTAATTGAAACACTAGAAGTAAGTTGAGAGATCTGGGTTGACTATCGCTGTAAGTAACTCAAAAGGCTGAACATCAATCATTGCGTTATGATACTAGGTAGCTGAGAGGAAAAAGCAGATTGATTCTACAACGATGAATGTACGTGACTTCGGTCAGGTTGCATGACGGTCGGAAACATTTCCATATCCGTGTCAATAGCCGACAGCGCGTAAGCAGCCTGATCATTCTCGAATCCATTTGCTGAGGACACGGCAGGGTGCAGGCAAACCTATTTGAGACCGCGCCGCGGCCCACTGTGGAGGTAGGATTGGTGTCACATTTGCGACGAAAATGGTAGCTCTCGCGGACGAGGCTCTGACAAATGCACTTGGGCCCTTTCTGCGCAACTTCAACACAAAGGCGTGAAATCATTCCTCTCTGATGCCACAGAGAGGCTTATTCCAGAATTGCTTGAAGCTCATGCCCTCTGGCCCTATTGACGATATACTTTGTGGTCCACTGTGAGACCACCACTTCTCATCAGCTACTCAAAACACCAGTAGACGGAGTCAAAGGACCAGCCTTGGCGCCATGGTCTCGCCAACGAATCCATCAGAGCTGGATAAGAAGGAGGCCAAGGCATTAAAAGAAAGGCATGCAGGTGGTAAACTCAGCTCCAACACACCCAAAAATACCAGGCAAACGGATGTGAGAATCTTGAAGGCTGCCGCAAAGACGAACTTCAGGAATCAAGATGACGCCCTAAAATGGGGGATCAAATACAAGGAAAGGATGCTCAAGAAACCTGGAAACCAGGTTTTACATCTCCTGGCAAACAAGAAGAACTGGCCCGAAGATATGCGATGGACAGACGAACAAATCAAGACTTTCCTCGACTGGACCCTGGTGCGGCATCACAGCCTCCTCGAGGTCAAGAATGACGACGAGTACAGCCCACTTCACATGGCGATCATGAACGAGAACAAGGCCTTTGTAGAAGCAGTCTTGACGAATGATAAGCTCATTAACCTGGGCTCTGTTCTATCCGAGACCTGCCAGTGGGGCAATTCGCTTCACGTGGCAATCAAGCACAACATGCCTGGGATAGAACTCATGATCGATAAATGCGCCCAATTCCGCCAGATGTTCACTCAATGCGAGCCCAGGAACGGCAATACACCTTTACATAGTTGCATGTCAATGCGAACGAACGAGGGGGAAGGGAATGATGCGGAGGTTGAGGAAGATGATTCCGACTCCGACTCCGACTCTGATTTCTCTGATGGAGATGAAGATGACACGGAACGTCGCAGTGAGCAGAGCACCGACGCAACTGCCCAACCTGACCTTCAAGACGCGAGGGAGCTGGGCTGGGTGGCGACTCACGGCAGCAGGATAGGCCTTCAAATGCAGGCAAACGCAGAGTCTGAGTCCCCAGTCTCCCCACAACATCGAGAAATCCATTTTCTTTCCCACCGCCGAAGGGTCCCCACCGCCCCTGCCGTCCAAGAGCCTACAAATCAAATGATGGAGGTGGTGAAATTACTAATTCAGAAGCACGACCTGGTATTGTCTCGAACAAATGACCACCATCGCACGCCCTATCAAGAGCGAGTATACCACATTGAGGAGGAGTATAAGCCGAGGCTTCAAGCCGAGAGATCCAGGTCACGTATGGAAGAGATCTTGCGGAACGCCATCGCCCAAGATCCAATTGCTTCGTACATTCGATCCTACTGCGTGACAAATCGAAGATTCTCGCGGGATGATACCATGAAGGCTCTGTACCGCTCGGGTCAAGGTATTCAACCCACTCATCGGATAATAATGACCTGTTAAAAGCGCATGCTAAACAGATGACTAGAACGGCACATTGAGTTTGACCTAGGGGGTCTCCCCCATGCAAGTATCTCAGAAGACTATCTGAGCCGGCTATCCAAGCATTTACAGTTTGAGAGCATTCTCAAATACGTCGCGCTGCCTAGATTGGCAGTGGAGTCTAATACACGACGAAGAAAGAAGTAAGTCAGTGGAAAGTGGGAGTGTGTTGACGTTGCCCTTACTTCGAGTCGTTACTGATAATGATTGGGCAATATAGTGAGCCGACGCTGCGTAGGCGAGGACTGTCTCACTTGGTGACGGTATTCAACTGGCTCCGGACCAACCACGTCGAGAAAATTGTCAAGATCATGGTCATCGACGACACAGAACCTTCACACTCCGACCAGAGCATTGAAGATGCGCTTGGCGGCTTTGGTATCGAGATTTGGGACTGGAAGCGGCTGGATCTCAGCACCGATGTGATATGGAAAGCAACCACTACCCAAGTGGGTAGTGACGTATCGGTGGTTAGAGAGGTTTCCCTCTACTCGACCGGTAATAACTCCGTCCTGATGGGGTGGGCTTCACCGCAGGGCCTGACAAACAAGAAGAAGTTTCCCCATGTAAGTTTCACATTCGTCTTATATTTTTAAAAGAGTGCTAACCTTTTACAGCTCACCAAAGTGAACCTATTCATTCGAGAGGTAAGCCTTCAAGTCTTACATTACAGGGTGTCTTGGTCTTTTGACATTCTTTCCTCAGGGCCTTGAAGATGAAGAACGACTCGAAAAGTATATCAAAGCCTTCAAAGATACCATCAGGAAAGATTCCGGTGATAGAATCGAAGTAAATCATATCCTAGACAACAAAGATGTGAGCTACGCGTCAGAATTCAAAAGTGGCGAGGGTTCTTTCCAACCGTGAGTACCCCCTTTCTTCCATTCCTCCTTCGAGCCGTCGGAAAGAAAAATTAACAACAGGTAGTGAAAATTCATGGATCGACTGTCTGTCGGATTTTGCGAAGCTCCTCCGCACTGCACCAAATGCTAAGAAGCGCCCCGTCAAAGTGGCAATCATCGACGATGGCGTCGATGCATCGCTGCTTAGCCTCGACGGCAAAATCTCCATTGGCAAATCGTTTTGCCCGTATGCTACCTCTACAGATCTTCTCAGCCCATACTATGTACCGTCAGGTAACCATGGAACCTGCATGGCCACTCTGATTAGCAAGATTTGCCCCGAGGTGAAATTGTACGTCGCTAGGCTCGACGAACGACAGGTACCCGGGAGCTCACACAGGCAGATCACCGCCAAATCGGCTGCAGATGTAAGTTCACAGTACCCATTCCTGTTCTGTCTGGTCATGACACATCTCTTGATGAGTTCATCGCTAACTAGTCGTAGGCAATTCGGTGGGCTACCGAAAGCAATGTAGACATCATCTCGATGAGTTGGACTATTGAGACACCCGTCACCGGCAACGAGGACATGGAGAGCCTCAAGACCGCGGTTCGCGATGCTGCAAGTAAAGAAATTCTCATGTTCTGCTCAACCAGCGACCAGGGCAGCAGCACCAAGGACAATTGCTACCCCGGAGACTTTGAGGGCTGTATCAAGATCGGCGGCTCGACCGACACAGGCGAGGCACTAGCATGGGTCAACGCGGAAAAGGTACACTTTCTTCTGCCCGGGAAGAACGTG
Source organism: Pestalotiopsis sp. NC0098 (assembly GCA_022432395.1). Taxonomy (NCBI): domain Eukaryota; kingdom Fungi; phylum Ascomycota; class Sordariomycetes; order Amphisphaeriales; family Sporocadaceae; genus Pestalotiopsis; species Pestalotiopsis sp. NC0098. The sequence goes on from JAJKLJ010000008.1 coordinate 1,704,120, forward strand.
CCCTTTACGTCGAACGAGGGCAAAGTAGTCTCGTACGAGTCCGGTAGCTCCGTCGCCACTGCCGCCGCCTCGGGCCTCGCCGGCTTGCTCATGTTCAGCACCTGGGTTCTCGACAAGGAGGACGATTACCTCAAGGACCAGAAGAACATGCGGGAGGCATTCAAGACCATGTCCTTGATGTCCCCGGGCAACAAGTTTCCTCGGATCCAGGACTACTTCGACCAACGCTTCAAACAGGCCCTCCCTCGTCCCGATGACAATGACTCGCACAGAGGGAGAAGGGCTGTTCCCTCGCACAACCTTCAGAACATGGAATGGGATGCCAAATGCGAGTCGGCGCTTTCCCAGGTACTATCATATGTCAAGGGGGTTCCGTGATGGAAATCAGCCCCATTTCTTCACTTCATGGCTGTAAGTCTCGTTGTGTACATACCTAGATATCCTTCCGCGAAGCCCACATGTTGGGACTATTACTCGTATCAGCTCAAACCCACCATCCGAACAGGTAATTTACCCAAATAATTTAGTTTGAAGTCGTAATCAAGTAATTCAGCGATATACAACTTACAGTTCAGCGAAATCCCATAAAGATTTGATTCAAGAGGCTAGTGTACACTAATAACCGATTCATTTGAGACATCTCAACGTACAATGAAAGTTTATCGAAAGCCTTTCACACCAAACTGTAGGTGATGACTTTTCAGACAGGATACTGTTCAACATTTACACATTTGTGAGGAGCTTCACACCGAACTTTGGGCAATGCTCTGTTTTCAGAGGTTCAATTTTTGGCTGATACAAACGACGATGCCCGGGCTCGGAGTTTGTAGCGCTAGGAAGTTATGTATCATCAATAGTGCGAATTGCGAACAGGCATCTCCGATGTCACACCACGGCATGGGTGGTCAGCTGGCCTACACGAGCACAGCCTTGCGAATGCTCCTGGGTACGCACGTAAGAATTTCCCCTCTTTGCATGCATGGTCTTTGCTAACGAGGGGCATCTCAAGCATCACCTTTCTCATGTTCTTTGCCTCGCATACTTCACGCGGTTGACCAGCTGCAGCATCATCTGCTCTCTTTTTTCTCCATCAGACCTTGTTAACACCAAATCGGCCCTCATTCTGAAGTCTCCTCGGAATGACGGATGATCCCATCTTTCCTTCGCTCGATCGGGACCGGTCAGAGATCCGATTGCTGAAAGTTTTGCCCCCCGGCGCGGACGGCAAACCAAGCTTTCAATTTCGAATTGTCTCCCTTGACGATAATCCCACATTTGCGTGTGTATCGTATGTCTGGGGCGACCCGTCAGAGACAGATATCGTGCTCGACGGCCAGGCAGCACGGATCTCGGTCGGCCAGGTTTTACCAGCAATCAAGACTGCGATTCATCACTACCAGGAAATCCGCGGTTCCGATCCAGAGAGTCTGTGGTTGTGGGCCGACGCATTATGTATCAACCAAAGCGATAAGAGCGAGAAGAGCTATCAAATTCCGCTGATGGCGCGCATCTTCTCCGGTGCAGAGCACGTTATCTGTTGTCTCCCAACTTCGCTAGCGAGCCTTTCTGCAAGACAGTTTCGAGATGCCTCGGATTCACTCAATGAGATCGAGAGAAGGTTGCGAATGGCCGAACTTGTGGGCAAGGACAACAATCTGATAGCTCTTCCGCCATCGGATGCCCGCATCATCAACTGGGCCGAAAGCTTTGATGGCCTGACTGCAGCACTGGAGAGCCTTGGGCAAATCTTCATATCAGATGTCACCTACTGGAAAAGGATCTGGATACTGCAAGAGGTCTCCTTGGCATCAAGCGCAATCATCGCTCGCGATCAGGAACGCTTCGATTGGTGGAAGATGAAGCTTGTGTATAGGTGGCGCACCGAAGCTATACGCCTGCCTAAGCCGGATTTCGTCAGTAAGAAAAGCTGGGAAAGTCTCATTTCAAACCATGCCGCAATCTTCTGGGACTTGGTCGGAGTCTTTGCTGGATCTGGGCTAAGTGAGACCACCAAGTCTACCAGACGCGGAGCAGCTAGCTTTGACATGCATTGCAATCCGCAACGTGCTCATCTCGCGTCTTGGACTGCACAACCTATGCAACACGCCATGTACATTGAGAGTACGCAGGGTCAAATACAATCGGGCAATCCCACCAACATGATCTCATATGACCAGCAACGTCCTCCCAAGTTACAAATTTGGTTGACGTCTTTTCAAAGCGGCAGTAGCCTTCAAGCCACAAACTCCAAAGACCACATTTATGGCCTCCTTGCGATTGCGCCCATTGCAATCAAGGTGGACTATTCTCAATCTCTAAGACATGTATACAGCAGCTACATAGCAACATATCTAAGGGACTGGAATAACCACTTCCGAGAAGAACTGCCGCAATTGCATTTTCTCAGATACTGCGGCCGAGGTGCGGCTGACTTCGACTTAGATCACTTGGATGGAGACTACTTACCGTCTTGGGTACCCAACTATCCATTCTTTTCAAAAAGGCCGAGAGGTTTCGTCTTCAGTGTCATGCTAGCACCGTTTGGATACCCTAGTTCATCGCACAAGGGCCTATTCCCACCAGAAACAGAGGAGGCAAGAGTGCTAAATGATGATGGTATCAGTCGCCTCCGTGTGTCTGGTATCAATCTAGAAGCCTTCTCTTTGACATCTTTGTCAGTGTGTCGCGGAGACGAGATTCTTGACATCGTGAGTGGTGTCAAGCTACTGAATAGGGATGCACCGGCAATCAACGTTCTTGTGGAAACAGTCATGTGGGATAAATTGCAGCAAGAATCAAATCCTGATGCACGGGACTTACTCATGGCCGGATGGGTTGATTCATGCGCGTCTGCGCTCCGAGAGGACATCGCCAGGAGATATCCCAATGCAGCAGAGGCAGAGCGGGAAATCGCGGCGCTTGATCTGGACGCTTGTAAAAGCGATAATGGACCATCCGTGAGGTCTTTTCGCGATGAATTATTCTTTAATTCCGGAGTACAGTCGGCGAAACGTCTAATTTTCACCGAGTCCGGGCGTTTATGCCTTGCGAGCTCTTTCCGGGTCCAGGAAGGGGATTTATTGTGCATTCTCGATGGAGGGAGCATGCCGTCGATACTCAGGCGGCAAGGTCCATACTACATACATATCTGTCAGGCGTTTGTTCTAGGCCTCGAAAATGGACAAGCGATCGAGTACTTGAGACGAGGAGATACAAAGATTCAGAAATTCGAGCTTATATAGATACGTCGTTGGGATGAATAGAAATTCTGCAAGTATTCAGACCATACAAATTGCCCTGATCTATGATCACAAGCACCAGAGACCTCAGCGCCGCGGCTGAACCACTTTATGCATCACATCTCCGACCCTCGTGTACGCCGGCGGGTCGTAATAATTTCCATTATTGGGGCCGGGCCTTCCGACTTTGCTGCAGGCATATTTGTAGTACGAATTGGTGGCGTGCCACGCGTAGCTATCGGCGTTGGTGGTGGCCAGCTTGGCGCTCTTGCCATCGACGTTGTCCTGCGCCGGATCGACGAGTCCGTGAGTACGCTGAGGGTAATACGCGCCGATGCTGTCATTGTTGTTTCTGTCATAAATTGGACCGTTGAAGATGGGGGTTCCGACACTGTTAAAGTGCAGCGCTGGTGTACGTATTAGCTTCCGTGCAGTCCTATGTAATGGGAATGGCTTAGAAAACATACTCTCATGAAGAATGACTCCCGCCAAAGACTCCATCGCGATACCAGGGTGATCTGACACATAGCCACAGTGCATCTTCGAAGGTACATCAGGTAAACTATATGCTGCGTCGCAAAGATGAAACTTCTCGAGCTTGTCAGCGGTATCGACAGCCCAGTATGCGCACACTTCAATGGCTCTTTCGTCGTGGTTGCCGCAAATGTTCAAGAAGTCGTTGTTGTCGAGTATCATGTCTGCAATTATGGGCTGTGCTGCAGAGGAAGTTTTGTTCACAAGTGCCGCGTATACCTGGCCGACTTTGGTCTTAGAATCTTCTGTGTCGTCGAAGAAGCGTTGGAAGATAACCCTGTCTGTGTCCTCGACGTTGTGGGAACCAGAAACTGTGAGACGTGACCAGCCAATACAAAAGGCGCTGTGAACTGCCTGGACACGGCCCTTTTGAGTGTCATTGCTCACATCAAAGTTGAGATATTTGAATTCATTTGTACATGCGTCGCCGTCGCCTCCAGGATAAGACGAAGGGCTAGCACGAGCGGCAAGTATCTTGGTGGACTGGATCGCGATAATTTTAGACACAAGAAATGAGCTCAAAATAGAAAGAGGATTCATCTTGAAAGAACAGAAGGACAAATGGTTTGGTGGTAATGAATGATAAGGTAGCGTTCCTGAGCCTGGATATCCCTCCAGGAACCGAGTTGCTAAGAGCAGAAGAGCATTCTTATACCCACCACAGTCTTATCTAATTATTTACCGCACAATGAACTTGCGATCATTGTGCCTCCGTGGAAGCCTTTCGTTGAAGTAAGACATGATATGATTCTGCTTCTGATTTCCAGAGAACAAGCCGACTTGAAAAGCCTGGATAATGTGGCTCAGCCTTTGGAGGAAATATGCAAGGCACAAGACTGGTATGGTAATCTGATCTATATCTCAAACGCATACCGATTGACAGAGGCCAAAACTTTCGAACGATACCGAATGTAGAGGGCATTCGAGACATTTTAGAGTCAACCAAATAGATCTATGACCTGTGTCTTCGATTGCGTAACGGGCTCTGTCTGAAAGGTTTTCGGGGGTCTAAATTCCACGGTGTTCCATAAAGTATAATAAAGATTTCTTGATATCAGACCAAAACTCCATAATCTGATTCCTGAAACAGCAAGTATTCATTGACTCATATCTTGAATTATGACATGACGTCACCAAACGGCAGCCTACAGAAGGATGTTGCTCATAAGTTCATGACATCCATTCAATCCACGCCTTTACTTGCCCATTATACTGTGACTCGACAATATTGAACTTTCCCCAACTTCTACATCCAAATCCAAAGTCACAATGACGGAGGTCAACCCAGAAACCCAAGGATTCCCGATCTGGATTTCTTTCACCGGCGATAGCAAGCCAATGGTGTTTGACCTTTCCGGTGCCATACCGTTTGAACTATATGTGAACGCACGCAGAAACGCTGTCGACGAGACAGACCCCCGAGATCTCGTTCTTCTGAAGACTGGTTCTGTGTTTGAATTCCCAGCTGCGCTGAACACGGGCATCCTGGAGCTCGTGGACGAGGCCACCGGCGTTGTGGTTATTTCCAACGACGACACCGCTCACATTCGAGCTGAAAAAGCTGTTTCCGAAAGTTTAGACAATAATACATTCATAACACTCCCCACAGATATCAAGAAGAGGGACCGGCCTATCCAATCGATACCACTGAACGCAGCATCATGTCTACGTTCAATGGTGCAACCAGAGCGCTTCTATCACTTACGGCTGCGTAACAAGAATCTGGGCGTGCGTTGGTGGACTTGGGGAGAACGTCCGATACCATGTAGTAATATGAACGAGCTATCTCCTTCTGAACGCCAGACCATCATTTCCGTCGGTACGCCACGCTCCAAGTCGTTCACCGTCAAGTCAGAAATACCGATACCGACACCATTGTTCATCAGCCTGTCTTTAGCAGACCAAGCTACCATCGATGAGCTGGGGAGTGACGACAAGGCATCACCACCCACCATCAATATAACCATTACAAACACGAGCGACCTCGCCATCGTGCTGAAGACCATCGGAGACCAACCTCACCTCAAGAAACCTAGCGAGATCACCAACCCACAGGCTCGCGTCATGCATGAGCGGCCCGCCTTGCAGAACTTCTCCGTCGTCGACCAGGGGACCAAAGAGGATCTGATCAGCAACTTGCCCCTGTTCACCTCGCCCGCCCCCGGGCGCCGACGGGCATTGGGTCAAAGTCAGTTCCTTGCGCTCGCGCCGCAGGAGCAAGTCGCTCGGACGGCCGAGCTGCCGGGCCAGAGGCTCATTCCTGGCCGGGAGTACCACGTCACCTTGAGATCAACGGGATGCTGGTGGACGTATGGAACGCTCGATGACTTGTTTGGTGAGGGTATCGGAATGATGGAGACACTGCCGCCAGGGCTCAAGGTCCCGATGCCGCTGGAAAGCGTGGATATGGTCGTGGTTATTTGCCAGTGAGTTTGTGATTGGCAAACAGTCATGTGCATCTGTTTTCAATACAAGTGCAAGCAGGCAGGTTGCTATAATAAATTTTATTCTTAGAGCCCACGTGAATTTCCAGTTCTTCGTCGTGAATAGCAATTGGATATTTTCGAACAAAGTCATGCGAGTAGTAGCATCAAAATGCCGTGTGATCGGACCGACTGCGTAACTTCTCCGGACGGACTTCCAGACACCTTAAATCAGGACTTCCGACGTGCTCTGCCAACTTATGCATGGATTCTTAGGACAATATTTCACATCAAATACAATATGTGTACCGTTCAGGGCCCTCCAGACTTTTCCATACGCCAGGACGGCATTGGAGACCCTCAGCACATGTCAAGAGCTGAAGTTCGAACGTATGATGCTCGATTTGCAGCTTGCATTCTAGTCAATGCAAACCATTGTAAATATTCCAACGTCTGTTTTGCGCCCAAAAAATACATCTTTCTTGCGGTCCAGGCCAGCACCCCAGATGGCGCCTCAAGATGCAGAGCGCCCAGAGTCAACTCTCCAAGCTCATCCATGGGCTGGACTTTGCTCAACAAGGGCTATCTGAGCCGAATTGACATGAAATGAAGTCGATTGTAGTTGCATTCGAGTCTGTCATGACGGAAAGCGTTCGTTTGATTAAAAGGAAGCCAAGTTGTTGTTTTTGAGACGTAAGAAACATCCCGAAGGGAAAACAAGTGAAGATAGATAAAAACTTTATAGAATATCTCAATCCACTTACTGTTTCTTCTACTGAATCTAAGGCATGCCAGTTGCCACTTACCAAGGGCCGAAATGAACGAGTACAAATGGGCACGACATACCTAGTTCGTCTAGAAAATGTATTGGCGTGCTGATTTCACATCGGGAGACACGCACGCCATTGCTTGCATTTTCCATTACGGCAGTATTGGCATTCGAATTGAACGCGTTGTCACGATAGTTTGCCACATCGACAGTGGTTCAGTTGAGGCTCGTGGCCACCCATACCTCCGTGATACATTAATAAGTCGGAGTTCAGACAATTGTGGATAGGAAATATGGTACTTACAACCCAGTCCAGCACACCCTGATGACCTGTAATCTACCAGATTAGTAAAGTCATGCTAGATGTACTTGAAGGAACCCATGTCGTATATTTGGGATAAGGGATCGAGAGAAAGCAAAGTGAAGCAAGCAATACTGTACTTTCGAGTACGAACCAGACACAACGCCGAGATGACCGCAGGCGCTCGCCCCTGATCACCTCACAGAGCCTTTGTTTGATGTCGGGCTCGACAGACCACAGAAGTGCCGGTTGGCAGTGCAAACGCCAGACTTCTGAGCAGAGTCGTCAACTTGTGGCCAATAAGTCCTGATTGCGTGATAGTTGCTGGCCATAGTCTATCGATAACGAGACTACCTGATCGGCCACCAAAGTACTGCAGATCCAGAGAAGACGGGATACATCGAGCCATCAAAATATGCCAAGTGGTGACAAAGACCTTCTAGCCAGAGGTCTAGAGCTTCTCCTTATGTCCGATGCGGCGTCTCAGGACACAGTTACTCAGCTGGCGAGAATGTCACGACATTGGAAGCCTGGTGTCGCAGGGGAGCAATATATCGGCCTTGCGGAGCCCGCATTATCCACATTTGCCATCCGTTCGTGCTCCGATGGTCCCGGGTGAGGAATTTTGGAAACAAGCCACCCACGATTGCGGAGTCCGTTGCCATGGATAAGGAAATATTATGGGCAATTGGTATATTGGGTCATCGTTCATCGGCTTGTTCCGCTCATCGGCCATGGATAGAATACTGAGTAAACATGCGAGTCTTGACTCTTGACACGACAGCACGCAAGCATTCGATCACGCAATCGCAGCATGAATCTCGTCTCCAGGTCCGAGGCCAACATAGCTTACTAAAATAGACTATAGAAGGACCATAGAATGGCATGATTGGGCGGGTTGCTCAACACTAGTGATGGTGGCTGTCTCCAGAACCGGACAGGCCTTCACTTATGTTTCCCCATACGAGTCCAACTGCCGGCAGGTTCTCCATAGAAGTGAGGGTCGATGTTCTATGAAAGGGTTCACTTGGCTGCCGATACGGAGGAGATGCTAGCAATACAATACTCCGTGCTGCTTGTTCGCCTGTGTTCCAAGTGAACAGCACTCCGCGACAGTATGATCAATATCTCGCTTACAACGGGAAACGGCAGTCGGAAGTCCACATATAGGCCATGAGGCTCACTGGGCAGCCGGCCGAGTCCCATATTGAGACGAGCCAACGTGCGCAACCGTGGGCAGCATTGTTTTGTCATACGTTACTCAATAGGAAGTTGGAAGCCCAGGCTTGGGCAATCACGAGTGAAATTTGGGAAATCTCATCAGATCCGGGACTCGTGAGTGGAGGCGGCGGCGGGACAGGCCAGTCAGGCCTGGCTCGGCGCTGGCCCCAGCGCTGCAAGACGAAATCGCAAGCTCAATCACGCAATCGCCGTGGCCCTGGAGCAAAATTGCAGCGTGCTCGGCCAGCCGCTGCGGCTGAGAATGTTTAGCCGCGCGATACCCGCCCTGATCTGACGGCTATCGGTGGGTCCCGCGATCTTGCGTATGCTCTTTTCTGACTTACGATGTAATCCCATTCAGGTACGCGATGCACCTGGAGACGAGAGCTGCGCAATTGTCGAACAAGACTCGCGATGCGATGCGAAGAAATGATGACGTTCTATGAAATAGTGGGATCATAAGTCGGGGCCACTATGGCATCTGGCTACGTTAAGGTACCTGTAGGAATGCGGAGTGGGCGCTGTGCTGTCAAGTCTAGAAGCGTAAAACAAATATAAGGGTCCTTTTAGTGTAGAAGCGTGGAGGCATTGCGCTGAGAGAAGTGTCAAGTCAGCAGTGGACGCAGTGTACGATGTACGGCGGGTTGCAAGCGGTGAGCGCCATTGAAAACCACAACGGTGGTGCCCTCTCGAGCCCCATAGTATCGTCGCCCAAAATGGTCACAATCTGGGGTACAGCAGAAAGGACCAGGGCGAGGCACACTCCTGTCACTGTCACCTTTCAGGCCTGCTCAGGTCTTCAGGGCAAGGCTCTCGAATGCCCTTCTTTACCGGCAGACCGGTAGGCGAAGGGCTGACCGACATCCGCCGCCAACGACAATGGCCGACGCTAGGGCACCTTATTGGCTGTGACGAGCTCCAGCTGAGGGATAACGCAATCGGCGCCGTCTCTTGGGAATTTGGCAGGGGGGTTCCCGCCGGCCGCAGAATGGAACTGAAGGGCCCCCCATGGATGGCATGACTGATGGGATGCCGCTTTCGCCATCAGACGACGAGTTTTGCTGCTACGTCGATGGTGCAAGAAAAGAGGAAACGAACGAACGAGAGACACAAATTCCAACATTTCGTCCGCAATCCCAAAGCAGAAGCTGATAGAAATATCACCCATCTGTTCTGGAGTCTGTTCTGGCTCGTTGGTCACTCAAGTGCCATTATATTATTGATATATCGGGTAACTTGCTCAACCAAGGCCTCTACTACTTCTTTAGATTCCTCTCTCTTATCTGACTGTGTGACTGCTCCAGTCTGCCGTCATTCCTTAGGCCCATCACCAAACCATCTCCGCCCGCCTTTATTAGCCAACAAACCTGCACTTATTACCTACCTACGGCAAACCTTGAAAAGGTCGCTTGCAGTCCAGTCACTCAGTCAGTCGCAGAAGACAACACAGCCAGCGCATCAAAAAGGCAATCAACCCTGTTGGACCACTTCGCTTGGCGGTTTGCTTGCTTCTGCTTAAACTGTCGGTCAGCCTGCAGGGTCAAACAAGTCTTGCGACATTTGACCTCCAAATTGAGAAAGACACCAATTTGGCCGTCTCTCGCCCTCTCTCCGGTCCGCACAAACGACAAAGAAGGCACCAACCCCAAACCACCCCGGAGACTCTCAGACGTTTGGCGCATCTCCCGGATTTCTTTCCAACGCATTGCGCAACCAGCCCTGCTATATTGCGTTTTCCAGTTCAGCGTTTCGGCGGTCAAAAAGCATCTTGCTTGTTCTTCTTCATACCTGCCGATCCTTCCAAACATACCTTGGGGCCGCTTTTCGCTTTGTTGGCGCTCCTGCGGTACATCCATCGACCATATCCTTGCCTGCAGGTGACAAGTACCTCGAGGCACTCGATACTCCTGCCCGAACTCACAATAAAACCAATCCCAATCATCCATCGAGCACGCCATAGCAGCTTGTCTGACCTCAACTCGGCTGCTCTGCTGTTCCTCCTCTCCACGCAGCGCTCCCTGGCCAGTGCCATGACCGCAGCGCCCGTACCACACATCTAATAGTGTCTCTGTCCACTGTCCGCTGTACCAGGCTGTGGCTTGAGTCTATCATTTCGCCATTTCTCACCTCTCCTACGACATGGCCTATCTCACCAACTCACCCGGCCACCGGCCCCTAACCACCCAGGAAGAAGACGGTCCTGCACTGAGGCAGAGTGCGCCATTCATCGCTCTCAAGAACCACCGCCGCAACTCCTCCCTCACGCTCGCACACCACAACCTGCCCTCGCCAAGCTCAACCGCATCCTTTCCCCTAAACGACACCGACGACAGCAGCCCGCCCACGAGGGATAACTGCGACAGAAGACGACCTGATGAGGACGACTGCTCGCGCCTGCCCAACATGTCACAACATCTTGTCGGACAGGCAGTCACACCTTTTTTGAGGGAGCATATTCCGGGACTCTACGCTCCCATCGGCAAGCCCAACTTCCCGGCCAACGTCGACTTTTCTGCAAGCTCCGCCGATCCCAACAGCAAGTTCTGCTACCGCCACCGACCCGACTCGAAATGCCGCCGCGCTGCCGACGAGTCCAAGATGGGCGCCATCCAAAGCCAGCTCGAGAGGTTACCACAGGCCGACCAGCAAGCCATCACCCACGTCTGGTCCCTCTTCTCCGCCGCTCCCGCGAAGCACCGAGAGCTCATGCTGCAGGGCGTGATCACCCAGTGCTGCTTTCCTCAGCTCTCCATGGTGTCGCGCGAACTCTCGGAATCGCTCAAGATCGACTTTCTCTCCGCCCTACCTACCGAGATCTCACTCAAGATCCTTCGCTTCCTCGACTGCGTCTCGCTGTGCAAGGCCTCCCAGGTCAGCCACCGCTGGAGGGGTCTAGCAGATGACGACCTGGTTTGGCAGCACCTGTGCATGCAACATATTGAACGCAAGTGCACTGCCTGTGGCTGGGCACTGCCTAGACTGGAGACAAAGAGACTGAAGGACTGGAAGAAGCAACACCAGCTGGCTGTTGCGCGCATTCGACAGACAGAAGTCGTCGAACTTCCCGAAACTGACTCCAGCGACGCAGGTGCGTTGACTTTGGCATCGAAGAAACGCGGCAACTCCACTCTTGAGAGCACCGAGGTCTCCAGCTCCAAGCGACAGTGCAGCGAGCCCGCTCAGAGGAGCTCTGTGGAGCGCCAATGCCGACCCTGGAAGGATGTGTACAGGGATCGTTTCAGGATAGGCGTCAACTGGAGGTTCGGCCGATGCTCTATCAAGACCTTCCGTGGCCAGCACACCAACGGCATCACTTGTCTGCAGTTTGACGATAACATCCTTGCTACCGGCTCGTATGACTCGACGATCAAATTGTGGCAGATGGACACTGGTGAAGTCATCAACACTTTGAGAGGCCACACCATGGGCATTCGAGCCCTTCAGTTCGACGACCGAGTGTTAGTCAGTGGTAGCTTGGATGGCACAGTCAAGATCTGGAACCGACGATCCGGAGTATGCATCAACACTCTCCGACACAATGGCGGTGTCATCACCGTACACATGGACGGAGACTTGCTGGCCTCTGGATCGATGGACCGCACCATCAAGGTCTTCAACTTCAAGACCCAGCAGATCGTCTGTCTTCGTGGCCACACGGACTGGGTCAACCAGGTCAAGATTGATGTTGCAAGCCGCACGCTCCTGTCTGCTTCGGATGACTGTACTGTCCGCCTGTGGTGTCTTGATACTCAGCGCTGCCTCAAGGTTTATGACGGCCACATTGGCCAAGTCCAACAAGTGATGGCGCTGCCCGACGATTACGAGTTTGAGGAGGAGGACAGTCGTGAAGCCGACAATGCTTCTGTGGCTAGCAACCGCAGTAACTCGCCAGGCTTCAACTCTTCTGGTCCCGCACTGTCACCCCCAGCCGACGACGAGAGATCCGCGTATGGTCCCGAGTTTGTCGACAACCGCGATCGCGCCCTTCCCCCGCGATACATGCTCACAGCTTCCTTGGATGCGACATTGAGACTCTGGGATACGGCTTCTGGTCGCTGCCTGCGCACCTTCTTCGGCCACGTCGAAGGAATCTGGGGTCTGGTTGGAGACTCGCTCCGATACGTGACTGGCGCTAACGATGCCACGGTCAAGGTGTGGGATCCTCGTACTGGAAAGTGTGAGCGCACATTTACAGGACATGAAGGCCCCGTCACCTGCGTCGGCCTGAGCGATTGCCGAATGGCAAGTGGTGGAGAAGATGGAGAAGTGCGTCTCTACCGGTTCGATTGCGATCCGTCCGAGGCTGCTGCATGCGGAACGCCGGCATAACTATGAGGTTTTCGGCTTTGATTTATCGGCGCAAGATTTTTTGAGATTATAAAGCATGGCGCAAGAGATACCACTTTATTTAGACAGGTCGTTCAAGTTCTTGTCACCAGGAAGCGCTTCCCTGGGACCGACTTGAGAATTTCGGCTGCTGTATCATTGGATGGGAGGGGTTCATCTTTGCGGGGACCGCTTCAAGGCGTTATCTGGGAAACAAACATACAAGGGAGTTTGATGGACGGGATTGATTGATCTTCGCAATACCTACATAGCATTGGGTTGGCCGGTAAAAAGACTGGAAGAGAAAAAAACAACCAAAATTTCAATTGATTGATGATACTCCTCACTTATCTCTTCTGATTGTCGTTGAATTTACCTCATACGTGCCATATGCAACTGCCAAACTGGTCAAAGGCTGGGAAGACCGATGCACCGAGCCCACGTGATTCGCGGGCACGACCCCGGTTGATCTTCTCTTTTTGGTGTTTTTGCTGCATCTCGCTGGCCCCCGGAAATATTGCCCATTTTCGAAGCGATTCCGGATCCCGGTTCCGCCTGCGATAGGCACGGAAGGAAGTTGAAGGAGTTGGCCCGAGGGAATGGAACACCTGGGACGTTAATGGTGGTAAATCGAAGTGAACAGATTCAAGTCAATTGCAAGTCCAGCATACAGCAATCTATGAATGGTGATACGACGCGTAGATGTAATCAAAATTGCCGGGAATCATGGTGTTGTAGCCGAGCGTTTGTTCTGCGAGTGGTGCTGATAAGGGTCAATTAAGCTGTAGACAAGTCGAAACGAAGAGAAAACCATCTCAACTTGTCAAGTGCCATTAAAATACTTGGGCTCGATATAATCCGGGCTATTAATCATTGCGTGCGTCACAGCATCCGTGATCACTGATCATGCAAAGGGCGCGAGGTGACTGGGCGACCCAGGCCACTTATCAAGTATGGAGTTGGCCACGATTTGTGAGGACGTACGGACAAAACAACCCACATCCAAGCGATTGACCGTCTACTCACACGATATACTTCTAGGAAAGTCACCGCGAAGGATTTCAAGACCCGTTTAATTGTTCCATCATGGGCAAGTGACTCCCAACCTATAACGTTGACTTCCGGCATCGCTACATTAGTGCCGAGACGGAGTCACACTATATCAAGAATAAAGTTGGCCAACATCATCGAGTGGGACGTTTGTGATAACCACTGCAATACCATCATACAACCTACCGTCGCTCCGTCTCTCCTAAAGATATTCGTTACCAGAAGGATTTAGAAACAATAAGCAACATGTCGGTCACCATCCGCCCCGTCACCAAGGAAGACGAGCCGCAGTGGCGCGAGCACTGGGAGTCGTACAACCAATTCTACAAGCGGACCATCCCGGAGGAAGTCACGGCGACGACGTTTGCGCGGTTCCTCGACGCGTCGGTGCCGATGCACTGCGCGGTCGCCGTCTCTTCCTCCTCCTCCTCCACCCCCGAGGACAAAAAGATCGCCGGCTTCGCCACCTGGTTCCCGCACCTGTCGACGTCGAGCGTCGCGCCCAAGGTGTACCTCAACGACCTGTTCGTGGACCCGTCGGCGCGGTGCGGCGGCGTCGGCGGCCGGCTGATTGACTACGTGGTCGACCACGCGAGGGATGTGTTGGGCGCTGATTCCGTGTATTGGCTCACGCAGCACTTTAACCACGCGGCGCAGCTGCTGTACGTCAAGAAGGCGACCAAGAGCGACTTTGTGCACTATACCAAGAAGCTGTGATGTTTTGGAAGGAAGGGGAGAAGGGGGCTGGACTGGGGGGTTTGTTTTCGTATCGCCCGCCCGTGCGGTCAGTGAGATGGAGAAGATTCGGATGTCTGGCTCTGTAGATATATGAGTCACCTTTTACCTGGCTGGAACCACGAGTACATGTTCTGATTTCATCCATTCTGGTTGCCGTTGTGTTCGGACCATGACTTCCTCGGCCGGGTTGAGTACGCATCCTATAGATGAACCCATTGATGAACAGAACATGCCTGGTCACTGAGGAGTCACGACTGTTATGATAGCGACCGGTGGATGCATTGTAAAGGGTCTCATCTCTACTTCATGATATATATCAAAGACCCAGGTATGACCTCATATCACATGCAAAGTATACACACGTAGAAAACCAGAGCGCGGTCCCTGGCGTCGGCCGACTCAAACAGAACAGCTGACTCAGAATCCCAAGTACATTACCTACCCACTACATACCCACGGAAACGGGTGATACAAATTCGAGCAAGTATTCAAGGGAAAGGGGTTCGTTCCGCCCCGGCAATCCCTCATGACAGTCGCATCTCCCATTGCCTGGGTATTCGATCAAGACTTGAAAAGGCACACCCGATAGTTTCCGGGCGCTTCTATCCGAAAAGACCCTGGGGGGCTGTTGTGGAAAATGCACGTGGAAGCTAGGTGGGGTTTGGAGGGGAAAGGAGGAATTCCGCAGTGCAACTTTGGGGCGGGCTTTGGAGAAGAGACGAATTGGACCAGGGGTCATCTTGGGGAAGGACTCGGCGCTAGTCTCCCCGCAAAATCACAAGCTCGGCTGCTGGTCGGTTATTTTTGTTTCCCTGCCTCTCTGCTCTGCGAAAAAAAAGCTGGGGGAAGAACGAAAGAGGGCGGAATTGAATTCAGGTCATTCCCCCCATCCCCATCAGCCCCACGACGTCACGTCTTTCTCTTCCCTAGCACGGGCCCGGCTTTCCTCGTTTCACAGGCCGAGGATGTAAGAAAACGGACAAGCTTGCCGACCGACGATGAAAAAATGACAATTGACGAGACAACGACAGCAGATTCACGACTTGGCTGCTGACGGCTGAACCTAAAGCCAGGACAACACCAAAGTGATAGTAAGGTGAAATTGGAAGACGCAGCATCTTCCAATTCCAAGCTATACCAAGGACTAGGCCAAGCCTTGTCTCTGCGCTCCCACGTGTAATAGAGGCAGAGAGAGAGCTCCGGTGCGCCGAAGACTGCCGGTAGTGCGGTGCGCCTCCTTCGAAGTGAGAAAAGACCGAAACACAAGCACCAAGGTCATTCCCCCCAAAGTCGACCCACGCCAAAGCCGCGGGTGTCCTTTTCTACTATTATTCTGTTCTTGTTCTCGTCTACTAGATCCCGATCCCAAACTAAGTGACGCCTTGCTTGGTCTTGAGTCACCCCCAGCCCAGATGTGTACCTTTTTCTTACCGCCGGCCCGGGCATGGGCTATCATGTTCCTCCCTGCTTTGGGTATGACTTTATATACTCGGAATCTTTCTTAGTCGCCTAGTCATGCTCCCGTGAGAAAACGGTTCTATAGTTTTTGGGTTTCCGTCTAAAGAATACATATTTCCCCCCGGTGCTGCCCACTACTTGGTCCCTGTGGTTTCTTTACTTTGTCGCTCTTCATCCCACCTCCCTCTCCCGAACACGACATCTACCCCCTCGGCTCTTTCCCGCTGATATCTGTTCGTGATCCGGAAAGGGCATTGCCGTTCTGTTGTTGACTCACAGTAACAAGAAAGAGACGCAATTCTTTTTTTATACTTTAATTTCCAACTATATACCCATATCGTTCTTCTTAGACCGACCGGTTTTCCTTATTCGGGTCCCATATCGTTTTCGTCCAAATTCGGCTATACCATACATTTTCGAACCGAGATTCCGAATCGCTTAACCACCGCGGCATCGTGACCTCCGCATAGCGAAGCGTATAACTATACGCGTGTGCAACCGTCTTTTGGGGGGCAATTGCAACATTATACAGGAATAGGGTTACGAGACAGCAAATCACATCATGGCGACCAAGGTGAATGAGAATGGCAAGAAGCCCACGTCGGCAGCGACCAACCTCATTGGTACGTCCTTAGGAAACCCCTACATTCAGACCCCTCCCTTCTGAAGATCGCAGAACGAGAAGAAAGCTGACTTTTGAGGTACTGGTTTAGCCGGTGGAGGAGCAGGTATGATGGAGGCGCTCGCGTGCCACCCCCTCGACACGATAAAAGTCAGAATGCAGCTATCCCGCCGGGCGCGGCAGCCGGGCGCCCCCAAGCGAGGCTTTCTCAAGACGGGCGCCGAGATCATCAAGCGCGAGACGCCGCTGGGCCTGTACAAGGGGTTGGGCGCCGTGGTGACGGGCATCGTGCCCAAGATGGCCATTCGGTTCACATCGTTTGAGGCCTACAAGCAGATGCTGGCAGACAAGGACGGCGTCGTCTCGGGCAAAGCCACCTTCCTGGCGGGTCTGGCTGCCGGTGTCACCGAGGCTGTCGCCGTCGTGACACCCATGGAGGTCGTCAAAATCCGGCTGCAGGCTCAGCACCACAGCATGGCTGACCCGCTCGACGTCCCCAAATACCGCAACGCCGCCCACGCCCTCTATACCGTTGTCAAGGAGGAGGGCGCCGGCGCCCTGTACCGCGGTGTCTCCCTGACTGCCCTGCGCCAGGGCAGCAATCAGGCCGTCAACTTTACCGCCTACACATACTTCAAGGAGGCACTTAGGAAATACCAGCCCGAGTTGGACGGTGGCAACCTGCCCGGCTGGCAGACCACAGTCATTGGCCTCGTCAGTGGTGCCATGGGACCTCTCAGCAACGCGCCCATCGACACGATCAAGACGAGACTGCAGAAGACGCCTGCAGAGCCCGGTGTCAGTGCTCTGCAGAGGATCACCGCCATTGCTGGAGAGATGTTCAAGTAAGTCTGCTTGCAAATGATAACAAAAAGAAGACCTGTGCAAATCCGCAACTTGAGGATAGATGATGCTGATCATGTTTGACCACAGGCAAGAAGGCTTCCACGCATTCTACAAGGGTATCACACCCAGAATCATGCGTGTTGCCCCCGGCCAGGCCGTGACATTCACCGTATACGAATACCTCAAGACCAAGCTGGAAAGTAGCAAGCCGATGAAACTGTCCGGTAATAAGTTCGAAGAGTAGGAGCCTCGTGTCTTGCGGAAGCGGGTCGACATTCTGTAAATATCCCTTTTATACCATGAATGACCGAGGGATGGCGCATAACCTTTTTGGCCGAGATGGCCTGGGTCCGGATTCGAAGATTTTTGGAGACTTTGTTTGAAAGCATCAGCACTGCGCTCGGGTATCTACCATGCGGCTTCTCTGTCATTGTCTGCACCAGGCAGAGCTTTTTATTGATTCTTTTTATTTGTCCTTTCATCGTGTGACGTCTAATTGCTGGTATCTGTGATCGATCATCGGCCAGGCCTCTTGGGGCGTCTGAAAGCCGTCTTGACCTCGGCCTGCGGGTGCAAGTCGTCTAGGACGCTCTTCTCTGTGATCTCGCTCGGCTCTTCCACCTCGAACTTCTTCTCCACCTTGAGCCCGCATTCGTTCTCGGCGGCCGTGATGACGGCGCGCTTCATGAGCGGGTACATCATGCGGAATTTGATGCTCTTGCCAGCGGCGGCCGGGCACGTGTAGAAGAACAGGACGGGGCTCTGCTCCTCGCCGGCGTGGGTGTGCGTATACCGCCAAAAGGTGAAGCGGGGCTCCTTGTCGTCGATGCTGGAGGCGAGCTCGTCGACGGACGAGGGGCTGGAGCCGCCGCCGGGCAGCAGCTCGACGACCTCGGTGGCGGGGTTGATCTTGAGGGTGACGATGCCGGGGCCCTCGCCGCGGGCCATCTCGCTGAGGGCGGCGACGGCGCCGGCGTCGACGGGCATGTTCATGGTCTTGCTCAGGTGGATCTCGCGGACGCCGGTGCCGCGGCCCTCCTCGGCCTCGGCGCGCTTGACCTCGCCCAGCGTGCGCTCCTCCTCGGTCAGCGGCGCCGCGAGCTCCGTGTGCTTGTCGTGGCGGCGGAAGCCGTCGGGGGTCAGCTCGTCGGCCGCCGTGGCGAACATGGTCTCGGCAAAGTGCTCGGAGCCCAGCTCGCGCACCAGCGTCAGCCGCGTCGACGCGAACAGCATCTTCTGCCGCACCTTGGCGCTGTCGGGCACGTAGCTGACGGCCACGAGGCCCGGCGGGCTCGGGGTGCGGCGCAGCAGCGCGTACAGCGCCTCGTCGGGCTTCAGGTGCGGCGTCAGCGCGGCCACATTGTCGAAGAAGTCGGCGCCCTTGGAGGGCAGCGTGGTCACAGGCACGAGCTGCTCGCCCTGGATCGTCACCAGGAGGCCGAAGATGGACGTGTCGGAGAGCAGGTTGTTGAACTGGTTCGTGAGCTCCTGCGAGGCTGTGATGGAACGATTGGTATGTCAGCGGGATATTCCTATGATCAAATGTCGCTTGAAGAAGGAATGGACTGTGGGAGGAGGTTGGGCGTGGTAATAATACCTGCTATTCCGGACTGCATTTTGGCGGTGTTCTGACCGCTCGGCTTTGGCAAGTCCTCTGCCCTCGTTCTTTTACAGTCTTGTCGAGATGCTTCCGACCTTGTCAGAGATGTTGGCTCCGAGATATGAGTGTAGATAAATAAGACAGATGGATTATAATTCGGCTGCCTGGTTCGTGTTGTGAGATTGATTTACAAAGATGGAAGAATGTCTTAAGGGGAAGCCTGGACTGTAAGGTGATGGCAATGCCTTAGCATGGATCGTAGCGTTGACCCCGCCATTCACTTCAATGGGGCGCGGTGAGCTGGTCGTCAACCTGCCCCTCTATTTGTACATTACTCGCCCCATGTTTTGATACTGCTTGACTCTTGACCGAATGCAGTCAATATTGATTATAACGTGTGTGATGGTGTTAAAAGGCAAACTGAAGACCATTTGTCTTCTGGCTAATTAAGCAGTAGATATTGTTCAATCATCAAATTTTTTTTTTTTTTTTTCCTCCCGAGGCAATCTTTCCAGCGTACCTGTCATCAGAGCATATCAGTATAGCGTACTCTGTACAACACTGTTATTATTCTCAGAACAGGCTTGAGCGTCTGCCTACCTAGGTATTGCATCATCAAACTACAACCAGGAAGAATAAACTGGATTATACGATTGCCTGAAATGATTACTTTCACAAAGAAATATTCTTATACAAGCTAAGTAGAAAAGTGCTATATACCACGACAAGAGCTCGAAACCCGGACGTATGTCCCCGATTATACACAAGTCCAGCTCTCCGCCAGATCGACATCTCCATCGCCGGAATACTGCAGCTGGAGCGGGAAGCGGCACAGGTTGCGCGTGATGCCGTTGCCGCTCGCGGGCAGCGTGTCGGGGGCGGTGCCGTTCTCGACCCAGGCGACCAGCACGTCAAAGGGGTCGGTCGGGGTGGCGCCGTAGCCGCCGCCGCAGTGCTCGACGCCGGGCGCCATGTAGAGGCGGTAGAACTCGTCGACGGCGTCGGGCCCGCCCAGCACGTCCTGCACGCTGACGCGGTACTGCACCGTGCCGTTGCCCCCGATCAGCGAGTCGGCGAAGCCATGCCACGAGAGCAGCTTGCCGCCGGCCGCGTGGAACGGCGCCAGGTCCGGGTTCCGCGTGCCGATGAGGTCCTTGTACTCGGCCACGGACAGGTTGAAGATCTGCGGGTACGTCTCGTACGTGATGCTCGACAGGTTGAAGTCGGGCTCGTGCAGGACAAAGTCCTTGATCCAGGCCGAGATGAGGTTCACGGGCGTCGTGCCGGCGATGGTGGCCAGGGAGCTGCCCAGAGGTAGACCCGAGAACAGCTTGTTGCCCTCCGTGTCGACGGGCCCGTGAGCGATGCTGTTGAATATCTTGGCCTGCCTTTCCGTGACCGTCGTCGCGTTGCCGCTGCAGTTGACGGCCTGCCCGACCTGGGAATACGCGTCGAAGCCGCACGTGTTGGGGTTCACGATGAGCCCGTCCTCGGCGCCGTCGTCTGCGTCGCACAGCGCAATGGCCGCGTCGGTCAGCGCGGTGAAGACGCACTGCGGGACGAACTCGCCCTCGTTGGTCTGCACCACGAACGGCCACAGTTCGGCCGGCTGGAAGGTGTCGTAGTTGATGGCCGGGGACGCGGCGTAGACGCCCTGGTAGTCGCTCGGGTACCGCTGCACCTCCATGTGCCCCTGACGGCCGCCGGTCGAGCACCCGTTCCAGTACGAGTAGTCGGGGGCCCGGCCGTAGAACTGCTCGGCCAGCGCCTTGCCGACGACCGTCATCTCGTGGACCGACAGGTACGCAAAGTTGGTCACCAGCTGTGTATTGTTGGCCCACGCCGACCCGTCGGCCGAGTTGGGCAGCCCGGCGTTGGTCGTGCCGGCTGCGTATCCGCTGGCCACGGGCGCGACGAGGGCGCTCGAGCTGCCGCCTGCCACGGCGCCGCCGCCGCCCGTGCCCTGGTAACGGCCGTTCCAGGACACCGGCAGCCAGGTCAGGATAAGCACATTATCGGACGCATTGCCGTGTGTCAGGTAGACGCTGACGGCACAGTAGCCACCGGCGTCTGTCGCGTTGACCGAAGTGGCGTTGATCGAGGTGGTGACGGCGCCCTCGACCACGGGTGCGGTCAAGGACTCACATGCCACGGCGGGCGTGGTGTACGTACCACGAACCCCTGTGGCAATCGCCGCTGTGGAAAGAACGAGAGAGAGGGCTGACTTCATGTTTGCGACTCAGGGGACCTCTGTTGTCCAGAATTCCTCATATTCGTGAACAGAACCGCGCGGATAGATATACTTTTCGCCATGGTTGAAGCTGAAGATGACAGCACCGCACAGAAGAGCAAGCCGACAAGACTTGCCGCGAAGAAAAATAACCACGGCAATGTGACGTGTACCCATGGACTGCAGACTGTAGGTGCGACCCTCGACTATATGTCGGAATTGGGGGAAAGATCGCCAAGAGAAGAAAGGCTACAGGGTTTCCCCGGACCTCTGTCGTGTCGGGTATAGGTAGGCCCAGTAGAAAAACAAGTTGCCAAGGGGCCTGCGTCTTCTCCGCGCGGGGGAGTATGGGGAGTTGACCCCTGCAGCAGTCAATGTACAGTATCCGTGACCATTTCCCAAAGGGGCATGTAAATGCCTCTTCATCTCGGATCAATCATGCCGTTAGCTTGGGCAAGTCATCATGAATGCTACGCGAACTGGATTTCCGTCCACTGGATCGTGTCTCTGGTCGTTGCGACTGAAGCGAATAGCCTCGGCAGAAGCCGGTGAAATGATGAACCAGAGGGCGGCATGTCATGTCAAAGCTTGCGAATATGTTCAAGCTTGCGAAGTGTCACTTGCGTGTTCAAGTAGACCGGGTGAGAAATCACCCTGATGATAGACTGTAAGACTCCCAAGGCTCATTGATGACAATTTGGGATATGTATACATCCATCCCTGTTTAGAAGATAGCCAAGGCGTTTGGCGGCGATCCTACCAAGCCAGGCACATGCATGGGAACCGAAGTAAGAAGGAAACTATAACGCTTGACCTTTTTGCAATGGTCCGAGAGGGCCTTGAGGTCCCACAGCTCGCCTATACTCATTCCGAACATTGATAACAGCCACGGGTGCAGAACTAAGAATAGTTTAGTGAATAGGGTTGTCCCACAAGTTTCCCAGGACATTCAATACGGAAACGTACCGAGTTCATTCATGGCGGCCGGAGAGCCATCCTCGTTCACCGGCATGAGGGCCTCGAACGCACTGTTGTCGCTCGCCACGGCGGAAAAGTGCTTGTTCCAAAGCCACTTGACCGTCTCGAGGTTTCCGTGCACCCCCGCCATCTGGAAATTGGTCAACTTGGCCAGGTCGTCGGGCTGCGGGTCCTCAAAGACCTCGGTCTGGCCCGTCCGGACGATCAGGACGTCGCCGCGCCGAAACTCGACCCCCTGGTCCCTCGCGACGGCCTCCATCTCCGCGGCGGTGATGCGGTGCCCGTCCAGCGGGTGGAAGACGGCCTCGGCGCCCGTCTTGCCCTCGGCCTTGGCCTTGGCCTCGTGCCACGCCTTGACGTCGATCAGGACGCCGCGGGCCACGAGCCCGCCTCGCTTGTGCCAGTGGTCCAGCGTCGGCATCGCGTTGGCGCTCGTGGTCGACGCCGACAGGCCCTCGTGCGTCACCTTGATGCCGTTGTAGGCGAGTTCGGAATCCTGATGTTGCCAGTGGACCAGACTATCCCATTGACTGCTAGTCTAGACAGAAATCAGTCATCGATGGGACTTGAACGATCCTCCCGGAGGCATCTTACCTGGGTGTTAAAGTGCAACTCGTCGTCCCAGCCGCACGAATCGGCAGTGCCTGCCTCTCTCAGCGTCGTGATCTTGTGCGTCAACGGGAGACGACCCGGTGTCGGTATCTTGGAACTGTTGAGTGGCCAACTAGAAGAGACGTCAGAAGACTGCTAACAGTTTGCCGTGGCTGTTGGGTGCAAACAAACTTGAGAGACACCGACACCCCGTCTCTTGCTTCCTTGCAGGCCTCCGCTACCACATCCGGCGTGAGTAGATTCAGAGTTCCTAGCAGGTCCTTTTGCCCATCTTTATCAAAGATGCCCCAAGCACACCCCTGAGGCATGCCCTCCACCGGCGGTAGGTCATCGAAGTCTGGAACGTCATATAAACTCATCTTGACGATTTTTTTAGGGAGATATAATCATCACCAAATGATCAAAAGTCTTAGTTGGAAAGCACCTAGTAGGTAGATCTCCACAACTGGCCCGCAGTGAGTTCGAGAAAAGATCGTTTCTTGAGCTCATCCCAAGCAGTAGCCGGATCTTATGAGAATCCCGACCTCCCGCCTGCTGAGATGTGATTTGATGAATGTGGTCTTCTTCCCATGTTGGTCGTAGTTCGCACTGCGCGGTTTGCTCTGCTCTAATGCGGCACGGCGCTGCCCCATAGCGTTTCGGCAGATCATGGTTAGTGAGTCCCCGCTCTACACTATGTAGGTCTCCCATGTTCTTGAGCAAGGGATAAATAGAAAGCAACACATTCATTTGGTTAGTGCCTCGTAGGATTGAGGGGATCTGGGCTGGTCAAGGAACCAACGAATTGATGCCAACGAGCTCTTATTATTGATATGGGCAATGGCCTCCTTGGCAAGTTTCTTTGTTTCGGACGTTCGATATTACCCGTAGCCCGTGGATAGGTACGGATGCGAGGGATACTAGGACAGCTCGGGCGGATCCCGAGAAAATGGGTCCACAAACCCGAAGACGAACACGGCCGGAATTGTTGGCGTATTCGCGAACCAGAGCGCATCTTGGGCCAAACCTGCCAATGATCTGCGGTTGTAACCGCAGTATGCGGAGCTTGTCTGTCTAGAGTATAGTCCGGGTTGGTAGACTGCCGAACTGCCTATGCGCCGCGCGACGTCGTCCTACGAATAATATGGTGGTTCCAGAGCACATAGCGTTGAAGCGGACCTGGCGAGTCCCGGATGGCCTGTTATGCAAGATGCTGACGGGCAGTGGGGGTCGATGTTGGTGGTGGGTTCGTTCGACGTGAGGGTACGTCCGACTGGTACGTACCAGTGCAAGACGGTATACATATACAAGTCAGTTACCTATACCACGCCCGACTTTTGGCATTCTCAAACATGATCTTCTCCTCCTTCTCCAATACAATAGAAATTCGAATTGCCACCTTCACACCCCGAGATGACGGCAATAAACGTCCAAGATGCGCAGCTCGCGCAACAAAAGTTTGGAGAAGAGGCAGCAAAGCGCTTGAGAGCCGACGGGCTTTCGCAGTATCAAACGCTGCATCATAGCAGCGAAGATCGCCTCCGTCAGCTGGCCGACGACCCCTTTGCCGACCATGCTTCCCTTGATAAACTGCCTCCGGCCATCAAGTCCGAGGACCGAATCAAATTCCTCATCGTGGGAGCAGGAATGGGCGGTATCCTCAACGCCGTCTACTTGATCAAGGCTGGATTTTCAGCAGACCAGATTCGTATCGTTGAATCGGCTGGCGGAATTGGAGGGACCTGGTACTGGAATCGGTAGGTCAAGCTCAGGCAATCCGTCATGTCCCGGAATTCAATATTGATAACTATCTAAGATACCCTGGACTACACTGCGATGTTGAGTCATACGTCTATCTGCCATTACTCGAGGATACTGGATACATGCCTTCCAAAAAGTACGTTTCTGGCGCAGAGATCCGTTCCTACCTTGTGAGCCTGGCAAAGAAGTATGATCTTGAAGATAAGATCCTGTATCGCACCGATGTCAATGGATTACAATGGTCTGATGACGAACGGGCCTGGAGAGTCGACATGACTACCAGCCACGGCCCGGCTGGCCATGAGAAAAGCCCTCTGTGGTCGAATGCAGAGTTCATCTTCTTTGCGACTGGTCTATTCCCGATGCCCCAGGTGCCCAAGCTCCCAGGACTGAGCGGCTTCCAAGGGACCATGTTCCATACGGCTCGGTGGGACTATAACAAAAGCGGCGGCTCGAGCGAGGAGCCCTTCTCGGTCCTGGAGAAGCTCAAAGGCAAAAAGGTTGGCCTCATCGGAACAGGTGCCACGGCAATTCAGGTTGTCCCGGAAGTCGCAAAATATGCAGCCGAGCTACACATCTTTCAACGGACTCCGTCTGCCGTCAACGCCAGAGACCAGCGGCCTACAGACCCTGAAGAATGGCGAACCAAAATTGCTGCCAAGAAAGGTTGGCACACCTACAGAATGGAGAACTTTGCAGAGCATATAGCAAAAGGCGCTCCTGAAGGGGAGGAAAACTTGGTGGGTGATGTGTGGAGCCGACTGAAGGCATACCAAGCCACCGTTGGCGGCCACACTTTCGGGACCGTCACACCAGACAAGATTCCCGAGCATATCGGTAGCCTCATTGCCCTGGACGCGGAGCAAAACGCCAGCGTCCGTGCTAGAGTCGCCGAGGTAGTGAAGGACCCGGAGACGGCCAAGAAACTGACCCCATGGTATCCCACATGGTGCAAGCGACCAACATTCAGCGACGTGTACCTCGACACATTCAACCGGGAAAACGTGCACCTCATTGATACAGATGGTAAAGGTGTAGAGAGTATAACTGCCAGTGGCATTGTAGCCAACGGTCAGGAATACCCAGTGGATGTGCTGATCCTGAGCACTGGATACAGCTCGCCGGGCATAGGCAGCGGAGACCCATCGGCGCGCGCAGGCATCACGATTGTAGGACGCGACGGCCGCAGCCTCACCGAGAAGTGGGCATCTACTGGCGCGTCGACTTTGCACGGATGCGCCACGAACGGTTTCCCCAACTTCTTTTGGTACGGCCCGATACAGACCGGAACGACAGCCAACTTTGCACACAATCTGGACATCATGACCAAGCATATAAGTTCCATTGTGGACAAGGCACATGAGCGTGTGGGGGGTGTCGGGCAGGATCGGGTGGTGGTCGAAGTTACTGCAGAGGCCGAGGAAACTTGGAGCATGCGCATGACCCAAGGCGCGGCAGGTTTCGCAGCTGTGGGAATCTGCACGCCGAGTTACACAAACAACGAAGGCGAGGCCTTCAAAGTCCCACAGGATCCAGCCAGCATGTTGAAAAAGGCCCGAGGAAGCATATGGCCTACTGGTATCGTAGGTTTCACCCGTGAGTTGGAGGCTTGGAGAGCCGAAGGAAAGCTACAGGGACTGGAAGTGAGCGTGCCATGAGTGTAGTGTAGTATTTTGTTTTTTTAATAGAACATTCCCCCAGTCAGCTGAATAGTTGGAAGATGGTAACTCAACGTCTATGCATCCCAACTTGGGTTTTTTCACCTTCGGTTGGCATGAGGCTGAAATCCCGAAATAATACAAATGGCTTGCCGTAGCATGATTACCCTCGCCTGAAGTGTTTGACATCTTCGCCCTGACTCGAGCTAGCCAGCATCTCCTCGAAACGACGCTCTTGTGTCTCTGGTCGCTTTGCAGTCATGACCCAGTGAAAGACCTGCCGCCTGTAGGCTGGCGTCCGTTGTGCCAAATAAAAGTTTGCGGGACCAGCAGCCATCAGGCGCCGAATAAAATTGTCGCCGAGAGGAATTTCGCGCTCAAAGCTCATCTGCGCCGTATTGGCCTCTGTGCGCTTTGCAAACGCGGCCCTCCCGGGCTCGTGGACGCGACCGGCGGCCATCAATAATGCCATCTTGTCGACATTGACGCGGCTCCAGTGACTCCGGTTCTGTGCCCTCGGTGTAAATCGCTGTACCGTCCGATCGTCGTCGACTCTGCGTTTGACGCCGTCGATCCAGCCCCAGCAGAGGGCCTCGTCGACTGCGTTTGACCACGTCAGCGTTCCGCGGCCTGTGTGTTTCTTGAAGAAGCCGACAAAGAGCTCCGTCCTCGCGCTGTAGTTGTAAGCAAGCCATTCGCCAAAGGCTGCTGGAGAGTCGAAGTAGATTGGCTTCTCCCAGCTCCCTCCGACCGAGCCCAGGTCTTGTGGATCTTGGCTGGGGGGCAACATCATGTTCTTTTTCGGGCGGCCAGGTCGTGGCGCGACAGCTGCCGTGTCTGCTATGATGGCACGTCGTATTTGGGCTGGACTAAAGCCAGTTCGAGATCGGATCTCCTCCTTTGACTTGCCGCCCTCGAAGAACATGGTGCGCACATATTGGCGCTCATGTTCTCTCAGGTGCTTGGTAGATACGCCCGGCGGGCGACCCCCGATTCGAGGCATTGTGTTGAGTATCGTGGAGTGTGGTGAACGGTATTGGTTTTGGACTCTGGCGTTTCAACTGTCAGGGGTGCTAAAATATTCTCGTATCGGTTCGGGCCCAGCCACCAGGTCTGCTAATCGGGTCCACCCACTCTCCTGCGAGCTCACAGAAGGGCGCCCGTAAGCTCGCTTGTAAGTTGTGGGGTTGTTAGAGGCGGTAGTGCACCTACGGCTAGGTGTAGGTCAGCATACGATGCCCCGCGCCATTGCTGTTGATACAGTGGAGGTGGGTTGGTTCAAACTCTGTGTTTGAATGCCTTGGACGACCTACCTTGACTGATTCGATTAGTCTAGGCGAATAGGAGAACCAGATCCAAAGACTGGCTACACCATTATCGCTGCTCACATTCGCTTGAGCACCCGTATATGGATGTGGTGATGCGGTTTCGTTGGTGCAGGTGGTAATGTAGCTGGTCAACTGTTTGCTCTTCTGTGCCTGCCCCCGAAACCTTCTTAGTGGCACCCGATGGCAATGACGTGAGTAACAAAGCCAGAAGGAACAACCCCAAGACCCCTCATTGGTCATGCCTGCCGAGCTTTGTCCAGGCGGGACACCATTTTTGGATTTTCACCTTGAGATGAGTATGAGAATATACTCGATACCTACCTACACTATTAAGCTTCTTCTGAGCGAGCGCTTCGGTTGCGCTGCGCTGCGACTATGCAGATCTAAAGTCCAAACATGTACCTGCACGTGGATTTCTTCGGTAGGTATATACCGTACGTCTTACAGAATGTGCAAGTACGTGGTATTTTCAGCTTCAATCACAAACATTGAACATTTCTTATATGTAAACGATCCACATCCTGCTCCGAAATGGCGTCTTACCAACAAGATATATCACGGCCTCGTTTGTCATATTAGTATCCTACAACGTATAGTCGGCAAAGACGTTTTACATTCTCCACCTGGTTTCTCTCGATATTGCCCTCTTTCGGCATGCCCAGTCCGAATCCACCATCGGGCAATCTGATATCTCGCATATACTTGCCAGGAAGGCCAATAGCTTTCCACCGATGATCGGCTTAGCTGCAGGCAGTGGGGTCAGCCGGTCCCAAACCCCACACGATGTTGGGAGTAATACCTGTGATACCAAGCAGCTATCACGTATCGCGTACCCGGATCCCGCAGTCCGAAGTCCAGAGTATTACCTTATCTATCGGGCCTTGGTTATCTCCAAGATTCCTGCTCGATTTCTCCTGTGGCAGCTCAATGTGAGACTGTTTTCTACTTCATCATCTTCGTCTGATCTTTAATGGTAGCGATATTCACTCGCTCTTGCCAGTAGAAAACTTACACAACTCACGATTCTCTGGGATCGAGGGCAGATAACTGTGTTTGATCACTTTCGCCATGGCAGCCGCAAGACATCCGTTGACCTCGCTATCCGAAGAGGAAATTAACCTCACAGCGAAGATCGTCCGCGGCTCTTACGATGCCGGCACAAAGCTTCTATTCAAGGGTATCACCTTGCATGAACCGTCCAGAAAGGAGATGCAGCAGTACCGAAGTGATGGAGGCCACTACCTACCTCCTCGCAAAGCTTGGGTCAACTTTTACCTGACTGGAACGGCTTCCTTCTTTGAGGTCATTGTTGACTTGAGCGCTGGCAAGGTTGAGAGCAGCGTAGAAGTCCCGTCGCATTTCCACGGGCCGGTCGACGAGTCTGAGATCATCACTGTCGAGAAAATTGCTCTTGAGGATCCCCGAACCAAGGCTGAGATCGAAAAGCTCCTGTTGCCCGAAGGGACCGTGGTCGTTTGCGATCCGTGGATCTGGTGAGTATATCCTAATGGCTAATTACCCTGCTCGACTTTCATCCAAGTATTGACCATAAATAGGGGCGCCGACGGTGTGGCAGATGATGCTCGTCAGTATCAGTGCTACATGTACATGCGTGATCCCAGCAATCCAAAGGAGGTAGACAGCAACCACTATGCATTTCCACTCAGTTTCTCACCAGTAAGCTATTTCATAGCCAGCCTGTCAGCTTGAAATTCCCGCCATCGCAGGATTTGATCAAAGACATGGTCAAGTATCCAGTCTGTGTGGTGATATGAGCTGCTATGGCTTTACATGTACTAAAATAAAATTCACAGGTTGTTGACGCTACTACTATGGAAGTCACTAGAATGGATTATCTGCCAACGGGCGCAGGATTCGAGACAAAGTCGACGGGCCCCTGGCGGCCAACCACTGCCAACGAGTATATTCCGGAACTCAATGAGCAGAGAGACGGTTTGAAGCCACTCAGGGTCGTCCAGCCGGAAGGTGCATCTTTCAAGCTCGAGGGAGACGTCATCAAATGGCAAAAGTGGGAGATGCGCACCAGCTTCAACTTTCGCGAGGGCATGGTCCTGCACGAAGTTACGTACGACGGCCGGCCACTCTTCTACCGCGTATCGCTCAGCGACATGACGGTACCATACGCCGACCCCCGTGCTCCCTTCCACAAAAAACAGGCCTTTGATCTGGGTGATGCTGGTGCCGGGCTCATGGCCAATGATTTGAAGCTTGGCTGTGACTGCCTGGGTGCGATTGCCTACAAGGACGGTCTGGTTGCCGACCACAATGGAGTACCAGTGGTAAAACCCAACGCCATGTGCATCCACGAGCAGGACGGAGGTATCTTGTGGAAGCACACAAACTACCGAAGTGGTCGTCCCGTTGTGGTGCGTCGTCGAGAGCTCGTCATCCAGAGCATCATCACCGTGGCCAACTACGAATACATTCTGGCCTTCATTTTCGATCAAGCCGGCGAGATGTCCTACGAGGTTCGCGCCACTGGTATCTTGTCCACTCAGCCCATCGATGCTGGTGTTGAGGTTCCATACGGAACGGTGGTCCATGACGGAGTCTTGGGAGGCTATCATCAGCATATCCTCTCTCTGCGTGTGGACCCCGAGCTAGACGGCAGCAGGGAGAACAGCCTCGTATACGAGGAGACCAGCGCTCTGCCGCGTCATCCCGATAGCAACCCTCACGGAAACGGCTACGTCAGCAAGCGTACCACGCTGGAGAAATCGGGTGGCTATGACCTCGAGTCCAAGAAGAACCGCGTCTTCATGATCGAGAATCCTAACAAGAAGAATCCCGTGAACGGAAAGAATGTCGCTTACAAGATGCATATTCCCCCGGTACAGCCACTTCTGGCCGAGGAAGGCTCGATTCATTACGCGAGAGCCGAGTGAGTTCCACTATCAGATGAGTTGCTCGAGTTGTCATAATATGGCAGTGCTAAATTGTGATTATAGCTTTGCCGATCACTCCGTTTACGTCACCAAGTACCAAGAGGGAGAGTTATTTGCAGGCGGGCAGTACACAAACCAGAACAAGAACACTTCTGGTGTGCGAAAGTGGGCGGCGCGCCAAGACGACATCACAAATGAGGATATTGTCCTCTGGGTGCAGTTTGGTCTGCAACATGTCCCAAGGATTGAAGATTTCCCGGTCATGTAAGTGCCCCTTCTTGGCGGAATGCTATCTTGGTGCATTCTTGGCTTACAGATGTACAGGCCAGTCGAGACCGTCAGAGTTTCATTCAAGCCGGCCAACTTCTTCACGCGCAATCCCGCCATTGACGTCCCCCCATCCACGTAAGTGACGGATTCACCTCTTACAAATGCCCAGCTTTAGTAACCTTTGAACAGTCAGGAATTCAACAAGTCAGTGTTGATCAACGGCCACCAGAATGGGACCAATGGAACAAACGGCAACGGCGAGTGCACGTCTTGCCCGTGAGATTTCTCCTTGAAGCAAGCACATGAACGATGAGCATAGCGTATTGAGATCACTGATGTAGACTTGAAAGATGATTTGGTCTTGAGGTTAGATGGACTCGTCATTTCATGAGGTAAAGATATCTAGCTGAAATGATAGTACTGTTATCCTTGTAGCTATACCAGTACAAATGCCCTGGCCAAAGATAGCGTCGGATTCAATCCTCGTCTCTAGATGGTATTTTATCCGTGGGTATATTTCGTTCATCCAGGAACGAGTGATCCTCGCAAAAGAGAGTGCTAGACACCTTTCATGACCTCGTGCCCATCCCACCAGGCGTTTTGAATCCGGCGCAATCCGATCCCGCTCAGGAGGCTGCTCACAATGTCAAGAGCCCGGTATCGCTCGCATTGACCATGCCGGAGCTGCTTCGGGCCTGGCGGTGCATCTTAGTCGACCTCCTCGGTCAACGCTCACGAGCGGTTGCCCCGTCACAGCGGGAAGAAGGGCGAAAATGGGAACCATATTTCCATCTTGTCCAAAGCAGTCGTAGTCGAAAGAATCGTAAAAATATGGTAATGAAAAAGAGAATTGCTGATAGTTCCTGGCCTATCGTGTGATGAGATTCGAGGGGGGACGACACTACGAATGCCGGATGTCGTTGGCGTCGGTGTTGGAGGCCGACTCCTCTATAGAGGCCGGTTCTTCTCCAGGTATTGAGATGTAATGGAGGTGGTCGCAGGGAGACGAGACAGATTTTCTCCTGACACATGCTCCAGGCTTTCCTTTCCCGCGCAACCAAGAAGAGCCTCAGCTCAGGGTCCGGGATGCGTTGGTCCAGCTCCCCATTGGCACTATCGGCAACGAGGATGCTTCAAGCGGCAAGACATGCCATATTGCATGTCTGACGGTCCGTCCTCTGGCAAGCGTCTCTCAGTGGCGCATGATATCTCGACCACAAGCCCCCATCTCATGCGTCCTCGCGCATACAAGTCGTAAGTCATGACCCGATCCTTCTCGGGTATACATTTGCTTCCACAATCCGGCTCCCCGGATTCTACCTCTTCACCACAACAGGCTTGGGCTCGCCAATCTGCGCGACGGTGATCTTGCTCCCGCCGGCCTTCTTGCCCGTCGGCTTATACACGGGGACCTTGTCGCGGCGCTCCATCTCCTTGCGCTTTTCTTTCAGCGCCTTGAGCACGTCGTCGTTGCCCGCGCTGCCGTACTTGCACTCCCAGACGACCCACGAGATGCCGACGAAGATGACGGGGCAGATAATAAAAATGGCGATCCAGAAGGGCAGCGACTTGCCCGACGGCGGCCACGCAAACTGCTCGCCGAACGTCGTGGTCGAGGTGCTCGTCGCCGCGGCGGCCGTGGTGGTGGCGCGCACCGCCAGGGTCGCGGTGCGCGAGAGGAGCGAGGTTACGCTTGTTGCTGGGGCCATGATGGATATGTCCGTTTGTATATGTTTCGTGAAAAATGAATGTATAATTCCTATCAAAGGAATGGAGTTGCGACAAGAAAGAAAGAAAAACCGGGGCGAAAGAGCCGTAAGAATCCAAAAGAATGAAGGAGTGTGTATCAAAAAAATGAGTGTAAACTGAAATGCAACGTCGTCGTCCAAAGACTGGAAAGAGAAAGAAGAGATCAGATGCTGGATGATTCCTGCGATTCGATAGATTAAAAGAATAACGCGCGGCTTTGCAGTGTGTAAGTGGTTCCTAGTTCGTATGTCTGTGACAAGTAATCTGAATTAAGGGTCGTCGCTAAACCTTCCACTTTCGGTTTCAGGCAGGTTACTACTGGGGGTGGTTTATGGGTGGAGGAGGGGGGAAGAAGATCCATTGGAGGGGCAGAGTGGCTTATAGGTCATGGACATGTTTTATCATCTTTTTACCTCCTCGACAAGACAATGCGCATCAAACCGAACAATGCGAAAATCATGGCGCAGCTCCAACAGAAGATGGGATGAACCATAAAGAATCCATTGTCTGCCCTGTTTGTCTTGTTCGTCTGATATCATTTTTGGAGAGGGAATTTCGATGGACGGTGACCTGTCATTCCAACGGTCGCTTTTTCGCCGATCAGCAATCTACTGGGCTGAAACAAAGAGGAGGAGAAGCGATGCGCACCACCTGGCCCATACGTCAGCTCCTCCCCAAGATTATCACATTATCGTCGGCATGCACTTGAGGCATATCGCTGTTTGCAAGGTACCAAACCAGGTAATGATCATTATTAACATTAATCTTGAGGATGGCCAGAAATAGTAAGCGCGCTTGATTCCCCACTACGACCGCAATCCCCTTCATTATATCACAAGAGATGTGACTGCCTACCACATCTAATACTGGAA
The DNA here is from genome assembly GCA_022432395.1 of Pestalotiopsis sp. NC0098. NCBI lineage: Eukaryota > Fungi > Ascomycota > Sordariomycetes > Amphisphaeriales > Sporocadaceae > Pestalotiopsis > Pestalotiopsis sp. NC0098. The sequence goes on from JAJKLJ010000008.1 coordinate 1,737,590, forward strand.
GCGAAAGTCGAGACGCTTGTTGCCGTCCTTCTCGCGGGCTTCCTGGTCGTTCTGGTAGGCGGCCCTCTCCTCGAGGGACATTTGCTCCCAGGCCCTCTCCTTCTGCTTGTTCAGGTGCTTCAAGTACTGGCGCTGGGCCATGAAGGTGACGAGGCTCAGGGCACAGATGGAGATGCACACCTTGTTGCCCGTCTTGTAGTACGGCGCGTCCCAGGACCGGTAGATCTGGTTGCCGACGACGGACCCGATCTGCACGATGACGTTGTACGTCGCCGCCGTGATGGCGCGCTTCTTGACGTCGAACGAGTTCTCCGACAGCCACGACGCCACCAGCGGGTGGAAGTACGGGTAGCCCGACGCCAGCGTGATGAGCGAGAAGCGCGCCCAGTCGCGCCCGCCGTCGGGGATCGTGAGCAGCGCCGTCAGGATCGGCAGCAGCCAGAACTCGCCAATAAAGCAGTGGAACGCCCGCTCGTTGAAGTAGTTGCTGCTCCACGCCAGCGCCAGCATGGTGATGATCTGGAGACCCGCCGACGGCGCCGTCAGCATGTTGGACGCAAACGTCGTGAACCCGATGCGCTTGAGCGTCAGCGTCAGGTACGCCTGGATGGGCGTCGCCGGTATGTACGCGATGAGCCCGATGAAGTAGAGTCCCCACATGGACTTGTCCGACCACGCCGCCTTGATGTCCTTCCAGGTTGCGGGCTCCTTGACGGCCGTCAGGCCCTTGGCGGGATCATCTCGCAGTACACGCTGCGGCGGTTATTAGCTTTGATTTGATTTTTGATGGGGTCATGGGGCATGCTCACGTTGATCATGATGATTTCCTCCTTCTCAGTGTACCACGGCTTCCGGCACAAGACAGACGTTGTCTGGGTGGGCGAGAGAGGCAAGTAGAGGATCGAAGTAATACCCAGCACAACGGTAAGAAGACCCTCGAGCAGGAACAGCCAGAACCAACCGGGCCTGCCGCCGACGCCTCGCATCTCGAGAATGCCTGCAGCCAAGAGGGCCGAGATGACTCGGGCGATGTTGAGGGTCGACCAAAAGGCAGCCAGCCGAGTCGACAGCTCCTTGCTGGTGTAAAAGTACGTGGCCATCAGAATGGCACCGGGGATGAAGCCGCCCTCGCACAAGCCGATCAAGGCGCGGGTGACGTAGAAGCCGGCGCGGTTCACGATGAAGCACTGGGCCCAGGATACCATTCCCCAGGCCATCATCATCGAGGGCAGAATGTACTTGAACCCATATCTCTTGGTCAGGAATTGAACGGGGAATTCGGCGCCCAAGAAGCACATGAGCTGGATAGTGTTTCCCTGTATGATTCATCAGTCTTGTTCTACAAGTTTATCCAGGTCAATAGCTGAACTGGGACAAGGCTTTGTAACTGACATTGTTGTAATCATCAGACGTGATATTCAAGTCGTTCAGGAAGTTATCCGCCAGCGCGTTGGACAAGTTTCCTCGATCCAGCTGGAGACCAAAGAACTGTGATAAAGTGTCAGCGAGGGATGTCCAGGCTCCGAAATGAAGTTTTGGTTTCGACTTACCATGATACACAACCATCCGAGGAGTCTGATATCGGTCTTCCGGACCACTCGTCGCTCCTCGGCGGCGGACCACGAAGCGTACGGATCGAACCGATGTCCACCCTCATAGCTCTCGTGAGGACGGATGGAAAGATAGATGTTCTCGCGCCCGACCTCGACGACGCCCTTGTCGGGCTCGGCGTGGTTGTACTCGGCCACCGACTTGGAGCCCGAGTTCTCGATATCGTCGAAGGAGCCCATGATGTTCAAGGTTGCAACCTGCTATGACAGATGGTAGCAGTCGGGGCGTCTAGAGTAACCTCGAGGAGTTTCCCTTGGCCGATCTACGTAACCACGTCGATGTCGAACGAGCTGGAACGATGGGAGGAGCTGATCGACTGAGTCGGAAGGGGCAGGTAGCAAAGTCGTTCGACGAACTTTATATTGTAGGTAGCCGTGGAAAATTGTCAGCAAAGCCCAGACCCATGAAATAGACTATTATCGCATGGCGTGACACGCGTTTGGGACAATTCTTATTCGTCCCTTTTACTGTTGTTACCGTTGGGACTTTTTTCTTTTCCAACCCCTGGAGGTAGGGATTCATTGACATGCTATTCCGCTGTACGGGACTACTGGAAGAGTCTTTGCCCAGCAGCGACAAGCCACCATGTGAGACCCAGCGCATGCTCGGACACCACTTCGAGCACTGAAGCTGTAAGAACCGAGGCGTCATACTGGTACGGTTCATGCCGTGGTAGCGTATCCGACTCTCGAGCCGACGCGACCACCTCGAACTGGAACTGCATCTCCGCTAGCGCTGTGGACGACTAGGTTGGTGATTCGCCGTATGCGGCAGGCTAGTCGGCCACGTTCCGGAATGCGGGGTTGACTGGAGAAATTCTCGGAGGCTCGAGTGGTTGCACCATTGCGGATACTGATGTCGTCTTCCGGATCGGGCGCTGGGCAGCTGCGAGCTGGGGAGGACTGGGGAATCTGGAATTCAGATATTAAGCCCAGTGCCCTACTAGGGGTCTTGAGAGGCGCCCATGCTATCAATACAATCCTGGGCTCGGTGAACAGAAGACTGCGACTGGCTTACCGAAAGGGACTGTGTCTATCAATCACGCAATATTAGCGCTCGATTCGCAATTCTATCCCAGCTTCAACCTCAGTACTATACTGCTTGTGCATTTACACAAAAACCCCCCAATCAGATCATACAGTCGTTTGTGCATAGAATATCGAATACGCCACACGTCTGCAGTTCCAGAATCAGAATGCCTTCCGTCAGCACAGACTCCGCGCTAGACTTCCACATCGTGGGAGGCCATGCAGACTCCCGCCCCCGGCTGAGCGAGCCTCTGGTCTATTCCGGTACTCTGGATGGCTTCGAGCAGAATGACATTACGCCCGTGATTGGCCGTGAGTACTATGGCCTGCAGATACGTGATCTGCTTGCATGGGACGATCAGCACATCAAGGATCTTGCCGTGACCAGTGAGTTTACCATACTATAAATTCCCAGCGGAGAGATGGGATCTCCAAAAGTCGATGCCAGAGATAACCGAGAACTAACACGGAGCCTCATCATGCAGTCTCCCAAAGAGGTGTCGTTTTTCTGCGTGACCAAGATGTGACGCCTCTCGAAATGAAGGATTTCATGGTCCGATTGTCCACCCTGGCCGGATCCCCGTCCTCCTCCGGCCTCCACATCCACCCCTTGACCGAGGAGGGAAGCGAGCTAGGCGACCAGATCTCTGTCATCTCGAGCGAAAAGCAGAAGAAGGGAGGCGGTCTCACACACCAGCTGAGCGATGTCAGCCGCTTCGCGTCCACAGGATGGCACAGTGACATAACCTTTGAGAAGGTGCCGTCAGATTATGCCATGCTCAAGATCCACACACTGCCCAAGACGGGTGGCGACACGGTATGTGCAAGCTTATACCTCGGCGAGATCATACTTGTTTGCTGACTTGACCATAGCTCTGGGCATCTGGGTACGAGATCTATGATCGCCTCTCGGAGCCTATGAAGAAGTTCTTGGAGGGTCTCACCGCGACGCACGATGCCAACTTCTTCCACGACGAGGCTTCGAGACTGGGCAACCCCCTGCGAAAGGGCATCCGCGGATCTCCTCTCAACGAGGGCAGCGACCTCAAGGCCGTGCACCCCGTCATCCGTACTAACCCCGTCAGCGGTTGGAAGAGCGTCTTCGTCAACAAGGGCTTCACCAAGCGTATCAATGGCCTCAGCAAGGACGAGTCGGACGTCCTCCTCGCATATCTCTTCAATCTTATCACCCAGAACCACGACGCTCAGGTGCGCTTCAAGTGGAACAAGAATGACCTGGGCATCTGGGATAACAGGTCAACTTTCCACTGCGCAACGTATGACTATAGCGCAGCCAGGGCTGGCGACCGTGTTTGCAGCTTGGGCGAAGCTCCATATCTCGACCTCGAGAGCAAGAGCCGAAGATCGGCGCTGGATGATTGAGGTCCGAAGGTAAAGGATCGCATAGGAAAGCAACTGTTCATGTGTTTATTAGCGAAATTTTAAGTTGTTCTTCTTTCTCAAAGCTGGCAGCGAAAACATCGCTGGATGTGCGTGATAAGAATGTCGCCGCCTCCCGTCGGGCACGTTGATACTAATATCCAACATTGCCTTGGCACGCTTATCAGATCAGATCAGATCATATCATGGTCCCGAGGCGGTTCAGTGGCCGGGCGACAACTGCCGCCGCGACCCCGCTCACTTCAATGCACTGCCGTTTGTGTCACATTTTCCGTAAGCCAAAGGAGAATGCTGTGTATGCGACTGACAGGCTGCAGATAGTGGATATAAGGAGAGAGCATTGGGGCCGTATCGCATTGCTGATAGGGCGTTGAACTACCTCGTACAGAACCACCCAATATTGGATCCTGAGTCCGCTCGAACCGCTTGGCTTCCACGGTGATCCGGTGGGGGAGTTTTCCAAATGCCCGGGACCACATTCTTGGGAGCTTTTTAGCAGCATGAATCAATGCCAACAAACCGTTAGCTCATTACAGTTGCACTGCGCAGGTCTCCCTACGTGCCTATAATTCATCAATCATGACTTCGGGGGATAGACTTTTCGTGACAGTGGTGGGCGGAGGCATTGCGGGTCTCTGTGCTGCCATCGCACTCCGTCGCGCCGGCCACACGGTCCACGTATATGAGAGATCGGGACTCAACAATGAAGTCGGTGCCGCCATACACCTTCCACCCAACGCCACCCGGGCTTTGCTGGCCTGGGGTCTCGATCCTGTACGCGCGAAGCTTGTCACAGTCAAGTCAAGCTTCCGTGCCAAGGCAGATACGCTCGAACGATTCCACGTGGGGACATCAGAGGCAGCGATCGCGGAGACATATGGCGGGCCGTGGTTCTTCGCCCATAGGGTGGATTTCCACGATGAGTTGAAGCTGTTGGCGACTAACAGTGCTGGAGAAGGGATTCCGGTAGTCATCCACGTGAAATCAGAAGTTTCGCAATACGTAAGGCACCCCTTTCTGAGAAGATATGCAGTATAAAATCACGAAAACCACTCACAATGACCTTTTAGGATCCTGATGTGCCTTCTATCACGTTGTCGAATGGCTCCGTCATTACTTCGGACGTAGTCATCGGTGCCGATGGCATCCACAGTACGGCCGTTGAAGCAGTTCTTGGAAGAGTCAATAAGCCTGTTCCATCGAGGGACTTGTACAATTTCTGTTATCGATTCTTGATCCCAACGAGCGAAATCGAGAGCGACCCCGAAACAAGGTTTTGGACCGAAGACGATGATGGTCGAATGAAGTTCTTTGTTGGCGATTTGAAGCGAATTGCTTCGTATCCATGCCGAAAGTAAGGGATTCCAAGGTCGAAATCTTGATGCTGCCGGATGACTGATCAACGATAGCAACGAAATGCACAACTTTGTTGCACTCTTCCATCAAGATGACTTCAGTATGATGAAGAAAGAAGGTCAGTCGATGTGGTATCCGCCGTTCCCAGCATTTCTCTGACATGCGCTTGTCTAGACTGGCAGGCCCCGGTGAGCAAGTCGCAGCTGTTGGAGACATTCACCGGTCTTCATCCCAAGCTGGAAGCTGTCTTGGACAAGGCCACAGAGATTAAGCAATGGGCCCTTCTTTATCGAGAGCCAATTCCAACCTGGATTCGTGGCAAACTGGCCTTGGCCGGTGATGCTTGCCACCCCATGTTGCCTCGTGGGTGCCGTCTCAGCCTGTAGAGGATTCCTTAAGACTGACAACTTCCAGACCAAGGGCAAGGAGGAGCGCAGGGAATCGAGGACAGCGTGGCACTCGGCCTGGTTTTCTGTGGCGCCAGAAAGGAGGATGTTCCAGTCAGACTTGCCCTGTACGAAAAGATCAGGCGCAACCGCGCCAGTCTGATACAGATCTTCAGCAACGCCGGACAGGACGAAGCAGAGCTTATCCGTCAAGAGGCTTCCAAGTATATGCCGCCAGAAGAAATCCCTAGTCCGTCATCCCCAACGATGTGTTTGAGCGTGCTTGACTGACTTTGCCCAACAGAATCGCCTGAAGAATTCTTCGACTTCAACTTTGGGTATGATGTGATACAAGACACACTGAACCACCGTCAGAGTCTTGATCCTTCCTTCGAGGTTCCAAAGGCCTTCTTCGAGAGGGAGCCGACGAAAGGCGTCTATCCAAAGTCGGCTCAGGATGCAGGGTCGACTATGAGCTATCAGGACGTCTCCAAGACTGCGCGAGCAATGCCACAGATTCAGATGGTGGAAGTAACTGATCGAGAGCTGTGATGGTCGTCTGGGCCATTGAGCACTGGGGTCTGGCAGGTGCTTTGAAGAGCTTAGCTGCAAGCGGTGAGACTCCTGCGTTACAAAGGCATTTTCATAGTTTCATCTGGAGGAGGGAAATGACCGAAATTTTTCTCAACATTGGGAACAAATAAGCTTGGCCGAATCGTCGAGTTTTGCATGTGTGAAATGTATGGAATTTGATTCCTGAATGTAGAGGTCTTTTGATGGTTAAAAGTTCAAACTTGAGGCTCGCTGGCTGTGAATGCCGATGGCAGCTGGAGAAGCTGAGCCACCTGCCGGCCACTGCCAGCGCCCACCAGTGCATGGTTGTCGACATCCACTGTCTAATCCAATTCCTTAGCGTCTAAATGTATCAACAGCCGAGCTTCAGATGCTGAAGAAACATCACATTCATGAAACTGCATCGTCGAGTGCATTTCCTGACAGATTGTTGGCACAGGAATTGGCGCACAACCAGCCAACTACAGGTGTTTTATATAACTCCTGTTCGCCGCTTTTCCCCCCGGCCACCTGCCCGCCTCCGTGCCATGGAGCAATCCAACCCATCCCTCGTCGAGACCGGTGGAGTGAGAGTGGCCATTGAAGGATGCGTAAGTTCTGTCCCATTTTACTGACGGTCCCCTACTTGATAGACATGCCCCGTGATTTGGGCGCATGAATGGCTTCGTGCCAACGGAAGACCCTTCTCCTTTCTTCTACCGAATACAATTTCCTCTTCGTTTTCGAAATTCCTACTAATGAGCTGTCATAGGGTCATGGTACACTCCATGCCATCTATGCTAAAGTGCAGAATGCGGCACGCGCAAGGGGATGGTCGGGCATCGACCTCCTCATCATTGGTGGCGATTTTCAAGCCGTTCGCAATGCCGCTGATCTCACCGTCATGTCCGTGCCTGTCAAGTACCGGGAGCTGGGAGACTTCCCAGAGTACTACAGCGGACGCGTAACCGCACCGATCCCCACCATCTTCATTGGTGGCAATCATGAAGCCAGCTCACACTTGTGGGAGCTTTATTACGGCGGTTGGGTGGCACCGAATATTTACTACCTCGGATTCGCCAACGTGCTTCGCTTTGGTCCCATTCGCATTGCTGGTATGAGCGGCATCTGGAAGGGCTTCGACTACAATAAGCCACACAGCGAGAGGCTGCCATTCAACCAGGACGACATCAAGGGCTTCTATCATGTGCGGGAGATCGACGTGCGGAAACTGTTACTCTTAAGGGAGCAGGTAGACGTAGGTCTCAGTCACGACTGGCCGAGAGCCGTTGAAAGACACGGCGATGAGAAGGCCTTGTGGCGAATGAAACCAGACTTCCGACAAGAAAGTTTTGATGGAACTTTGGGAAACCCAGCAGCAACGTACATGATGGACCGCTTGCGACCCGCGTATTGGTTCTCAGCACACATGCACTGCAAGTTCACGGCACTCAAGAAGTATGAGCCGCCAGCACCGGTAGTAGCCCAGGAGCAAGCAACCACGTTAACTCAAGACGTTCCTATTCAGCCCAAGGAAACAGCCTCATCGGAAGCACCAACAAAGCCTGACAACCCGGATGAGATAGACTTGGACATGGAAGATGATGATGACGAACAGCCCATCCCCGACTCGAAACCCGCCGCCACATCTGAGCCGACACCTGCTGCAACTAGCAACGCCGTCTCGGATGAGCTGCGAGCTCAACTACCTGCGTCGTTTGCAAAGCGACCAGAACAGCCACGTGAGCCACGTGGTACACCAGGTCAACCAGTCCCCCCAACCATCTTCAACACGGAGACGCGCTTCTTGGCGCTAGACAAGTGCCTACCTGGTCGCAAATGCATCCAACTGGCCTATATCAAGCCGATCACTACATCCAGCGAGGATTCAGTCTCGGACCTTTGCTTGCAGTATGATCCCGAGTGGCTCGCAATCAACCGCGTGTTCCATCAGTATATCAAGATTGGCGACCGCGACGCCAAGAATCCCACCAACGAGGGCGAGGCAGTATATAACGAGATGATCGACAAGGAGCGTGCCTGGGTGGAGGAGAACATTGTCGCCAAGGGCAAGCTGGCGGTGCCATCCGACTTTGCCATCACGGCACCGCCTCACCAGCCCGGCGACCCGGAGAAAGTCGACGAGCAGCCGGAGGAGTACACCAGTCCCCAGACGGCGGCATATTGTGAGCTGCTCGGCCTCGAAAACTTGTGGGATGCCACGCCCGAGGAGAGGGCTTCCCGCAGGGCGCAGGGCCCGCCTCCCGAGGAGCCTCGCCGTGACGGCCGCAGCGGAGGGTTCCGAGGCGGAAGAGGCGGCAGGGGAGGTGGGCGCGGCGGTGGTGGCGGCTTCGGACGAGGACATCGTGGCGGCCGTGGTCGAGGCCGTGGCAGAGGATAAGAAAAGTGTACCAATGATAATTACTGTCACGTCTTCAACGCATAGTATATGCTGGCGCGGCAGACGTGGGACGCTCGCATTGATTTGCAACACTTGCAGCTGTACTGCTACGAAGTCACACCGGCGCTACGCAGTCAATTTACATCCATGAAGCAGCGGAGCTTGGAGCATATCTCACGTCGTCTTGATGGCTTTATACCTAGATATGCCTTGGTACATCCAAAATTGATACCACGACCATTGCTGGTCCATCTGTACAGTAGAGAGAAAACATATGGAATTTTGAGCAAGGCATGACACCAACTCATAACGAAAAACATTTAATTTGGTACCCCGATTTTCTATGCTAGAGTCTATCATCTACTGAATAGCCTGAGCTTGTAGGTATCTCCATCTGACCTTTTTCGGTTTCCTCTTTCTCGTCTCTTCATGTTCTAGTACCCCGCGAAGACATATTTTCAAAATTTCCAACACTTCTATGCCTTGGCACTCTCCGGTCTATTCGATTTTTGGATCCCATTCTTCTGTTCCTCTGGCGCGTCCATTTCGGCTGGCTCGTCGAATATTGGGTGTTCCTCTTCATGATCCTCGAAAGCGCCAATGATATCCAACTTGATGCCCCCGTCCTTGCAAGCGGCGACGATCTCCTTGGGCACGCCGTCGTCGTCCTCGACGACAATCACCGTCTTGAGCTTCTTGTTCGTGTGCTGCGCCATCTGGAGAGTATACTCGAACAGCTCCGTCACTTCCTCGTCCGTGCCGAGCTGGTGCGTAAACTGCAGCGTCTCGAGCTCGGGCGCGAGTCCCGCCGAGTGCAGCCTGGGCTTGTTGGACTTTTTGCCAAACAGCTGGTAGTCCCAGTTCATATGAAGGACCTTTAGCACCTCAAAATTCCGCATCCTAGCAGGTTTCCTGCCTGTCAGGGTGGGGTGATCGATGATGATGCTCTCCAGGGAATGCGCCTGGGACTTGAGTGCCATGATGTAGTCGCTCATGTTGTCGGAGCTCTCCTCCAGCTCGGGGCATGGCTCTTCGGCCTGCGTCATGACGAACTCCCTGAGCCCTTTCGGGAACTCGAGGACATCCGAAAGAGCATCGTCGTTGATGTCGCACTCGATGAGTTCCAGCGTTTGCAGCGATGTTTCGTGTGGCTTCTCGATGAAGTCAAACCCGCGATAGTCCAGCTTGGCCTTGCGAATGGTGAGATGTTCCAGCGTCGGGTGCGCAAAGATGTGAATGTTCTCGCGCAGGTCCCAGTAGGCGTCGTCCGGGCACTGATAGAAAAGCGTACAGGACTTGAGACAAGCCAGGTCAAAAGGCCCGTTGAATAATGCGCCGATGCCGTGGAGAAGCGTCGCCGGGACGGACACCTCGAGCTTTTCCAGGTTGCTCATGGTGCTGATGGTCCTGGACAGGGCCTCGAAGTTGGCGGGGTGGTAGTGGGAGCCATGAATGTGCCCATCGAGCCTGAGATGCGACAGCTCATGCGTGGGATACTCGAGGCTGACATCCTGGATCGCGGAGCCGCGGCGCATGCGGCGCTTCAGTGAGTCGCTAAAGACGAGGTGCTGTTCCGGGGTCTCGAAGCGGATCTTTTTGTACAGGATAGCATCAGCCAGCTCGTGCCATGACTTGTTCACGAGCGACACGGCACAGAGATCCCGGCGCGAGATGAGAGCCACGGACTCGAAGACGTGCCGTAATAACTCATCCGGCAGGTCGGTAAGCTGCGCGACCGTCCCCGCGGCAGTGGGGGCATTTCTCGAGAGCTGCGCGACGGTCCTGGGAGTAGTGGCAGCGCATCCCGAAGGCCTTGCACGATGACGACGCTGGGTTAAAGAAGACTCGGCACCACGGCCAGCTTCTTGCGGGTCGGCGGCGGCAGCTCCACCGACCATCGAATCGCGCGACATGCTTGGTGGTCCCACGATAGGTTCGCTCGCTGATTGTTTGCGTGTGGATCCGAGAGGGAACGAAGTGGACTCTGGACCGGACCCAGACGGAAGGGGAATAATTATTAGATGCGGCTGATGGATGAAGACGGCCGAGTCCAAGCGTGGATGCTGATAGGGGCGCCGGGTCCTGCGCTAGCCGTAAGGGGTAAGAAGATGACGGGCTCTACCCTGCCTTGAGTGTGCCGGGAAGGCACCGCCACCAAGGCTTAATTCCGCAGAACAGGCAGGCGAGGCAGGCAAGGTTGCTGATAAGGTTTCCAAGGCTGTCTCTTGTCAAAAAGTCAGGGCCACGATGAATCTCGCGTGGAGGGTGTCAAAAAGTCAATTGAAAAGGTTGTTGAACATGTGCAAAAGGTGTGGGTGTCTATTGGTAAGAAGTCCATGTCCTGAGGGCGAAGGAAAGACGGTTGCGGCTTGTCCAAGTGAACCACTTGTCTCTCTTTATCTCCATCAATCGACATGAATCTGTATGAAGTCTTACGACTATGACATGACATTTCTCCAGAGTGACAACAACGTGCGGCACATATCGGCAATACAACTCCTACTTGATGAGAAGCACATGATCATGATATCGTAACAGAGGCCAAGCAGATGGTGATTTATTGAGACATCTCTTTACTCCAACAGTCTATTGATTTTGGGTCATGGTAGAATGACCAACATGATACATGGTTTCCATGTTGATATTTATCCCCTCCTAAAAAGCATGGCCTCCATAGGGAAAGCAGGCGACGCAGAGTGCGGGGGACGGTGTTCTTCTTCCATCCGATATAGACGAGTAAACCCATAGAGAAAAGGGTTGATCGCATATGCTAAGATGGTGCTGCATATAGGCATGTAGGTTGACGATTTGATTAGAGTTCACAGCACATGGCACCCCCATACTTACACAATCGGCAAACATAATCAGTAACTGCCAAATGCGATGAGATGGATTCGCATGATGCAAATGTCTCATTGCTCCTGCGTAATGCATGATGCATCGCGTCTTTTAACTGCACCCTCTATCCAGGTGAGCAGGTAGAACTCCATACGCCGCAACGTTGTAATTTCTGGTATGATCCACGTCCAAAGCAACCTCCCAGATGAAAGCCAGGTCATGCATCATAATACATTCATGTCGTTAGGTCGGTTCTTGGGTGAATGTTAGCCGCGTCGTGTTGTTGGTTCTGGGTCCGTCTTACTGTCGAGTTGCAGATAGTCTGCTGCCATCAAGACTTCCAGGCAGAGCTCGACGGGAATGTCCATATCTGGCACGTCCTCTCGATCCTTGTTCTTGTACCAGTAGTGAAAATACTCCACGACCTTCTCCAGAACTTGACCACTGGAAAGTTGTCAGTTGCTGAGAGTCATGGCACTGGCCTGACGATGGCGATGAATGCGGGAGCCTCAGATCAAGTGTAGTTGGCTGTCATACAGTCCCACGGGATGGGGGGTCTGTCCAGAAGGCAACATGGGATTTGCATCGTCGAGCGACGGGTTGGGATGGTACACCACCAAGTGAAGACGTGTCCATGTCCAAGGACAACACCACATGGGCGAGCTTCGACTTACCTGATCTCCGGAAAGGTACAACGGCCAGTCTGGGCTTCCAGCAAGCTTCCCGAGCCTGTAGAAAAGCCAGTTCAGCTACCTTGAAGAGCGAGAACAAGGCTCAGGTTGAGTCCTTACCGCGAACTTCCAGCATGCTCTTGATCATTGGGCTGACCAAGGCGGCCTCCCGGAGCACGACGAACTCGAAGTCGTCTGCCGAAATGAGTGTGATGTACTTGGAAACCATTTTCACACAAGGTCCAAAGACGAGAGAAAGTGCAGAGAGGGTTTGGTGTGGGCAAGGGTGTCGAAAACCCGAGACGTGACTGTGAACGCGGTTTGCCCTTGGACGGGACGCGCTATTGAGGGCAGAGATTTTTGAAAAATGATTTTTCCGCTAAGGTGTGCGTGCACGGTCCAAAAGAGACGTGGGTTTCAGGGTGGCAGGCGCGTCTAGTGAGTGTAATGAGCCAGCTGGCGACTGCTTAGAGGTTGAAGGTGGGGAGCGTTTTAGGCTTGGAAGAACAGCGAAGAAATTCTAGGTGGCTGGTACCTTGTTTTAGTAGGTGGGACTCCCTGGCGGAGGACGTCGAGTTCTAGGTGCGACTACTGGACAAGCTGGCAAACTTGGGTGCCTGGTACCTAGATTCTCGACGTCATCGGTGCTGTTGTCTTTTTTAGCGTTACCTAAATTCCAAGGTTCATCTCAAGAATAGGTGCGAAATATTCGGCAACAGCGGTCATTAGTGAGTGGGCTTTTGTCGGTGGGCTTTTTTGGCTGTTCAAGGCTTCCAGTATTGGCAAAGAACAAATCGTTGCCGAGAGGCCCAGCCAGAGCTCTAATAAATCTGCTGGGGAGGCCCAAGGTAAGCTCAGTGGTTGGCGGGGGGTTCAGCCGGTTTGCAGCAGCTGAGGCACCCAATCAACGCGGGGTCACCCGAGTTTTAGGCCATAATGACAACGTTGATAGACATTGGCTCGCTCCCGACCTGCAAGGGGTTACCCGGTCAACCGCTACAGGTATACGCATGACAGCGTGCCGCCAACCAGAACAAGTGTTCGGCAGGAAAGCAAGCATCAAGATTCCACCGTTTGTGCCTTTGTAAACACGAGATCTCGATCCTTTTCTCTTCTTTCCCGCTTCCACCTTTCCCATCACTTCATCGCAATCTCGAACAACAAGAATTCATATTCCGTGCATTCTTCAACTCGCCCAAAGGCACAACTCAACCTGCACCTGCTGGAAAGTCGTACACTACATTCCTAGCGGTGAACACACCTTTGCGACAACCACGCGGCCAGCTCCAGTTTACAAGCATATCTCCCACCCCATCGACGCATAGGCCATACCCAACCGGAATTCGTCCATTCCATCGCAGCATCTCTAGCAAATCGATCATCGCCAGACAGCCCTTGCTTGTTGCCCGCCAACCATGGCGTACTACCAAAATCGCAATTCCTACTACGGAAACAACGAGAAGCACGACATTCCCCGCAGGCCGACGACGAGCGGGCGCACATCGGAGCGCAACACGCGCTCCAGTGAAGGCACAGTCAGCACAGTCATGAGCGGCTCGACGGGTAGAGAATCGTCGGGGACGCACAACACGGAAGCACCGGCCTACTCCAAGAAGATTGTCGTCGTTGGCGACGGCGGCTGCGGCAAGACGTGTCTCTTGATCAGCTACAGCCAAGGCTACTTTCCAGAGGTAAGTCCTTCTCTCTCTTTCTTTCGCAGCATTCGCGCCACGGATTCCATTGCCGCGAGGGCGGCACACCATCGACATGGGTCTTCCACGGCACGCGAAAGCCGCGATTACGATACCACAGGAGATGCTGACTATTGCGCCCATAGAAATACGTACCCACCGTCTTCGAGAACTACATCACATATCCAACGCATCCCCCCAGCGGTAAGACCGTAGAGCTTGCGCTCTGGGATACCGCTGGCCAGGAAGAGTACGACAGATTGCGACCACTCTCGTATCCAGAGACGGACTTGATCTTCGTGTGTTTCGCCATTGACTGCCCCAACTCCCTCGAAAACGTCATGGACAAGGTACGTTTCCCAGAAATAGAAGCCACCACACCCAGGCCTCCAGCTGAGGATTCCCAACCACCCCGCCCTCACGATCTTTACGTAAAAACAAACTTCCAGATTCAGTGCGCTAACCATCTTATCGGAATAGTGGTACCCAGAAGTCCTCCACTTTTGTCCCTACACGCCCCTCATTCTCGTGGGGTTGAAGTCAGATCTACGCCACAAGAAGACATGTATTGAGATGCTCAAGACCCAGGGCCTCACACCCGTCACCGCCGAGCAGGGCATGACGGTTGCCCGGAAGATGGGCGCTCAGTACATGGAGTGCAGCAGCAAGGAGATGAGAGGCGTTGACGAGATCTTCGACCAGGCCATCGTCACCGTTGTGGGTAATGACCGACGCAACCTCGAGGCGGCCATGGCTGCTGCCGACAACTCGACGTCAAAACCATCGCATGAGAAGAAGAACAGCGCTTCTCAAATCCGACCTTTTAAGAAGAAGAAGAGGAACTGCATTCATCTCTAGATGTGTTCCCTCATTGACGATTGACGAAGAAGTCATGATGGGAAAAAAGAAGCCAACCACATCATGAGGACAGCGAGGGGATGGTTATACCCGGTATTGAATGACCTATTCAGCATGATATTTTCGCCACGATTCCTTTGTTTGTTTTACGACCTCGGAAAGATATTACGAGGAAGCACACTTGCATCGTTTCACCGTCATGACAGCGAGAGTCAAGACAGGATCTCGTCTCGCATATAGACCTTGATGAGCGGGCGTTTCGTGCTGTCCTGCTATCGATCAGAGGAGGGTCTACGATAATGAGTTGGACGGGAGCTGTTGACTAACAGTCTACCTTCATATTGTATGTGCAGCATTTTAATGCGAGGGATCGGAGCAGGATATACAAAGTGTCCCTTCTTTCATTTTTCATATTTCTTTCTCATCAGAGGTACCCCAAGGAGGGAAACCCGTATTCGTGGAACCCACATGTACTAAGGGGGGACTCGTTTCGTTTTGTTGTATTGCGCGGTGTTGGGACTCTTGCCTTTTTTTGTTTTTCTCTCGACGTCAAGCATACTGGTTTGGGATAGGAAATAAATCACATTCATCAATCATTGGTCCTATTGTGTTACTTTGTGAATTGGTAAATTGTGATCTCGGTCCAACATGACTACGTATGGGTATTACCATCGCTCTAAACAATAGTCATTCCTCTATGAATGAACGCGAAGGGTCCTCTCATCGATTGGCCAGCACCTAGCCAAGATTGCTCATCGTTACATCCTGTAAACGAGAGTCCAAGATCGAAGACGGGAGAGATCCGACGCGATGCTCGTTGCCATCGTCGTTGTCTTGTCTTTGCGCCAAGTAGGTATGCAGTTGACAATGGCGTGGCACGATATGACGCGGTCGCCCTATTACTGTGAGACTATTTGTCACGGCACAGCTCCTCAGTGCATCATCATGATGCTCTGAAGATGCTTCACTCTTCCTTCTTTGGCGACTTCTCTTCATCGCCCTCTGCGGCAGCCTCCGTCTTGCCACCATCGTCCTCGGGTTCCTTGGCCATTACATTTTCGAACTGGGACCACAATGCTTCCACCGACGAGAACTCATTTCCCACCTGTTCGCGGTCAAGTCAGTTAGTCGCCTCGAAGTAGGCCATCGGCGTTCACGTGGTCTCTGCCGGTCTGACCGCCACCTGTTGCTGACTAGAGACAGAATGGGCGGTAGGCAGCAGTCGAGACGACGAGGGGGCATAGGAAAGGAAGAACAAGAAGAACATACAGCAATAACGCCCTCGAGGTTGCGGTTCAGCTTGTTGATGTTGGCGAGAACGTGCTCGAAGCTCTGCAAAAAAGACAACACATGACCTTTCATCAGCCCACCGACTTCCTTTCAAGAGCAGCACACCGCGTTCCCATATGCGCGCGCGTGTCATGCAGCTGCGCAAGGCTGATGGGAGGGCGACTACGTACCATGGCGATCTCGCCAATGAGGGCCTCCCTCTGCAGCTCAAAGTAGGTCTTTTCTCTGCCGCCTCCGCCAAAGCCCACGACGCCGCTCATGGCGGACATTGGTCGTTGGTGGTTCGACATGATCTTGGCTGTCACCACCTAGGTAGGATCCTTCTCTCCTTTGCCGGGTTCCCGAGTCCGGGAACAGCAAGGGGAATACGAAAGGGGATAGGGATAGAAGGGCGCCTCGATCCGAGATTTGCCTTGGGCCACCCCTCGTCCTTGTTGTTGTCTGGGGTATAGTGATTCGGTTGGTGAGCGTGGGGCCCTTTCCTTCTGGGCTCCAGCCTCCGGGTCTACTGTACCGTACCCACGTTGAGGCTCTGCTATGAAGATCCAGGTTCTAGATGCCGGAAAGGGGATCGTTACGGGGTCTGGGACGAAAGAGGGAATTGTGGTATAGAGTGGCTGGGCGGGGGGGCAGGGAGAGCCGAGTTTGTTTTGGAGACGCGAGGCCTGGCTGTGTGTGTGTGCGGGTATGTGACGCGATGGCGTTGCTGCTTTGAACCGGCGCGGGCGGGGCGCAGAAGCAGAACAGCTAGCTAAGCACTGTAGACGACCATCTTGGCGGGAAGGGCATCGCTTAGGCGCCCTGGCGGCCTGGCCTTAATGCATGAATTATGTGGGGGCGTACGACGGCATCTATCGTCACCAACTCGACACCAACAGGAAAAAAATCGTGGCTCGGCGGATGTCATGACTGGTGTTTTTTTCCTGTTTCTATCCCCGTGACCAGTTTGGCTGCTTCTATACAGATGCGCTAACTCGAGAGGGAACCAGCGGTCAAAACGTTCGCAGTAGACGACCTCGACGACATTGTGCAACGGATTGATTGTATACTTGGTTTCGGAACGGCATCGTCACTTTATCACATGCACCAAGAGACTCGCTCGCATCATGCGACCACTGAGGAATCTCAGATCTCGAGTAGTGCCCAGTAATATTCTGCAGACAGATCTGAAAATAGACCGACAGATGGGAACACGACAAAGTCTATTATTCCGTGCGAAGACAGATCTGAGATATACGGGTCCAGGTGATGAGGATGTGCAAACATGCTGGACTTTAGCATATGCAGCTATATCTTTCGGCAGCGGAAAGAAAGTCGGCGGTTTGTGACTCGGTTGGTCGGTCGGTATTTGCAGAGCTAGCCTCGCTGAACAGGAAACGGCTGACTATCTCGACTATTTCCTTGGGTCGCCAATCAAGATTTTCATATACATCCTTGGCAGCTGTGCTTAGCCGCCTTCAAGTGGTATTCTCGCAGAAGAAGCAATGATTTGACTTTCTCCCCTGAAAGTTAACAATGTACAGTAATGTTATATTATGGAGCGAACCAGGACGCAGCTTGCTCGTGTATGCTGCGTCCGTTGAAGACATTTAATTTGGAGTCTTGGCAATACGGGGACTAGTAATCAACGGCAACGCTTTTTATGTGGATGCAAGGTCCCAGATCACGAAGACACGAGCAAACGGGAAACGAAGCGAGCGACAGGAAGTGGTCAAGAGGTCACTCGCTCGCTGCCGGCACTGCAGGCGCCCAAAAGCTTGGTTCGTGAGTCGTGAGATTCGTGCCGGCTTGGCTTGGCTATAGCCCACCGAGGTCCCATACACACAGCATGACTGGCAAGAGACTGTGGTCCTTTCGTGGCCGTTTTACTGTGCAAATTGTCCCTAGAGGCACCAGACTTGGTAACACCATCTATACTAACGCGGCAAATCGATTGGTCCTCGAACTTTAATCAGCAACCCGCCCCTTAATTGCGCATTCAGGGCCCCCCCAGAACTCAGAACGGGGTCTTTTCTTTCTCGAACGGCGAAATTCGCATTCGGGGGGGGATCCATCTGTCGCAAAAGTCAGTCGAGAGTCGAGATTGATTGCGCAAACCTCCCAGATGGGCGAGACCTGAGGCAACAAACCGCGTGGCACCGACAAGGCAAGGCAAAGCCCAAGAAACAACGCAGAAGGGGGATGCGATTCCAAACGCCCTCCTCGCGCGGCTTTTCCACCGTCGACAGTGGCAACTCTCATCCGATCATGGCATTGATTGGGGATGCGATGGCATGGTCAGTCGGACCTCTGGTTGGTGGCCCCCCTAAAAAAGTGCCTTTGGTACCTGCACAGCACAAACTGACAGACGTGGACGCGCCGCTGGTCTTCTGCTTGTTTCACGAGTCAATGGCTGGCATTGGTCGACAATCTGGGCTGCGCACATTTTGAAACGAGGCTAATGTCCGCCGAGCAGGGATCCATCAATCAATTGACGACACCCGTCTATTTGCGGCGATCGTGAAGATCCGTGAGGCTCATTTTGATGGTGGTTTTTTTTCTTTCCTGCTCGCTGCTTTCCTTATTCCCCATCCCACTCCCAATGCGAGCACTGAGCAGTCAGGTCGATAGGTAGGGAATGCTTGGCGGGTGACCATGAGTACGCTACACACACCCACATGGTCCGTCCCCATTGATGCATCTCGTCCTGAACCCTGCATCTCTGGACAAAGACGGGCCCATCCATGCCCCCTTGCTCGGAACCTCATCCTCGTTCGTTCCTAAATGGCCATGGTCGAATGGAGAAGAAATGGAGAGGGACCCTCTCGATGCGTCCGGTGAACAAAGCTTTCCACGCCGTTCAATTGCTCCCACCCATTGAAGTGATGCTGCCGATCCATATGAATAGTCGTCGGCCGCCGCGCCTCCGCTGCCAGAGATCCTTCTTCCTTCTGTACGTCAGTTCTTCTCAGTTCCATACTCTTGAATTGCCGCCTTGAGTATCTTTTTTATTATACATACGAGGTCATCGCTCCTTACCACGGACCTCTTCTCTTCTCGTCGACTTCCCTCGCCTTTCTGTTACCTCGATTGTCGCGCCAGGGAGTGCCGGCACTTCCACTCTCTTTAAACAACTTACCACCCAAACAAATATTCCCCACGAGATCTTCCCGTCTGTCACAATTATGGTTTCATCCGTTCTTCTGACCGCGGCCCTGGCCGCTGGAGCCGCTGCCGCTCCCGCCAGCTCTCTGCCCGGACACCGCAAGGCTGGCTTCACCGTCAACCAGGTCCGCGCTGTCAACCATGTCCGCCACGGCCCTTCCGCCGTCGCCAAGACTCTGCTCAAGTTCGGCAAGACCCCCTCGGATGATCTGCTGGCCACCATCAAGGCCTTCAAGGCCGACAGGCTCGCCATTACCAAGCGTACCAACGGATCTGCCGTCACCACTCCTGAGCAGTCCGATATCGAGTACCTCACTCCCGTCTCCATCGGTACTCCCGCACAGACCCTGAACCTGGACTTCGACTCTGGCTCGTCTGACCTCTGGGTGTTCTCTTCCGAGACCCAGAGCAGCGACGTTTCTGGCCAGAGCATCTACAGCCCCGATGACAGCAGCACCTCGTCCCTGCTGTCTGGCGAGAAGTGGGACATTAGCTACGGTGATGGATCGACGAGTTCTGGAACTGTCTACACCGATGTTGTCGCTGTCGGTGGCGTCTCTTTCGACGCCCAGGCTGTTGAGGTTGCCGAGCAGGTTTCCGACTCCTTCACCGAGGACTCGAACAACGATGGTCTGCTCGGTCTCGCCTTCAGCACCCTGAACACCGTCACCCCCACCGCCCAGAAGACCTTTTTCGACAACATCAGGGACTCCCTCGACTCTAGCCTCTGGACCGCTGACCTGAAGAACGGTGAGCCTGGAACTTACAACTTTGGCTGGATCGACGACTCGCTCTACACTGGCGATATCGCCTACACCGATGTCGACTCTAGCGACGGATTCTGGAGCTTCACTGCCGACAGCTGGTCGGTCGGTACCGCCAGCTCCGGCAACACCAACAGCGGCTCTTCCTCTTCGGCTGCTGTCACGCCCACTTCGACCGCCGCTGCCAAGACGGCCTCGTACGTCGCTTCTACTTCCGCCTCTCCCTCGTACCCTAGCGGATCTGCTGGATCCAGCTCCGGCCCCGGCTCTGGATCCGGTAGCGGACACGGCAGCTCCGGCGGTGGTCGTGGTGGATTCGGCGGTGAGAGCGAGAGCTCCAGCTCCGACTCTGGCTTTGGTGACCTCGGCGAGCTCGCTTCGGCGCTCTCTGGCCTCTTCGGTCGTGCCACCCCCACCACCGGCCAATCGGCCTCGAGCTCCAGCTCTGCTTCGGCCTCGTCGACTACCCTCACCGGTATTGCCGACACTGGCACTACGCTTGCCTTCCTCCCGTCGGACGTCTGCGAGTCGTACTACAGCTCCGTCTCCGGCGCCGAGTACTCCAGCTCTTACGGTGGCTACCTCTTCTCCTGCGATGCCGACCTGCCCGACTTCAACTTTGTCATTGGCGACACGACCATCACCATCCCCGGCGACTACGTCAACTACGCTGCTGTCGACTCTGCCGAGACCCAGTGCTACGGTGGTATCCAGCCCGACACCGACATTGGTTTCTCCATCTTCGGTGACATTGCCCTGAAGGCCGCCTTTGTCGTCTTCAAGGATGACGGATCCTCTCCCCAGATCGGATTCGCCAACAAGAACCTGTAGAGGACGTGTAGGGAGGATTTCATATAAAGAGAGCCAATCACTTGCATACAGCGTTCCATCTTTTTTCTTCTTTTTTTGTACATAGATTAGAGCGGAGAAATAGCCCGTGGAAATGATACCCAAAGAGTCTATTGGGTCTTGAAACATTTACTTGCCCTCGATGTTGCGTGTGAAATGGGACATGTTTGGATCGGTACTTGCAAAGACACTTCTTGACTAGCAGCAAATTGAACATGATATTGCTCTGCATAGCTTGCTCCTTGTATAGATCAAAAAAACATGTCCGTTAGCCTCACGATCGAGTTAGCCAGTCGTACCATGGCACACTAACAACTACCGCCGCGCAGCTTATGTTAAATGTTATTCTCGAGCACGGAGCTGGCGGCGGTCTCTTGTTCATGCGCTGTTGTTAGCTCCCCACACGAGAGAACGGGAAATGATGGGCCCGCTCCGCATCCAAATTGCCCTCAAGCAGCGGCCTCCATGCATCAGCCGACTACCCGCTGTAAGACAAGCAATACTTGGATCCAGTTCCACGTTGTAGACCTCTTTCGCGGTTGTCTAGTCGCCACGTTCTGGATCTGTGCTGCAACGACGGCCATGAAGATATGCGGAGCAATATGCAAGACGGAACGTCATCGTCCTGTCAAGATGCCGCAAGGCACGGATGTCACTTTCATGATGAGGAAGCGACCAATGGGTGTATCAAAACATGCATTCAGTATCTATTCGGCATCAAATGTATAAGCGTATGCTCAGTACAGATTAGATAGAGTCCTCCTTCCTGTCCAGCCCCTTCTCCCGGACGACCATCTCGGCCGTCTTGTCGTCGACATGGTGGGCCATGCCCTCGATGACGGCGAGCGTGGCGCCGGCGCCCGTGGTCTGGAAGCGGCCGAACTCCATGACACCGACGCGCTTCTGGAACAGCTCGTCGAGCTCCTCGAGCGTGCGGCCCTTGAGCTCGGGCAGCACGAAGAAGGCCCAGGTCGCCGCCACGATCGACCCCGCCCCCCAGACGAACGCGATCTTGCCCTGCAGGTTGCCGTACCCCGAGTCCTGGATGAACGGGCTGACGAACGTGATGAGCACCGACGTCGAGAAGCCGCTGAACGTCGCCACCGTCACCGTCTTTTCTCGGACCGCGAGCGTGGGGACTTCAGCACATACGATCCAGACGCTGAGAGGGTGAGGATTAGCATGGTTTCGACGTTTGAAGTAGGGGTGTACTTACCAGGAAGCCCACGAGATGGCCTGGACAAACTGCCAGATAAACAAACAAGCTAGCGCGCCCTTCTGGGCAGCCGGGTCGCCCCCGTGGAAGCCGGTGAGCCCGGCGAGGACGAACATGCAGGCGGACAGCAGCACGGCGCCGCCGATCATGAGCGGGCGGCGGCCGATGCGATCGACAAAGTGGAACGCCAGGACCGAGGACAGGCAGTTGACCATGTAGAGATAAATCAAAATCTCGAAGCTGTTGGTGACGCCGATGGTCTGCAGGAAGACGACCGAGTACGCGACGATGAAGCCGCTGCCCTGGGCCTGCTGCAGGCACTGGACGCCGGCCGAGATGAGGGTGCGGCGCAGGTTGGAGCCGCGGAACACGTCGGCCCACGACGTGTGCAGGTAAAGTTCCCGGTCCTGCTCCTCGGCCTGGACCAGCAGGTTGAGCTCCTCGTCGATGAGGGCAACGGGCGTGCCGCGGCGGAGGAAGTGGAGGACCTTGCGCGCCTCCTCGGTCCGGCCCCGGCCCACGAGCCAACGCGGCGACTCGGGAAGGAAGAATCCGCCGACCACTAGCACGATTGGGATGATGAACTGGATCATGAGGGTGGGACGGTATGCCCATTGATCGGTGCGGGACTGCAGACCCCAGTTGGCTACACAAGCCATTGTCGCTCCTACGAGTTGCCCTTTTGAACGCACATGTTAGCACGCGACCTCTTCCTGTCGAATGTGTGCTTGCTCACAGAATTGGTAAATGTTGATCAAAGATCCTCGAATCTTGGCCGGCGAGACCTCACTTTGGTAAGTCGGGACAACACTGTTGAATATTCTCGTTAGAAGGCATTTCCATCAGACTTCCTTGTTGTACTCACTTGCACACCAGGCCCATGGAGACACTGTTAATGATGCGGCCAGCCATGAGCTGCCAGAACTGACCAAAAGAGCAGACCTGGATCAAAATACCAACGATGGCAATAGCAGCCGCGAGGAAAAAGGTCCTGATGCGACCGAGCCGCTGGCCGAGGAATCCAGAGAAGAGACATCCGAGGGCCACGCCGGCGATCGGTGCGCCGCTGCCGGCAGACTGCCACGACGCCGGGATCGAGTAAGTGCCGGTCGCGGCATCGTAGACGCCAAAGTCCTCGGCGAACTTGGTCATGCCCAGGAAGCCGGCCCAGTAGCAGTTGTCCCATCCGAAGCCCGCACCGGCCAGGCCAGAGTAACTGCACACGGCGAGCAGCGGGCCGGTGAGCTCCTGACCGAGGTCGCTGGCCTTCCAGCGCTGAGCGAGACCCATTCTTCGTTGTCGTGATGCTCTCTTTCAAGGGTCGTCGTCGTGACTATACGGTATCCTCGAATTGGATAGTCTCGAATAGGCGATGGAGCTCGGGGGGCCAGATGCATGTCGTCGGACACTTGCAGGGCGCGCTTCATTGCAGTTTATATATATTCGATAGCTCCAAATATTCATCCCCAAATTCCCATCAACCCAATCCGGCGGCTTCTGGATATCATGTCCCGAAGATAACGTATCTAAGGTATCTTGCAGCTGAGCGCATATCCACTACACGCGCGCACGCCTCCCGGGGGGTCCCAACGTCGCCTTTGACGGGTTCCTTATTGGACGTCCATAGTATGTAGCTAGGCCCCAGATTGCCGGCGGCAAGGGGGGAGCCCAGCCCTTCCATGTTTACCCCAGAGATAAGCTGCAACGAAGCCTTGGGGGCTAGTATATACCGGTGGACTGGTAGATATGGGCGCCCAGATGTCTAGCGTAGCCTGCGACAACTCGGCCGGGGGCTGAAAGCAGGTTAGTCCTCCGTATGGTAAGGCACCCCGAGAGCCGCAAAGCCGTCGGAAGATCGGAGGGGCCGCCGTCGATTCGAGCTATTCGGAGGTCCGTTCTAGTGGTGATGGCTTCCGGCTTGCGAGTCAGTCGAGATACACATTTTCTGTTGCCAACTCAGTCTAAAAAGATAAGAAGCGACTTGATATCTTTCGTGATGATTCTGACGAGGCTGGACTATTGATTGAATACAATTCTGGACATGATCGCGACGATTTTGCTGAGGTGCCGACGGTCTTGGCAGAAGGCCTTCTTTGCCCGGGCTATTCCCAGACAGTCGTAATCGGAAGGCAATGCAGCGAGAATACGACGACGAGATTCTTGGACATTGGCTTTCGCGCCTGGACCTCAAACATTCTAACACGACGGTTTCTGCGATAATGATGCATTCTTAATTATCGGAGATCGACAAACAAGATGCCCCTGGGAGTCTGGGACATATAGCGCAATAATTTCAGCAAATTCAACTAACATCCAAGGCGACTGCTCACCTCGACACATATAACTTTACTTCGATATTTCGATGCAAGTTACAAAAAGTAAACGGGAGCTTCCGCGAAATCCAATCGACACATTCATACCAAAAGATGATTTTCGTTGAATTGACTCAAACGTTGCAAAAAGAAAAGTTGCACTAGCCGCGAATCGAACGCGGGGCCCATCGATGGCAACGATGGATTTTACCACTAAACCACTAGTGCTGGGCACTGCTCGAATGAGCCGATGATCAATAATGTGTTTAGCATAGATTATATCGATGGAATCTGAGACGATGTGTTTACCTAAAGAGATGCCACCGCCGATATGTAGTTGGGTGGGCGACTTCAAAGTGGCCCATAAGTGGGAGACCACACGAATCACGACTCTAGCTAGGTGTATGGATGAGGCCGTAGTGGCCATGGAATGACTCGACCAGACAAGCCAAACGCTTGAAGATGAAATAAATTGAAAAAAACGTGTTGCACTGCTAACGCCACTCTGAGTCTGGACGTGGAATGATTTGAGATCTGTACTTGTTGAAGATAACCGACTAGACAAACGACGGGGAGCCGAAAAATATCTTTACTCAATTCTCTAAATTCTGTCTATTCTGAAGAAAGCACCAGGTAATGTATGTACAGAAAATTCCCGCCCATCGCGGCAGATTGGCAACTTAGTATAGTGGCACTTTGTAGGCGTTGAAGTCATATAACCATGTATCGATCGACGCCTGGTCATATTGGCACTCGAGGGTCGTGCCGTTATTGGTGTAGTACGGTCGGAGAGGCCAGGCGCAGAGCTGGTCGGTCTCGCCCTCGTAGTCACCCTGCATGTGGGTGGCGTTCAACAAGGCGGGCTTGACACCGTTCTCGACCCAGTCGATGAGGGTCTGCAGTGTCGTCTGGGGAAAAGGTCCGTTGGCTTGGGCGTCGTTGGTCGCGCAGTGGGCCGCGCCGGGGACGAGAAACAGGCGGTACCAGTCGCCGAGCGCGTCGGAGCTGGCGTTGAAGGTCATGTTGGAATACATGGTCGACCGGACGGATTCGTGGTAGTGGACGGACGATCCCGTGGGAATGCTGGGGTCCGACTCGCCGTGGATGGTCAAAATCTTGCCGCCGTTTTTGTAGAATGGCGTCAGGTCAGGCAGCGTGGTCTGGAGCGTGTCCATGTAAGTCGTCATTCCCTGAATCATCCAGCCCTTCAGTGTATCGTACGTCACGTTGTCCAAGGAGGCCAGGTTGCTGGCAGAGGTCAACTCGAGGAAGCGAACGACCCATTCGCCACCAGTCGATGCAATGTCCAAGGTGTAGCTATCAGTATCGGAGTCGTATGTCGTGGCAGCATCCGTGAATGATGCGGAAGGCTGGTAAGAAATGTAGACGCGATTACCATTGGTGTCATGAAGACCGTCGAGAATAGTCTGGGCGACAGCAACACCCTTGGCGGATACGGTGCCGTTCTGGGCGGGAGTGGAAGAGCCGCCTCCAAACTGTCTCTTTATCTTGCCGAAACCCAAGCCGATTCCACCACCCGAGCTAGCAGCACACTCATAGGGAGTACCAATGATCGAGCTAATGTTGAAGTTGAGCTGGCAGAGATCTGTTCGTGCAACGACGCCGTCTGCTCTTCCGTCGAGCGAATCGCAAGCGGCGATCGTTTCATTGACAATCTTCTCGAGCTCGCAGCTCGGCGGGTAATAATCCAGGGTCTTCTCAACGACGTTGGAGTAGAGGTGGTTGACCTGTTGTTGACCGTAGCGGATAGCGGGAGCGCCTGGCATGACACCGTCATACTCATCACCCCAGCGCTGCACTTGGCTCCAGCCTTCACGGCCACCTTCGGAACAACCCTGGTAATAGGTGTACACCTTTTGATCTGTAGGCAGACCATAGAAGCCCTTGGAAAAGGCCTTGCCGATGACAGTGGTCTCTCCAATCGCACGGTATCCCATCATGAAAAGGGCGTCGTAGTTGATGGTTCCATTCGCCAGGAGAAATGCCGTGTCAAAGCTCGTGTCGAAGCTCCCAAAACCTCCATCAGTCAGGCCGGCCACGGCACCGACTTGAACACCGCTGGGCAACCACGATGATCCTCCGTTGATGGCATAGGCCATACCTCCCGTCGCGAGGTAACGGTTCTGGTAGTCGCTGGGAGCAGGCATCCAGTACTCGACCAGTACACGATCCGAGTTACGCTCATGGCTGTAGGCAAACGTGACATTGCAATAATCGAGCACGGCGTCGGGGTAAAAGACGTTGCCGGAGAAGGAAGAGTTGTACACAGCGCTGGCAGTCGCCGACGAGGCATCGATGATGATGTTGCCCAGTGTTCCATTCGCGGGAAGAGCAGATTGGACGTAGGAGATAGTGCAAACATCTGCAATCGACAGAGACTGACAAATGCTGGCAGACCCCAGGCTAGCCAAGGCCAGTTTGAAGAGTTTCTTCGTCATCGTGAAAGTGTAACAGGGGAATGTTTGTGTGAAAGACATGTCCCTCTACTCATCAAAAGGCTTCCGGGTACTTATGCCAACCAACGGCCTTCTGCAGTGTCTACACCATATTGGTCTCTCATCATATGGAGCTATCCCGATCATCACTCCTTGGGCTCAATCAGATTTCGGGACTGGCTTACGCAAGCTCTTCGCCCGCTCTTCCTCCACATCAATTTGATAAAAAGCATGATAGATTGGATTCGTCATGGCAGAATAATGGTATGGTAAATGTTCTGCAGATAGTGTGAGCCAGCTGGGCTGAGTTTCGGCGATAGAAAAACAAAAAGCGGACCTGCGCCTTACCACGGAGCGCCGAGCCGAGCTGAAAAATGCTTGTCTGTCATGCTTGACGGCGTGACCCACCAAGGACAGCAACAAGGATCAATGTCGACTTGAAACACATGCTAATGATGCGCAGATTATTCAATACATGTCGCCTATACAAAGTCTTGGCAGTCTTGGCAGCGGCTGACGTATACATGTCCGTTTATCTAGAGCCAACTTGCGCTCGACTTTGCTATGTATTTTAGTATTACAAAGAAACGGCTGGTTTTCCGATTGGTAACGACCACCTTCCAAATTAGACTAGTCGTCACTGGTTTGCTCAGAACCACCTTTGGTCCTCGGATATCAGCGCTTTATCCTTGGACGCCAGGTAGCGGGCCCATACCGTTGTGGCATTGTCGAGTTTTCCGCCCGGAATCTAGGAAGACTCGTCAGTATCCTAGGATAGGGGCGGCCCCATCGCTAATCAGGAACGAAATCGGGTCTTCCCGGTATGTGTCCGGAATTGTGGTATTGTAATCCGATCCCTTCAAGGATTGCAGTAGCCCTCCGGTCCCGTACTCGGGCCAGTCTGCATCCAAAATGCTATTGGGATCGCCAGAGTTGATGAAGCCAACCCACGCACTCTGCATGAGATCGTACAACACACGGTCGTCTTGGAGGGAACCGCTTCCGATCTGTGTGCACGTTTCACCCCATGTGCAGAAGAGATACGGGAGGTCGAACGTGTGCGCACAGCCTTCGCGCTCGAGGGATGCCGTTGCGTTGGCTGCCAGCGAGATCTGGGCGAAGAGATACCCGAACATCTTGCTCTCGCGGTCCGTACGTGCTGTGAGCTGCTGCATCAAGTACCGTCGGCCCGCCACAAAGTTCCAGTCGCTCCACAGGGAGACGGCGCGCTTGTACTGGTTCGTCGTCAGTGGCTCGTACCAGCGGTAGTTGAGATGCGAGAACCCGCCGCTAGTCGCGGTGGCGTTGCTGGCGTAGGGGCAGCCTTGGGCCGGGACGTCTGGGTACAGCTCGTAAATCTGATCCATTACACTGGTCGCGTTGGCGAATTGCGGGTACACGAGCGCCTGGCCGGTGAACCACGCGGTGAACTCTGCTTCGGTCTGGACTTGGGACTGAAACATGGAGCCGAAGAAGCCACCCTCGTCGTGGACATTCCCCATCAGGAACGGAATATCCGCCACTTTTCCTTGTGAGATGAGGGCCCGCGGGCGGTCAGACAAGAAATAGTCAGTGCTGTGAATTGATGGCTGCCATACGTTATTTCCAACCACGACACCTGTGTTCGCTGCCTTGAATGCTTTGACTAGAGCGGCGTAACTGAGGCCTCGAAGACAGGCAATCTGGTCTTGAGTGGAATTGCATCCCGCCGCGGCCACGACATTTGAAAAAGTCGCCGTGCTTTGGGGGTGTTCGGCATCGAGGAAGACACCTGACATGGGGCCTCCGGACTGCAAGATGACACCGTGGAAAAGGCCCTCGGGATCGCCCCCGTTGGCTGTCAATTGCGTGCCCACGCTCTGGGCTCCTGCACTTTGACCCCAGAGAGTAACGCGGGTCGGGTCACCACCAAAGCTGGCAATGTTGGCTTGAATCCAACGATAAGCCTCGCGCTGGTCCCAGAGCGCGGCGTTCAGGCTGGCTGTCCCGTTGCCAGCTGCGCTCACCATGGCCTCACCGGAAAGGAACCCGAAGCCGCCCAACCGATACGCAAGGGACACATGAATGACGGGCTGGCCGAATCGCTGGCTTGCCACCGCCATTGCAGTGCCAGGGTACTGCGCCGGGCTTCCCATTGTGAACCCGCCGCCATGAGTCCAAGCCACGACAGGAACGTTGTCGCCAGCCTGGACCCCTGCCGGCCGGTACACATCCAGGAAGAGGCAATCCTCTGCGCCTCCGCAACCTGCGCCGCTAGTCGTAGCCGTCTGAGTTGGAGTCGCGGGACCGGTCGGGACAGGAGCTGGTGCCATGAATCGAAACGTGGAGTTGAGTGGTGCAGCATAGCGCAAGCCCTTGAAGTATTCGACGCTGATTCCGCCAGAGGTGACCGAACCACCACTAAAAGTTCCTTGGGCCAAAGATACAACTGGAGCTGCAGCTGCTTCTGTGACATCTCCCGTCAATGCCGCTGCCGCCTGGCCAATGCATCCGGCTATGCTTAGAAGAAGGCACTTCATTTTCATGATTGGAATGTAAAGGCAATAATAACGATCAGACAAGCTCTAGGGTCTTGTCGGTGGCGTGCTTATATAGCAATACTTTTCACTACTCGGCGCTGGAATTATAAAACGCTGGCAGATCGCGTTCACACTACAGGCAAGGCGTGGAAATAGCATATGCTGACAATGTTCATTGTTCAGGTCCCAGCTGCTTCATTGGGAAAGAAATGTATGCAGAAGTATACCATATTAGGAAGGAATTCGTATAGACGTTGATCATGTAGCACCCCAGCCGTGATTCGCGTTTATATTGAGCCGTTCGAAGTTTTGACCTGAATGTCGTTGACGGCAGCACGGCGATAGCAAAACGCGCTTTGTATCCCAGTTCGATTGTCCTCGACGCTTGACGTTTCTTATTTTCGACTCCTTCGACAACCACTTGGCATATTGCCGCGAGGCACTCGAGTTCTCTCGTGCAATCATTTGGTGGCAACTTTACGCCTCGGAGGCATTCAAGCAGGTGTCATCCAAGCGCGTTCCGTTGCTTCTGGCCTATAGTACCTGCCACGCCACAGCGGTGCTGCTCGGCTTGGTCATAGGCGTAAAGTACTTCGGTCCTTGTGATGAAAATGTCGGTTATTTTTAAATTTCCGGAAACTTCGGCAACCCCACTTAGCTTAGTATCCTGGGTGATTCTTCTTCCAAAATTAGAGGCTCTGCATATATCCTTGTGCCAATATAGATTTGTCGGAGATATCGGAATACGAAACTTTTATCAATTGCAACATGCAAACAAGAGCCACATCACCACGAGCGCTTCGAAAATAACAATTGTGTACCATGTGACTATACTTAGATGTATCCAGATTCATATTTCTCCACGAAGCGTGATCACTGAGCATCTCCCAAGGCGTACGGAAGTGATCAGCATCCGTGTTGAATATTTCCATGTCGAAGCATGGAGCACCGCAAGACATCAGCTTGAGCAAGTCTCAGCCAAGCCTGGTTCCCAATCAGACTTTGTCTGCCCATCGTGAATGCTTGCAATAGTTCAAAGTGAACCGAGGAGTATTACGGAATGGTGTTCATGATCTGACCAAAGCGTTCGGGTCTCTGGTCGATCACAAGACTTTGGGTACTAGCAGAGAAGTGCTTGCGATGCTTAGAGAGTTGCTGGTCAAGCCCCCAGGCCAACAATTTGGAATTGTTTAAAAGCGCAAGCGGAGGCCAAAGGCGCGCATCTTACGTAGACTGTGCGTCAGTGGAACATGTGAGACCTCGGATGTTAATGACATGCGTTTCGTGTCGTCCTCCTTTTGGTAGCAACGAGGAAGCTAACGAATACCGACCTTTTGCAAAGAAACGGAATTGGATCTGAGTATCAACGCAGGTTCATGAAAGGACTCCCTCTTCGTGAATTCAAAGCACAAAAAACGGTGACGGTCGTTGAAGGTGACAGCGAACATTCTGCGTACGAAGTTCAATACAAAGTGTTGCAAGTGATTGTATTCAGTGACTACATGTCTGTATGCTCCTTTGATCGTGAGCCTGGCCATGAAACTGGACACAAAGGGCTACCATCTCATCTCCACCAATATTACTCTACCCTGTGAATACCAGCCGAGTCAATGTCCTTGTGGTGCTTCCACTACCTCAAATGCAATATGCCACAAAGCATGCCTTCTCCCGCAAGAAAGGCACCAAATCATGCATGACTTTTCCACCCTACCCCTCCATTTTCTTTCGCTTTTCCTTTCCCTTGCTCTCTTTTGCTTTTCCTCCTGGTTCTCTTCTGTCCGAGACTCAACTTCATAACTTGATAAGAGTCATTGCTGGTCGAATAATTCTGCTCGGCGATCGATACCTTTGTGTCCAAGCACAGGCCTCCGATCAATCAATTGTTATAGGGCGGCAATTCTGATATGTCGTTGCGTCCCTGACGCTTCTTTTCGTTCGCGACCTTTGCCCAGTAGATCGTGAACATGGGTTTGCATATCATGCTGAGTGCAAAGTCTCGGGTCATGGGCTCCTCTGGCGAGTATTGTCCCCAAGTGTGAGCCATCAGAGGTGAAACCTCGTCCCTGCAATAACCGCATAGGATTTCTGCTTGATCCGGTGTGAGGGGACTCTTATCACGACGCACGGCCAGGAAGCTCCCGGCGTGGTCGAGCCACTGCCAGCTTGGCAGACCGAAATTGTCCGACGTTGGATCACAGGACATGTGCAGGAGTGTAGCGTGATGGTTTTCGAAACCGCCCAACCCCTCCTTCCTTACCCATCGCAAATCGACAGGATAGCGTTGTGTCAAGACTGGGAGACCGATTCGGTCTGCAATGTCGGGCTTGTTGGTGATGGCGAGGTCGAAGATGGGGTGCGAGTCGGCGACATCTACGGGCTCAAACAGCGGCCTATTAAAGACCTTCTGGTCGCCGACGCAGTTGATCCGGATACCTTTGACCACATTCGCGCCTGGGGTACTGGGAGGCGACTGGACAAAGGGCAGCCAGCGGCCAAATGAAACCAGGTGATCGTCAATGTGTCGAAAGTCGTTCATGTCCAGGTCTCTACAAGGGGGATAACCCGCGACTCGCCCCTTCCTGCCAACGGCGACGACGGAACCGTGCCATTGATAAGAGCTGCCTGGTACCGTCTCAATGATGGCTGTAATGCTCTTGTTGAGACGTGATCCATCATTTTGAAAGGCTTCACGGAAGCACAGGTCGATGGTGTCCGGAAGAAGTTTCTGTAGAATCACGTCTCTCCGCACCTGAACTCTGTCGTGAGACAGACCAGGGCCAAGGAAGGGCCTCAGGTTTGGCGTTTGCCAATCATAATCGAACACTTGCTGCCATGGGCATTCGACCCAGACGACTTGCGGCTTGGGTTGGCTGTGGTGGAACGCGATGCTGCGGAAGTGATTGTCGGATGGGCGGGCTGTCAGGTCGAACCTGGAAAATGTTTTGCAGAGGAGCTTATGAGCGGGCCAGTCATCGGATTGGCAGTCCTGCGAACAATAGCGGGTGGATTTGCAGCGGCCGCAGAGATGAGTGCTTGCCTTCCCGCATAGCAGGCAGGTACTGGCTCTGTCGTCGTCGGGCATGGTGAGCGTCCAATTGCGAAGACTGGGCAGAGTGTGGGCAGCGGGAGACAAAGGCCGTGATTTCTGTTGATTGATTGATTAATGGATGAAGGCTTTGAATGCTGATAGACTGCGTTTGTTTTGAGTAGGTGGTTGTGTTTGCAGTTCGGAGTTTGTGGGTTGTGGATGGTTGCCGTTTGTGGGAGTCGTTTTGTGCTGCAAAACGTGGGGGCCTTTGTTGACAGAGAAAATAAGTGCAGGTGCAAGGAAAGCGTTTGACAGACTCGGCACCCACCTAAAAGCGTTCCAGCTGGTTTGTTTCGCATGAAGTTCTGTCTTGAGGGTCTGGTTCCCCTAGGCTCGGCACCAGGCACTCGTGTTGAGCGGCCAAGCCGTGTTCATTTAGTACAAGCCACCTCGATCATCTCAATCCTATCTTTCCAAGGGAGGTAGAGGAAGTCCTCCTGGTTGCGTACAAGATGCGATAAGGCAAAGTAAGGGAAAAGCTGCGACCCGTGATATTATCTTAAAATAACGCGTGCGGTATCGCGTCGAATTGAAAATGTATATTCAGTTATTTGAAGCTAGTGACATATTTAGTAGACCGCATCATTATAATCCGCGGTCTGACCTATTCTTAGTTATTATTATTTAATCCATGGGGGATCTTATAAATCTACTTGTGTGGCCATGCCTTATAAATGAGTTGTAGATACGTGAATAAGCAACATGACGACCACACTAGAGCAGCGACCGTCTTCTCAAGTTTGTCTTGACCAGTTTGCGTCCCGTACTTGCCTGGATACCAAGCAAGCAGCGATACAAACAGCACCTACCTGCAAAAATGTGTCTTTTACTGATTGCTCATTCCTTTATATGGCGTTAGATATGCATAGGCAAGGAGGGTAGATGGACGGCGTGCAAACTGGATGTCATCTTCGTCTTGCCTTGACGAGGTGTGATCAAAACCCAGGATCCCCCCAATACAGGTGATAACAGAGAATGCGATTGTGTACACTGATCCAATGCTCCATGGAGACATCTGCTGCAGGAAACTCGAGTGTAGCCTCTGGTCACAAGTCTGAATGTTTGATCTTCTCAGACCCAATGCGGTGGAAAGCACCGCTGTACAGCAAGATATGGGACATTGAAGCATCGTTTGCTTGGACCCTCTAGTAACAATAGCTTGCTGCGCCTGCAAGTGAGAAATCATGTTTATAAGAAATGCCAACACAGTTTGCTTGAATTCGCTGTGATTCGTCACCCCCTTCCCCAAAATGGCAACGGCATCTAGAATCATCATCCCAATCATCATCATGGCTTCAGAATATGGTATAATTATTGTTAGTCGCCGGGCTCAGTGCTGCAACGTCGATTGTACGTCAAGATCACAAGGCGGGCTTGTTCGACTTGGTTCAATACCGCCTGAACGGATCTAGCAAGCACATGCATACACTGCCAGCTTTCGACCACTGCCAACCTAGCGAGTTCCGTATCGCAGCTAGGGCTGATTTCGACCGGTATGGATCAATGACAATCAAGAACGCAGAACTTGAATCTGCAAGGAAGCTTGAAGACGGTCGACCCAGATAAAGGCCACCGGACAATCCATCAAGTGCCCGAAGAAAAAAACAGAGAATACAGCAGTGGCGATAATGTATCATTAATGGTACACAAAATATATGCGAAAAAAAAAAAAACCGAAAAAAATGAGCGGGTATCAGGCCAATCCCCTACTCGAACCCGAAGGCTCTCGATTCCATACCCTAACGTCTGGCCATATGGGCGGGGGGTAGGTACCGGTCAGGCCACTCGACCATAAAACCAAGCTTCCTGCGTCAGGCGTGCCTAGTTACTGGTCCGTTGGAAATTTTGTGTGCTTTTGGGACTTATGTGTCTTTGTTCGGTCTCTGGTCGGGTGGGGGACGCGGGCCTGGATTGTTAAAAAGCTGTTTCTGGCGACTGGCGTTGAGGTGTTTTTTCCCAGATATCCAGGCTAGGCCGACTGCTGGGTTTCAGGGATGTTAGTGTCCAAGTCCAATAAGACATTTGACGAGACCATTGCGTATTTACTCAAGCACCATAGCTTTTATTGTCTATATTGTCATGGATGGGAAGAAAAGGGTGTGTCATCCGCGGGTATGTTGATCGAAGGTGACACCAGCAAGTGGGTAGTGGCCCTGCACTTTGCTCGTCAAGCCTTGCGCCTGTCTGAAAAAAAGTGGTGCTGTATAACAACGGCGACGAGAAGCTCGGCAAGGAATCGGAGGACGCACTCGAGCGTGCAACGGCTTCGATGATGGTAGATACCCGAAAGATCCCCAAGCTCGTCAAGACCCCCGAACGAGCTCAAATACCGCTACATTTTGCCGACGGCGAGAGCAAGGCTGGGGAATTCCTGGCTCATAAGCCCAAGACCAGACTTGGAGGATCGCTTGCCGAACAGCTCGGCCTCGAGATTATGCCCATGAACACGGTTAAGGTCAGCCCGCCGTTCAACCAAACCCGTGTGAAAAGCCTTTCGCCGCTGGTGATTGTTCTACTCCAATGCATACGATCACGGCGGCCCTTTATTCTGGTATTTGTACGGGCAGTGGAGCTCCGCTTCAAATTTAAGCCGAGACTGCTGGTCAACCGGAGATATTCTAAAGAGAATTACTATTCGGGCTATGTGCTCTGGCTATCTGGGCTATGTCGATAAAAGATTGTACAAGCTATAATTTAATTATTTTTGATGCTATTATTTTATAATTGATGCTATTCGAACTCTGAGCGCTGAAATAATATTTTAACAATTTCTTTTATTATTTTAGCTGTGGTTCGGAGTATAAAAGGAAAGAAATGTTTCCGTGGTGCGGGTACCTACGCGGTGCTTATAACCGGTGCGGCGCTAGGTGCGATTAATAATGCTATCCTTTTCGCCGCCCTGCTTGTACGGGCACGTATTTGACAACCGCCCTTAACGATCTTCGAGGCTTTAAACTTAAAAAAAAAGCATACTGTTATCTAGGAATATCTACGGAGATCACACATATCAAGTTTGAACTCGAGCTCGTTAGATCTGATTAAGTTACAGCCGAAATTATCTGTAAGTACCTATGTATATAGCCCGGATAGCCAAAGCACATAGCCCGAATAGTAATTCTCATTCTAAGACTGGCTCGACATATAGCTTGATCTATGACGGAGGGAACTGTGGAAAGAAAACAGGATACCATCCTCAAAGGAGGCACGGAAAGGACAGGAATCTTCGAGATTCCAGCATTTTAAGATACCTCGAAGCGGAACTTATGCCACGAGATCATCCATCTTCCCCTTTACTTGAGATCCTGTGATCATTCCACACTCGTTGTGTACAGTGCAACCGAAACGGTGCACCCAACCCGATCTTTTGGTTTTATGCGCATTGCTCACACCACAGGTTCCGGTTACATAGACGTTGTCTTCTCCAAGCCTCATTGCTAAATCGCAGCCAATGATGAGGTGGCAACGTGAAGCTTCGTGATTGGTAAATACTGCTCGGCTGTGTATGAGGGGCGCAGCGCAGCCCCTCTCTTTGCTATTGCCTTGACGCAGCCGCCAGCCTCATCGAAAGAACTCCATTTTAAGCTGTTTTCTACCTCCCAAACTGTCTTCCCTTTCTTTCCCCTGTATTCAGAGTAGATAATTGTGTATCCTCGAGATGGAGGCCGTCGGTGCCGCGGCCGCGATCGCAGAGCTGTCGGGGCTTTCCCTGCGGGCCGGTAAGGCGGCAAAAGGTCTCATGCAGTCTTTTGCCCATGCCCCAGAAGAAATCGTCGAATTGAATACAAAGCTCGAGCGTCTCCGCATCATGATCCAGCAGATCGAATTTCTCTGTGCCGAGCTGCCACCCACCGAGACTCATATCCTCCTCCCTTCCGAACATCGAGTACTGCTCACATTCAGCCTACAAAGAACAGTGGACTCTCTGGCCAGCCTCAAGAGCACTGCGCAGACATCAGAGCGTCAGGGAGTACGAGAAAAGCTGCGCTGGGCTGCATTGGACAAAAAGAAAGCACAGCGGTTTCTGCAGGACATCCGGTCGGCGGAGTTGGAGATGGATTTCATTCTACAAATTCTTTCTGTGTAGGTACCACCGCTACACCGACCTTGGAGCAAATTGGTTGGAATTCAAAAACGTCAGACCTGTCTGACGCCCCAAACAGACGATTGTCTTCGATAAACCAGAACTCGATCGCCACTTTAGCTGCCAGCCAAAGCTCTCTACAGGCGGCGCTGACACAATCCATGGAGGAGATGATGACGCGCGTCTCCAGAGAAATTTCACGCCTTCAGGTATGGTCTCGCCGCCCTTCTCTGACAAAAAATATACCCATTGACCTTTTGCACAAGCCTACGAATGATTCGACAGGTCATGCAGCAGCTGCACAGTCCTGGATACCTCGTTATTCTGGAAACTTCGGATATCGCGAAGAGCAAGATGACCCTGTTCAGAGACTCACAGAGCATGATTCTAGACGTACGACCCGGCATCACGAGATCACAGTTGGCAGTGCGGTTCCCGGAGTGGCCTCTGGCTCTGGATCTTCCAGTGTCATTGCTACTGCCAGCATCAGTCAGAAGCGTACCTCCACAAAGATCCAATTATTAATCAGCCTAGGCTGCAGACTGTTTGGAGAGAGCGTCCTAAAGTTCGAGTTACAAGTCTCGGTGAACTGCCGTTCCTGGAGCTTTGGGCCTCGGCTGGCATCACACTTCACCATACTCAACCTTCGCCCCAGCTCAAGTCCAATCTTCATTGCTTGTCGTCAAAAGAATATTGAAGAGGTTCGTTATTTGATACAATCGGGTCAAGCTAGCGTCCGCGACTTTGATGAAGGTACCGGGGGTCTTCTTGAGGTATGATACCAATATCCTTGCTATGCTCCAGTTTCTGTATGGGTGGTTCGTTGATTCATTCCCGAAAAGCATGTGATTCTTGGAAAAACACTTGATACATATAGTATAGTCACCGAACATGAATTTCTCCAAGCTGGACAACACTTGCTGGAGTACCTTCTGGACCAAGGGGCGGATCCAAGCATTTACCTCGAAGGCAGCGAGAACAACAGGTGAATATTGGCAAACCGTGCCGATCGTTTCCTCTATTTGGCGTCTGTTAACGGAATATCAGACCGGCATTACTTGCTGCATTCGAAAACAGCTACACAGCCGCCATAACCTGGATGATCGCCCATGGAGCAGACCTCACTGATTTTGGGAGCCAATTGGCAGGTTTGTGGGAAGAACACGTAAACCCTACGGCGTTTGTATGGAAGGTGAAACTCTTGAGATCTCTATCTTATTCCGATTGGCACACCAGCGAGTCTGCGAGTAACCTTCTGTACGGTGCATGCTGGCACAGACACATGGATCTGGTCCTTTTTGCATTGGAAGTGTCACGAATAGACCCCAATATCACAGGTGGCCGTGACAGAGCACCACTAGGTAACGCAGCCTCAGTTACATGGCTGGAGGGCGTTGCCGTATTGATCGAAGCTGGAGCACGCCCTAATATTAGTAATGGAAGCTGGAACGGAACGCCGCTTTCTCGCAGTTTGAATGAGACGCTCAGCGACATAAGTCACTTTCTCTTGCGCCAAGGAGCTGACCCGAATATGTACGACTCTACTGGCACTACGACATGGAATGAGATTTGCAGTCACGTGGGACCTTGGTTTGATGGAAACTGGGAAGACCACCCCTCTTTCTTCGATGTATCTTTCATTGATGTCGAAGCTTCGCTTGCCCACTTGTTGCACCACGATGCAGATCCTTTCGAGGTCTTCAGAACTACAAATAGGATTGGTCTTTTTGGTGATCAACTTCCACTGCTTTGGTATGATAAGATCTGTAACGTGAGGGCAATTGATGCATTTCGATTCTGGAGCTATGGCATCGAAAAGGCACGCGACGCGGACGATACAGTTCCGGATGATGTAGAGTTGGATCCAGGCTTGGAAAAGTGGAAGCAAGAACTTCACTCAGCGGAGAGTACTCGAAACTTCAAGTGGACCTTTGGATGGGACCGATTCGGTAATATTTGGCGATCGAATGCCGAACGGTCTGTTGAAGACACGAACTCGGAGGCTTCAACTTCACTCTACAGTGATGACACCGACCAGTCGGAGACCTGGCAAGCGGCATCAGACGATGACTCAGAAAGAGACATCGTCTTGGAGGACGATGAACACAGTATCGAGAATGACGACACGATGAACAGTGATAACTCCAGCGAGGAAGAAGAAGAAGAGCAATTTCTGAGGAGCAGCGTTTGTGAGCTTTCACCTGATTTCTTCCGGAACGCTACTGCCTTATACCGTCACACCTCAAACGAGCAAGGTCGCAGACAGCTGTCACGGTTTCCATTGGTTCGAGCCTTGTGCGACGCTCTCCAACATGCTGGATACCGCGCTGAGATGGACGACGATGGCGACATCTGGTTTGATTGCGATGATGGCGACAGGTACTTTGACGCATGGGAGACCGCGATAGAAGAAGATGACCCTGAAGTATGGCTGCCCAAGGTCTGCCCCATTTGCCAAGACTTCCCGGCATACGGTCTCGGTCACGTTCTAGAGCGGGCTGAACGGGCGAAGCAGCAGTATCATGAGTACAAGGAGCAGGTCAAGCAAGGGAAAAGAGAATTATACATTTAGTTGGGGGATATTTCTTTTCGTTTT
This sequence comes from Pestalotiopsis sp. NC0098, assembly GCA_022432395.1. Taxonomy (NCBI): domain Eukaryota; kingdom Fungi; phylum Ascomycota; class Sordariomycetes; order Amphisphaeriales; family Sporocadaceae; genus Pestalotiopsis; species Pestalotiopsis sp. NC0098. The sequence continues at coordinate 1,776,698 of JAJKLJ010000008.1, forward strand.
TGGTGTACTTTCAAGTGACAGCGCTGTCAGTCTTTGTGTTGCTCGATGGCATGTCGTGTTGCTTGTACCAGAAAAGGAAGAAACATGGAAGTCCTGAAGTACATAAATCCGGTTCTTATAAGTTGGGTTTCGCTCTTGTAATTGGAAGTAGTTGCTGTCAAAAAGCCAATCAATGTCCATTTAGCTAAGAAGAAATCACAATGAACAGAGACCTGAAATCGTGAGCCATCTCAAAGCTGGAAAGACTCTATCTCTACATTTTTTCACACTGCGACTCCGATTTCCACATGCATCGATGTGCGAAGGATTCTCAGTACGCTCGTCAAGGAAGCCCTTCATATCTTCCATATCGACTGATCCTTTCAACCAAGCTGTTCGCGTCCGATTTGTCGCCGACAGTAGGAGATGACGATCTGAGCGCCACAAGCCTGGGCGTGAATCCTCTTACTACTAGATAAGAGCGTGCAAATTTCAGGTGATGCCAGATACTTCATACTGCAGGTAGACTATTACCCGGAATAGAGAATGTTGTCTTGGCCGTCATCAATACCAATCGCCTCAATAATTCAATTGAATTCAAGACTTTAGCAGCGTACCCGGCAAGGGCAGGGCTTAGGATGCGCGACCATGTCACTGGAGTGATGCAGCTTCTAGGACAGCCTATTTTGACAGAGGCAGAGCGCATAAACGGAGTTTCTTAAAATGCAACTCTACTACGATCATACTCTTCATGATTTTGCTATTGATTGTCGCGAACTATGCTTCAAGCACAGTCGAATTCATTGGTGGTGCCTCTGCAGCTGCGAACAGCTGCGGCTATACCAATTGAATGACAATTCGTCAGTAGGTATACTCGGTGCCCGAACTTCGGGTACCGAGCAAACCCTTGGCAGCGTGGACAGGTCAAGCATGTATGCACAATCACGTGATCCTAGTATACAATTTGAATACCTCGCACTCTGCAAAAAAGGTAACTGAGGCGAGAATTCCATTCATGGTGTGTCCTCTGTGCAGTCCTCAGAGCATTGTTGAACCATTTCGGAGGAGAGTTTAATGAACTTTCGTGCACGAGGCCCAACGTTATTTGTGGTGTGTACGAGGTAATGGAACGTGGAAAATAGAGTAGACCAAGCGAAGTGCCCCCCTCACTGGCGCTAGATTGCTAAGCATTAGAAAGATGCATCGATAGTTGCCGAGAAAAAGAAATGTACAAATCGTGACAGCAAAGTCAGCTAGATGCGAAGCGGGATAGGATATACCGTGCGTGGCTTGCTGGACGAGACCCTTTGGAGGGACCCGAGGGGCTATGCCTGGTAAAGACGGCAGCGCATACATACTTTTTCAGCTATCCGAGTGCTATCTAGCAGGGATGGCATACGGCATGCATAATTGCCGTAGCAAGGAAGGATTCTACTTGCGGCAAACTCAGTAGCATCCAATCATGACGGTGGGCGATGATGCAGGTCAGCATCCCAGGCGCCGCCGTCACCGTTCTGAGGTGGTCAGCAGGCGAAAGTGCCAGCTGTGCTGATACGAATGTGTTTACTCTTCCCTCTGCCTTGTAACTTTCGTCAGGCTCGGAGACTCGGATTGCTGTGAAAGCTTGAAGCTGGGAGCATTTCAATCTCGCGCGATAGACTTCGACCAACATATATTCCGACCGCCTCGGGACTGAACCATGGATGTAATTAGACATGCATGCTTGCTGAAAAAATTACCAAGGAATCCCATACCTGTGAATGCGGCGTATCTTGATTGTCATCATGGCTTGTATCTCTGCGTGCTATATCTCTGCGTGCTAGTAAGCCAATCTGGCTCCTGATACCAGTAGGATCCATTCTGTCCATGCCGTATCATAGCCGAAGTCGCCCGGCGCATCCCCAGAGACATCGGCCTGCATATATTGCCTGACATAATTGCCTGAAGGATCTCGAGGCGTGTTCCTCTTAACGGAGAATCCCAAGATAATGGGGGATTCTGCTGAAGAGCTGCAGCCGAGTGTTTTGGAGTGCCCAATGTAACCCCCCAGGCGCTGAAGACCCATGCAATGCCCATGCCATGGCTGGGATCTTCCCAAAAATAAGCATTGAACGATTGCCCAGACCCGATAGCGTTACAATGTCAATGTAATCTGCAATACATTACTCTGCGCTGATCACTGTCTCATTCTTTTCACTGTCTCCTCAAAACTCCAGAGGTAGATCGATCGTCATTCTGATTGAGCAGAAAAAGTGTATAGTGAGTTTACCTGCACCTTGCCTCACCTTGTGCGACTGTACAACGTCTCATCGCTTGGCTTTCTTGCACCACTTCAGTCACTGTTTCTTGCTGCTGTCGTGTGCGCAAGTATACTCTCTTTTCACCGTCGGCTAATACTCTTCGGATCCACAGAAATGAGTTCTGTTCCTCCCGGCGTCAACATCAACACCACGCCGGCGGCGAAATCGCCCACCGGCGTCTACGACTTCAACAGCCCCGAAAACAATGCCACCGTCTACATCGCTACCAGCGTGACGTTTGCCGCGATCACGTTCCTCTTCGTCTTGCTGAAGCTCTATGTCCGCCTATTCGTCCACAAGAAGCCCGGCTGGGACGACTTGTGTACGGTCGTCGCCTATATCCTGCAAACCGCCCAGGTCGGTTACCTGGCCTACATGTTCGGCAATGGCGGCGCGCGCCACCAGTGGGACATGTCATTAGCCACGTACATGTGGGTTTTGGCCATACAGCGACACGCAGCCGCGATCCAGATGCCGACGTACCTCATGACGAAGCTGGCACTGTTTATCCTCTTCTATCGTATCTTCTCCATGAAGAAGTGGTTCAAATGGGCCATCTACTTTGGAGTCGCCGTCGTGGCCAGCGCCTACCTCACCGTCATGTTCATTTTCATCTTTGGCAAGGACCAGCATCTCTTGGTTTCCACCCAATACGGTATCGCCTGCATCAATCTCATCAGCGACGTTTATCTGCTGCTGCTCCCGCTCGGGGCAATCAACTCGCTACAGTTGCCAACATCCCGGAAGATCGGCGTGGCCGCTGTGTTCGCTCTCGGTCTGCTGTGAGTTCTCAAAGTCCTCCCGAAAGCGCCTTTGGGCAGATTCTGACTCTACCTGCCAGTGCATGTACCATGAGCGCCATCGCGTTGAAATACCGCTTCGAGTTGGCTGCCGGCCAAGTTCAAGTTGACGGGACATACACAGTCCCGCCGCGCGCAGTCGTCCTGTAAGCCAATTGTGCAAAATTCCTCTCCGAGACCGTCCCAAACTGACTTAGATGCCTCACACAGCAACGTAGAAATGTACGTCGGAATCATGTGTGGATGTTTCCCCGTCCTGCCCGCCATGCTGCGCAAGACGACCCTCACCAAGTTCTTCGCCGACACGTTCGCGTCGCTGCGCAGTCGCCTCATGTCGTCACCTGACCGATCTGGATCGTCTTCCAAGGCGCACAGCAGCGGGTGGGACGAGGATGCGTATCCTCTGTCGTCCCGCGACAAGCCCGTGTCCCTCCGCTCGCACCCGCAGGAGGTTCACGAGGTGTAGCGCAATCCGGACATCTTGATTTAGACTGTTGTAAGCCGTGTAGGGTGTTGTGGCGCTGGGGCAAGTATTTGGGATTATATTATTAGTCCAAAAGGTTGCGTTTGCTAGCCACGGAGTGGTGTATTTCGCTTTGGTCGTTGACTTTGAAAGGCGCTCCGGTCCAAGGAATATTTCGTGTCGATATTTTGCAATTTTCAGGCATTCTTCAGTCCGCGAATGAAGTCAATAATTATACTCCAGATGATTGAAATGCCGTGGATGAGTGCTAAGCCAAGATTCAAATGACTGCCCATATTCTAATATCCAGCAACCAGGTCATATGGTCCCAGGGCCACGGGTCGCCAAAACCCCTGCTCACCGAACATGCAGGGTGGAGCCAAGCATTCGGCTATTTTCGTATAAAAAAGAAAGTCTTCTCAGCTCTGTCTTAACGAACCTGGTTTATTCTTGTAACATCAAGATTTTCTATTCCTACAGTAATCCAGCGAGTCGCAATGGTTGACCTCGGCGATTTCAACATGGATGATGGCAAACTGCAATTGACTGCTGCCGCGCTGGTGGTCACCTTTGGCCTATTCTGGGTGATCGACGCGCTCGGCCAAAATACACCAAATTACCAATGGATCAACAACAAATGGCTACCCCGTCTGTTCTGGACGAAGCGTGCGGACCAGTATGCCGAGGCTGGATATCTCAAGGTACGTATCACAACCTAAAATCATCCTTGGAGCCAGATTCGCTGATGATTGGGATACACAGGTCAACAAGGCAAAGGACAAGCCGTTCAAGATGATATGGTGGTCAAGAGAGAATATCTTCCTGCCGCCCAAGTATCTCCAAGACCTCAAAACTGCCGACGAATCTAGCATCAGCTTTCTACACAATATCAGTGATGTGAGCATAAATCTTTGGAGGACGGAACAGGTCAAGAATCTAACCGCGATGGACCGCAAAGGCCTTTAGCTTGAACTACAGTGTCGGAAACTTGTATGAAGGACCGATCATGGTTGATGTCATTCGGAAGAAGATGAACCACATGCTTCGTATGTTTCTCCGTAGCCGTTACCATGGTTTGAAGAAGAGCGAACTGACCAGGCGAATCTCTGTTCTACAGCATCCATCACCCCGGTGTTGGCAGATGAGGCCGACTTTGCTATAGCTCAGGAGATTGGAGATTGTCGAGGTATACAAGTGTCTCACGAACGGCCTCAATGGTACGGGAACTAAAGTGACACCACAGATTGGAAGTCTCGCAACGCCGCAGATGTGATAGGGCGCATCATGCACCGCATGACGTCTCGCGTGCTTGTTGCACCAGAAGTATGCCGCGACGAGAACTACCTCAACACGTCGCTGTCATTTATGAACTCGGTCATGATCACTGGGCTCCTAGCCATCATGCCGCCGCTGGGGCCGCTGCGCCACCTCTTTACAAAGCTGCTCGCGCTTGTCCACAGTCGGAAACTCGAGGCCACGGTCAAGATCGTCCAGCCGATCGTCGAGGCGCGACTGGAAGAGATGGCCAAGGGCGCCCCGGGCGAGCACGTCGACGCCATCCAGTGGGCGATCGAGCTCGCCGGGGACGACCCGGTCGAGCGCGATCCTCGGCGCATCACGCTGAACACGCTGCAGAACATCTGGGCCGGGAGCGCGGGGCCCGCGGTCAGCGTGACGCAGATGCTCTACCAGGTGCTGATGATGCCCGAGTATCTGGAGCCCCTGGCGCGGGAGGCCCACGCCGTCATTGAGGAATTTGGCTGGACGGATAAGGCCATGAACCACATGCCGCTGCTCGACAGCTTCATCCGGGAGTGCAACCGCATGTATCCTCTGGGCGCCATCACGGCCGCGCGTACGGTCATGGACGACAAGTTTACGTTTCACGACGGTCTTACGTTTCCAAAGGGCACGCGCTTTGCTTTTGCGATTGGCGCCATCCAGAAGGACGAGAGGTTCATTGAAAACCCCGAGACTTTTGATGGGTTCAGGTTCGCGGATAAGAAGAACGACGAGCCGAAGCAGTACATGCAATCGGCCTCGACGGTGAGCCCGAACAACCTAGTGTACGTGGACTTTTCTCTCTCTCAAAACTATCCCTATCACTACAGCTCACTAATCTACTCCTCATAGCTTTGGTTACGGAAAACATGCATGTCCCGGACGGTTCTACGCCATCAGGAAGACCAAGATCATCTTTTGCAAGCTCGCTCTCAACTACGCATTCAAGTGGACCAAGGAGCCCAAGGGCCGCCCCAAGGAATTCCCGGTGGAGGGTCAATTTGCTCCCAACTTGTCACAGGAGATTAGCTTCAAATCGCTATAATTAGCTATAGCCTTGCAGGAAACGTCTTTTAACAGGGTTTGCGCATTTGCTCATACGAAGACTGCGTGTGTAGATAGTATTGGGAATCCACTCTCACGCTTATCAAGTACAGCCTGGCTTCCGCCGGCGGCATCGTTGTGTTCTGATCAATTCGGTTTCCGAGTGTAGCGGATCCGGCCTCTGGTTTTAAGTCTCTCGGCACCCATATTTGAATCGCTCGGACAGTGGCGTTTCGGTGCTTACTCTGTCCTCCGGGCCCCGAAGCGGAGCGGCGCGGCATCGTTGGTCCCACCGCTGGCCGGTCCGGTATCCACTCAACCTGGAAGCGGCAATCTTCGGAGCAAGGGTTCTATCACGTCTTTGGTATGTCGGAAGTCTGCATTAGGCGTACGTGGATAATGATGGGATAGGAACCTTGACTGAGCTGTCTCATTCCACCGATGCTTTGGCATGCACACTGGAAGGTAAACAATCTGATTGGTCGGAATTGATCTTTGCCTTGTAATTGAACACATCTTTGCCAACGGCTCATGATTGTTGCAGTGAAGCCCGATTTGTTGCATTCTACTCGTAATATTTCGTGACACGCTACCATCATGCCCGAAATCAGCGACGTTCTCATCATAGGCGGCGGCCACGCCGGCATGTCCGCCGCCCTGACGACCTACCGAGCACTGCTGAAGACCACCATATTCGACACGCAAAAACCCCGGAATCGATGGAACACCGCCGTCCGTCTGACCCCATCGTGGAATTCCAAGTCGGTGGAGGAGACGCGCAAGCTCTCCCGTGAAGAGCTCCAGCAGACCGGCTTTGTAGAATTCGTGGACGCGGCCATCGAGTCGATCGCAAAAACGGACGATGGCCTCTTCAAAGTCAGCGACGCGAGCGGAGCTTCGTGGCTGGGCCGAAAAGTCCTGCTGTCCATGGGTTGCTCGACAACGTTCCCACAAATTCCTGGCTATGAGGAGAGTTTTGCAAGGAAAATGTACGTGAAAGCGCCTCATCTACAGCACTTGTTTATGGTCCGATGATTTGAGAACTGACATCTGAATCAAAGATACCCCTGCATGTATCAATTTGGGTTTGAAGAGCGCGGTGCCCAATCGGCTGGTCTTTTGGCGGTCGACGGTTTAGCATCCGTTAGGTTCGCCACTGGTCTTGCAGACGACGGGCATAGGTTCAGCCACGAGTTTACCATTTACACGAATGGCAACTCGGCGCTAGCACGCGAATTGGAAGAGGTCGTGGTACCCAACGGTATGACGATCGACGGCCGCAAGATCCAGAAACTGCAGTCGGGCGAGGGCGCGGAAAGCATCACTCTCTACTTTGAAGACGGGTCGAGCAAGTCGGAGGCTTTCTTGGTACACCGGCCCACGACGGTGAACAGCTCACCGCTGATCAAGCAGCTCGGCCTGGAAATGACGCCGATGGGAGACATTGCCACGTCGATGCCCTTCTGTCAGACCAACGTGCCGGGTGTCTATGCAGCAGGAGATTGCGCATCGATGTCCAAGATTATACCCCAAGCAGTCGTCATGGGTGCATATGCGGGATGTGGAATCGCTCGGGAGCTGCCGAGGAGGGTGACGGGTAATTCGTGCACGTAGAACGTTGGAATTTGGAAAAGTCGATACCATCATATAGTGATACTCGTGTACTTCTAAGCATAGACAATTTATCTTGCATTGGTTGTGACGATATTCAATTGCAGTTTCTGTCGGAAACAGATATAGACTTCAGTGCATACAACCCCTCAGGACTTGAGAATCTGTGCGACAACATCCTCCAGCTTCTCCCTGGGCACGCCGAGGCGGTCGTTCCAGAGCTCGACTTCATCAGCAAAGTTGTTGCCGTACCCGGGATTATAGACAGCCGCCAACAACAGCTTGCCCGCTGCCATGAAGTTGCCGCTCGCCAGTGCAGCCTTGCCCTTGGCGATCTCCTCGTCAGTCGTTGTCTTTGACACGTCGTACTTGACTCCCTGGGCCTTCTCCAGCGTGGAAACAATGTCGTTCAGCGAGATCTCGAACGAGGAAATGTAGACATGCTTGTTGGCAGTGATTTCGGGGTTTCTCAGTACTCCGAGCACGCCCTTTGCGACATTCTCTCGGGGAGTGGACGAGAACTTGTGGTTTCCGTCGTCCCAGACCGTGGCCTTGTGCTCCTTGATGTCGATGCCCATAAATCCAGTGGCGATACCGCTGATCAAGGAGTTAGCCTGAGGCAAAGAAATTAGAAAAGAAAGCGGCTTACACGTCGGTGAAAATGTTCGTCGCAATCGCAGTCCAAGTCAGACCAGTGCTCTCCTTGGCCTTGAGGCTCTCAACGAGCTTGACCTTGCCAGCCGCCATGGGGAATATGGCGATTGTCTTGGGGTTGGACGTGTTGCTGCCGAACTCGGAAGGAATAAATCGCTTGACGCCGGCCTTGATGGCGGCATCGACGAACTTGCCCTCTTGTCCCATGAGCTGGAAGCCGTTGGCCATGACCACGGCGTCCTGGCCGGCAAAGGCCTTCTCGAGGTCCTCCGGGGGGTAGGCGTCGTCGATCTTGATGACCTGGACGCCATCGGGCAGTTCGGCCGTCGACGACTGGCGAGATACCACCGTAATGTTGAACTGCGGGTCCGTCTTCAGGGCTTCGACAATGTATGCGCCCAAATGGACCTGTCCGGCTTTGGAGGCCTGGTTTTAGTCCCAAAGTTAGCGCCTTTCGGGGACTATAGAGCTCTATTGGGAGTATAGTGTAATCAACATACCCCGACGACCACGACGTTCTTGAGAGGTGCCATTTTGGACGGTATTGATTGTGCTGTTGTAGGGTATTTCACGACAATTTCAAAAAACTTGGGAAGAGAAGAAAGAAGCTAGGCAACCACTGCAGGCTGAGTGTAGGTAGATAGATGTTTTGTAGCTTCTATTAATAAAACAGTACATGGACAAAAGGTCGCGACAGACTGCGGGGGCTCACTTATCACATTACAAAGCCTGTACCTGGGCGCTGTCGGGCCCCGCCAAAGTTGAGACCTGCAGGACCTTTTAACCATGCATAAAAGCAGGCAGCCTGCTGATACATGTGGTTACATGTTAATGACAATACCTGAACACTGTATACATACAAATACATTTAGATAGTCTTTTTTTTCTTCTCGGTAATTCGACAGATCATACATACTGTAGAGCGTTTGGTCTCTATTATTGTCTCACGGCCACGCCAATCACTCCATCATGGCGTTCGCACCAAAGCAGGCGTTTGCACCCAATGCAGACCTCTACGAGGAAATTGTCGGAGACTCGACGTCGTCCATGGCCGAGAAGTTTCTAGGAATGATTCCGTCGCTACCGCCGGATGCCATTGTCCACGATAATGGCTGTGGAGGCGGGCAGGTTATTGCAAAGCTCATGGAGACGCATCCTCCCTCGACAATACGGATTCATGCCACCGACATCGACCCGACCCAGATAGAAAACTGCAAAAAGGCCGCTACCGCCGCGGATTGGCCGGCCGACGTGAAACTGATGCCGGCTGAGAAGCTCGAATATGAAGACGCCACTTTTACTCACTCCTTCTCGAATCTTCTGCTCTTCGCGACCAAGAACACCGGCGTCGATGCCGTCAAGGAGATCTACCGAACCCTCAAGCCCGACGGAATCGCCGTCGCGACATGGTTCCACAGCATCCCGCACCAGGAGGTCATCAAGAGCGTCCACTACAAGCTCCGAGGCCCGGACGTTCACCTGCCGCACGGTATGCCCGACGCATGGTATGCTAGCGAGTTTCTGCGTTCCACCATCGAGCAGGGCGGGTTCCAGCCGGAGAAGATCGACATATCGACGGTGGAAATTTATTGCAACATTCCGGACCTCACGCGGTGGGTTACCATTCTTTGGAGCTACATTGGCCGCCCGGCCACGGGATGGACGGCGGCGGACGAGGAGCAATGGGATGAGGCTATTGCCACCATAATTCAAGACCTAGAGAAGTCATCGGCTTACGAAAGCAATGGCAGAGGTGGTAGATTATTGATGAAGGTCAATGTTTGTATAGCTAGAAAGTAGTCGATGGAAGGACAAAGTAGAATTGAATGAGCTAGATCTCAGCATAGAGACGGGATTCAAATTATTTCATGTAACTTCTATTCTTTTGCTACCAAACCCCCAAACATTTGCAATACTCAAGTGATGGCGGGCAAAATGTGAGAAATGATTATTTGCCAGGGGGTTACCGTTCGGGGGCCACCGGCTTACGATCCGATTGCTTAAATACGTATAATAGCTGCTACCGCTTTCTGTTTTAGCTTTTACTCAATGCAACAGATCTTCTAGCTCAATTCACCGGCACCATAAACGAACCGACACACGAAACAATGGCAACGGAAGGACCAAAGGAAGAGTACATAATGGGGGACGATGATGGGGAGCTCCAGCGCCTCACATCGCAGCACGCCTTATTGAAGCATGAGATGAATGGCCAACTCGTTTTTGCACCAATCGACTTCTCCCAGACTGGTCTGCGGATATTTGACTCGGCAACTGCTGATGGTACATTGATTTTCCTGCTTTATTTACTTCAAATACTGATTTTCTTGTCCAACAGGAACCTGGCTGCGCGAGCTGTGCCAGCAGATTCCAAACGGCACTGCAAACAAGTATGTCGGAATTGACATTGAGGCTTCTTTCATCCCGAAAGAACTCCCAGACTGGTTGCAAATCGAGCACGAGTCCATGCAGCAGCAGTTCCGGGACGAGTGGACAAACACGTTCGACCTCGTGCACATGCGCTTTGGGCTGGCCGCCGCGGCGGAATGGGGACCGCCCAAAGTCATAGCCAGTCTCGTCACCCTGGTGAAGCCCGGCGGCTGGGCCCAATTGGTCGAGCCGGATTGGCGAGACACTACGGGCTGCGGACCGGCCCTTGCCGAGCTGCTGACCTTGTTCGGCGAGATCTTTGACAAGATGGGGACGGGCGCCGATTACGCTCAGAAGCTGGGCACGTGGCTCGCCGACAACTCTTTACAGAAGATCGAAACAAGGTCTTTTACGATTCGAATCGGTGCGAAGAACCCGGAGGCTGAGCTTGGCCGCGCCGGAGCGCAAGTAATCTGTCAAGCTGCTACTTCCATGGTCAAGGTTGCAACGCATAGTAAGTCCGGCTCCATCACTATTATAGTTCTACGCCGATGCACTGACTCGATACCGCTCAATCACTTAGTGATTCCTACTTCATTTTCATCGGAGCAGTTACAAACATTAGTTACACGGTTAGATGAAGAGCTTAACAGCCAAGGAGGCTCCTACAAGTTGAACGTGGCCTGGGGACAGAAATCAAGCCAGTCCTAGGAGTACAGGATGTCAAATTCTATTGTACTGTAGACTATTTGCTTGTCAGTCATTTCAATTGAATAGAATGCAATTGCCTTTACAAGAGATACATGTCGAAGTCTGTGACTTGGGTCCCTTCTCCTCCGACCCAGTCCTTCCTTGACGCGAGACGCCCCCAATCTTTTCGGTGACAGCCTTGTCATGCGGGACCGCGGCGCGGTGCCGCAGACCTGAAGGACGTGCAGGGGTAACAAAGTGAGCGGCTTCCATATCCACAGCCCGGTGCCCGCAATCGGGCCATCTGAGTCGGCGCCGTGCCTCGGGCGCCGGCAGATTATCATCGTTGTCGTATCGAATGCAGATTCCGGCTTACGCAGTCACTTTCACTGCCTTGCGTGTAAACTTGCAACAAGGCGCTGTTTCCAAAAGACGCTGAAATTCTCCCAATAACACATTCGCTTAAGATTTTTTTCGGAACCGGAAACCGAATAACCTCCTTAAGCATTCAGCTCTGGTGTTGAGTTAAGGGGGTAATCATACCAATATTATTGCCGGGGGCCGCGCATGGGAAGGACATAGCGCAGATCTTTATTCAGGTCTTCTGATATAAGTGATGTGCCCTCCAATAACCCAGTTCTTTGATGTTTGAGTAGAAGTGGCTCTCTGTTCCGGGATGACAAATGGGTGAGATCCATCAAGAGACTTATACCTTATCAAGTCATGCGGCAGGCGCTCCACCAAATGCCCCAAATATGAAGTTATTGAAATGAGGATCAGAGTCTTGGACATCCCACATGTCTTGGACTCTCTTGTCAGAGTACTGAGCAAAGTATTTGTTTTGAGTTTTATCATCTGTCATGATATTCATAAAAAATGTCTTGAGTTGAAATGTTGTAAATGCAATGCAAACAGGGGCTCTCGGAAGTGTATATACATGTGATCTCGGTAGCTTCTGCTGGGGACGGACCAGCCACCCTCCCTGCTTACACATGTTTCGCTGTGAGTTGGGCCGCCAAAGCCGTGAAACGTTGACTCAGATCCGAGTAGCAGTCTACGGAACCTTCTCCGAATACCGAGGACGGAGACCCGGGCCCGACGACCCCTGCAAGCGTTCTGAGCCTGTCTACTATGGCTGCGGCCTGCTGGGCCTCCTTGAGTATCCTCTGAAACTGAAAGGACTTTTGTTCTTCCGCGTCGACGGAAAAGTGCCCAAATCCGAATATCGAACTCGAGCCGTTTCCGATACTGATGCTATTTTGCCGTTTTCTCTCGTCCTCGACGGTCGCTGTGCAAACTTCGAGGAGGTCGAGAATCTGATACATGAGCGTGGTGAACAGGAGGAGACACCGGTGGTAGCCCGAGTCCAGCTGCCCGATCAGGTGGGCCACCTTGTCGAGCGCCTGCCTCACGACCCCTACTATGATTTTAAAGGCCTTGAGCTCCGTCAACATGTAGCTCTCCAAGTCGGCGATCATCTGGCAGCACTCCAAGCAAATCCGGCTGTCGATCTCGGTCCTCGGGCGCGGCTTGCGTGGCCGTACCATGGTAGGAGACGTGCAGACACCCCGAGTCTGCTCATCACCGGGGGTGTTGCCCTGCTGGTGCATCAAGAGATCCTTCAGGCTTGGATCCAGGAAGGGCGGAGAGAAGGTCTGGCTACTGCTTGCCGTTATGGTGCTGCTGGTTGTCATGCCGAATTCCGAGGCATCAGTCTCCTTTTGGATGTGCGCATGGTCGTTGCCGTTATGCGGAACGCGGATGGTGCTCGAGTCGTCTGCGAATTCTGAAGTGATCATGCCTGCCGCGTCAAAATCCCAGTCGTCCACCCATGCAGTGATGGTATCTCGGTCATGAGTTTGTAGGCCGAGGTCTTCTGGCGCAACCATGGAGTTGGTCGTCGCTATCTCGTCGGCGGTGATACTACTAGTGGTTGGCCTCGTCGCTGTCGTGTCCTGATGTTGTTGCTGCTCGGGATCGCCCAAATTCTGCTTCTTTTTGGCTCTGATTCCTGGAACCTTTCCTACTCGCGACACGCCGTAGACGCATTGTGTACCGTTATCCCGACAGCGCTTGCATCCGCTTCTCTCGCTCGAGCATTTGACCTGTTGGCGGCGCAACCATGTCAGTACTTCTGGAAATGATCTGATCAACGTTATGTTGAGCTACCAACATACCTTGGCGGCGCAGCACAGGTTACATGCACTCCGCAGTCTTGGAGCACGGGTGCGGCTCGATGTTGCATCTTGTGACCTGGACACCCACATCTGTCAGTTATTGTGTCCCATCTGCCAGGTACGACGCATGGAATTATACTGACCTTTGCGACGAATGAAGCATTGCAAAGAGGCGACAGGCGGGCCTTTGTGTAAGGACAGGTGATCTTGGCCTGAAATTATTACGTCGACGCAATGACGAGTAGAGAAGGGATCAAGTGTCTACCATACAGCCAAAAGCCGACTACATACAGCTATTGCCCCTCGCTCTCTCTTACACAATAAGCCATGGAAACGACTTATCTGCCCTGGAAGGATTCAGGCGGCCCGTGTTTGGTGTCTCTGCCAGGGCGATAAGCGTCCGGCATCTGCCATAGCCTGGATTTCTCTTGAAGGATTCTGTTTGTGCCGCGAAGCTAATGCAGTTCGTTGTTGTTTGGCGCAAAAAAGTCCTATGGCTGGCTTTTTCCCATGGCCCTTGCGAACTTCTCCAAATTCTGTCAGCCTGTCGGAAATGGGGTCTCGATCTGGACGAATGCTACCCACCATACATGCAGGTTTCAGTGCTTACATCGAGGCTAGCTGGGCTGCAGGCATAATATTGGGGTCCGGGCAGCTGACCGCAGGAGTAGGCGCATTTTAATATACTTACTTTTCTAGTATGGAAAAGACCACCAGGTACTGACAGTTCGGAGGCAGAAATTTCCAAGGTGAGTATATGAAATCACGGTCATGACTCTTGCGATCCTGCTGCGTTTATCTGATCCTACCACAACAAGCCACAAGAGATTTAACTCTAGTTCTGCTATACGGCAGTTAGAACATTTACCCTAACCGTACCGAGACTGGTTTTTCCCCGCGTTTTCACTGGACTCATATTCAGCCCTGCATTATTTGCATCAGTCAGCACAGACCAATACTGTATGTTTACTACCTGTCATCCCCCCTGCCGCCCTGCTGTGCTGGTACCTGTACCCTGTCTACTGGTAGCCTATCAGCAACTTCTCAGTCGCACGTTCTGCAGCAGAGTGCATCACCGAAAAGAGCTGAACGAGTAAGGGCGGCGGTGTGAGAGCAGAGCGAATACGTGGTCGAATCTTCAGCGCACCCGGGGATTCGGGCTGATCAGGTAGTATTAAAGAATATGTCTGCATGCATTCCGCTGTCGATTGTAACGTCGTACGAGTGTGCTCGGCAAGATCAAAAGGGTGCTCTGCACTGAGGGACAAGCAGCTGTGCCTCAGCTCTGCGGCTCTCTCTTGAAAGCAAGCTTTTCCGACGGGGCGGGTCTCTCTTTCTAATTTCGGTGCTTTCCAGGCCCTCCAATTTTGCGGAACAAAGGACTGAAATAGCCAGAGCCTCGGTGGTGACGCCGCATAGACAACACGTGGTAATCTACGGTGACCAGCCATCAGCAGAGAGACAGCTACTAGCAGCTGGACAGCAAGGTAGCACGAGGCACTTGACTTTGTTCAAACGTACGATATGCTCCCAAATTCCGGATCAAATCCAATTCTTCAACGAGCACACCACGTGATTCACATTCCGAACTTGGAGTACGAGATTCATCACATTTACAGTCATGGTCACTGGATGCAGTACTATGACCGAAATGGCAGGATCCTCGATTGCCGACAAAGGATTCAACCCGTCTATATACCGAATCCTTTGGATCCTTTTATGGCATAAGAAAAGCCTCAGATGAGCCTCCAAGGTATCGATGTAGTAAATTGAGAGGTAGGGATGCAAGGCTATCAAGAGACATGTCGAGAGTTCATGAGCAAGTTTGGCAATGTATCTCTCACTTCTTAGACATCTCGATCCCATAGTGAATGATAGAAGCTTGACAAGCGAGCGTCTTATATCAAAACAGTCATGAGCCTATCCAGTTCAGCCGCAGGAACACTGTATGTACATCCCAGAATCGCCTTTGCTATTGCGCGAACACTGATCTGGGAAGTATGAGTAATCCGTGCAGCCGTGTTATCCAAGTGCTGGAAGTGCATTCGGTGATTCTGGCGATGAGACCAGCTCCAGACAATCGGGGATCGGGCAGGTCTTCATTTCCGTCCAACTTAGGAATCCGACGCTTTACGACTGACCATTCACCCGTGCCCGCCCCCACACTGGTACAGAAGGATTCACAAGCTGGTCGGCGACACGGGTAAGGCCAGCGTGCCTTTTACCTGCCGGTGCTATCAGGTGAGGATCGGCTCCTACGGTATTGATGGTGTACATCTGGGCTGATGTGGCGGCCCCTTTTGTCCAAGTTCCAACCACATCTGTCCTAGTTGAGTCCGCACCCGCCCCCAACATCAAAGGATTCGTAAACTTCCCATCACCTTGCGGTTCGCGCCTTGCGCCTCGGCCGTTGATATGCCTGGGTAGGTCCTGTAAGTATACGATTAAGGCAAGGGAAAGCGCCGTGGTGCTGACGCCGGGCGACGCCGTAGCGGCGGCTTGGGCTGACTCAGTATTGATAATCTGCTTGCTTGAGCCTGAATTGTGTGCATACTGCCGCCGACCGTCCTATAAAGTACCACGGATATGATCGATTAGAGCATCACGCATGTTGAGTTGTATGGAAGGATTGTACCCTTGAACGACCCTGATGGCTTTTCCATAAACAGCTATACGGAGTATCAGTTACAAGTGGAGTTGGCGCCGAGGTTCGTCAATGTCTAGCTGGGAAAGTCCGTGAACAGTACAGTTCTACTCGAAGATGCGGCCACTCTGCATTCTAACGCAGGGATCGTGTATTAAAATAAGCGAAAATAGCACAGGCCTGCCAAGTCATCTAAGTTGGGGGCGAGAGCTGGGGCACATACGACTGGGGTCAATCCCCGGAACGAGCCATCGAATCAGCGCGATTATACGCCGCACCGAACCACCGTGTTGGTAGGCGTTATGTTTGCGTTGTTGTCCATAATTAGTTAGGTAATTAACATATATAAATGATCGCCCTACCACACAATACCATCTCTGGCAACGACGACTCATCCGAATTCGAGCTCCTATGTCCTGTCTAATAGGACTATATCGACTCAAAAGGCTTTAGCTCTCTCGTAAGAACCGGCCAGGGGACGTTTCAAGTGGCGTCGACTAGCCACGGGTAAGCTATCTATAGGATTCTATACCTTGCCGACGCCAAACTGGGGCCCGTCTGGCCCAATCACAGATTCGAAATACATACATGTTGTCACCTCTCGGCGGGCGTACTTCGCTTATCAACCCACTCCCACTAACTGCAATACGAAAGCTTACTTACTTAGGTACATGAGCTAGACGATGCGATGGCAGGAAAAGTCCTGGCGGCTTCACTGCCCATCGGAATCACACCAATCATGAGCGTAGTCTCATGAACAAGAACAAGCAAATTCTCTACGAGAACCCCGGCTTGAACTTTTCTTCTGCGGGGCTTTGGGTACCGGGCTTCACCTGAATGCATGACGACACATGATCAGGAACAGGCAATCAAGTATTTTTCCTAACGAGAGAAACGTCGATTACAAAACAAATATCTTCGTAGAGAAGAGGGGAGTCTGCCCAGGGTGCCGGCGCAAGCGATCCTCCCACACTTGCGTTCCAAGACAGACGCGCGCCATGAAGGATTCAATATTCAATGCAAGGACGCGCGAGCGCCTCTGGACGATTGATCCGAGATGCATACGCTGTGACCGTGTGACACTGAAAGACATTGACATGTCTCTGAAATGACACGAGAGCCTCACAATGCAGAAATGACCAACAGGCCAAGGCTTCGGATTGTCACCCGAACATTCTTCGGATCACCTTGCCGACTGGGCGTCAGATTTCGTCGTCGAAAAGGGCAATAAGTTTCACCTCGGTGCTGACTTTGAAGCCAATCTCTTGGGATGACACGCTCTCTGGGTACCTAGGTAGGTATCCATGTTCGTAAACAGTCCAACGTCAGCAATAGCATGCATGATACCTAGTCGTAGCTATCCCAAGACATTAGCAAGTTGTCTCCATAAATCCAGACAAGAAGCGATAGGATTACTAGAAGTGGTGTGATTGAGACGAACAGGGCTTTGTTTTGCAGGAATACTATCCAATTTGGCTAATCTTCTGTTGGGAGTTGATGATTCATCCCCAGAGCTACGCGCCTGATACCAAATAAGTCCGGATCTTGGGCACCCATTCCTCGAGTACCGCCCCAGACAATGTAAACGGGAACAAGGGTTGCTCAGCAAGCCGCATGCGGAGAAAGACATCCCCCGCCCAGCCCATGGAGTACCAGAGCGCGCCGACCACCCAGGCGTACCCGAGCAGGCGCACCAGGAGACTCCTGTCGGCACCCGGTCCGCCCAGCCACCTGCTCCACACGTGCTGTACGCCGTCCTCGGCCGTGATCAGTGCCGCCTGCGCGACGAAGAAGACGAGCATGCCGTGCGTCCGCTCGGCGAACGTGACGTTGCGGGGGCTCGGCAGGATCAGGATCGACGCGGCGTGGCCGAGCCCCGACATGAGAAACGAGAGCCACAGCTGTGCGTACCGCGACCCCAGGGACCCGGGCGCGAAGCCGAGCGCGTCGCGCGCCGCGCACGACCATGCCTGGAACAGCCGCCGCAGCGTCTGGTGCCAGTAGGACCCCCAGAAGGCGCGCACCGAGGTCACCTCGGACAGCGCGCCGAAGCTCGCCGGCCAGTCGGCGGGCAGGCTGCAGTGAGTTGCCACGGCGATGATGGAGAAGACTGTGTACTGGAGCTGCAGCATGTAATACGGCTGCACGCCAAAGGTGAGGGCGCGGACGAAGCTCCAGACTAGACTGCGCTCGTCCCAGAGGGTCAAGTACTTCGAATCGACGTCACCGCGTCGTAGCGTGGCCTCGTTGGTGTATAGAATGTACACGGCGGCCTGACTCGCGAGGTCCGCCATGAGAAAGTAGTAGACTGCGGCGACAAGGCGGCGGGCAATGAATCGGCGGCGCGACCGGGACTCGGCCGGCGGCACGGCCGGCACGTTCTTGACCTGGTAGTTCCACCGGATCCCGCGCATATTAAAGATGAGCACAAGCGCCCACCGGATCTTCTGGAAGCCAAAGGCCGCGTAGGCCGTGGCCTCGCGGGCGGGCTTGTCGACGCGCCAGAAGGACGACTCGGGCGTGGCCCCGGCGGGCAGCAGGACTATCTTTTCGAGGGTCGCCAGATACGTCGACCAGGCTATCGAAAAGGGCTGGGCCGCGCCAAAGTCGGTTGTGAAATTGGGATGTCGCCAGCACAAAGCCATTAGGACCGCAGTGCTTAGAGTCGCAACCGTCCTGCGGTGTCGGAATGGCGGGCCTGCCAAAAGCAATACGTGTAGTGCCATGAGCGTGTAGTGAGGCCATGGCGAGCCGCGAGGCTCGTGTAGCTCATGGTTGGCTATCGAAGACGTAGCCATGTTCTCATCCAACTTGTCTGGCGTGCAGTACACAGATGAGTTGCAGTCCTGTGTCGACCTAAGACCATCAATCAGGAGCTTGTAATACGGAATAACATAAAGCCGCCGAGTGCAAATGTTTCATTGATTTGGACATGTCCGAGAATAGGATATTCCCTGCTCGCCGTTTCCATCTTGCCCCGGTCCGAAGGCCGTGCATCGATTGTCCGGTTGCGTCCACGCCGCCCGGCAGGCCCGGTCTCTCGGGGGCCGAACACCATCACAGGGGTCAACATGCGTGCTTCGTAAGCTCATGCAGTAAGCGTAAGTTCCTGCTTTTGTTTTGTAGAAAAATGGAGACTTCTAACAATTTTTCAATGTTATCCCTTGTACGTTCCCGTGTAAGAGACTAGGAACATGTCAGAAGAGCTCGTGTATGCTGATAATACAGAACGTGGACCGGTAACCAGACACAGGTTTGCTGTAAATGTAAACGCAAACATTCGAATCAAGAGATTTTACATCATGGCGATACTATGATTGATGTAAAAACAGTTTAGATCATTTTCTGTTGACTGTGTGTAGCCAGACCGGCTTGTGTGGTAGCAGATTGAGTTTCTTATCATCTGTTGATTTGAAGTACTGGCTTTTAAGAGGGTTTCATTGCATTCCGAGACATCTTATATGAATGCGTTACATTTCTGCTCTAGTTTGCATCATATCTGATCGTAGGCAAAATAATACCTAAAAGATGCCCTTGTGCCCGTATTGCTCAGCCTGGATCTGCGACGGCGCACCTGCTCCCGTACACGTCCCCGAGTACAGAGCCTGTGTGACAGTCTGCATCGGATTGGTGCAGTCGCCGGCAGCAAAGACTCCCTGGACGCTCGTCTGGTTGAAGGGCGGGTTCGCCTTGATGAGCTTGGCCGGGCTCAGCTCGAGGCCCAGCTGCTCGTGGAGGGTGCCCCGGAGCCGCGTCTTGGGCTTGGAGGCGAGGAACGCCTCGGTGGCGCTGGCGCCGTCGTCAAAGTGCAGCACCACCTGTGCGCGCTCCGGGCCCTTGGTGAGCTTGCTCAGCTTGCGCGTATCGATCTTGACCGGTGCCTTTTCAGGCGCCGCGTCGAGGACCGCCTCTAGATCTTTGGCGAAGCTCTCATTGCCGTCGGTGTAGAGCGTCACCGATTGCGACAGGCGCAATACCTGGCGCGCAAAGTGCAGCGCCGGAACGGGATTGGCGAGGTCCCCAGTTGCTAGAACTCCGGCTGAGGGGGTGTCCTTCTCTTCCCAGCCGTGGCAATACATGCAGTGGAATCTGTTCAAGATCATCAGTTTTATCATCCATCGGGGGATTTGTTTGTGCTGATACTCACATGCTCGAAACCCAGTTCTCAGCATAGCCCGGGATGTCGGGAAAGATATCCTCCACGCCAGTGGCCAAGATCACCTTCTTGGCAGTATACTTTTCGCCATTGCTCGTGGCGTGAAAGAGACCATCTTCGTTCTTTTCCAAGCTGTCGACATTAGCATCGACCACTTTGACACATCCGTAGCGATCGTAGTCAGCTTTGGCTGCTTCACGGAAATCGCTAGGATCCCGATGATCCCATGTGGCCACTGTGTGCATGTGGTTGCTCTTTGCATTTCGGTACTGCTTGGAATCAAACAAGAGGACCTTGTGATCCTGGCGCACAATAGTGGCGGCAGCACTTAGACCGGCGGGGCCTCCGCCCACGATGATCACGTCGTATTCAGCAGCCATGGTCAGAGTATGAGATTGTGTGATTGCTTAGAGATTAACAGAACAATTGTTACTGGGGTGAGAAGAATTGTAAACGGGGAGTTGGTAGATGTGGTAACCGTGAACAAGTAAGCCTAGGTAGGTAGGAGTGTTGATCAGCTAATGGCCCCCATCCTCGGCAACCGATTGGTTCATCACCATTGCAAGGCCCAACAGCCGCATTCCGAAAACTGAGAATGATAAATCCATTACATTGAAGTAAATGTATCACAGGGGAGTTTTACACAGCGTTCAAGTATACGATTTGCTAGAACTCGTGCGAAAACGCATTTGACTTTGGCGCCTTAAAACACTGAGGTTACAATCTGAGGTGAACCGTGAACAATTAATGACCTTATTTTATTTAATGAGTTATCACAGAGCACAGCAAAATCTTATGAAGCACCAAAACACAGAAGCTGGTACAGCAGAAAAACAGAATAAACAAGAACATTCTTTGATATACCATTTGACCATTTCTCCAAGAATACAATCTCAACACGGATCATCAATTTCAAAGGGATGTCGTGACATGACGGAAGCTCCCGAGTAATAATTCAAATTACCTGATCTCACAAATGTGCCATCTATGCATCGACCTTGGGCACTGGCTTCGACATATAAGAAGTCATATACACTCCCTTCTTCTCCGTATACTGGAAGGAGGCGCAAGTATGAATGACCTCGGTGTCTGCCGTGAGATACTCATCACCACTATTCCGTATTAGCTTGATCCTCACATACCGGTGAAAGAAAGACCAAAAAGAAAAAAAAAAGAGAAAAAAGAGAAAAGCCTGTAAACAGGTATCACTCACAAGGCATCCGCAATCATGTTCTTGTACGCGCCCTTGCCGCCCCACTGCCAGCCGTTGACCCGGAAGATCTCCTCCCACTTGCCGAGCATGGTCTTGTTGTCCCTCGCGTGCAGCCAGAGGTGGATGTAGATCTTGAGGTCGGGCATGGCCTGGCCGGGCCGCACCTCCCAGCTGTACGACAGCGTCTTGTACCGGCTCTCGGGGTCGACCGGGGCGGCCTGGTGCTCGTCGCTGTCGGCCACGGCGGGGTCGTTCAGGATCAGGGGCCAGATCTTGCGGACCGCCGCCATGGTCTTGTCCGTGATGTCGTTCTGGTACGCGCCGCCGTACGTGACCACGTGCTCCACCGACTTGATGGTGTTGAGCTTGGCCTGCGCGTAGATCTTGACCCGCGCCTGGCTGGGCTCGACGCAGTCGATGGCCATGCAGTCCACCTCTAGGGGCTCGAGGCTGGTCGGGAAGTAGGCCTGCAGGGCGTCGAGGGCCGGGACCATAGAGTCGCCGTACGGCTCGAGGCGCCTCACGTTTTCCATGACGATGTCCACCGAGCTGCGGCCCGTGGCCGTGGATTTCGATGCCGGAAACATGTATGCCTTGAGCGACCTGCCCTCGCCGTGGAGGTCTACTGCGAAGAAGATCTGCGGCACGCGAGGGTGGGCCGACCACTCTTTCCGGACGGCCATGACCTCTTCCTTTTTCAGGAACAGCCACTCCTTGATCTGGTAGAACCACCGCATATCCGCCTGCGTCGCCTCAGCCAGGCCGGGGATAACAGTGAGCAAGGCGTCTTGCGGCAGCGGCTCCGTCACTCCATCGCCAATGTCACCGCCCACCGGGTCAAAGACGAACCGGACGAACGGGTCTTCGGCATCGGTGAGGTTGACGCTGAACTCAAAGGGCGAGCCATGGTAGGTCCAGAGAGACTTGACGTCGGGGGACACGCCAATTCTTGGGACGACGACATCATGGAGGAACTTGAGGTGTGACTCCTGCTGTTCAGGTGTGTATACTCCGGTGTGCTTGAGGAAAGCGGCCAACGGACGAGTGCTGTACTCTTTCCAGAAGTCTTGATGCTGGTTGGCTGGAAATTCCGAGTTAGTGTCCACAGCTTTCGAGCTGCCGTTCACGGAGGTGGAAGCCATCGGCAAGTCAATGATCCCGAGGAATTCTATAAGTGTGCTAGCAGTAAGTGCCGTAATGATATGGTATGACTAGCAAAGAACTGTAGATCATTTACGCATAAGTCCAGGTTATTGCGCTCTACTAATGCAGGAGCCTCGTCGTCAAGAGTAGGACTGATGCTATGGTAGCCTTGTCCGAGGGCTGAATAGGGCTGTGCATCACGTCGGCTGCCGGAAGCAACATGGAAGTTGTATCAGAACACTGTTGGGGGCCATCCTTTCGGCAAGATATGATATGCACCCGGTCGGTCTCTTACATACCGGCGACTAGATGCGGTGCCACGAAATCCCATGCAAAGATGCTCCATCGGCGCGGGCCGCAAAGTATTGCAGGATGATGGTGACCCCACCCGGGTGCCGACGATGCTTGGATCTGACCCCCGAGGCTTGTGTGTTTCAATGGCCTACCGTCTGGTTCTGGCAATCGCGTGGTAGCATCAAAGGAGATCGTGAATAAGTCACAGGTCGAACAATTATATAGTTGTTCAATATTATCATAGAGCGAAAAGGAGCTATGATATTTCAGTAGCGCATGCAAAGGTGAAAGCTAAAAATGACTTGAGATTTGAGTATGTAAGTTGGAAATCAGGAACTA
This sequence comes from Pestalotiopsis sp. NC0098, assembly GCA_022432395.1. Classification (NCBI taxonomy): domain Eukaryota; kingdom Fungi; phylum Ascomycota; class Sordariomycetes; order Amphisphaeriales; family Sporocadaceae; genus Pestalotiopsis; species Pestalotiopsis sp. NC0098. Next base: position 1,799,856 of record JAJKLJ010000008.1, read on the forward strand.
GTGATACTAGCGACACAAAAGTGCTTCCATTATGATGATATGGCAAATCAGTTAAAAAAAACTCTGTCATCTAAGCCCTCTGCTATCCCTGCTGCCACCGGCATACTAGATCCCAAGATTACTTGGTGGCGTAAGCTACATTGAC